>OX467327.1:8750000-10000000 GCA_950108535.1 Agriphila straminella
AATAGCCGTTTGTTTTCCATGAAATAAAAAATAAAATATAATAAAATTATGTGTTAATTACTAAGTAGGTAGGTACCTAGGGTTTGACATTCAGAATCAGTTTACATAAAATGCGGAACAAAAATTAAATATTTACTTAAGTCATAGACCATCAGTTTACGTTTTGAAGAATGAAATTGTCGGTCTTTATCTCCTTGGTCTATGCTTAAGTATACAAAATTATAAAACTATTTAACATGTAATGTAAGTACTAAAATATAAATTAAGTACCTACCTAACTAATAATTTAAGTGAATATAATAAATATGAGTTTCCTGGATGTGGCTCCATCTGAACCTACCTACCACATTCTGGCATAATAAAAATGTTTATGTTTATTTATGTGACATTAGAAAAATATTGCGACCAGTTGAAATGACCTCCTTAGTGTATGAAAGCTGGGTACTGCTACTAATGGGGAATAATAAAAATCTGTAAACGGGGCCATTTTGGCTGTTTTAGTTGCCTCACTTTTGACAGTGCGCTTTGTAGAGAACTTTACTGTCGTTTTAGAATTTAAAAATCTATCGCAATCGCTTTCAGGATGTGATACATTGATACTTCCTTTTGGCACAAAACTTCCCAAAGAAATGCAGCAATGTGTCACATCCATCTGTCAAATGAAAGCGATTGCGATAGATTTTGAAAATTAGACAATAAGTAGGCAGCTGAACCAGGCGCCTAATCGCGCTAATTTTCAACGATTAAACCAAAGCTGAATCGTTACCGTTTCGGTTTCGTTTACAGAAAAATACTCGCTTTAGTTTTGTTAAAATTGTTGAATACTCTGCCTAAGGAGTCTAGGATTAGAATCTGGGACAATTTAAGTGAAAATTATGAAGCAACCAAAGATTTTTAGGTAAATGTAACCTAAATGTAACCTAAATGACAACTTAACGTTTTTGGTTTTATCGTTCAGAATTACCGCGATTGGGCTCCCGGAGCTGTTCGGGCGTGTATAGAGGTATGGAAAATCGATTTTTGTCTTTTCTCGGAAAGTCGTAGAACAAACGCGTTTATGAAACGACGACGAAACTTAGATAAAATTAATTTAAAACTATATTTAAATTAGAAATGTTATGAATGACTTTGCCAGTATGTGTACCTAAGATAGATAGATAGATAGATAAAACTCTTTATTGCTCACAAATTACAGGAATAATTACAAAAGACATTAAAACTATAGTGGGCAAAGGCGGCCTTATCGCTGGAAGCGATCTCTTCCAGGCAAACCTTTGTTACAAAGGATAACTTATTAATTAAAGTCAGGCAGTGTGCCAGCAACAAACTTACAATACACAGAATATTACATTTTACACTTACGAAACAATATATAAATTACATAAATAAAAATATACAATATAAATACACTACATAAACATACACATATATAATAGTTGTTGCAAACTAGGATTTGGTCTGAAGGTTAGCGTGCAATTTTTTCCTAAAAACAGCAAGGGATTCCGAGTGGCGGACTTCACTTGGTAGGTTATTCCAGAGAATTGTAGTCTTGACTGTATAAGACTCTTTGTAGTAGCCATGAGAGGGGTGTTCAGGCGGTTGTCAGATTTGGACCTAAGTGGCCGATCATGGCTGACGCCGAGAGGTTGGAAACGCTCTTTAAGGTAAGGGGGAGATCTTGGATCATACAGTATTTTGTACAGCAGAGTAAGAGCGTGCTCCTGACGACGCAGCCTGATGGGCAGCCACCCTAACTCTTTTCTGTACTCAGACACATGGTCGAACTTGCGCAACCCGTATATAAATCGAATACACAGATTCTGAAGACGCTCCAGTTTGTTTAGTAAATCCTCATTGAGGTCAATGGCTGAGACATCTGCGTAGTCGAGGATTGACAAAAGGAGTGATTGCGAAAGCTAAGGTATAACAATAAAAATAAACGTTCTTATTTCTCGCGATTTCGATGTGAAAGTTGTAATTATTAAGAGAATATGAACAACTTTACGCATTATACACATTTTACCAAACACTTCGTAATTAATTATGTAAATAAGATAAGTTTCTAAAAAACCGGCCAAGTGCATGTCGGGCCACGCGCCGTAGGGTTCCGTAGTTACCTTATACCATACCATATTTAATACCACTATCATTTTTCGTCTGCAAAAATAACTTTGTTTTTCACAGTGTTGGTATGTGTTATCCTATTTGCGGTTTTGGAAAAAATGATATATATCAAAAAACTTATTACTACCTATATCTCGTTCAAACCAATTTTCGTTGAAAGTTTCTATTAAGATCTATAGCATATATTTATATATTATTTTTCACTCTCTTATTTCAAAAGTTAGAGGGGGGGGGGGGGGACACACACATTTTACCGCTTTGGCAGTGTTTATCTTTCAAACGGTTGACTTTGAGAAAAAATTGTCTTAGGAACCTCAATGTCATTTTTGAAGACCTATCTATAGACATCCCGCACGTATTGGTATGAAAAACATTTTTTTTTTCAGTTTCAGTTCCATGTAGGTATGGGGAGCCCCCCTTAATCTTTTTATTTTTGTGTTAAAATCGTTAAGCGGTTAACAGAATACCTCTACCTACTAAGTTTCAATTGTGTAATCCTAATACTTGCGGAGAAAATGGCTGTGACATACGGACGGACAGACAGACAGACATGACGAATCTATAAAAGGGTTCCGTTTTTTGCCATTTTGGCCACGGAACCCTAAAAATGATTAAATAAATTTCAACGTTGAAAAAGTCGGGCGGGGTTTATTGACTTACAATGCGATTAATTTAACAATGAGGCCTGCGGGAGACTAACTGAATAAATTAAACAATAGTTTTATTTCAGGGATTAAAATTCCATCGCCACAACTCCAAGAAATAATAACATTAACTAGAGAACAAAGGATCCTTGTTCAATTAATTTTTGTCCCACAGCACACGCGCGTGATCTCAGAATTATCTTAAGGCCTTAAGGTGGGTCAAATCCCAATATTCAATTCAAATTATTGAAAGATTACGCGCGTGAAGCTTTCATGGAAAAAATATTGTACTTGAAATATATACACAATAGATTTAATTGAAAGCATTTATAAAAATGTTACCACCTTTGATGTAAAAAAATATTCCGTGGACCCTGTTTCTGGCCTTATTTGCAAAATTTCTCGGAAACAGAACATTCGTCTATGTTAAAACCAACCATAAAAATCCGTGATGTTAATACCTTCAATCGTAATTGAACAATTTTTTTTTAACTAACTTGAAAGCGAAGAAAAGTACCTGATAAAAACATGTAAAAATTGAGCTGTGCTTCTCAACGCAACCGCCGCGTTGGAACGCGCACTGATTTGAACCCAAAGTGAGTAGAGTTACGTTCGATTTTACTCCATCACGGATCGACCCGCTCGCCTGGCCCAGCGATTGTGGAAGTTAAGCAACGTTCGTAAGGGTCGGTCTTGGGATGGGTGGCCAAAAATTTACTATCTCGAGCTCTCCGTGCTTCGGAAGGCACGTTAAGCCGTTGGTCTCGGCTGCATTTGCAGTCGTTAACACCCCGCGTGGTGGGTTATGGCCCGTCCTCCTTACCATCCATAAGGAAGGCCTGTACCCCAGCAATGGGGACATTAAAAATGGCTTGGACAAACAATCCAACACATTTCTGTACCCCCGACAGCATGTAGATGCACAATTTCATAATGATCAGTTACCAAAGAAACTCACTTTCGAATTTGTAATATTACAGGAAATCGAAAACAGCCGACAAAATGTGGTGTGGATTAGACCTTCAAACTGAACAACTTTGTCTATGGAACTTAATCAGAGCAAAAAAATAATCAGCTGTTCCATACATTTTGGTCGAGTAGATTTGACGTTTTCTATGGAACATCTGGTAATTTTTTGCTCTGATTAAGTTCCATAGACAAAGTTGTTTAGTTTGAAGGTCTAATCCACACCACATAATTTGTCAAGTGTTTAAAAAAATCATTCTGTAGATTATTATTATTATTGAGAAGGGGGGACGCCAGCGAAGCCGGACGGGTGATCAGTCACCTTGGTCGGAACCATTTCACCCATTTCCCCAAATCCCCTGAAAGCTGAGAGCAGGGGGAGGCGGGTTATCATTTACCCCACCGGCGTCGGACCCTCGAACCTACCTGTACACTTACAGTACCTGATGAGTTGACTTATCGTTAACTGGTTTAGGTCCTCTTCCTTAAGCTTGTCCACTGAGAAAAATGGATTGAAGTCGACGTAGTAAAATATCATGCAAACATTCTAAAATACTCTGCATTCCGCTAATAAAACAGTGCGCAACACTTTAAATAGTGACACGAATGTATATCTATTCTGCGGGGCATTAAACTTCATTATGCAAGAAACCTCGCTAAAACTTATTGTACAAATGTATAATCTTTTATCGTGCAAGAACTAATGCATAGTAAAATTGTGGATTATGCATCATATTGTACAGTGATCGAAGCACAATAAATTAGTGACATCTTAAATGCACGTTAAAATATCCATTTTTTGCATAGAAAGTTATGGTTCAAAGAGTTGCACCATAACATTTGATGCAATGCATGTTTAAATTTCAAATTATGCAGCAATTTTGATAGTGCCATTCTCCATTTTTTGCACAATAAGTACGTCAATCCCGAGGAATATTAAAATTCAGTGCAAATTATAATTATTGCACGTTAAATAATCGTGCCAGGTTGAAAAAATTATAACTCAACACAAAAAGTTTAAAAATAAATTAAAAAATATGGTGCGTATGCACATAAAGATTACGTGCATGCATGCAGTAAACGCGGGGTTTCCAGGGCGGAGGTCCGGGGACGGGGAGGTAGAACAATTCGCCCGAGACGCAAATTCATCTTTCATTTAATTGTGACCTCGGACCTTGACTGACGTCGTGAAGTGCTGTTCTTCAACTAAATAAAATGGATCCCATGGGGGAACTGCTTAGAAAATGGGGCTTCGGTGAAGAAATTATCGAACACTTTGCCAGTAAGTACCTAGTTACTAATACTATACCTACCTATTTTTTCGTTTCGTTAGATGCGTTCGATGCGTTCGTGGTCAGTGTTGAAAAATTCACAGATTTTTCTGTGCCGTCTCCTCAAGAATCGAAGCATTGAAAATGATTATAAAATTTTGCGAAAAACAAATGAAATAAAGGTACAGGTATCTGTTTATTTTTCCGATTGTTCACAAAAGCGCCCGCTGACTGCCTCGACGCGGCCGAAAAATTTATTTACAGATTTTATAAATTCCAGCAAATGCACTTCTCGTCTGCTTCCGCATCTTTTAACACCATTACCATGACGATAGGTCAATAGTTATAAAGCTACATAACTTTTTATATACGGAAATACTCAATCTAAAGGGACCACCTAGTACATGTCGTAATTAATTATAAGTTCATTATTAACCGTTTTTTTTGCCATTTTGTAACTAAACTAATACCTACTTTAGGACCCTTTTTTAGGGTCCCGTAGCCTAATGGCAAAAAACGGAACCCTTATAAATTCGTCATGTCTGTCTGTCTGTCCGTCTGTATGTTACAGCCACTTTATTCCGAAACTATTAAGATTACACAGTTGAAACTTGGTAGGTAGATGTATTTTGTGAACCGCTTTACGATTTTTACATAAAAATATAATAAATAAAAGATTAAGGGGGCTCCCCCATACATGGCACTAAAACTGAAAAATTGAATTGCTTAGTCTCTGAATTTAACTCTTTATTTATAAAGCTCACGGGGTCACTACTAAAGCCTAAATTTCACTTTCTTAGTCATTACCCTGCCATGTTACGTAAATTCGGCCCTATACGAACCATTTGGGTAATGCATTTTGAAGCAAAGCATAGAACTTCAAAAATAGTGGATCAACGTCCACACGTGTTAATATTACTAAAACAGTACCAATCAGACATCAACTTTCATTAAACAACTTACTTTTTAATCAGGTTGTCCCTGATGCCGTTCAGTTTGGTAAGAAAGTTCGGCTGAACATCTCTCTTGATCGTTTTAATCTGGAGAGACCTATAACTTTTGTTGCAGGTGTGCAGTGGAAACCCTACAGCATTGTATTTGTGGATTTCGATGAACCAAATCATGAGTTGCCCATTTTTGCAGCCATTGAAGCAATAGTTGTAACTGTTTCAAATATTGTTTACTTTTACTGCTGGTTATTTGATACTATTAAATTTAATGAGCATTATCAGGCTTATGAGGTCAAACAAACTAATAACTACAACTGTTTAAAAGCCAGCAATGCTTTAGCACCCTTCCCTCATAATTTAAGCAAACTATATAATTATATGAACTACATAACTAGCAGATGGTATATAGAACAGTAAATGCCTACAGAAAAGGAGCACAAAATTAGCATGTGAATAAATTATATTAGGCAGGTTTTGGAAATATTTTTGATTAATATATTTATTAATTTTTACTGAAGCGAATTTATGAGTTTGAAGTACTAATGTTGTAGTCTTTTTATATAAATGTGTACCACTAACTTAGTGCAGTTGTTAATAACAGCTTCATAGGCTTCTTCAACTCGGCATTTGTATAAATTTAAACATTTACTTTTGTGTGTTTGGTGCATTGAGGATCAGTAATGATCTTTGTTTAGTGGCTTATAAGAAAGCTTATGCCACCACATGATTAACTGTGAAGAAATTTTCACGCTATATCTTAAACCTGAAAATTATACGAGCTGAACAGATATTTTGGGGGGTCCTTACGACGTCATCCGCGACGTACGGGAACCTTACGTCGTACGCGATAAAGCACATATTGCATTGAGCTTGGCATTTCTTTTATTCCTTTCTATTTAACTCAACCACTTCTAAACGGATTTCAAAAAATCTTCCCTAGATCCACTAAGTTTGTACATAAAAGTTTTGTTAGAATAGCGTTCACGGTTGGTAAGTACATTATGAAAACGCTAGTATGGAAAATGCAATTTGTTAAAAAATCTCCATACAAAACACTGTGTAACTATACACTTACAGAATGTTTTGTCCCTTTCTTTTTAATGTCCAACTTAAATAGTTTGCCAGAAAGTAACCATTGTGTAACTATACCATCTGCTATACAATCTTTATTATTATTATTAGTAAGGGGGCTGTGTTTCTCAAGTGTATTTAATTTTTTATTAAGTACTAACTGTTAATTCGATAAGTTATATTTTTTGTAGAAAATAAAAGTTTGTATAATTTCAAAGTTTTTTTATTAATTTATACCCCAGGCTTTGTGTGTGATTATTACACACAAAGTCACACTAGGTTAACTTCACATATGCTAAGTACTCGTAAGTACAGTGAATATTTACAAAGATGAGTCGCATTATAACAGGCAGTAATAATATTAATTTCCAATCGTAAAAATCTCAATGATAAAAATCTGTAACATCAGACCGATGACAGAACTATCTTTTCTTATTAAATTTATATTAAGATGAATAATATATTAGAAAACCTCTGTGCAAACGCCACATAATGTATCTATGTATTGTGATGTATGTGGATATCTTTCAGGATAGCACTAAATCTATACATGGTGTTTCCGGACGATGAATAATATAATCAGATTAGTGATCGGAGAGGTATCCTGAGTCAGGTAGGATTGATAAGTCAAACAATCATTTGACCTATCAATCCTGCCTGACTCAGGATACCTCTCTCATCCCAACACTAAATTGATTATATATTATTCATCGTCCGGAAACACCATGTATAGATTTAGTGCTATCCTGAAAAATATCCATGCCATCACGATATTATATAGTGCGGAAAAAAGTGCTCGGGCACGTAAAAGGATCATGCCGTGATAAAAAAGCACTATAACAGTTAGTGCACTTGCATATAAATACATGCTTCCAGTAATCAAATAATATCGTGGGCAGGCACGAAATATTATAGTGCACAAACTGGTAGGCACCAATAAGTATAATGCAAACGCACATAATAGTATAATGATACGGAACTATGAGTAATCGCAATGCATTATAATATTAAATGCCGTCAATTAGGTATTTTGAAGCAGTGCACTACATGTTTTCATTCTTTGGGGCTATACGTTATGATTTCTTGACCTTTATTTTATAGTGCGAGCTGCAAATAAGCTTGTGACGTCACTAAATTACGGTGGAACCATAATTTTATGTGCACCGCCGGCAGCGTAACTTAACGTGCTTGCACAATTGGTCAAAAAGATGTGCATTCACGATAGTTTATTGTGCCCCATTTTTCTCAGTGTCCGCTCCAAAGAGCTCCCAGCGCAGTGATGCGTATACCGGGCATTCTGCCATCAAGTGGTAGCTTGTTTCTTCTCTTTTTCTTTGCATTATGGACAGATGGGATCCTCTGTCCGTTTGATCACTGACAGGTGTCTGTTTAGTGGACAGTGTCCCGTCAGTACTCTTACCGTTCTTATATTTCCCCTGCTTCGTTTCAGCAATTCTCTAGTTTTCTTCTTGTCAACTGATTTGATGAAGATCTTAGACTGTCCGCAGTCCTTTCGTTTCATCCATCTTTATTCAAGAATTAAGTTTTTCCTATCCTGTGTAGATAGGAAAACTTAATTCTTTGTTCTGTGGCTAGGATATGAAGGATTCTGATTTTGATATAAATATAGATGTATACGTAATAAAAACTAAACTTTTTTTATCTTTGTTTCAGAAGCACAATGGATTCATTTTTCAGCCTGTTCGATCCTTCGGAGGGCAAGCAGAATGCCAAGAAGAAACAGCGTCCGGACATAGATAATGTTAAGAAAAAAGCCGATGGACCCAAAGGTATACAGCCTTCATACTTTTAAACGACTTCAAAAAAAAGAGGGGGTTCTCAAGTCGACGGTTTTTTTTATGTATGTTTTTAACATTACTTCGTCATTTCTTAACCGATTTATACAATTCTTTTTTCATCTCAAAGAACATAGTTCGTGTGTAGTCCCATAAAAAAATTATAGAGATCTGGCTAGTAGTTTTTTCATAATCCTGAAAAATGTCAATTAGAAAGCTTGCCATCGCACGAGTTTTTACGGAATATCGGACATAACATCTTTGTTTATGAACCGATTTAGATGATTCTTTTTTTGTTTGAAAGTGTATACTTCATGAATGGTCATATTTTAATTTCATCGGCATTGGACTTTGAACTTCGACGATGCACAAGGGAACTCCTCAAAGTCAAATAGTATATGTAAAGTGATTTTTTAGTATACATAGCATAAAGTCCTTAAACTGAGTGGAAAGGTTTGATTTAATTAGGGTAAGGAAACTAATCCAATTTGAATAGGCCAGTCAATTGTTCTGATTAAAGGTTTAAAAGTGCGAAAAAAAATCTTTATTTAATTTACACTTTTAACAGACACTAAAAATATTTGTAGTTGGAAAACACTGGTAAATATAAGATGGAACCAAAGTTTTTAACAATACTGAAACTAGGGGCTAATTGTGTAAATTTAAAAATCTATCGCCATCGCTTTTGTTTGGCAGATGGATGTGACATATTGCTGCATTTCTTTGGTAAGTTTTTATTTGTGCCAAAAAGGAGCTTCAATGTGTTACATACTGAAAGCAATTGCGATAGATTTTGAAATTAGACAATAGGAAGGCTGGTGACCGTGTTACTTTAACTGATGAACTTTCTCCAAGAAACGTAGGTCGAATAAGATATTTTTTTCGCATTTCCATAGTAAGCTGGTCAGCTGACCAATACATTTTGTATGGGAGTTGGCTTTTTTTTTTTCGTTTTTTGACCTATGTTCCTTGGAGAAAGTTGTTCAGTTTAAGCAACACTCATCTGTTCAGTATTGTTACATGAGTTGGTTCCACTTTTTATATTGGATAATTGAAAAGATTTTTTGTTTGGGCCAATAATAGGGTAGTCTGCCTTATTTAAAATAGATGCCGTCGGTCGCTTGCCAGTTTGCCACCGCCACCCTTATACATACGAAAGCACATCAAGTTAAACAGGTGACCTGCTAAAACAGTCTTTATTACGTAGGGCATAAAGACTATAGTCGTGACGTGCCCTGTATTTTTTTCTTTTCGACAGGTAGACGGCGAGGCCGCCGCGCCAACGGCAAGAACGAGACATTGCCGGAGCAGTCGTCATTCTTGTGCGACCCGGAGCTGAGCACGGACGTGCTGGTTAAAGATGGCAGCTATATCGAGAGCTATATAGCTTTGAGTAAGGATGAAGGTGAGAGTGTTTGCAATTTGCAACACAGATGTAGGAATAATGTAGGAAAAGAGCGAGATATTGCCGGAGCAGTCGTCATTCTTGTGCGACCCGGAGCTGAGCACGGACGTGCTGGTTAAAGATGGCAGCTATATAGAGAGCTGCATAGCTTTGAGTAAGGATGAAGGTGAGAGTGTTTGCAATTTACAACACAGATGTAGGAATAATGTAAAAAAAAGAACGAGATATTGCCGGAGCAGTCGCCATTCTTGTGCGACCTTGTGCTGGATAAAGATGGCAGCTATATCGAGAGCTATATAGCTTTGAGTAGTTAAGGATAAATGTTAATAAGTTTGCAACACAGATGGAGGAATAATGTAGGAAATGTAGGCAAGAACGAAACATGCCGAAACATTGCCAAATAACATAATATTTAAGACATTTATTAATTAAAGAAGGGAAAATTATCTACTCAAATAAGAACATTTTAGACTGGTGTAAAACTTGAAACAAAAATTAATTTACTTATTTGGCAACACTGGTACACATTTGGTGATGATTATTATGGCAATATTGCTGTCATTTCATTCGCAGAAGTAACAAGGTATAGGTACTTTGTGTATGCCAATGTTGCGAAAACAATTTAGTAAGTAATTAAATTAAAGCATTAAGTCCTTAGTTTTACACCAGTCTAATTTAATTTCTATAACACATGTTGCAAGATACTTTTAGCGTTTCATAAACTAAATCAATCAACTTAAATATTTAATTGAATGTCTTTAATAGATGGTAGAACAGATGACAGAAGGCCTAAAAGGCGGAACTCCGGGCGGAAAAACAGGCGGAAAAAGAAGATCTCCCCCTGCAAAGACACCCCCACTACCGCCTGGGCGGAAACGGAAGCCACCAGCTGGAACAACCAGGCGGAAGTTTCTAGAAACGAATTGAAGATCAGCTGCGACGTCGGCAAGAATGTGAACGACTTGACTGAGCACTATAAGAGCAAATATAGGTATTTATAACATTTTTATCTTGAATTTTTTAGTCTTACTTTTTAGTCGTGTTTGTCAACTGTCAACTGATTTTGATATTCAAAGCAATGCGTCGTAACTTTTTAGTCGTGTTTGTCAACTGTCAACTTAATTTATGTATTTGAAGCAATGCGTCGTAACTTTTTAGTCGTGTTTGTCAACTGTCAACTTATTTTGTTATTCAAAGCAATGTGTCGTAACTTTTTAGTCGTGTTTGTCAACTGTCAACTTATTTTTGATATTCAAAGCAATGCTTCGTAACTTTTTAGTCGTGTTTGTCAACTGATTTTGATATTCAAAGCAATGCGCCGTAACTTAATTTACCAGAAAGTTCGAATTATGAATTGAACGCCGCTCATACAGTACAAACTGCACGGTAGCCCTAGACTTACACACACAGTTGCGCGTGTATAAAAACGTCATGTGACGTCAGCTGTTTATAATAGCGCTGTTGTATGGAGTGTCCGGGGTGTGCCTTAACAAAATTATTTATTGTTTCAGGAAAGAAAACGAAGATTTTGAGGATTCTTGTTTCGACGAGAAAGTGTACAACGTCATAGAGAAACTAGAGAAAGTGGGTCTAAAGGACGATTCATACTTAGCGGGCGATTTCAACACTGAGGAACTGCAGAACGACTTCTTCAGCTCTGACGAGATGGACGATTCGTTTGATGACACGTGAGTATTGATAAAAAAGAGGAATTGTGTCCCTTTTTAACCAACTTCAAAAAAGGAGGAGGTTGGTTTTCACTTCGACTGTTTTTTTTGTATGTTCCTCGATGTCTCCTCGAATTGTGAACCGATAATCAAAATTCTTTTTTAGGGTTCGAAAAAAAAACGGAAACCTATAGATATAGATTCGTCATGTCTGTCTGTCCATCTATATGGCACAGCCACTTTATTCCGTAGGATTGCACAGTTTACTGAATTGGTGAATTCAGTAAACCGCTTTTCATAGTTTACACAAAAATAAAAAAGATTAAAAATTAAAAAGATTATTTTTTCTAATATATTAATGGGGAATGTCTGAAGAAAATCAAATTGGCTGAATATTTTTTTATAGGTAGGAACAATCTCCCTTAATAATAGAAAAATGTTTCTGAATTTTCGTATTTTTGTGAAGTCGAAGAGATTTTTTTTTAAATTTCACGCAACCGAAAATCTCAATTTTTTTTCTATTACTAAGGGCGCTTATTCCTACCTTTTAAAAAATTATTCAGCCAATTAGATTTTTTTCGGACATTCCCCATTATCTTAATATCATAATTGTTATAATTGAAAATAAATTATTCATTATTATTGTTATTATTGAACATAAATTATTTATTATTGTTATTATATTTTAGTAGCTCGGAACCAGATGATTCCAGCGAGGAAGTATACGGCACTTTACCACCAGAGCCGAGGTTCGGCAATGTGGAGTACAAACTGCAGCTTGTGTCTCCCTGCGAGAGGAGGTTCCAACATTTAGTCACTCAGGTTGGTATTCTTAGTAAACACACTTGACTAAGAATTAATTATTTGGTTATAAGGATAAGTACTATAACCAGGGGGTCTCACTCCGCGCTTTTATATTCAGGGTTCGAGGATATATATCAATGGATATATATCATGATATATATTCGATATTATATCAAACGAATTTTTGTGATATATATCAATATAAAAATAGTTTATAAAATGCCAATATTATGTAGATTATTGCTATTGTATTGCTACTTATATGGCGTTGATGTAAAGTTGAAACATGCTATTGTTTTGTTTTGCTATTTATAGTTATTGTAACTTGAATTTCGCGCGTAAAAATACCAAAAAAAAATGTGATAATATTGATGTGTGATGCGTGTGCTATCACTATCCTATTGTTGGTGAGGTGAGTAATAAATATAAATATCATAGTAAATAAAAAAAAATATCAAAAATTTAGTAACTAAAAATAAATATGAATCCAATAATTTCATTATCTCCACATTTTTCACCATTCATAATTGGTGATACTAATGATTTTTTTTCTTGATTTTTAACAAATTTGTCAAATACAAATAGGTAGGTATGTACCTAAATAAAACAATAAAAATATTCTAGTTTTTTTTAATAATTGATTATGCTTATAAAACACATATGCTAACAGTAAACATCAATAATACAATAAAATAATAATGTGGCTGTCATACAAAATGGATATATATCACATTTTTGATATATATCGGATTGAGAAGCGAAATGAGATGGGTTTTTGCTTCTCGGCGGTAGATGGCGCTGCACGTAATTCAAGGTTACTCAGAGGATTTGTCTATGATAAATCTCATTTTTAATATAAATTAAATTTAATTAAGTTTCAATTGAAAAGTTTTTTATTTCCTCGGTAAATCTGGTACAATACAATGTAATATTTATTTATTCTTATAGTAATATACTCTGTGCGCACCATTTTTTTTATTGTATCGTTATTATAGTACCTATTAAATAATTTTACCTTTATAATATTAACTGTCTTGTCGTTGGCTTGCGTGCCAGAAAAAAGGAACTAAAGTTATGGCTGTATGGTGCAAATGTGCCTTTGCTTTTTTTGTTTTTGTGAACAGCTTAAACAAAAAAAAGAAGTTGCCGCAGACCACCCAGATCATCTTCGCACTGTACCTACTTCCCGCACTGGTGCTGGTGCGGGAAGTAAGTATTGAAATTCATTCCTGGCCTGAATTTTAAATTTAGAATGTGATGAACCAGACCCCCTCGGAAATGTGGAACGCCCCGCATTCCTTTTTCAAATGGAATGATAAGATTTCAGAGCATAAGTGAGAAAAACTAATTACTTTCCATGGATAAAATGTATACTGTGGTGATTGATAACTCAACGATTTGTCTGTTGGAATGCACCTAATGTTTCCTTCAACATCCTTAGCTATAAACTTTATTTATTTATTGTTTTAGCTAAAATGGCGGCTCCGTTCTGGAGGGGGGAGCGCAGTGTACGTCTTAGGGGTGCGCGACTGCGGAGCTCTTAGGGGTTTAAGGGCGAAAGCGCTAAGGGCCTCCCTACACTCCCTTAGGAGAATGGCTAGGGCACTATCAGCTACCTTAACACATGTGACTGCTAGAAGAGTGGCACCGCACAGGGCGGTAGCTGAAGTTTATATTAGAAAAGTAAGTAAAACGTTAGTTTCAGGGCTGATTTATCAATCCTCATAACAGATATCAGTCAGTTTAAATATTAACCAAATCTAATAAAAATCATTCAAAAATGTGACAGACAAATGAATGACAAGCATTTTCAATTTGGCAGTATAATACGCTAGCAAACGGATAAAGCTCTATCTAGGCATTGAAAAATCAGCTCTTAATTAAATATCAGCGGTGTTATTTCAAAAGATTTTTAAACACCTGTTTAAATTAGAACCTTTTTAAATGTGATGTCTCTTTCAAACAATATTGTCAATAAGTGCCCATCATATTTAAACAGTGTCTAAGTTAATCAAGTGTTTAAAATCTTCTGTAATAAGACGGAATATGTTAATTTTCCAACAAGTAGGGTTTACACTTTTACATTAAATAACACATTTTATCTACACTCACAACGTAATGTTCCAAATATGAATTCAAAAAAGGTAATATAAAGACGTACTTTATTTTCGTGAATAGGTAAAATTAAAAAAAAACTCATTACGATGCAGTCAGCTGCATCATAAAATAACTTTTTTTCTCATTACGATACAGGGCAAATCCAAGAAGAAGGTAGTGCCGTGATATTAAAAAAATACAACGATATTTTCCTACATATTTTCCATGATTAAAATGAACTCTATGGTGATTGATGACTTATTGCGATTAGTTTGCAAAAATATATCTTTTTTTTAATGGAATGCGCGCTATTTTTAGTGCATTACAAAAAAGTTTTGAATTTTGATTAAAATTTTTACATTTTGTTATATTGAATTTCGTAGTTGTTTTTTATTCTTGCTTAGAAATGTGAAAAAAATTGACTCTGCAAAGTTATTTTAGATGCAGCTAAGGAAATGACTTATTACAAGGTACATAGCTAATACAACTAAAGTCTCTCTCTTTTCTAACGTTGATCTTTTATTTAGTAGGTTCAATCCCAAATGTGTGAGTGTAGATAAAGTAGTGTATGAAACTGCACATAACTAGGTATTAAAACACTCGTGTGATACTATTAAAAACCTCGCCTACGGCTCGGTTTTTAAACACACACTCATGTTTTAATACCCCTCATTATGCATCAGTATCATAAACTACTATTAAAAAAGTATTCTAAATAAGTTTATTAACTCGATTAGTAGGTTTTTTCTACTAAAATGGTAGGTTTTTTCTGCTAAAGCGCTAAGGGCCTCCCTACACTCCCTAAGGAGAATGGCTAGGGCACTATCAGCTACCTTAACACATGTGACTGCTAGAAGAGTGGCACCGCACAGGGCGGTAGCTGAAGTTTATATTAGAAAGGTTAGTAAAACCTTAGTTTCAGGGTTGATTTATCAATCCTCATAACAGATATCAGTTTAAATATTAACCAAATCTAATAAAAATCATTCAAAAATGTGACAGACAAATGAATGACAAGCATTTTCAATTTGGCAGTATAATACGCTAGCAAACGGATAAAGCTCTATCTAGGCATTGAAAAATCAGCTCTTAATTAAATATCAGCGGTGTTATTTCAAAAGATTTTTAAACACCTGTTTAAATTAGAACCTTTTTAAATGTGATGTCTCTTTCAAACAATATTGTCAATAAGTGCCCATCATATTTAAACAGTGTCTAAGTTAATCAAGTGTTTAAAATCTTCTGTAATAAGACGGAATATGTTAATTTTCCAACAAGTAGGGTTTACACTTTTACATTAAATAACACATTTTAAAAAAGTATTCTAAATAAGTTTATTAACTCGATTAGTAGGTTTTTTCTACTAAAATGGTAGGTTTTTTCTGCTAAAGCGTTAAGGGCCTCCCTACACTCCTTAAGGAGAATGGCTAGGGCACTATCAGCTACCTTAACACATGTGACTGCTAGAAGAGTGGCACCGCACAGGGCAGTAGCTGAAGTTTATATTAGAAAGGTTAGTAAAACCTTAGTTTTCTATCCTTGTCCATCAGCCATTTTTGATGCCCCCATTGCTGGGGCACAGGCCTTCCTTATGGGTGGTAAGGAGGATGGGCCATAACCCACCACGCGGGCCCAATGCGGATTGGTGGGTGTTAACGACTGCAAATGCAGCCGGGACCAACGGCTTAACGTGCCTTCCGAAGCACGGAGGAGCTTGAGATAATAAATCTTTGGTCACCCATCCCATGACCGACCCTTGCGAACGTTGCTTAACTTCCGCAATCGCTGGGCTGGGCGCTAAACCACTGCGCCACCGAGCTCCTCTTCTATCCTTACTTACTTATATTATAAATGCCAAAGTCAGTTTGTTTGTTACGCCTTCACGTCTTAACTACTCAACCGATTATCGTGAAATTTTGCATACATATTGTCAGGGGTGTAGAAAAGGACATAGGGTACCTTTTATCCCGAAAAAAGGAACTGTTTCCGAGGGATAGACAAAATACTATCCACGCAGACGAAGTCGGGCGGTCGCTAGTTAAATATGAACCGTGTTAATACAAAAGATTTTTAAACACCGTTTAACTAAACACATGTTTAAATGTGATGCTGTCTCTGTCAAACAATATTGTCAAAAAAGTGACAGCGACACATTTAAACATGTGTTTAGTTAAACAGTGTTTAAAAATCTTTTGTATTAACACGGTGTTTAACTAAACACCTGTTTAAATGTGATGCTGTCACTTTTTTGACAATATTGTTTGACAGAGACAGCATCACATTTAAACATGATTTCAGTTAAACAGTGTTTAAAAATCTTTTGTAATAACACGATGTTTAACTAAACACCTGTTTAAATGTGATGCTGTCACTTTTTTGACAATATTGTTTGACAGAGACAACATCACATTTAAACATGATTTTAGTTAAACAGTGTTTAAAAATCTTTTGTATTAACACGGTGCTCAACTAAACACCTGTTTAAATGTGATGCTGTCACTTTTTTGACAATATTGTTTGACAGAGACAGCGCAAAGTTTTCGAAATAAAAAAAAGAGCTAGAAACTTAAAGTATAAATAACTTTAACTTTAACTTTAAGTATAAATTACTAAGTAAAGAAAGAGATAAAAGATATAATTTCCTTCGCAGCTGGCAGACACGCAACAGAGTATAGAGTTGAGGGTAGCTGTGATGGGGGCGAACGAAGCTGGCAAATCTACCATTATTGGAGTTCTTACGCAAGGTAAAGTGACTTAAGTGACATTTTACATTAATGTAGAACCGGCACTCGCCATAGAAAAATGCTTAACTTGCATACTATTGAATAGGGATGATGACTAATGAATAAAATAACGAAATACTGTAGGAATGATGTATGGTAGTATGGAGAAGGTAGCCACTGATAGGAAGGCCAAATGGAAGATCTTCCTCCGGGCTGGTGGTATTAGCCCGGGGACCGCGGTCCAACCGATGATGGTTGGCAGTTGTATATATGCTGCGTCGCTGAGTAACTTCGTCAGCGAGATGTAGGTTTCTCCATATATTCTCCATACTGCGACCTGTTATTCCTTACTAATCTTTGTGTTCTTACGATACTAGCGCCATCTAGTCACACGGTGATGAATCTTGTTGCAACCGTGTGTTGGTTGGTAATGTGCGGCGTTAGGTAGATGCCGCTACAATACTAATAAAAATCGTAAACATATTAAACTTTTAGAGTAGCTTGTATACCTCTTGGTTTTATATGTTGCATATTATTTGTTTTATGACCCTTCAAAGTTGGGTGGACAAGTCCATTTAAAAAGTATAAAATTTATTAAAATAAATGACACCTTTAATTAGTCCGTAAAATGTATAGCAAATTTGTCTAAGAAACTATTTTGATAAACACAATATTTAATATAGCTGCCGAACAAATTTCCTACGCGTTGCATACAAACTATCACGGCGTGACGTCATCACTTAGCAGCCGTTAGTATGGAGCGTTTTGGGATTTGTCCATTTGTGTGCATTTCACACTGTGATATCTCGGGCAGTTTTCATGCTAGCGACTTAATTCTTTTACCAATGTTTCTTTTTTTGAGAGGTAATTTATGTAACATAAAATAAAAAAAATTGTAATCATCCCTATTTTGGTCTTAATAAAAAGCGAATTATATTTTGATTGGTTTTTTACCCGGACTTTGACCCGATTGCTGGGTTTAAACCAGGGATTAAAATGCCGTTAAAAAAATAACGATACAAAAAAATAACGTTAAAAATACTGTTAAAACATTTTATCGGTAAATTTACCGGCAAAATAACGTTAAAACTACTGTACCGGTAAAATGACCTTTAAATATAGCGTTAAACTTTACCGGTACAATAGTACTAATAAAATTATCGTTAAAAAGTAACGTTAATAATTGGAATAACGTTAATTTTAAAGTAACGGTAACAAAAAGTAAGAAATAACGTTAAAATTAACATTATTTACTGAAATAACGTTAATTTCAGTGTAACGTTATCTAAAGTAACGTTATTTATTAACATAACGTTAATGTTAAAAGTAACGGTAAAAAAGTAAGAAATAACGTTACATTTAAAAATAACGTTATCAATCCCTGGTTTAAACCCAGTTAACGCCCGTAGATCATTTTGTTGATCTAATTAAATTATTTAAAACAGCTAGGTGATTGCGTAAATCGTAGTCAATCGTATTCATTTGACAGTTCATATTGTATCATAATATATGTCATCCCATACAAATTGCAGCCGATGGAATACGATATGAACTGTCAAATGAATACGATTACCTTACGCAATTCCACCCCAGATATATTTTGTCCTTTGAATATTTTCTGTAACGATTTACGATACGATAAAGATATAATTAAAGAATTTATTTTATTTATTTTAAACTCTTTATTGTACTACAATAAAATTATGTACTAGAGGCGGACTTAATGCTAAAAGCATTCTCTCCCGGTCAACCCTTAGGGAACAGATAGCCACGAATGCGGTACATTTAATAGTGTAGGTATAATAATATACATTCAGTATAATAAATACAAATATATATGATACATAAATACTTCTACAATAATATATAATACATATATTATATACTCAATACAACAAATTAAAATAACCATACAATAAAAAGAAAAAGCAAAATTATAATGATGATGATTTTCACATTATGCTCATTATAAACTTTCTAAAAGAAAACCGTGAACGTTTCTTTTAGAGGAGAACTTGCTCGGTGATCTCCTAATAGCTCCTAACAATCCATCAAATCAATAGAATTAAGAAATCTGTAAAAAGTTTCAATAACATACAATGTGGGTTTTTATTGGGTTTAAACCCAGTGGTCGGGTTTAAACCGGGTCTTTTGCCCATCTCTATTCAAAGCTAATTTTGTCACTTCACTTGGTCATCAACTCCATCTAGTGAGGCAAACAGTTACTATTTTTTTAATGTCCCTTTGAAAATCTCTCGGCCTTACTACAAAACACTGTTTAACAAGTATTTAGCTAAGTCACTGTTTAAATGTGATGCTGTCACTTTTTTGACAATATTATTTGAAAGAGACAGCATCACACTTAAACAGTGTTTTCCTGTTACAACTGTTTAGCTAAAACACTGTTAAAACTGTTTAGCTAAAATACTGTTTAAGTGTTTTAAGATCTATTGTGGTAAGGCCGTCTCAATCTAAATTTGACATATTAAATCTGTCATTTTTGTCTTAGAGATTAAAAAAATAAACATTTTTTTTCTATAAACAGGCGAACTGGATAACGGCAGAGGCAGCGCTCGCTTGAACATGTTCAGACATTTGCACGAAGTCAAGAGTGGAAGGACTTCCTCTCTCAGCCATGAAATACTAGGATTCGATGCTCAGGTGAGACATACACACATAATAACAGGAAGTATCATGATGCGATAGAACGTTTGAACCTGTCAGAAACGACAACTTTTTGTTATTCAACAACAAGAAACTATAATACTTATTCACTTCTCAAGCTTACGCGCTCACTAGACATGAATTAAAATAAAACACTTTTAACGGATACTAGCGCGGTTTTATTGAAAGTACTTTGGTAATTAGTTGGTATTTGGTTTGATTTTTGATTTTCCCGACGTTTCGGCACCTTTGCAGCTGCCGTGGTCACGGGGGACTGAAGCTACTTGTGAGCCTACCCTCAAGCGATGAATTTTTTAGAACGTTCAGAAATTAAAATTTATCAAATTTAATTAGTTTAATTTTGGTTTGGTTTTAATTTAATTTTATATGTTAAAAAGAGAGAATCTACTGAAACTACTACCATTTCAAAAATTGGGAGGCCCCTCCAAGAAAGAAATGGCGAAAGAAAACTTGGAGAGGAAGGCCGACCTCCGTCTTTTATATTAATTAATTTATTTGCAAAAGGAACTAACCGTATCATTAGATCTTACAGTGTGTGTTTGGGGCTTTAGCTTGTGAATGATGGGGTCCCAAGCTGGTGGAATTTTCCAACCATCATCTCTATTGAAATTAGGATATTTATTTATTTCGATAGCCTCGCGGAGCATTCTAGGAATGAATCTACGTTCCCTAGCAAGGATTTGGGGTTTGTCAAATCTAATATAATGGTTGGGCCCCTCAAAGGCGTGTTCACTCACTGCAGACTTGTTATCGCGCCTATGTTTCATGTCAGCTACATGTTCTTTAACGCGGGTCCCTATGCTTCTCTTTGTTTGCCCGATGTAGGAGAGCCCACAGTCACAATCTAGTTTGTAGACGCCTGCGGCTTGAAGGGGGATATTACACTTGACAGGTCGTAAGAATTGGTTGATCTTCTTCGGCGGCTTGAAGTAAGTTTTGATTGACGCTCGCTTCAGAATGTTTCCAATCTTGTCAGTGACACCCTTCAAGTATGGTCTTACGACCTGTCAAGTGTAATATCCCCCTTCAAGCCGCAGGCGTCTACAAACTAGATTGTGACTGTGGGCTCTCCTACATCGGGCAAACAAAGAGAAGCATAGGGACCCGCGTTAAAGAACATGTAGCTGACATGAAACATAGGCGCGATAACAAGTCTGCAGTGAGTGAACACGCCTTTGCGGGGCCCAACCATTATATTAGATTTGACAAACCCCAAATCCTTGCTAGGGAACGTAGATTCATTCCTAGAATGCTCCGCGAGGCTATCGAAATAAATAAATATCCTAATTTCAATAGAGATGATGGTTGGAAAATTCCACCAGCTTGGGACCCCATCATTCACAAGCTAAAGCCCCAAACACACACTGTAAGATCTAATGATACGGTTAGTTCCTTTTGCAAATAAATTAATTAATATAAAAGACGGAGGTCGGCCTTCCTCTCCAAGTTTTCTTTCGCCATTTCTTTCTTGGAGGGGCCTCCCAATTTTTGAAATGGTAGTAGTTTCAGTAGATTCTCTCTTTTTAACATATAAAATTAAATTAAAACCAAACCAAAATTAAACTAATTAAATTTGATAAATTTTAATTTCTGAACGTTCTAAAAAATTCATCGCTTGAGGGTAGGCTCACAAGTAGCTTCAGTCCCCCGTGACCACGGCAGCTGCAAAGGTGCCGAAACGTCGGGAAAATCAAAAATCAAACCAAATACCAACTAATTACCAAAGTACTTTCAATAAAACCGCGCTAGTATCCGTTAAAAGTGTTTTATTTTAATTCATATAATACTTATGTTAAAATGACCGAACTCTTATACCGGGTGTAACAAGACCCTCAACGAAGCCGAGGTCTACGTATTCTGCCCATCATCAGGACCATTTCTGTGCAAAATTATTGCTGGGAAACGATTTTAATTTTTGGTGTTAAAAAAGCATTGCATACATTACCACGCAATGTAGCGCGTACAACAGGCCGCGCCTGCGAGTGAATGCTACACAGCTGCGTGCGGCCGAGTTGAAAGGCAACGTTTATGTGCGTGCTCATGAAATACATTGAGTGATGATGACGTTTTTAAGTCATTGTTTGTTACGAAATACATACAATTTTGATAATGTTTCTGTAGACAAAAATTAGGGAATAACGAATAAAATAAGATTTTTATACAATACTAAATAATATACTAGAAAAAATACGACTCGCACTAGATTAATACTCAGACGGGAATCGAACCCGCGACCTTTGGATATCCGGTCCAATGCTCTGACCGCTGAGCTACCGAGTCGCACATTCTAGTATATTATTTAGTATTGTATAAAAATAGCATTGTGAATGCAAAAATCTCAAATTAAAAAATAAGATTTCATAAAAAAATTGAAAAAAAAATTTGACTTTGACCTTCAATAATTTCGTAGCTATTGGTTTCCCAGGTATAGTCTAAAAGACAAAAATGATCCTGATGATGGGCGGAATGCGTGGATTTCGGCTTCGTTGAGTGTCTTGTTACACCCGTTATTAAGTATTTCTTATACGCCCTTACAGGGTGTCACTTATGCTATGTGTACCTTACAATATAATATTATGTCATATTGTCAAACATGTTTTAGTGACTTGCAATAAATACACACATCAACTTTGTCTAGGGATACAGGTGTTGTTTTCATACAAACGAGGTAACTTTGAAGCCTTGGTTTTCTGCCAGGGATGTACCGTGCTGTGATCTGATGATGGCCATCCAGGGAGTGAATGGAGGAGATTCAGATCGCTATACACACCCAACTGATCTGACCAGCATTCTAAAAGATTAATGGACCTGTTTAAAAAAACCGCGAAAATTGCATGAAAATGTATGGAAATCCTGAAACTGAGAACTCTGACCCATCAATCTTTTAGAATGCTGATCAGATCAGTTGGGTGTGTATAGCGATCTGAATCTCCTCCATTCACTCCCTGGATGGCCATCATCAGATCACAGCACGGTACATCCCTGGCAGGAAACCAAGGCTTCAAAGTTACCTCGTTTGTATGAAAATAACACCTGTACCCCTAGACAAAGTTGATAAGTATATATTGGGTAATTTTGAACTTACCATCCAAATTTCAAGGATATGTTCAGACCATGAAACTAAACAACATACATACATACATACATACACTCACGCCTGTTTCCCATGGGGGTAGGCAGAGACTATGGATCGCCACCTGCTACGATCCTTGCACACTTCTTTCGCTTCTTTCACATCCATCAAACTAAACAACTTTCTCTAAGAAACATGTGTTGAATTTCGCCACAAAATTTTGGTCATCCCATACTAAATTGATCACGTGATCTCTTTGATTTGTATGGATAGTCGATTTTTTTTTACATATTTGGCCATGTGTTCCTCAGAGAAAGTTGTTCAATTTCATGGACTGAACACATCCTCAAAATTTGGATGGTGAATACAAAATGACCCGGTATATGAATATGAATATCGATACCTTAATCTGCAAACCAGCCAACTCCACTTTTTATGCAAAATACTTTTTTGATGCAGTCTTCGGCCTATATGCCTGACGGATGATTTGAAAAAGCAACAACTCCATTTTTACCCCTACTTTTTTAATAAATTGATATGCGACAACTCCACGCGTAACGAAACGTCACGATTTTGACAAGCCGACTCCCGGAGATCGGCCATTTTGTATGGCGTCACAGAGAAACATGCGTGCTGCTCCGGTTTTTCGAATATAAAAAACAAACCTCGAGAAGATATCAGATATAATTAGTTCTCTATTTATTCATGGTATGTTTATTTTTCATTTGTTTAACATAACATCCAGTTTTTCTAAGGTATTATGGTGTTTTCATTCTAATGCTATGGAGTTAGCCATTTTTCTTGAACATAATTTTAAACGTTACTTTTTTATCATACTTTTATTTAGTAGGAAAAGCGGATAACTCAAAAAAGCGTCTATATTTTATTGACGACAATATTTTAAATTTAACGACGACCTGAATGGTGCAGTGGTCAACATGCCGCCTACCACGCAAGAGGTCCCGGGTTCGATTCCCGGCCGGGCAGAAATTGAAATGATGAATTTTAATTTCTGTGACGGGTCTGGGTGTTACTATGTATAATAAGAATATATTTAAAAAGTATATAAGTAGTATATCAGTTGTCTAGCACCCATATTACAAGCTTTGCTTAGTTTGGGGCTAGATGGCGCTATGTGAAATTGTCCAAGCATTTATTTATTTATTAAATTAAAAAGTTTTAATTGTTTCCTGTAAAATTTTAACATATGGATTTGGCTGATTTGGGGATTTAGGTTATCGATCGATATGAATAAAGTGGTCGCCACATTTTTAATTACGCACTCAGATTTAAGAAATCTTGAGAAAACATGAAATGTGCGAGCGAGAGAGCGGCAAAACGTGGACGGCCTCTTAATAAATTGTTTTTTTTAGGGTAACGTAGTAAACTACGGTTGTTCGGAACTGATGACGGCGGAACGTATTGGCGAGAGGAGCGCTAAGCTCGTCTCTTTCTTGGACTTGGCCGGACATGCCAAATACCAACGGACTACGTTGCATGGGCTGTGTGGATATTACCCGCATAATGCTATGTTGGTGGTGAGTATTATTCTTTTTTGTAAAAAAAATGAAGATTAAAAAAAAAGAAAAAATGAGATGTATTTACGGACTACGCTACATAAGCTGTGTGGAATGCCTGCATAATGCAATGTTGGTGGTAAGTAATTTAAAAAAAAATGCATATATATTAAAAAAATTGTTTAATAAACAAAAAAACCGACTTCAAAAAACCTGCCTCTAAATAAGCAAGAAATAATATACAAATCATTAGATACGCATTATCATTGTTATAATAAAACACGTCTATTAAAGTCGGGTGGGGCTGGAGTACATCTTCCTTTTTTTATTCTAAAAGCCCCACCCGACTTCAATTGACGTGTTTTATTATAATAATGATAATGCGTATCTAATGATTTGTATATTATTTCTTACTTTTTTTAGAGGCAGGTTTTTTGAAGTCGGTTTTTTTGTTTTTTTAAAACAAAAATTTTTTTTTTATTTTTAGTGTAATTACCTTCTGTATTAGGGAGTGTAGGTATATTATTTAGGTAGAAAAATCGGCTCAGCCAAACGTGAGATAATCGCGGAGAAACATACATACATACAAACTGAATACCTCCTTTTTTGAAGTCGGTTAAAAAGACTACACAAAGGTATCCCTTCCCCAACAAAAAAAATCATCTAATTCGGTTCATAAATAACAAAATTGTCAAGTTAGTTGATTTAATATCATAGTATTTTCAGGATTACTTGTAAACTACTGAACCGATTTGAAAAAAAAATAAATGGGACCATCTCGCAAGAAAACTCAATCGAACAAAAAAAGAATCATCTAAATCGGTCCATAAATGTCGAAGATACGCGCGAACAACGATAAAAAAAAACATACAATCGAATTGAGAACCTCCTCCATTTGATGAAGTCGGTTAAAAAATACTTTTTGCACAAAAATGGAGCGCCAAGTCGAATACATTTTTATGCAAAAATGATAAAAATTAAGCGCAACAAACAAACAATAGGATTGACATAATATGGCACTTTCAACAGTGGCGACATCTACTTTAAGGGTCCATAATAGGAAAACATGGTTTGCGCGGGATATTTTTATATAGAAAACGTAAAGTTGTAGCCACAAAAAAAACATACGACAAGCTAAAGAGATTATCTAGTAGCTACAAGTATTAAATTGCGTATAAACCTCACAGATGATTGTAAAAAAAAATCAGAATATCATCAAAAGCGCTTGCGCAGGGTCTTATTTTTGACGTAAATAATAGCGGAATCGTATAGAATTCAATATATTCGTATAGACATCAAAATACACTTTAACGTACTGTGAAGTAGCTCTAATAAATAAATAAATATTTGACAACATCACATAAGTACATTGCTCCGATTCCAAAGTTAGTAGCTAAAGCACTTGTGTTATGGAAATCAAAGACAACGGTGGTATCACAAACCTGAGTCAATATAGAAAAGTTCATTTTCTACATTGACCCAGCCGGGGATCGAACCCGGGACCTCAGAGATGGCGACACCTTGAAAACCGGCGTGCAAACCACTCGACCACGGAGGTCGTCAAATAACTTTTTTTCAAGTAATATAATTGTGTTAAAGATAATGATGGAAAAAACAACGAAAAAGTGCAGAAGTGAGGTTATTTTCCATACTCTTTACACGTAAAGAAAAAGACAGAGACAAATGATTCCGCATAACCGAGCCTCGCATCTTTTCAGTTGATTTGACTTTTGATGCAGAGGGTTATTTTTTTAATCCTATTTCTTCGCCCTGCAGATATCTGCCACAGCTGGAATCACCCGCATAACCGAAGAACACCTGTCACTCTTAGTGGCTTTAGACCTGGATTTCTTCATAGTGATCACTAAGTGCGATATCGCTGGAGCCTCCTTGGGAACTCTGCTGGAACACCTGGGAGATATACTGAAGCTGACTAACAAGGTATTTATAAGTTAGAAATTAGAGTTTCTTTTTAAGACACAAAAATAAATTATGAAAAAAAAGTATTTCTTCTTTTCAAAGTCTTGTACTTATCAAACCTTCATATAAGCAACTTTACAACGGTTCGGCTTTCATAAAACGCCATCTATGCATATATAATATGCATATTACACCAAATGGGCGATTATCTGAGATCAAAAAAGAAAAATAAATTAGTTCAAAAAAATTCGATAGATGGCGTTTTATGAAAGCCGAACCGTTGTAAAGTTGCTTATATGAATTTTTGATAAGTTCAAGACTTTGAAAAGAAGAAATACTTTTTTTTTATATTTTATTTATGTGTCTTAAATAGAAACTCCTTATGAGGATTGTCAAACAAACGGTCTCCATACAAACGGCGATAACGTTTCCCACCCTCTAAACCTTAACCTACAGCAATGAATTTTTAGTATGTTTTTGAAATGCCTAAAAACTAGGGCTGTACGTTTTTATTTTTTTAATATCTATAATAGATTTGAAAATATTGGCACTTTTTTGTTTTGTATGAAATCACTAAAATTCAAATATTTTAAAATCTATTATAGATATTAAAAAAATAAAAACGTACCGCCCTAGTTTTTAGGCATTTCAAAAACATACTAAAAATTCATTGCTGTAGGTTAAGGTTTAGAGGGTGGGAAACGTTATCGCCGTTTGTATGGAGACCGTTTGCTTGACAATCCTCTTAAGGCATCTTTACACTACGTTTTTTTTGTCAAATTCGGCAAAGGTCTAACTTTACGGCTCGGCTTTCATAAAACGCCATTTATCGATTTTTTTTGAACTATTTTGAATTTCATCCAGGGCCCGTACTTATTTTGCCGCTGACTGCCGCTGTCTCGCTCGCACATTTCATGTTTTCACAAGATTTCTTTAATCTGAGTTCGTAATTGAAAAATGTGTCTCGGCCACTTTTCGCAATATAAGATTACGGACATTTTAAAATATATTTCAGTTTATTGTTGCTAAAGTAGGTACAAAAAGTTGTCGTTTCTAACAGTTAATAAAATATGAACTGGCAAAAACAATAACTTTTTGTACTTAAGCAACTCGAACGAAACTGAAAATATAATAATATTTCAGTAATATTTCTAAAATTATATAGCTATTTCATCTTAATCGATTGCCAAATATCTGGAAAGATATTTCAATTGAATGTCGAGGTAATTCCTCACATTGGTGAAATAACGCTGGCTTGCAGCGTAAGAGTAGGATATACTAGAAGAAATTCGACGATGTCACTAGCGGCACAATAGGTAGCTCAGCGGTCAGAGCATTAGACCGGATATCCAAAGGTCGCGGGTTCGATTCCCGTCTGAGTATTGATCTGGTGCGAGTCGTATTTTTTCTAGTATATTATTTAGTATTATATATGTTGAAATGTCCGTAATCTTATATTGCGAAAAGTGGCCGAGACACATTTTTCAATTACGCACTCAGATTTAAGAAATCTTGAGAAACATGAAATGTGCGAGCGAGACAGCGGCAGTCAGCGGCAAAATGTGTACGGGCTCTTAAAGTGATATTTGTTTTAGAAACCTCAACTGATAACAGACGAGAACCTTGCTAGGAACTGCGTGGCGCCTCAACAACTAATACTCGATACTATACCTCTGGACAACGGACTCGAAGAAAAACAGGCGCAGAAAGAAGAAGAGTGAGTTATTCTTCTAATTTTTTTATTTATTTTTATTGTTCATATTTTTGTAGGGTTTTTTAAGGCGAGGCCAGTTCACGATCTGATGAAAACTCTGATTTCTTGAGCTGATTCCAAATATATGCAATATGATTACATTGCAGCTACTGGTTTAAAAAAAAACAGAAAATCATTTTCCAAACATATTAAGTTTGGGCTCTTGCCTCGATCACCAAACGTCGTATTTTGAGGGTTTTTATTGAGCAACCGCGACACTAACGGCAGAATGGAGATTAACCACAAAATGTCAAAACTTTTTTTACGTCAAAGTGACTTATTTAGTAAAAAAATTTCACGCAACCGAAATTTTTTAAACTTTTTTCCTTTATATAAGGGAGCTTATTCCCCTTATCTATAAAAAATATTCAGCCAATTTCATTTTTTTCAGACATTCTCCATTGTAATGTCTGAAAAAATCAAATTCACATGGATAAATTCATTGTCTTAACTTAAGAGGATTGTCAACCACGTGGTCTCCATACAAACGGCGATAACGTTTCCCACCCTCTAAACCTTAACCTACAGCAATGAATTTTTGGTATGTTTTTGAAATGCCTAAAAACTAGGGCTGTACGTTTTGATTTTTAAAATATTCATTGTAGATTTGAAAATATTGGCACTCCTGTGTTTTGTATGAAATCACTAAAATGCAAATATTTCGAAATCTATTATAGATATTTAAAAAATCAAAACGTACAGCCCTAGTATTTAGGCATTTCAAAAAAATACCCAACATTAATTACTGTAGGTTAAGGTTAGAGGGTGGGGAACGTTATCGCCGTTTGTATGGAGACCACGTGGTTGACAATCCTCTTAAGGTTAATTAATTTCCGTTTTTTGTTTTCCATAGTCAATGTGGATATGTTTAATCGTTGTGTAGCCCCGGCCTATCCCCGGTGCCCGTGTTCCCCGTGAGCTGCGTCCGCGGCGCGGGCCTCAACGCGCTACACGCATACTTGTTGGCGTTGCAACCGCCCGCGCACGACACACACGACAATGTTAGTATTTTATTATAACGGTTTAATATTTAATATATGTAAAAGAAGAGGATTTGCATACCTAATTTTTAGCTGTATATCTTCTGAATACTCTAGAATAGGGATTCCCAAACTATTAAGGGGAAGGACCCCTTTTCTAAAGTTAACTGTTATCTCAGACCCCCATAGCCAAATTACTTTAAAAATCCTGTCAAATATCAAGTATAATTATATAAATAAAATAAAAATAAAAAGCCTTTTATTTCTTGCCAATTTCCAAATTAAATCATAAAAATCATAAAAAAATAATAACTTAACTAAATTGAATTAAATAACATAATATTTGATTACAACATAGAATTAAATTGAATTATATAGGCAATTTTTTTTTTTTTTTTTTTTTTTTATTTATTAGGAAACTCAACAGCTTCTTTGCTACAATCATGCTTAAAATATAAACTTAAAAATTACACTTAGCCAATAACAGAGTTTCACCGCATGTTATAATACTACAGGCAAACTGTTTAAAAAATATATAAAAATTAAGTAGTTAGGTAAAAAAAAAAAAGTAGACTAAAATACAAACTTAATTAGGCAAGAGGTATGGTTGGCAGAATTATGTCATTATGTCATTATAAAATGAATTTGATTAATTAAAATAAATATTTAAAAAAATGATTATTGTTTTTGCCATTTCTATGATTTGGCAAGAACCTCTCTCAGGTGAAGGCCTCCTCTAGAGATTGCCATGCGTCCCTGTCCCTTGCTAGTGTTAGCCACTCTCGACCAGCTATGTGTGTGATGTCGTCTGCCCATCTAGTTTGCGGTCTGCCTAGTCAAGTATAATTAATAATAATATTAATTATTACTCGTTTATGTCGACCCCTGGGAAACCGATTTTGACCCCAAGGGGTCGATATCGACCACTTTGGGAATCCCTGCTCTAGAATATGGGATATGGCCGTTTTTATTTGTGCCAAAAAAGTAGCAATTATGTCAAATAACATCCATCTGCTAAATCAAAGCGATTGCGATAGCAATTGAAGTTAGGCGGTAGAGCCCTTGGACGGAGTGGAATATGATTGTTTTTGGAATACATCGTGCGATTCTTAAATGTTTGATATTTTTACAGCTTTAGCGATTTTGCCGCTGACTGCAACTATCTCGCTCGCACATTTCATGTTTTCTCAAGATTTCTTAAAGCTGAGTGCGTAATTGAAATACACACATCAACTTTGTCTAGGGATACAGGTGTTATTTTCATACAAACGAGGTAACTTTGAAGCCTTGGTTTTCTGCCAGGGATGTACCGTGCTGTGATCTGATGATGGCCATCCAGGGAGTGAATGGAGGAGATTCAGATCGCTATACACACCCAACTGATCTGACCAGCATTCTAAAAGATTAATGGACCTGTTTAAAAAAACCGCGAAAATAGCATGAAAATGTATGGAAATCCTGAAACTGAGAACTGAAGCGATCTGAATCTCCTCCATTCACTCCCTGGATGGCCATCATCAGATCACAGCACGGTACATCCCTGGCAGAAAACCAAGGCTTCAAAGTTACCTTGTTTGTATGAAAATAACACCTGTATCCCTAGATAAAGATGATGAGTTAAGTATATGTGTCTCGGCCACTTTTCGCACACTTTCGGTCGGGAAAGCGCCTTAAAGTAAAACCCTAATAAAGATATGACTGTATTGTTTTCCATTACAATAGGAGACCTGTGAGTTCCAAATCGACGAGATCTTCCACGTGGGGGACTCGAGCGGGCCCGTGGTCGGGGGACTCATGGCGAGGGGGCAACTGTTTGAGGGGGACCATCTCATTATAGGTGAGTTATTGTTTTTGATGAGATTTGTTTGATAGATAGGGGACTCGAGCGGGCCCGTGGTCGGGGGACTCATGGCGAGGCGGCAACTGTTTGAGGGGGACCATCTCATTATAGGTGAGTTATTGTTTTTGTTGAGATTTGTTTGATAGATAGGGGACTCGAGCGGCCCCTTGTCGGGGGACTCATGGCGAAGGGGCAATTGTTTGAGGGGGACAATCTCATTATAGGTGAGTTATTGTTTTTGATGAGATTTATTTGATAGATGGGGGACTCGAGCGGGCCCGTGGTCGGGGGACTCATGGCGAAGGGGCAATTGTTTGAGGGGAGCCATCTCATTATAGGTGAGTAATTTCTGTTGATGAGACTTGTTTGATAGATGGGGGACTCGAGCGGGCCCGTGGTCGGGGGACTCATGGCGAGGGGACAACTGTTTGAGGGGGCCCATCTCATTATAGGTGAGTTATTGCTGTATAGGAGACTTGTGTGACAAAGGGTTCAAAAAAGGTTTATTTATAAACTTTTAAACTTTCGCGTTGCATTTTATTAGAGAACACAATTATTAAACGCGTTTAAAGTAGCAGAGAAGGAGGTTTAGTTACCGTGACCACGGCCGTTGCAACTCGGTGGAAACATGGGGAAAAGGTAGTGTTTAAACCTATGTTTAGTTTAAACGCGTTTAATACCTGCGTTCTTAATCTAATGTTTCTTTAATCCAAAGATATTTATTTATATTCCTATATTGTTGTCTACAGGCCCATTCGAAACTGGTGAATTCAAAGAGATTTCCGTCCGCACTATATACCGTAACCGCGTGCGCTGCGGCAGCGTGCGGGCGGGACACTGCGCTAGTTTGGGACTAAGTTTAAACACTAGTGCGGGACTAAACGCTAGCCAACCGATGAGGCTTAGACCCGGCATGGTGTTACTGACTAAGCCACACAAGTATAGTAACGAGAAACTGTCGTTTGGAGGATGTGCAAAGGGGAAATGCAAAATGAGGAATGAGGTAAGTTGGCCTTTTTAACCGACTTCCACAAAAGGAGGAGGTTCTCAATAGGGATGATGACTAATGAATAAAATAACGAAATACTAATAAAAATCGTAAACATATTAAACTTTTAGAGTAGCTTGTATACCTCTTGGTTTTATATATTGCATATTATTTGTTTTATGACCCTTCAAAGTTGGGTGGACAAGATCAAAAATAAATGATACCTTTAATTAGTCCGTAAAATGTATAGCAAATTTGTCTAAGAAACTATTTTGATAAACACAATATTTAATATAGCTGCCGAACAAATTTCCTACGCGTTGTATACAAACTATCACGGCGTGACGTCATAACTAGGAAGCCATTAGTATAGAGCGTTTTTGGGCGAGTCCATTTGTGTGCATTTCACACTGTGATATCTCGGGCAGTTTTCATGCTAGCGAATTAATTCTTTTACCAATGTTTCTTTTATAGTTGTTCGCGCGTATCTTCGACATTTATGGACCGATTTTGATGATTCTTTTTTTTATTTGATTGAGTATTCTTGTGAGATGGTCCCATTATTATGTTTTTCAAATCGGTTCAGTAGTTTTCAAGTAATCCTGAAAATACTATGATTTTACATCAACTACCTTGACGACTTTGTTATTTATGAACCGCATTAGATGATTTTTTTTTTGTGTTGGAAAAGGGATACCTTTAGTGTAGTCTTTAAAACCGACTTAAAAAAAATAAGGTCCTCAGTTTGACCTGTATGTATTTATGTTTCGATTTGTATATTATTTCTTGCTTTTTAGAGGCAGGTTATTTGAAGTCGGTTTTTTAAAGTTTCAAATTAATCTATTATATGTGTACTAAATGTGCTAGTTGCTAATCAACGAAATAAGGTAAAGTCGTGTATAGTTTTAAACTATGCTATCTTTGTTTATTTTTAGTTTTGTACTAATTGATAAATCAAAGAAATGAGGTCAGTTGGTCTTTTTAGTTTCAAACTGAGGTATTTCTATAAAAAAGCACTAGTTTGGGTTCTAAAGCTTATCCTATCAAACTGGAACATCCTGTAGCACCCTGTACAACGGGAATTTTCCAAAACCCTTTCTTAGTGCTCACATACATTATAAAAGGTATCTACCCTCCAAAGTGTTGTATCTATTTTCAGCCCTATACAAATCTCCATACAAACTGGAACACCCTGTAGCACCTTGCATAACGGGAATTTTCTAAAATCCTTTCTTAGTGCTCATTTACATCATGAAAGGTATCTACCCTCCAAACATGGTGTCTACCTTCAGCCTATCCCAACAATGAATTAGTGAATGAATCAGTGAATGTATTAGTGAATAAATCAGTGAATGAATCAATCAATTTAAAGTTTTATATGTACAGATTTGATTGATCATCTATACCTGTTAACTCTATGCTTTATTTAAGGTATTAAACAGACCGAATAAATATGAATAATACATAATTCATTATAAAACTAAAATGTTTAATAACCTATTTTAGATAAAGTTTCTTTATCCAAAATCGCTTCATAATTCGACAGAAAATGACAAAACACTCAGAATCACACTAAGATCGGTTCCTTTATATGAATTTTATGATTTTTGTTTCACAGGCCACAGACATAGTCCTAAACCGTATTCACACCAAAGACAATGCGAAAAACCGCAAAAATGTGAGGAGGAAAAACAAGAATATTTTACAAGACATAGCCAATGTAGAGAGCTCGCTAGTGAAGGACATTGACAACGATCCGAATATATACAGGTATGTTATTGGATTATACGCAAACAAAATACACACACATACACTCTCTCTCTCTCACACACACACACACGCATACACACACACACACACACACACACTAAAGAGCTCGCTAGTGAAGGACATTGACAACGATCCGAATATATACAGGTATGTTATTGGATTATACGCAAACAAAATACACACACATACACTCTCTCACACACACACACACGCATACACACACACACACACACACTAAAGAGCTCGCTAGTGAAAGACATTTACAACGATCCGAATATATACAGGTCTGTTAATGGATTATACACACACACACACGCATACACACACACACACTAAAGAGCTCGCTAGTGAAAGACATTTACAACGATCCGAATATATACAGGTCTGTTAATGGATTATACACACATTCACTCAATCACACACACACGCATACACACTAAAGAGCTCGCTAGTGAAAGACATTGACAACGATCCGAATATATACAGGTCTGTTAATGGATTATACACACATTCACTCAATCACACACACACGCATACACACTAAAGAGCTCGCTAGTGAAAGACATTGACAACGATCCGAATATATACAGGTCTGTTAATGAATTATACACACATCCACTCAATCACACACACACGCATACACACTAAAGAGCTCGCTAGTGAAAGACATTGACAACGATCCGAATATATACAGGTCTGTTAATGGACTATACTATACACAAACAAAACACACACACACCCATATAAACGCATACACACATTACTTATTTTGAAATCTAAGCAATTTATGTGTTGTTATGAAATATTTATATTTATTTTGAATTCTTACAGGTCTGATAGTGATGAGGGGGAAGTTAAGGTCATAGACAAGATAGATGATAACTTTTACAGGTAAGATTCTCATATTATTAAAAGCCCGTAGCAATTTTGCCGCTGACTGCTGCTATATTTTTTTTCCCAACACATTTTGGTTTTCTTCAATTTTTAATTAGTTTACTGTCCGATTACGTAACAATTATTTAATAGTATCAACCATTTTTAGACATCCTTTAAAATAAATGGGAAAATCGGGGGCCCGTACAAAGGTCTCCAGCAGCAGTAGCGCCACCAAGCGGGATAAATTTGGTCAATGTGATAATAAACCAGCGAACTAAAATTTATGGAATAAGCATTCTGCTCAAAAAATGGCACCACACGAAAAGTACAACTGAGTGGATAAAGCTATAAATGCTGGCATTTAATTATGCAGCACAAAGCGTCTGGACACTGGTTGCTTATTAGCGACCATAATTTGTATTCTCATAGATATTTTCTATACTTAAACGAAAAAATAAGATACGTTATTTCGGCATCTTTCTACTGCCTTTTTTGCGTCTTTTACACCATTTGACTATAAAGGACGTCATTTCTAATAAAAACTCTGCAAATTCAAACAAAATCAAGAAACAATCCGTCCCGCTCCCCATCTACAAAATAATAGCTTTCAGAATAATCGGAAGCGATCTTTTCTCTACAATACTAACTGCAATTATTGAAAAGAACACTTAACGTCAGTCAGTCGTTGGCTGGCTCGACTAAAGCTGAGCGGGTTGTACTTTTTCGGCCCCGTGGTGCCATTTTTTAAGCAATATTTGTTTGCAATTACACTTCCATAGATTTTAGTTCGCTGTAATAAACTATATAACATTTCACAGACCAGACAGCGACGGTGAAAAAGACAATATAGACGACGGTCAGGATTGCATCTGTGGAAATTCAGTACTTCTAGAAGATCCTAATGACCCAAGAGGGTGTATGTACTTTCAGGTCAGTATACACCGTACATTTTTAAGTATATCTAAAAATGAAATGGGGATTTCAGACCACGTGAATGAATAACTTTTACTATGGGGCCAACCATGGAATCGCGAAAAAAAATCAGCTGTTCCATACATTATAGTCGAGTCGATGTTGTATCTTTCTATGGAACAGCAGATTTTTTTTTCGCGATTCCATGGTTGGCCCCATAGTAAAAGTTATTCATTCACGTGGTCTGAAATCCCCATTTCATTTTTAGATATACTAAATTTACGGTTAAACCTAACAACAGCTGTTTCATACGTTTTGATCGATCATCAAACGATGGTCCGAAGCAACGTTTTTCTCATTTTTGGTTCATTCATTAACAAACTGTGTATTTTTTGGTGTGTAAATTTGATGAAACCAGATATAAAATTGTATATCATCACTTTAAAATAATGATAGATCTATAATTTAATATTATCACTACAAAAATAATGGTTTGCACTTTAACTGTGTCCCAACTCCGAAACCATTTAGTTTCTGTCCAACCATGTCAGACTGACCACTGTTAAAATGAGAAGGCAAGATGATGACCTGGCACAATGCATACACGCCAGCAGGTCGGTTCTGGCGTTGTTGGTCACACCACAATGGAACCTAACCTCCTCCTCGGCTCCTCTCTCGCTGCGCCCGCTCGTCGTCGCACCTAGTCGTCTGTTTACCAGCACTAAAGTTATAAAATTAATTTGTATGGTGCAAAGTATTAATTTTAAAGCTAAGCAATTAAATTGCAAATAAATTGATTATAATTATATTTTTATTAAATTTCAATGCAATTAATTTTATTCTTTTATATTTTATAATACGATAAGACATCGATTTCCACGTTTTTGTTTTTTTGATTTTTATTTTTTGTAAAAATATTGTTTTTCGTTTTTAATACTTTATTTTTATCACGGCACGGCCGATTTTGTCAATGCGTCCTTGCGACTACAGGTGACAGCTGAAAACCAGTGTTTTGCCTCATCATCGGGGCAATGATATACGCTGAGCTTTAACCTAATTGCATCGCTGTGCTGTGACACACAAATTAAGGAGTATTATTTAGTTGCCAATATGCAGTTTTTATTGTTGAAATTATCTTTTTATTTTATTTTTAATTTTTGTCTATGTGCATGTGTGTTATGGTTGTGATGCTAATAAATCATTCTATTCTATTCTATTATTCTATTCTTGTATAGTGCAAAGTATTTAGTATTCTTGTATAGTAAAGCACAACAAGTGATTGATCTTCCTTTGCATGAATTTAAAAACCATGTTAAAAAACGCTCATGGGTAAAGGTTATTATAAAGTTGACGATTATCTTAAAGATCAAAATGCGTGGAAATGATGTAACACATAACTTGCTTATATAAGAACTTTGTTGAAGTAATATAATAAGTCTATGTTGTTGCCAATAATCCTGTCACCCTGTTGTAATTATCTGGTAACGATATATTCAAGTTTGTAAATATCGTTACTAATGGCTGTTACAGCTGATAAGTTTCTTGCGCCCGTTCTTCTTGTCAGCTAAAAAGTCTGGAACGGGTGGTAGGAAAATATAGACGATTCAAAAGTACTTAATAATTATGTTTATTTGAATAAAGCTTATTTCACTTTCACTTTCACTGTATTAATTTTAAAGCTTAGCCTATTTATAGTGGCAACCATTATTTTTATAGTACATTCAATAAATTTTGAAGCTAAACATTTTAAAGTGTGTTACATTATTTTTAAAGCGCATTTTATATATTCCCCGTATTTTTTTGTGTTAGGCTTCCGTCCACGTGCTAAGGCATTCCACGGCGATATATCCGGGGTTCCAATGCACCGTGCACATCGGCAATGTGAGGCAAACTGCTATTATAGAGGTTAGTACATTTTTTATACACAAAGAAATGAGTGCTTATTAAAATAAACTACACACATCAACTTTGTCTAAAGATCAAGGATTGATGACGTTATTTTTAAATGTAACGTTTTTTTAACATTAACGTTATGTCAATAAATAACGTTACATTGAAAATAACGTTATTTCGGTAAATAACGTTAATTTTAACGTTATTTCTTACTTTTTTCCCCGTTACTTTTAATATTAACGTTATTCCAATTAATGACGTTACTTTTTTACCGGTAATTTTATCGGTACTATTGTACCGGTAAAGTTAAACGCTATATTTAACGGTCATTTTACCGGTACAATAATTGTTTGTAGTACCGATAAAATGTTTTAACGGTATTTTTAACGTTATTTTTTTTCGTAGTGTTATTTTTTTTAACAGTATTTCAATCCTTGCTAGGGGTACAGGTGTTATTTTCATACAAACGTGGTAACTTTGAAGCCTTGGTTTCCTGTCATGGATGTACCGTGCTGTGATCTAATGATGGCCATCCAGGGAGTGAATGGAGGAGATTCAGATCGCTCTACACACCAGCGACGAGCGTTATAAAAGATTAATGTAACTAAAAGAGCACTTAAAAACGGCACCTCGAAATAGCGTCCCACTTACAAACTGGGCGCTTATTTTGTACATAATCACATCTTATTTTATTCAAACTCACATCTTATATCACTTACTTTGTTGTTTTGAGGTGCCACTTTTGGGAATCTGACCGGACATCTAGGGTATTCTTGTTCGAGGCATCCCATTGTTTCGCGGTGGAAGTGTGCTACAGGCGTTAAACCTTATTGTGTTTGTTTTAGGGCATATTATCGCGTAACAGCTTAGTCCGCGCAGGAGGATGGGCAGCTTTGGTGTTTAGGCTCACTCGTTGTCCAGAATATATACAGAGAGGAAGGAGATTACTCTTAGCTGCTGGGCAAGGGACTAGGTAAGTGGATTTTTAAGGTCAAATTACTTTTAATTATTGTCCTTCCGATTATCCTGTTTCCAAAAATAAACGTTTATTTTTTTATTTTAATAACCTTTAAAAATGGTTTGAGTTAAAGAAGGACGCCCATTTCTGACCTGTCAAAATGTAGATTTTATCAATCATTGTGTATTATAGCTAATAAAATTACATTTTTATTTTTATTTATAAACTGCTACCAAATAAAAATCGGCAATACAAAAATAGAGAAAGTTTATAGAATAAATTAGCAATAACTACAATTTCTATAAACTAGAACATATTGATTTTACCATTACATATTTTTCTGATTTCCTTATCAAAATTGAATAAATCTAGTGTTCTACGGTCATAGCAACTATTTAAATATAGCTTTTTGACAGGTCAACGCTTGTATGGGGAGTGGTCGTTGTTCCTTAAGAAGGTTACTGCGCTACACTAGCGCCGCCAATGGAAAAGAAATGTAGTGCTTAAATAAAGACGAAATTGTGAATTGTGTTCTTCTAGTCAAAATCAAAAAATCATTTATTCAGTCTAGGCTGTTACAAGCACTTGTGAATGTCAAAGAAGCTACGCCATCGGTTCGCAAACCCTGAGCGGGAGACCTTGTAACGAGAAGAACCGGCAAGAAACTCGTCAAGGGCTGCTTTTTTCTCCCTGTATATTTCATACAGAGTCGTCAACATTGAAAAATGAGCTCCACATTTAAAATGAGGTCATTTTCCATCACAATAATTAACAAAAGTTTGCACACAATGGGTAGGTAGGTTGAAATTAAATACCTACTACATATCGGATAGGTAATTGTGAGAGTAAATAACTTTCAACTAGTTGAGAAATCAGTAATCACTATGTTTGCTACTCGAAAGTGCACCTAAATAGGCAAAATTTTCCAAAAAATACTTGAGATAAGACATAAAAATATAGTGTTCTCCGAAGAAGCTTTGTGGCACTCTTTATCGCTTAAACAATATTTTCTAGTCTGTCGTTTAGTTTAATGAAGTTTTATTGCTAAAATTGGCTACTTTTGACAATAAACTAAACGATAGGTTATAAAATATTGTTTAAGCGATAAAGAGTGCCACAAAGCTTCTTCGGAGTACACTAGAAGAACACAATTTACAATTTCATTTTTATTTAAGGACTGTTTTTTTTTCGATTGGTGGCGCAAGTGTATAAACGCTCTTAAATGCAAATATGTTTGTAGTATTTGCCGAATACAAATAAGTGTATAAAGACACTAAATATCCAGTTATCACGTGCTAATGTTTAACCTTAATGGGAAATGACTGAACAACATCTGTTTCTCTTTTAGGGCGATCGGCAGAGTCACACAAGTGTTCCCGTACATCCCGTGAAAAAAAATAAAAAAAATGGGTTCAAACAATTTGCCATTAGGCATACCTTTAACAAATTATCAAAAAAATTCTACAAAAAAATTATAAAGTCACTATTACACTGTGCGAACAAACTACGCACACAACTAAAGTGACATAAATAATATAAGATTTTATTTTTTTCTAGAAGGTTATTAAAATTTTTTGAGCACAATAAATGATTAATTAATTCTTAAAAATATTAAATAAAGAAATGTAACTATTGCACTGTGCCAACAAGCGACGCAAACTTAGAACTAAAGTGACGTAAACCTAAATTTTGATTGTTTTCTGTCTTTGTTAGACATTACCGGGTGTAAAAAGACACTCAACGAAGCCGAGGTCTACGTATTCTGCCCATCATCAGGACCATTTCTGTTCAAAATTATTGCTGGGAAACGATTTTAATATTTTGGTGTTAAAAGCATTGCATACATTACCACGCAATGTAACGCGTACAAACGACCGCGCCTGCGAGTGAATGCTACACTACATGCGTGCGGCCGAGTTGAAAGGCAACGTTTATGTGCGTGCTCATGAAATACATTGAGTAACGTGACGTGGTTGTGACGTGATTGATTAAAATCATCGTGATTTTAAGCCATTGTTTACTACGAAATACATAAAATTTTGATAATGTTTCTGTAGACAAAAATTTGGAAATAACGAATAAAATAAGAATTCATAAAAAATATTTTTTTTTTTACTTTGATCTTCAATAACTTCGTAGCTATTGGTTTCCCAGGTATAGTCTAAAAGACAAAAATGATCCTGATGATGGGCGGAATGCGTGGACTTCGGCTTCGTTGAGTGTCGTGTTACACTCGTTATATTTACGTCCTTATAAAGTTGTAGCACAAAATACTCTTCATCTGTTCTTCATAGAAAATATTGTTTTTTTACTATCCCTGTTTTTTTTTAATATTAGTTACTTCTTCGACTAAAGTCAAAACTGCTTTCTTGTATTCTTAGTTTTCTTTTTATTAGTTTTATTAGTATTCTTAGTTAAGTGTCATCAAAATATGATAATATTTAATAATTCATATAAAAAGAGATTACAAATAGTTTTAATAATAATTACAATATGTCTGTTTATCCTTACTTTTCTTATTAAGTAATCAATTTTAGACAGTTATCAAATCTTTATATACAAATATGTTGTCTTATTAATTCAAATTGTCACTAATAATTAGTACTTAATTTCTTTTGTAAGCTATGTGTGGAAAACAATTTATTGTACACTCGAGAGCAGAAAAATCGCACCTCTTCGTAAATAAGTTTAGACTTGGCCACCTACTATTGCTAGCTAACGTTTTATTGTGTAAATGTTGATATCTATCGAAAGTACATTTAATGAGCTTTCAATTAATAATTGTTTGATTTAATTAACATAACAGTTACCATAATTAAACTTGCTTGCGCCGCCATAAAAGGGAAATAAAAGGGGTCAATTCAGGGAATGCGGGTAAATTCGCTATCGAGATCATAGAGAAAATACACTAAACAGTTCAATTAAAAAAAGGAATACCAAAGATGGATACTATTGCCCATGAAGTTGCTCAAATATTGAAAAAAATGAGGCAATGTAATGTTGCTCGGAAACTGAATCTCAGTGATTGATTTCGTTCGACGAGTATTCCAACAGTTTTGAACAACCGCCAGTCATTAGGTCCCTCGAGGTGCAAGCAATGAAATTGGATAGTAATTTTGCACAACAGTTTATTGGATAGCTGGATTCTAGATGGATAGCTGAATTCATACAATCGAGAAAGGAGTATATTAAATTGGTGAAACAAAACGATACCGCGAGTTCCGACGCTTCGGCAACGGCAAGGTTAGTATACTTTAGTTATTTTCATAGTGTAATGTCTTATGGACTGCTATTGTGGGGCTCAGCTGCCAGTTTTGAAAATATTTTTGTACTCCAAAAAAGAGCTGTTCGCGCCATATACAATCTACGGCGGAGAGATACCTTGAGAGAATTGTTCAAAGAAATAAATATTTTAACTTTGGCAGGCCAATATATTTATGAAAATTTAGTTTATGTAAGGAAACACTATGATTCATTTGATAAGAACAGCAACATTCACCAGTTTAATACAAGAAATAAAGATAAACTTGCCGTTCCAAGATTTAGGCTTGCAAAAACGAGAGGTTCATTTATGGGGAAAGGCATAGCCTTTATTAATAAAGTTCCACAACAAGTGATTGATCTTCCTTTGCATGAATTTAAAAACCATGTTAAAAAAACGCTCATGGGTAAAGGTTATTATAAAGTTGACGATTATCTTAAAGATCAAAATGCGTGGAAATGATGTAACACATAACTTGCTAATATAAGAACTTTGTTGAAGTAATATAATAAGTCTATGTTGTTGCCAATAATCCTGTCACCCTGTTGTAATTATCTGGTAACGATATATTCAAGTTTGTAAATATCGTTACTTATGGCTGTTACAGCTGATAAGTTTCTTGCGCCCGTTCTTCTTGTCAGCTAAAAAAGTCTGGAACGGGTGGTAGGAAAATATAGACGATTCAAAAGTACTTAATAATTAAGTTTATTTGAATAAAGCTTATTTCACTTTCACTTTCACTTTCGCTTCAGTGACATCTAGTACATTTATGAGGAACTAAATAACATAGTACTTTGTACTAACAGCTATTAAAAGTGGTTATACAAGTTTCTAGAGACTGTTGGCTATGTCCGAAGGGGAAAAAGTATATAACAACATTTACCATTAAATTAGATAGGATTAAAAATTTACTTTGAAGAAATTTTTGAAAAGGTGCGATTTTTCTGCCCTCGAGTATATTTTATAATTGATTGTTTAAATAAAGAATTGGATGGAAGAATTTTTACCAAATAATAAGTCATGTAAGGTTTAACAGACTATAAAACATCTTTTTTTCTATACGATGAATCTGTAGTACAGTGGCTTATCTCAAAATGTTTTAACTCACTTTAGTTTTAAATCTGCGATTTATATCATAGAGTCTTATTTAATTAACTTACACTAGTCCGCACTTTATTATAACAGCTTTACACACTATAACACATGTGTAGGTTTTAAAAAAATGCACCAAAAATATTAACAGTGTTTCTATTTTATAAAAAAAAATATGTCGGCTAAACGTTGCTGCTTAAAAGAAAATAGGGACCACTTTTATGATTTTCCATACAAAAGAGCTAAGTTCTGATAAGTATATTTATGATAAACTAGCGGCCGCCCGCGGTTTCACCCGCGTGGTTCCCGTTCCCGTGAGAATATCAGGATAAAAAGTATCCTATGTTTTAATCTAGGCTATCTACTATCTGTGTGCCAAATTCCAACCGAATCCGTTCAGTAGTTTAAGCGTGATTGAGGAACAAACATCCAAACATCTAAACATCCAAACCTTCGATCAACAATATCCTAGATAACGCTTAACGAACTAAAACAGTAAACAAAAATGGCACCTCAAATAGCGTCCCACCTACAAACTTGGCGCTTATTTTGTACATAATCACCTCTTATTTTGTACAAACTCACATTTTATATCATTTATTTTGTACAAAATAAGCTTATTTTGTACAAAAGCATATATCTTTTATCACTTTGTGCAAAATAAGCGGCCAGTTTGGAAGTGGGACGCTATTTGAGGTGCCAGTTTTGAGACTCTGACCGGACATCTAGGATATTCTTGATCAAAGATCTAAACCCACAAACTTTCACGTTTATAATATTAGTAGGATTCAATCTGATTTTATTTGAATTTGATATTGTTCGAAAGCTGTAATACTCAACTTGCGGACTTTGCTGTTCATCATATTTGCCTTGTGTCAGTTAGAATAAAAAAAAATCGCGTTTTTCTGTATGCATTTTCAGTAAAGTCTCTTTTTTATTTCGACCGTAATTGGCAAGGTGACTATTACAGCTTTCGAATAATATCAAATTTAAATAAAAACAGATATATTTCAGAAGTTAGTTTGTACGTACGGAAAAACATAAAGTGGCCCCTATTTCATTTTGAGTTGGTCAAAAAACAACATAATATCGATAAAAGACAATGTATAATTTAAGGACCTATAGTTTTTCTTTGTGAGTGAAAGAGAAAGAGCGATGATTTTTTTATAATGAATATATTTTTCTAAACTAATAAAATGATACACAGAAATTTCAAGTAGTAATATTTTTTTTAGTACAAAAGTGTTTTTGTTCAAATATAAATAGGGTTTTTTGTACATACGACAGCACATCAAGTTGAACAGCTTTAATTAAATATAGCATAGACACGGTCTCAAGGTCAACATGTTACATCTAACGTGCCGTTGTCTGTACATACGAAAATGTATGTTTTATCACATATTATTAGTTCTGTACCTGTCTAACCGTAAATGCTTTAAATTATATATACTTGGTATACATATACATACTTAATTTTAAAAAACTTTGTATGCAGCAACGTCACTAGAAATATAATTGATAGACTCAAAATACAGGTAAAAATATCATTTACCGATATCTTAACTAAAATTTAGTAGAATGACCTTTCAATACTCAGTGGTTGGAATTGGTAAAGGTGAAAGAAAACAGAACAATTGAAAACACACATTTTGACCTATACTCCAGCCAACATCGAAAATAATGTTTACAAACGAACCGCCCATACTTAACCTCAAAAGTACTTTTTTTATTACATGTTTTATTAATATAAGAATATAATTGATAGCATACCTATACCTATGTTGTCCAAGTTGTATTTATGGTGTTAATTCACTGAAACAAAACTGCACTGATTCAAAGAAATTTGTACTGTATTATTTCTTTTTTTGTGTGTGTTAAATAAATCTTTCTATCTATCTATCTAATGGTTGATGGCGATAGGTGATTAATATATGACTTTTCTTATTAATTAGCCATTAAAAGTACAAATTACGAAGAGTTGTCATTTTGCGAATATATCATTTAAGAGTTGACTTTATGAGAAGTTGACCAAATGCGAAGTTGTCATTGTAAGAAGTGGACATTTCGAGAAGTTGTCTTTTTGCGAAGTTGACATTCTAAGAAGTTGACATTGTAATAAATGTGCATTTTTTGTCCGGTTGACATTATGAGAAGTTGACATTATGAGCTGAGGGTTTTATGTAGGTACGCACCACAGCACGTCAGGTAATACAGTTAAACTGCGGAAACAGCTTTTATTACGTAGGGCATAAAGGCGGTCTCAAGGTCAACATGTATAGTCTGAGGTGCCGTCTTGTGTACAAGAAACAATTGTTTATGAGTTTGCACCGTTACTTTTACTAAACTCGATAGCGAGACTGTAGTAAGCAATTTTTGTATGCAATTTGACACAGCGCCTCTGGCGGTAACTACACTAAACTAGAAGTTGTTATACAAATGTCAGTATCAAGTACAGTAGCTTTCATGTATAGTAAGTAAACTCATAATCTTTATATTTATATTTCTAGATAGAGTGTTGCGCTTTTGACGTACTAAACAAAACAGGCCAACTTTCGCTTTCAGTGTGTAATACATTGATGCTTCTTTTTGGTACAAATAAAAACTTACCAAAGAAATGCAGCAATGTGTCACATCCATCTGTCAAATGAAAGCGATTGCGATAGATTTTGAAAATTAAGACAATAAGCAGGCAGGTCACACAATTTACAATGTGTTCACTCAATTGTTGGGTGATATTTTTTTTGATCGACGCATTCTATTGTCTATCTAGACATATAAATAATCAAAGCTCATAATACGCCGTCAAGTACCTTTACTTAGGCACTAATTATTTACTACTCACACACTTAACCCCTTACTAATAAAGATTGTGTAGCAGATGTCTAGTTATAGTTACACAGTGTTTTGTCACTTTCTTTTCAATGTCAAACTCAAATAGTTTGACAGACAGTAACCATTGTGTAACTATACTATACATCTGCTATACAATCTTTATTGGTAAGGGTGTTTTTGTATACGAAATACAACATAAAATTGTCTATTTAATTTTATGCTTACTTGACTTATTTGGTAAACAACTCTTTATTAAAATGATTAATTCTCGAACGGGAATCGAACCTGCGACCTCTGGATATCCGGTCCAATGCTCTGACCGCTGAGCTGCCGAGTCACTAGTGACATCGTCGAATTTCTTCTAGTATATCCTACTCTTACGCTGCAAGCCAGCGTTATTTCACCAATGTGAGGAATTACCTCGACATTCAATTGAAATATCTTTCCAGATATTTTGACAATTTGATAAAGATTAAATAGCTATATAATTTTTAAATTTGCCATTTTTGCATTCACAATGCTATTTTTATACAATACAAAATAAAGTAGTAATTCCTCACATTGGTAATATAACGCTGGCTTACAGCGTAAGAGTTGGATATACTAGAAGAAATTCGACGATGCCACTAGTGACTCGGTAGCTCAGCGGTCAGAGCATTGGACCGGATATCAAAAGGTCGCGGGTTCGATTCCCGTCCGAGAATTGATTTGGTGTGAGTCGTATTTTTTCTAGTATATCATTTAGTATTGTATAAAAATAGCATTGTGAATGCAAAAATCTCAAATTTAAAAATAACGATTTAAGTTAAAAAGACATGTTAACTAAATAGGACAAGTAAGAATAAACTGACTATAATTAAACATTTTCAAGTACCTGTACTAGATTATTATGATTTGTCTGTATAACATTTTAGGTTTTTAGTATAGAATAAATCTTTTCTTCTGTCAAGCACAGATAAAAAAATAGTTAAAAAAAATGCGCGTAGATGATGCACAATAATATAAAAAAAATGACTTAAGTTGTTTTAGACAACATAACATAATAGAAACCACCCGAGTGGTTTTTTTTTTGGTCATCGCTCGAAATGGAGGTAGAAAAAGATTTGTTTTTTTTTTGATAAATCTTACTAAAAACTTAACCTAAAGTTTTTTTTTATTTTTTAAGACAATTAAAGTGATCTCGAATCGAACTGTAGTATAATCTATTAAATTATTTGTAGTTCTTTTTTCTGACTAAAGAATGGGACTTACTGGCGTATCCGGTACCCTTTTTTAGTCATTCACTAAATTTTAGTAGCCTGATAGTTCCTTTGAGAAAAAAAAATCTACTTATGACCTTTAAATAAATACAAATGTTTTTTATTCTGAATATTAATTTATGTAAACAAATATTCATCCTGGAAAAAAATGGGTTTAAGTTTTAATCTCTTAAAAATGGAGTTCCATTTAATTACTTAAATACGAATAATAAATAATACTTTTGTTATTTTTTTGTCTGCAATCTTAAAACATACATGCATCCTTTTACCATATGTATTATAATAATTGTACCTAAACAGATTTTTTGCAGAGTCAAATAGAATATGAAACATGTACAGTCAGCAGCACATCAAGTTATACAAAACTGTTAAAAATCTAACCAATTGATTTTGAACCGCAATTATGTTTAAAATTGAAATGCGCTGTTGTGGTGCCAAGCGTGTATGTATGTTGTATGCCCTAAAACAATATGTTAATTTTATTCAATGGTATACAATGCAATTAAATTGACAATATACAGTGATCCCTGCAAATTTACTCAAGAATGTATGGCAAAGAGAAAATTTTACAAATTTGGTATTTAGTTATGTTTGAATGGTAAGATCACTTTGGTGCTGACTGTACCTAGTTTCATTTTTAAGCAGTTTTTCGGTCTACTGTATACAATCACTATTTGGAGATACAAGTTTTTCATGTTGTTAATCTTCATTGTATGATTTTTGCTTTAACTATGATCCTTATTCTAATAAACATTAATCACTAAAGGTTTTGTTTTATTTACTACTATACTGGCTGCCGCCCGCGACTTTGTTTGTTCGCCCCATACACCTTTCATCCCAGCGAACTTCAATCTATGGAAGTGTAATGAGCGGTTTTCTGACAGCTCATAAATTTAGTACAATTTTATGTCGATAGATGGCGCTACTTCTACTAGGTAGATTTTTAGAAATTATTCCCAATCAGGGTCAGAATAAAGTTCTTCGGAACACGCCAACGGGCAACAAACCACATACTCAACAAACGTATAATAAAAAAACAGCTTTAAAATTAAATACCTCTAAAAAGCAAGAAATAATATTCGAATCATTCGTTACACATATCAATATTAATAAAACGCGTCTTATGAAGTCGGGTGGGTCTGAAGGACAACTTCATTTTTTTTCTAAAAGCCCCACCCGACTTCATTAGACGTGTTTTATTAAGTGGCCCCCTCGGAGGTTTTTATTTAATAAGTTATTAATAGAAAAAGATTTTAATAATGTTTATCGTGGAGATTTTAGGGCCCGTGGTCTAGTATTTTTAGAAGGTATCACTACATGCCTTCGTAGTCATTCGTAGAAGTAGATAGCACATGTGTCAAAAACGGCCACTTTTAGCAGTTTTGCTATCTACTTCTAGCAGTGACTACGAGGGAATGTAACGATACCGTCTAAAAATACTAGACTGTGGGCCCTAAAATCTCCACGAAAACCATTTTTAAAATTGTGTATTAGAATTATAATATTAAATTTAATTTACCGCGGCGCCACTTTCGCTCAGGGTACCACCTTAATATTGATATGTGTAACGAATGATTAATATTATTTCTTGCTTTTTAGAGGTATTTAATTTTGAAGCTGTTTTTGTTTTCAGGATTTTTTGAAGGAGGTTTTCCTTTTTTTTATAAAAAAAGTTTTTTTATTTTCAACTTTTTAGTGGTAGGTATGTGAGCGCAGCGTGTAAATATCTTTTAACTTTATATTATAAAAATAATAATAATATTTTCAATGGTAAAATGCCCAGAACTCAATTTCCAAATTTACGCTGTTGGTTTTTGAGGAGTTCTGTTGTGTCTTCGTAGTCCAAGTCTAGTCCAGAACGTTGCATCGCAGACCATGGTTTGGTTTGTTTTGGATTATCATAAACTTACCAAAATCTAAATCACTTTACATATACTATTTGACTTTGAGGAGTTCCCTTGTGTATCTTCAAAGTTCAAAGTCCAATACCGATGAAATTAAAATGTAACCTTGAAATATATCCTTTTAAACAAAAAAAGAATCATCTAAATCGGTTCATAAACAAAGATGTTATGTCCGAAATTCCGTAAAAACTCGTGCGATGGCAAGCTAAATAATAATAATATTAAATAATAAACGCTTGGACAATTTCACACAGCGCCATCTAGCCCCAAACTAAGCAAAGCTTGTAATATGGGTGCTAGACAACCGATATACTACTTATATACTTATAAAGTATATAATTATTATACATAGTAACACCACAGAATACATACCGTCACAGAAATTAAAATTCATCATTTCAATTTCTGCCCGGCCGGGAATCGAACCCGGGACCTCTTGCGTGGTAGGCGGCATGCTGACCACTGCACCACACACGTCGTCAAATAATTTATATTTTTCAGGATCATGAAAAAACTACTAGCCAGATTTCTGTAAATTGTTTATGGGTCAGGCCAGGAATTTTGCCACAAATAGCGCAAGGGTGGTGTCGCAAAATAGTAGCGCAAAATTATTAAGGAGCACATACATTGATGTGATTTTATATAACAAACTGTATCTAGGTACTTGCAAGAGGATTTGCATCACACCAGAAAAAGAAACATGATGTTGGTACCTATGTAAGTAGGTATGTTTAATTAATAATTGAAACCTCTACTCTACGCGTTCCCGAGAAAAAAGTCATAACAAACAGAAGGGAAACGAAATTATCTTTTATGTGTCTTTTTTCCTTTAGAGGTACAAACTTTTAAATAGGTAGTAGGTACCTACATTTGAAGTAAGTGAGAAAGTACCTAAAAAGCAGAATAATAAATAGCACACCTGAGTAAATTGATAAACATTTTGTATTCTATAGACTTTACCAAACATAATAAAGCACTTGTATTTATGTTATGTATTATTATTACCAACAAATCAATTAATAATGCTAGTCATGTTTCTTCAGCGGAATTACAGCTAAAAGTACCTAGGTAATTTCAAAAACACTTGCAAACCTAGTGTGCATGCACTATTATTCAATAGCGTAAAATAAGTGGCGCAATTTGGTATCGCATGGTATCGCAAAGTGGCATAAAGTCAGTTTTGCGGTACCGAGGCACAAATGAAATCGATTATAACACTTAAAATATACTATTTTACAAGGCTAATTTAACTTATACAGATCATACACATCTAATTAAACCATGCACAACAACAATTATAAGTTTTAATCAAAAACTTAGCTTGAAATCTCAAAAAATGCACTCCGCAAAGAAGGAAAAGAAAGAAAGAAAAATAGTTTATTTGAGACACACAATAAAACAATACAGTAGTACAATAAAACTTAAACACTATTTGTCTCAAAACGGTCCCAACTCAGCATAATGCTGGTCTGCGACCAGCGCTGGTCTTCCGTGGGACCGGTTTGTTGACGCTGCGATTCGGTCACACATAACAAAAAAAAACAGCAATTTAAAAATAGTCTGTGACTCTGCTATCAAACAGACTGACATTTTGCATATTACTCTATGCTCCGGACCGGAGAGGAGGCTGTCGTCTGCTATCTGCTACATTATTTTTACAATTTACAACTTTACTTATTATTTTAGCATTAGCACTATTAAAAAGAATAACATAGGTACCTTGTGTATAAAATTAATTAATTGGATATTTTAGTGCTCAGTGCGTGTGTACAAAAGGAAGACAAGACAACATATTTTTTATAAATCAATCAGCAGAACAAAAACACAGACGAGACGTCAACGTATCAACCGACGCTATTCTATGATAGCAAGAATACAAAAATAGAAGTCTTTGTATGAGAGAATAACGTAATATACATAAAACAAAGCACATAACAACATAAGACAAGACAAGACAAGACTGGGCGAGTATTTTACAAGGATTAACAATCATTGTTTTGCTTTAGTGACCCAAAATGCCGCCTCTTAACAGAGCTGGACAGAGCAAAAACCATCTAGCAACATGGACATAATTATTATCCAGCAGGGAAAACAACACCTCACGAATGTTTGGGACGGAAAATAGAGGTAAGTAATGGTTAAATGACACTCACGTCTTGCATTTGAGTTTCACTTGAAGGTGACACTTTTCACTTTGATCGCCTGTGTCACCAAATTGACAAATAATATGGCCGTCAACGCTGTATTGACCTAATGCCCATTTGCACTAAACTTAAGAATCGCCTAAGTTCTTGCCTAACTTGTATAGGATACTCCTAACAAAAAATTTGGTTGCACTAACCTTAAGCCATTCCTAAATCCATTTAGGACATTCCTAACTTTATGACCTCGAATAGGAAGCGCCCAACGCGTTAGGCGATGCCTAAGTAGTATTTTTGTGTTTCAGCATGGAGGTTTCCTTAGCCTGTCCAACTTCGCTTGACAAACAGCAAAATAAAAAAGTATTTTTATGTCATTTTCTGTCATTTGTCAAAGACATTCTTCTTCTTATTTTTGGTTTGTCAATCTACTTTCCTCTTTAGGGAGATATTTTTGCCAGTATCAAGTGTTGAATAGTTCAGTGTTTTGACAAATTCAAACAGATTTTGTTTTTTAAAATAATAGATCATAAACAATCTATCATTTCAATCGTTCGTCATTCGTTTATCATTCGCTTTACTAGGCAATTCCCAAGTTTTGTCACAGCTGAGACAGAACTGTTAGTGCAAACCAAACTTCTAGTTAGGCTGCTCTTAAGCTTAGGTGTATCTTAACAAGGACTAGCCTAACCGAAGTTTAGTGCAAATGGGCATTAGAGTACGTTACTTTAGTGTTGCCAGCACTTAAAAATCATTTTACTAAATGTTTCAAAAAATGGATGATAATGGTTGCGCAACATAAGTAGTGCAAAGAAATCATTTTTCTAATTTTTTTTGTTATTGCTAAAAATTTATCTTTTTTCTTAGGAAACACGCAAAGATATTAAAGGCATGGCTAACTGATTATTGTTTTATATCGTCAAATCAAACAGTTTATTAATATGTTAAGAAATGATCATTTTATCGATGTTTAAACTATACACCTACCCATGCGGATTCGCAGTTTTTGTGAAAAAATCGTCACTTTTGGGGGGAAAATGTCAAATAGTTTTCCTAATTTATAAACTTATCCAATTATCTTTAGCTGCCGTGGTTCGTTATTTCTTAGGAAACAAGATGATAACATTAAGAAATTTCTAAGAGTACTATATTTGAAATTAAAGGAGACGGAGACTTTTGTCACCTGGAATGTGGCAAAATCCCTGGCCTGACCCTTATGGGACCACACACGAACTATGTTCTTTGAGATGAAAAAGAATTGTATAAATCGGTTAACAACTGACGTTTCATGTTAAAACATACGTAAAAAAAGAATTAAAAAAATACCGTCGACTTAAGAACCTCCTCCTTTTTTGAAGTCGGTTAATAAATCAAAGAGATCACGTGATCAATTTAGTATGGGATGACCAAAATTTTGTGTTTAAATTCGACACATGTTTCTTAGAGAAAGTTGTTTAGTTTCATGGACTGGACACATCCTTGAAGTTTGGATGGTGAGTTCAAAATGACCCGATATATACCTAGGGATATTAGTCATAACTATCTTACTGCGACATAACTATATGCGTATCTAGACTGGTTTACATTATCTTAGTCTTAAGTAAAGTGCTTTAGTAGCGTGCGAGTAGATTCGAATGCGAGTGCTTTTGTGGTTTTGGTGCCTTTCCAGTGAGCGTTTACATGCTTCCAGAACAGTCTCATTTGACTAAAGCACTCTACTAAATACGCTACTAAAATGTCGATTTACATGCTTCCAGTGCGAGGAAAGTGTCGCGCGGGGGGTGAGATGGCGGCGCGGGCGCGCAGGGGGTTCTACTGGAAAGCGATGATTCCAGTTGAAAGGCTACTAGAACGTTACCTACTATCTTTATTCATAATACGACCGTTTACATGTTTCAACTCAAGCACTCTCCTAAAACACTACTAAAGACTAAGATAATGTAAACCAATCTTAACTCTGTAGTCGCTACTATACGATGTTCTGCTACGAGTCGTAGCGAGATCGTGTCGTAGCAGAATCTTGTAGCGACACAGTACCTACGCGTAGCCTACGACGATTTCGTAGCGGGATAAGTAAGTGCCTACTACGACGGCTACGAATATTTTTTGCTGATGATGATTTCACAAGTTGACAGCAGACATTCGCGGCCTTACCACAAAGGATTTTAAAACACTGTTCAACAAGTGTTTAGCTAAAACACTGTTTTAATGTGATGCTGTCACTTTTTTGACAATATTGTTTGAAAGAGAGACTCCAGCTGTTCTAGTTTTGCGTTCTGCGTTAACCGACTTCAAAAAAAGGAGGAGGTTCTCAAGTCAACGGTATTTTTTTATTTCTTTTTATCCGTCTGCAAGAGGGTTATGTTTTTCGCGCGTATCTTGTATGTATGTATGTATGTTTTTACTATAACTTCGCCAGTTTGTTAATCGATTTTAATAATTCTTTTTTTTTATCTAAAAGAACATAGTCCAGGTGTGGTCCCATAAAAAAATTACAGAGAACTGATTAGTAGTTTTTTCATATTCCTACGTAATATCCATGTTTCTATTGGCTGTTAAAAAAAATCGTTGCTTTTTAGTAGAAAAGAATATCGCTCCCCGTACCGTATCGCTCGACTGCAAACGAGTGGGTGAGGGCACTCGTTGCGGTCGAGCGATTCAAAAATATGGAAAGTCAAATGTCGAACGAAAATCAGTAGAAACCAAGCACTCGACGCCAGTCGAAGGATTCAAAAATAGGGCCCCTGCCTGTACCCTTAGCACGAACAGCTATCGAAAAAATAACGTGCGTAAAATCATTCGATAGATAAATTTTGTATTGGAAATTTGTACAGCGCCATCTATCACTGATAAGCGAAATTAAATTTTCCATAGAAAATTGTCTATCGTGCTCGAAAAAAACTCGAAAAAAAATTACTATTTTACGCGCGTTTTTTTCCTCGATAGCTGTTCGTGCTAAGGGTACTGATCCTTGTCGAAAACTGGTTACTCCACCTCCACATATAATTAGGGTTTCTCCTATCACTTAATAATGAACATCAGAACATAGATTTTTTTTACCTACAAGGTGTATGTTAAGCGTTCAGCATTAATGGAAAAAAATGCTTATCAAATCAACTGATCGATTTTTGTAAATATTTACTAAGGATTCTAAGGACAATTTGAAAATAGTCTGCCATCCTCTTGTTAATAATTAACAAGAGGATGGATATACTCCTCTAGTGCTATCACAATTATTGTTATGGCACTTTGTGAGGAGGAGTTGCTGGTTGTAGTGTCTTCAGGAACCAATATAATTTTTAGGTCCGCACTTGTGCTTCACATTTTGAATAGGTTCACTGTTTACTTGACAAAACATGTTTAATTATGCACTTTTGCGTTGAACTTGGCGAATCCACTCAGGATCACTTTGAAAAATAAAAGAGAGTTGTCTGACTACTTAGATTGGATGTGATGTGATGCCAATTAATGAGGGATGTTGACCCTAAATAGTGTTGACCCAGAAAGGAATAAAATATGCGTGTTCGGGTAATCGATTTATTAGGTGCACAGTACGCACGACTCACTTAAACTGACTTCACAGAACCACTGACTGAAACTTAATACAATACGTAATTAACTTAGTACAATAGGTATGCTTATTATGAGCTATGTCACAACTTTTTCTTAAACTAGAAGTATGTATATCTATTTATGTAGGTACACTACGCAGTAAGTACGTTACACAAGAAACATGATAGGTACTTAGTTCATACAATGATTCCAGCAAAATCACGAACAGGTCCAGCGATAGATGGTGCCCAGGAAACTGTAGACGAGCAATCAAAAAACAAAAGTCAAATAGACATCTACGACAAAAAGGAAAACAAGATCAACCGTGATCAGTCTGCTGACGATTCCTCGATCAGAAGAATCACAAACACTTCCAACTTCCAACAGTATAAAGAGTGCCCAGCAAATGGTAGGCCAATCATCTACGGACAAAAATTGCAGAGATCTCCAGAAAGGACAACTCCAGAGATAGAAATGGTGCCCAGGAAACTGTAGACGAGCAATCGAAAAACAAAAGTCAAAGAGACAACTACGACAAAAAAGGGAAACAAGATCAACCGCGATCAGTTTCATCAGAGCGAGAAAGAGACTGACGTTTCCGCGGTCAGAAGGATCACAAATACTTTCAGCAATAGATAGAGTGCCCAGCTAATAATAAACCAATCATCTATGGACAAAAATAGCAGAGTGATCTCCAGTGAGGACAAACGAAACAAGAAATGTGACAGCTCATACAACGATTTGAGTTGCAGGAAAATCACGAACAGATCCAGTGATAGAAATGGTGCCCAGGAAACTGTAGACGAGCAATCGAAAAACAGAAGTCAAAGAGACAACTACGACAAAAAGGGAAACAAGATCAACCGCGATCAGTTTCATCAGAGCGAGTAAGAGACTGACGTTTCCGCGGTCAGAAGGATCAAAAATACTTTCAGCAATAGATAGAGTGCCCAGCTAATAATAGACCAATCATCTATGGACAAAAATAACAGAGTGATCTCCAGTGAGGACAAACGAAACAAGAAATGTGACAACTCAGCTCATACAACGATTTGAGTATCAGGAAAATCACGAACAGATCCAGTGATAGAAATGGTGCCCAGGAAACTGTAGACGAGCAATCAAAAAACAAAAGTCAAAGAGACAGCTAAGATAAAAAGGGAAACAAGATCAACCGCGATCAGTTTCATCAGAGCGAGAAAGAGGCTGACGTTTCCGCGGTCAGAAGGATCACAAATACTTTCAGCAATAGAAAGAGAGCCCAGTAAATGATAGATCAATAATCTACAGGCAAATATAGCAGAGTGATCTCCATCAACGATGGGCCAAACGAAAGCACATAGGTACAACGATTTGAGTTGCAGGAAAATCACGAACAGATCCAGCGATAGAAATGGTGCCCAGGAAACTGTAGACGAGCAATCAAAAAACAAAAGTCAAAGAGACAGCTAAGATAAAAAGGGAAACAAGATCAACCGCGATCAGTTTCATCAGAGCGAGAAAGAGGCTGACGTTTCCGCGGTCAGAAGGATCACAAATACTTTCAGCAATAGAAAGAGAGCCCAGTAAATGATAGATCAATAATCTACAGGCAAATATAGCAGAGTGATCTCCATCAACGATGGGCCAAACGAAAGCACATAGGTACAACGATTTGAGTTGCAGGAAAATCACGAACAGATCCAGCGATAGAAATGGTGCCCAGGAAATTGTAGACGAGCAATCAAAAAACAAAAGTCAAAGAGACAGCTGAGATAAAAAGGGAAACAAGATCAACCGCGATCAGTTTCATCAGAGCGAGAAAGAGGCTGACGTTTCTGCGGTCAGAAGGATCACAAATACTTTCAGCAATAGATAGAGTGCCCAGCTAATAATAGACCAATCATCTATGGACAAAAATAGCAGAGTGATCTCCAGTGAGGACAAACGAAACAAGAAATGTGACAGCTCATACAACGATTTGAGTTGCAGGAAAATCACGAACAGATCCAGTGATAGAAATGGTGCCCAGGAAACTGTAGACGAGCAATCAAAAAACAAAAGTCAAAGAGACAGCTAAGATAAAAAGGGAAACAAGATCAACCGCGATCAGTTTCATCAGAGCGAGAAAGAGGCTGACGTTTCTGTGGTCAGAAGGATCACAAATACTTTCAGCAATAGAAAGAGAGCCCAGTAAATGATAGATCAATAATCTACGGGCAAATATAGCAGAGTAATCTCCATCAACGATGGGCCAAACGAAAGCACATAGGTACAACGATTTGAGTTGCAGGAAAATCACGAACAGATCCAGCGATAGAAATGGTGCCCAGGAAACTGTAGACGAGCAATCAAAAAACAAAAGTCAAAGAGACAGCTAAGACAAAAAAAACCCGCCTGCATAAAAAGACAAGTCGACTGAAAAGATGGAAACAAGATTAAATAAATATTAAAGGCAACATGTCATAATAACATGCAGTCGGAGGCATGCATAAAGAAAGTGACATTATGAATGATTGAAATATATGCCTCCGACTGCATGTTATTATGACATGTTGCCTATCTTGTTTCCATCTTTTCAGTTGACTTGTCTTTTTATGCAGGCGGGTTTTTTAATGTTTTTAATTTATTTTTTAATTTATCTCTTTTTAGTTATTATATATTACGGTCATGATATACCTTTTTGAAATCCTTATAGTAAGCCCTTTAATTTGACACCCATATTGCAGTATTCTAAAAAAAAAATTTTATAATAGCACCGTACAGCCGCCATGTTGGTTTTTTTATAACGCCACCTTCTTAAGAACACTTGGGCTAAAAAGACCAATCTAACGATATCTTAATCATAGAAATCCGTTCAGCCGTTTGAGAGATATGAGGTAATAAAGAATATTACATACAAACATACATACATACATACAAACATACTTACAAGATACGCGCGAAATACATAACCCGCAGTCGGGTAAAAACAAGATTTTTTGGGTACGGAACCCTAAAAAACAATCTTATCTCGAAGCCTTTTCTGAAATTTTAATCATTTGGTTCCCGCAGTGGGGTGGTTCCACCCATGATTACAAGCAACTTTTTCTATGGGGTTAACTTCGATATCGCGAAAAAAATCAGCTGCTCCATACATTTAGGTTGAGTAGGTATTGTGCTTTTGTATGGAACAGCAGATTTTTTTTCGCGATTTCAGAGTTGGCCCCATGATAAAAGTTGCTTGTAATCATGAGTGGAACCAACAATGGAACAATCCCTTTGCGGGAACCAAATGACTAAAATTTCAGCGTGTAAAAATATGGTTTAATTGCAAACTATAAACGTACAATACTTTCATCGACGTAAGTAATTGTATGAGCAAACAAATAAAACATCTGTGTTTAGTCAGCTATGTAAGTACCTACATTATAATGAATAGTAAATAATAATTATACTAGAAAAAATACGACTCGCATTAAATCAATTTTATTCTCGAACGGTAATCGAACCCGCGACCTTTGGATGTCCGATCCAATGCACTCACCGCTGAGCTCAATTGATCACTGGTTCGAGTCGTATTTTTCTAGAACTTAAATATATTATTTTATTTTATTTTATTTAGGATACAAACAGTCTTATACCTACATTGGTATTGCATACAAAAAATATGAGTTTCTTATAGACCTATAGATACATAAAGAATATAAAATTACACAGAGTTTAGTGTTATGGAAGTAAGTAAGTAATTAATATTATTTAGTACTAGCGACACGCCCTCGCTTCGCTTCGGTGTAGTGTGGAATTTGACACCTTTATTTATACCTACATACCCAATTTTATTGATACATCATACATTATTAAACCTTCAATGCATTTATGGATGATTTTTTTTTGTAAACGCCTGTAGTTTTTATTTTATTATTATTTTTATCTAAATCAAATCCTAAAATAATAATAAAAACGCAATCGAATGAGTAGTTTTTTTTTTGTTTTTTTGTGCCTTTTCAGGCACGTTTTCACGTACTTTTAAAATTTATTTTAACCTCTTCTAGGTATAACCCCTTAGGCCCTCCGCTGGATCCCGCCGCGGGTACACGGCGCGGGAATATAGATTGCTGGTTTTTGACGGACATATGCTTGCGCAGTGCATGAGTAGGCTCTAATCTATGTCGCCCCGCGCGCGTGTCCCGCTTAACACAGCGGAGGGCCTTAGCAGGAATACGACATTTCCAGTAGGCAGTCACCGGTAAGTCACGTCAACGTCAGAATTGCCTTTCTTGAAAAACAGTTATTGGAGCAACTGCACAGTACGTTAAAGTGTATTTTAATGTAGAATTCAATACGTTTCCGCTATTATTTAGGCCAAAAATAAAAATTAACAACTTCATTATTGGTCTAAAGTAAGTCGTGAACTAACTTGGAAAATAACACTTGATCTCCTTTTTATTCCTCAGATTCGTCCTACAAACTACCTATGTGACCTACAAATTACCTATGTGACCTACAAATTACCTATGACTTCTATAGGTAATGATTAATATTACATAAACGTTGCAGTTGAGATAATAATACTAATATATTTTGAAAAAGAAATATATGTAGCTTTCTTCCGCAAACAAAATATGCAAGATGCACCGCCCGCCCGCCTGCAAAAATTTGCAAATGCACACCACAAAATATAAGTGCACAATACCTGCATTTAGCAAGACAGCAACACACCTTGCACCTTCACCAATTAGGCTACTCTACACGTGTTTCGCCCCAACCCGGAGCATCCTCAGGAGTTAGATCGTGCGTAAACCAACACCGAAAATCGGTGGAACATCGGTGTTTATTTAATTTGCGGGCGGGCGGGCGGTGCATCTTGCATATTTTGTTTGCGAAAGTAAGCTACATATATATTTCTTTTTTCAAAATGGTTTGGGACTTCCGCCAAGTGACGCCTGTTTCAATCAAATAATACTAATATAATCATAGATATAGTACCTATATTAAAAGGGGTAGATGCGCTACCGAGCGACCGGGTGTAAGGGATAGATATATTATGACGTCAAAATATGGGGTTGCCATGATCAGAAAAAGTACCCTTAACGGTGTAGTATCCGTTAATGTGCAGATTACTAGTTTAAGTACGGAAATCGTCTACTTTAAGAAAAATTTCGCACTTTACCTGACTCGACCAGTTAATCTGCAGATTAACGGATTCCGTACTTTAACGGTAACATACGTATACATAGAGTAAACTAGCTGGGGTTCGCTCAGGTAGTTGATATAATATAATTAATTATTGTCTTTTATTAAAAAAATATTGTGTATTATTTATAACATGAAATTAAGTATAACATATTTTTTTACCTAATGTAGGTAAGTAGGTACGTAGGAATGAGAAGCTAAAACTTAAATGCGTGATAGGTAGTAGCAATAGCAACTAGCAATTATTGATAAAATAAAATTGAGGAAACTTTAAATTCTTCATACTAAATAATGAGGCAGGCAACCAGCCCACCTGACGTCAGCAGTACCCTTAGCACGAACAGCTATCGAGAAAATAAAACGCGCGTAAAATTACTCGATAGAAAATTACTCTATGGAAAATTTTATTTTGCTTATTGGCGATAGATGGCGCTGTACAAATTTCTAATACAAAATTTATCTATCGAATGATTTTACGCGCGTTATTTTTTTCGATAGCTGTTCGTGCTAAGAATACAGAACAGGGGTCCGCGGACCACAGGTTGAGTGATCTAAATTAAACATTACACTCTTTGAGCACTAGCATTCCCTTTAAGTAATTGATCATTTTTCTCACGACCAAATTTAATAATATTTGTTAGTTATCAAATGGCAAAATCGGCTCTCAGACTTAATTTATTGTATATGCTACCGGCAATGTATGAAATGCAGGCATTGTATGCAATGCCTAGACATTGTATATGTTACCGGCAATGTACGAAATGCAGGCATTGTATACAATGCCTGGCCCTTTTAGGCAATGTATGAAATAGAATGAATATTATTGTCTATTTCACACATTACCTAGGCATTGTATAGAATGCCTGCTGGTCCACCGGCAATGTGTAAAATAAAAAGATTTTGATCTCAGTTGGTTAGAAGGCAGACACAAAAGCTCTGGGGTGGGCTCGGGGGTTCGAGGAGGGCTCGGGGGACTCGCGGGGGCTCGGGGAAAGCTCGAGGGGGCTCGAGAGGACTCGAGGGGGGCTCTGGGGGCTCTAAGAGAGGCTAGAGGGGGGCTCGAGGGGGGCTCGAGGGGGGCTCGAGGGGGGCTCATTGATTTTGAAATCGAACCTGCTTTACTCCTGTAGGTCCCGGGTTAGATTAGATATTTAAGGCGAGCGCGAAGCGCAGCGGAGCGTGAGCCTTAAATTTCGAGGTTGTTTTTTTATAACAGACAACAGAAATAAACTTATTTTACACATTGCCGGTGGAACAGCAGGCATTGTATACAATGCCTAGGCAATGTATACAATGCCTAGGCAATGTATAAAATGAATAATATTTCATACATGTAGGGTCAAGGGTTTGGTTAATAAAATACTTATCTTCTTTATGGTACTTCTTTATTTTAAATTAAACTGACACGCCATTATATATATGACATCTTCCTTTCCCAACCAAAACCTCTCTCCTCATCAACGTTTCCTCTCGCCTACTCATTCATCCATCTCCTTTCTTCCGCTTCGTTCAACACTTCATGCTCAAACTTATAAATCCTATACATTGCCTGATCGTTTCAGGCATTGTATACAATGCCGAATTATACATTGCCGGTAACATATAGATAGAATATTGTCGACCGTTATTGAAATGCAATGGGCTTAACTCATTCGACATTCCTTTTGGAGCTCAAAATATTTGAGGTTACTTTTAAAGCGGAGGCTTTTTTATTTTTGTTATGATTATTTCTATCACTTTTTTTTCTCACGTCACAAAAATTAAATATAACAAAAATGAAGAAAAGCCCCATTCATAATGGTAAGTTGTCTTCTTTATGATAGTTTTCGAATCGAAAAAATACTTTTAAAAGAGAAATAATGTTCCTTTTTGTTATTTGAATAAACTATATCGGAATATACACCATGTACAGCTTGACCATAAAGAGTTGACAAAAATTGAGGGCGCCACTTACTATGTAAACACGTCAAAATCAGAAATAATTTGGCAACACTGACTATATTTTGTACTGAAAAATTTTAGTTCCATTTTATTTAATTTCATCTCTTTATGGCCAAGCTGTACCTAACCTGTTTATTTGTGAGACTCTGAGGTACGGTATATGCTATGGTGTAAATCCCGATATAGTTTATTCTAATAACGTTAAAAACCATAGAAATTTAAAACAATATTGTTCCTTTTTGATCTCCTGTTAACTATAATATGGGTTTGATTAATAAAACGAATAATAAAAATAAATAAAGTGTTTTATTGCTTATCATATTGCAAGTGAACAATTAAATTAAATCCTTTATGTATTTGGTGTTGTGAATATGCCTTAATATTTATTTTTTGTTATTTTCGTTACGTATTTCATTTTTGTTACGGTTTCATTTTCGTTTCTTTTTCGTTACAATGGTCATTCTAAATGATTTTCACCCAACTGCCCCCTAGCATGATCACAGAAATGCGATAATTATAATAAAGCTTTGACATGTTTTGCTGTCAAAAGCATAGATATAGTATATTACAAAAGACAATGGATTTTGACAGTTGAGTCTCGATAAAACGCTATATCACGCGATATACATATTTCGGTGGTCATGCTACAGTAAAATTTTCGAGAAAACCGACAAACAATCAAATAAGATCTTTATTATAAAAAAATATGGTTCATTATGAATGTTTGTTTTACTTCGAAACAGTTTCTACTGGTACAATTTCTTTATTTATTTAAGATATTTGGGTTGACAACAGCGTAAAGCCACAGAATAACTGGTATACTTTATAAGCCAAAACATCATCCTCGAATTACTAAAAATGCATTAATTACTAAGAACAAAATTTAAAAGTTTAAACAATTTAACAAACGAACACAAGCAACGCGTTTAGAGATTATAATATTATTATTAAACATAAGGAGAATATAAGAAAAAATAAAAAATTAAGTAATATTATAAATTATAAATAATATAAGTATGTATCTGCTATGACACAGTATGATAATAAGGCGGTTGTATATGACCGAAAGTGGCGCCCTCAGAGGTTTTTATTTAATAAGCTATTAATAGATAATGATTTTAATAATGTTTTACGTGGAGTTTTTAGGGCCCTTGGTCTAGTATTTTTAGAAGGTATAACTACATGCCCTCGTAGTCATTCGTAGAAGTAGATAGCAAATGTGTCAAAAACGGCCACTTTTAGCAGTTTTGCTATCTACTTCTAGCAGTGACTACGAGGGAATGTAGCGATACCGTCTAAAAATACTAGACTGTGGGCCCTAACAACTCCACGTAAACATTATTAAAATTGTGTATTAGAATTATAATATTAAATAAAAATCTTAGCGACGCCACATTCGCTCAGGGTGCCACCTTTGAAGGGAAAAGTATTAAAGTTTTAAATTACATATAGGTTGGTAATTTTTGCTTTCTAAAAGAGGATTTAGAGCCCATAATGGATCTGCACTACTGAATTCACTATTATACAATCACGCAATACGTATAAAGACACAAGTTCTTGCAATCAGAAGCGGTTTATCCGAGGTCTTACTTCAAAATTGGGGCTAAGAAAAAAAATCCTAACTTACTCTGATAGGCTTAACCGATTTAATTTGGACTCGCTTTACGTTAGGCGTCAAATCAGTGACCTTCTAACATTGTACAAAATAGTTAATTCAAAAATGGAAACTGATATTTTAAGCCATGTTTCGTTGAAGGTCACTAGTAGGTCTAATCGAAAGCAGCATCTGTTTGTTGTACCATTTGCAAGAAATAATGTATCACGTAACAACCCACTTGTGCGCTTCTGTAGACTTTATAATTTGTTATGTAAACAGCTTGATATATTCTACCGAAGTCCTAACACATTTGTAAAAACAATAAAAGATCCAGAGAACATTGGAGCACTTGCACAAATTGAAGATTAATTTCTTTAATTTGATTTTTTTTTGTAGGAACTTTTGTGAAAATTTTATTTCGTTTTTGTATTATAATTAATTAGAACTACCTAGTTAGCCGCACTTTTTATGAAAACTATATTTGAATGTTGTGCATGGTTGTAATTGAGGTACAAATTTACACTTTTGTTTTGTTTTTGAATTATTTTTATTTGTACTGCTTGGTTTGTATCTTGTAACTGTGCCAAAGAAAAATAAAATAAAAATAAAATAAAATAAATCCAGGATTTTTCTTCGTAGGAGCGAAGCCGCCTTAAGGAGAAGCGAGAAAAGTTTTTAATGGCGGCAATTTTTCAAATAACTAGGGACAATCATTAAACAATCAATATAAAATGGAGTTTGATTATGATTATGAAAATTGCCAGGATTATTCGTCGCGTACCTATTTTCCTGGTCAACTTTACGCCTAGCGCGTGCGTCTTGCGTCTCGCCAACAACTGCCGTCTTGACGTCTTTTGAATGGTGCTCTTTAAGGCGAGGCAGTTCCCGAAATTTACTCTTTCACTATGTCTTTAGAATAAGGTTGAATATTGCATAGCTTTAATTGACGCTTCGCCAGAAATTTGACGAAATTTAGTACATTTTTATATTGATTTCTGAAATACTGGATCATTTATTAAAAATGAACTCGGTTATTGTGTTAGATCAATAAAAAAGCTATCCTTTTTATATTGCATAAAAAATCATACCACTGTCGTTGAAAATAACGAAATCTGACGATTTGAAGTTTATTTTTATGGTGTTATTCAGGATTTATTTACATAGTTACCATGCCATTTTTCAATATTCTGTTCGGTTATTGTGTTTCTTTGTTTCTTTTTCAGTCTACAGTAATTTTTGTGAAGTAGACTTCTACATCAGTTCTTCACATTGGATGTTCAAAAATCAATCTATTCATCTAATCGTGAACTGGCCTCGCCTTAAATGCTCTTTGTAATGGTGCTCTTGGGAATCCTCTTTCAAATGGAGCTTTATATGAATGAATGAATGAAAATAATTTATTTCACACACTATGACAATGCATACAATACAACACACATGAAAATAAAAACAGACATTGAAACACTTACTAGGTACGCACGACAGCACTCTAGGTTAAACAGTTGAACTACGAAAACAGCTCTTATTACGAACGGCATAAAGGCGGTCTCAAGGTCAACATGTATAGCCTGATGTGCTGCTGACTGTACTATAGAATTGTGAATATCATGTTATTTCGAATCCTCTTTCGAATGGTGCTTTTTATCATGTTCCTTGCAATCCCCTTTCGAACGTTGCTCTTTGCAATACTTTTTCGAATGTTGCTTTTTATGGTAAGAGCACCACTTTTTGAAATCATTTATAGTATGGTGCTTTTTATCATGTTCTTTAGCATCCTCATTCAAATGGTGCTTTTTATTATGCTCCTTGCAATTCTCTTTCGAATTGTAATTTTTATCATGTTCTTTAAAAGCCTTTTTCGAATGGTGCTTTTTTTTGTATTCCTTGCAATCTACTTTAGAGTGTTGCTTTTTATGGTAAGAGCACCATTTTTTGTAATCTTTGTTCGATTGATGCTTTTTATCGTGTTCTTTGGAATCCTCTTTCGAATGGTGCTTTTTATGATGTTCCTTGCAATCCCCTTTCGAACGTTGCTCTTTGCAATACTTTTTCGAATGTTGCTTTTTATGGTAAGAGCACCACTTTTTGAAATCATTTATAGTATGGTGCTTTTTATCATTTTCTTTGGAATCCTCTTTCGAATAGTGCTTTATATCGTGTTCTTTGGAATGTTTTTCTGAAAATTGGTCTTTGGAATGCTCATCCGAATGGTGCTTTTTGGAATGTTTCTTTGAACAGTGCTCTTTAGAATGCTCTATTAAATGGTGCTCTTTAGAATGCTCATCCGAATGGTGCTCTTTGCAATGTTTCTTTGAACAGTGCTCTTTAGAATGCTCTATTAAATGGTGCTCTTTAGAATGCTCATCCGAATGGTGCTCTTTGCAATGTTTCTTTGAACAGTGCTCTTTAGAATGCTCTATTAAATGGTGCTCTTTAGAATGCTCATCCGAATGATGCTCTTTGCAATGTTTCTTTGAACAGTGCTCTTTAGAATGCTCTATTAAATGGTGCTCTTTAGAATGCTCATCCGAATGATGCTCTTTGCAATGTTTCTTTGAACAGTGCTCTTTAGAATGCTCTATTAAATGGTGCTCTTTAGAATGCTCATCCGAATGGTGCTCTTTGCAATGTTTCTTTGAACAGTGCTCTTTAGAATGCTCTATTAAATGGTGCTCTTTAGAATGCTCATCCGAATGGTGCTCTTTGCAATGTTTCTTTGAACAGTGCTCTTTAGAATGCTCTATTAAATGGTGCTCTTTAGAATGCTCATCCGAATGATGCTCTTTGCAATGTTTCTTTGAACAGTGCTCTTTAGAATGCTCTATTAAATGGTGCTCTTTAGAATGCTCATCCGAATGATGCTCTTTGCAATGTTTCTTTGAACAGTGCTCTTTAGAATGCTCTATTAAATGGTGCTCTTTAGAATGCTCATCCGAATGGTGCTCTTTGCAATGTTTCTTTGAACAGTGCTGTTTAGAATGCTCTATTAAATGGTGCTCTTTCGAATGCTCATCCGAATGATGCTCTTTGCAATGTTTCTTTGAACAGTGCTCTTTAGAATGCTCTATTAAATGGTGCTCTTTAGAATGCTCATCCGAATGGTGCTCTTTGCAATGTTTCTTTGAATGGTGCTCTTTAGAATGCTCTATTAAATGGTGCTCTTTAGAATGCTCATCCGAATGGTGCTCTTTGCAATGTTTCTTTGAATGGTGCTCTTTAGAATGCTCTATTAAATGGTGCTCTTTAGAATGCTCATCCGAATGGTGCTCTTTGCAATGTTTCTTTGAATGGTGCTCTTTAGAATGCTCTATTAAATGGTGCCCTTCGAAATGCTTTTTAAAATGTTTCTTTTTGGAATGCTTCTTTAAAACGCATTTTTTGGAATCCTTTTTTGAAATGTGCTTTTGACCGTGTTCTTTGGATTCCTCTTTTATGTTCTGTTCTGTATCTTTAAAGGTAGAAGTATACTCTTTTGATCCAGAGTAAGAGTTAACATTGCTGCCTGTTGTGGTTTGTCCATTACCTTTATTAATGTAGGAATGTTTCTTTGAATGGTGCTCTTTAGAATGCTCTATTAAATGGTGCCCTTCAAAATGCTTTTTAAAATGTTTCTTTTTGGAATGCTTCTTTAAAACGCATTTTTTGGAATCCTTTTTTGAAATGTGCTTTTGACCATGTTCTTTGGATTCCTCTTTTATGTTCTGTTCTGTATCTTTAAAGGTAGAAGTATACTCTTTTGATCCAGAGTAAGAGTTAACATTGCTGCCTGTTGTGGTTTGTCCATTACCTTTATTAATGTAGGAATGTTTCTTTGAATGGTGCTCTTTAGAATGCTCTATTAAATGGTGCCCTTCAAAATGCTTTTTAAAATGTTTCTTTTTGGAATGCTTCTTTAAAACGCATTTTTTGGAATCCTTTTTTGAAATGTGCTTTTGACCGTGTTCTTTGGATTCCTCTTTTATGTTCTGTTCTGTATCTTTAAAGGTAGAAGTATACTCTTTTGATCCAGAGTAAGAGTTAACATTGCTGCCTGTTGTGGTTTGTCCATTACCTTTATTAATGTAGGAATGTTTCTTTGAATGGTGCTCTTTAGAATGCTCTATTAAATGGTGCCCTTCAAAATGCTTTTTAAAATGTTTCTTTTTGGAATGCTTCTTTAAAACGCATTTTTTGGAATCCTTTTTTGAAATGTGCTTTTGACCGTGTTCTTTGGATTCCTCTTTTATGTTCTGTTCTGTATCTTTAAAGGTAGAAGTATACTCTTTTGATCCAGAGTAAGAGTTAACATTGCTGCCTGTTGTGGTTTGTTCACCTTTATTAATGTAGGTATTGCCACTGTCTGTACTAAAAGTGGAACTTACAGAGTCGGTCGATGTATGTTCTGTATCTTTATTGGTACTAGTATACTCTTTTGATCCAGAGTAAGAGTTTACATTGCTGCCTTTTGTTTTTTCTTCATTACCTTCAGTAGTGTAGGTATTACCACTGTCTGAACTAAAAGTGGAACTTACAGAGTTGGTCGATGTTTGTTCTATATCTTTAATGGTACTAGTATACGCTTCTGATTCAGAGTAAGAGTTTACATTTCTGTCTGTTATTGGTTTTCCATTACCATCAATAGTGTGTGGTCCTTTATCGCAGTAGCATATGGAACCTGTCAACAATTAAGCTTTTTAATGCTGAAAGGAGAAATCACGAAGAAGGGATTGCGGTTTATAGATATAAAATCAAGCAACGTTCGCAAGGGTCGGTCATGGGATGGGTGACCAAAAGTTTATTATATTGAGCTTCGAGCTCCTCCGTCCTTCGGAAGGCACGTAAAGCGGTTGGTCCCGGCTGCATTTGCAGTCGTTATCGTTAACACTTAGGTACCAATCTGTCCACCTTATCCACCCATAAGGAAGGCCTGTGCCCCAGCACTCCAGCAGTGGGGACACCAAAAATGGCTGATGGACGGACAAATAACATCTCTTATAGACACTACACTCACACAGGCTCGGTCTGCAGAACCCCCCTCCCGTTCCGGCCGAATAAATCTGAACAACTTTTACTATGGAACCATCTGTGGTAGATAGGGACATCAAACTGAACAACTTTTACTATGGAACCATCTGTGGTAGATAGGGACATCAAACTGAACAACATTTACTATGGAACCATCTGTGGTAGATAGGGACATCAAACTGAACAACTTTTACTATGGAACCATCTGTGGTAGATAGGGACATCAAACTGAACAACTTTTACTATGGAACCATCTGTGGTAGATAGGGACATTAAACTGAACAACTTTTACTATAGATCCATCAGTGGTAGATAGGGACATCAAACTGAACAACTTTTACTATGGAACCATCTGTGGTAGATAGGGACATCAAACTGAACAACATTTACTATGGAACCATCTGTGGTAGATAGGGACATCAAACTGAACAACTTTTACTATGGAACCATCTGTGGTAGATAGGGACATCAAACTGAACAACTTTTACTATGGAACCATCTGTGGTAGATAGGGACATCAAACTGAACAACTTTTACTATGGAACCATCTGTGGTAGATAGGGACATCAAACTGAACAACATTTACTATGGAACCATCTGTGGTAGATAGGGACATCAAACTGAACAACTTTTACTATGGAACCATCTGTGGTAGATAGGGACATCAAACTGAACAACTTTTACTATGGAACCATCTGTGGTAGATAGGGACATCAAACTGAACAACTTTTACTATGGAACCATCTGTGGTAGATAGGGACATCAAACTGAACAACTTTTACTATGGAACCATCTGTGGTAGATAGGGACATCAAACTGAACAACTTTTACTATGAACCATCTGTGGTAGATAGGGTCATCAAACTGAACAACTTTTACTATGGAACCATCTGTGGTAGATAGGGTCATCAAACTGAACAACTTTTACTATGAACCATCTGTGGTAGATAGGGACATCAAACTGAACAACTTTTACTATAGATCCATCAGTGGTAGATAGGGACATCAAACTGAACAACTTTTACTATGAACCATCTGTGGTAGATAGGGTCATCAAACTGAACAACTTTTACTATGAACCATCTCTGGTAGATAGGGATATCAAACTGAACCACTTTTACTATGGAACCATCTGTGGTAGATAGGGACATCAAACTGAACAGCTTTTACTATGGAACCATCTGTGGTAGATAGGGACATCAAACTGAACAACTTTTACTATGAACCATCTGTGGTAGATAGGGTCATCAAACTGAACAACTTTTACTATGGAACCATCAGTGGTAGATAGGGACATTAAACTGAACAACTTTTACTATGGAACCATCTGTGGTAGATAGGAGGGACATCAATATATGAACAACTTTTACTATGGAACCATCTGTGGTAGATAGGGACATCAAACTGAACAGCTTTTACTATGGAACCATCTGTGGTAGATAGGGACATCAAACTGAACAACTTTTACTATGAACCATCTGTGGTAGATAGGGTCATCAAACTGAACAACTTTTACTATGGAACCATCTCTGGTAGATAGGGACATCAAACTGAACCACTTTTACTATGGAACCATCAGTGGTAGATAGGGACATTAAACTGAACAACTTTTACTATGGAACCATCTGTGGTAGATAGGAGGGACATCAATATATGAACAACTTTTACTATGGAACCATCTGTGGTAGATAGGGACATCAAACTGAACCACTTTTACTATGGAACCATCAGTGGTAGATAGGGACATTAAACTGAACAACTTTTACTATGGAACCATCTGTGGTAGATAGGAGGGACATCAATATATGAACAACTTTTACTATGGAACCATCTGTGGTAGATAGGGACATCAAACTGAACAGCTTTTACTATGGAACCATCTGTGGTAGATAGGGACATCAAACTGAACAACTTTTACTATGAACCATCTGTGGTAGATAGGGTCATCAAACTGAACAACTTTTACTATGGAACCATCTCTGGTAGATAGGGACATCAAACTGAACCACTTTTACTATGGAACCATCAGTGGTAGATAGGGTCATCAAACTGAACAACTTTTACTATGGAACCATCTCTGGTAGATAGGGACATCAAACTGAACCACTTTTACTATGGAACCATCAGTGGTAGATAGGGTCATCAAACTGAACAACTTTTACTATGGAACCATCTCTGGTAGATAGGGACATCAAACTGAACCACTTTTACTATGGAACCATCAGTGGTAGATAGGGTCATCAAACTGAACAACTTTTACTATGGAACCATCTCTGGTAGATAGGGACATCAAACTGAACCACTTTTACTATGGAACCATCAGTGGTAGATAGGGTCATCAAACTGAACAACTTTTACTATGGAACCATCTCTGGTAGATAGGGACATCAAACTGAACCACTTTTACTATGGAACCATCTGTGGTAGATAGGGACATCAAACTGAACAACTTTTACTATGGAACCATCTCTGGTAGATAGGGACATCAAACTGAACCACTTTTACTATGGAACCATCAGTGGTAGATAGGGACATCAAACTGAACAACTTTTACTATGGAACCATCTCTGGTAGATAGGGACATCAAACTGAACCACTTTTACTATGGAACCATCTGTGGTAGATAGGGACATCAAACTGAACAACTTTTACTATGAACCATCTGTGGTAGATAGGGTCATCAAACTGAACAACTTTTACTATGGAACCATCTGTGGTAGATAGGGACATTAAACTGAACAACTTTTACTATGGAACCATCTGTGGTAGATAGGGACATTAAACTGAACAACTTTTACTATGGAACCATCTGTGGTAGATAGGAGGGACATCAATATATGAACAACTTTTACTATGGAACCATCTGTGGTAGATAGGGACATCAAACTGAACAACATTTACTATGGAACTATCTGTGGTAGATAGGGTCATCAAACTGAACAACTTTTACTATGGAACCATCTGTGGTAGATAGGGACATCAAACTGAACAACTTTTACTATGGAACCATCTGTGGTAGATAGGGACATCAAACTGAACAACTTTTACTATGAACCATCTGTGGTAGATAGGGACATCAAACTGAACAACTTTTACTATGAACCATCTGTGGTAGATAGGGTCATCAAACTGATCCACTTTTACTTTGGAACCATCTGTGGTAGATAGGGACATCAAACTGAACAACTTTTACTATGAACCATCTGTGGTAGATAGGGTCATCAAACTGAACAACTTTTACTATGGAACCATCTGTGGTAGATAGGGACATCAAACTGAACAACTTTTACTATGGAACCATCTGTGGTAGATAGGGACATCAAACTGAACAACTTTTACTATGGAACCATCTGTGGTAGATAGGGACATCAAACTGAACAACTTTTACTATGAACCATCTGTGGTAGATAGGGTCATCAAACTGAACAACTTTTACTATGGAACCATCTGTGGTAGATAGGGACATCAAACTGAACAACTTTTACTATGAACCATCTGTGGTAGATAGGGTCATCAAACTGATCCACTTTTACTTTGGAACCATCTGTGGTAGATAGGGACATCAAACTGAACAACTTTTACTATGAACCATCTGTGGTAGATAGGGTCATCAAACTGAACAACTTTTACTATGGAACCATCTGTGGTAGATAGGGACATCAAACTGAACAACTTTTACTATGGAACCATCTGTGGTAGATAGGGTCATCAAACTGAACAACTTTTACTATGGAACCATCTGTGGTAGATAGGGACATCAAACTGAACAACTTTTACTATGGAACCATCTGTGGTAGATAGGGACATCAAACTGAACAACTTTTACTATGGAACCATCTGTGGTAGATAGGGACATCAAACTGAACAACTTTTACTATGAACCATCTGTGGTAGATAGGGTCATCAAACTGAACAACTTTTACTATGGAACCATCTGTGGTAGATAGGGACATCAAACTGAACAACTTTTACTATGAACCATCTGTGGTAGATAGGGTCATCAAACTGATCCACTTTTACTTTGGAACCATCTGTGGTAGATAGGGTCATCAAACTGATCCACTTTTACTTTGGAACCATCTGTGGTAGATAGGGACATCAAACTGAACAACTTTTACTATGGAACCATCAGTGGTAGATAGGGATATCAAACTGAACCACTTTTACTATGGAACCATCTGTGGTAGATAGGGACATCAAACTGAACAACTTTTACTATGGAACCATCTGTGGTAGATAGGGACATCAAACTGAACAACTTTTACTATGAACCATCTGTGGTAGATAGGGTCATCAAACTGAACAACTTTTACTATGGAACCATCTGTGGTAGATAGGGACATCAAACTGAACAACTTTTACTATGAACCATCTGTGGTAGATAGGGACATCAAACTGAACAACTTTTACTATAGATCCATCAGTGGTAGATAGGGTCATCAAACTGAACAACTTTTACTATGAACCATCTGTGGTAGATAGGGTCATCAAACTGATCCACTTTTACTTTGGAACCATCTGTGGTAGATAGGGACATCAAACTGAACAACTTTTACTATGAACCATCTGTGGTAGATAGGGTCATCAAACTGAACAACTTTTACTATGGAACCATCTGTGGTAGATAGGGACATCAAACTGAACAACTTTTACTATGAACCATCTGTGGTAGATAGGGACATCAAACTGAACAACTTTTACTATGAACCATCTGTGGTAGATAGGGACATCAAACTGAACAACTTTTACTATGAACCATCTGTGGTAGATAGGGACATCAAACTGAACAACTTTTACTATGGAACCATCTGTGGTAGATAGGGACATCAAACTGAACAACTTTTACTATGAACCATCTGTGGTAGATAGGGACATCAAACTGAACAACTTTTACTATGAACCATCTGTGGTAGATAGGGACATCAAACTGAACAACTTTTACTATGAACCATCTGTGGTAGATAGGGTCATCAAACTGAACAACTTTTACTATGGAACCATCTGTGGTAGATAGGGACATCAAACTGAACAACTTTTACTATGAACCATCTGTGGTAGATAGGGACATCAAACTGAACAACTTTTACTATGAACCATCTGTGGTAGATAGGGACATCAAACTGAACAACTTTTACTATGAACCATCTGTGGTAGATAGGGTCATCAAACTGATCCACTTTTACTTTGGAACCATCTGTGGTAGATAGGGACATCAAACTGAACAACTTTTACTATGAACCATCTGTGGTAGATAGGGTCATCAAACTGAACAACTTTTACTATGGAACCATCTGTGGTAGATAGGGACATCAAACTGAACAACTTTTACTATGAACCATCTGTGGTAGATAGGGACATCAAACTGAACAACTTTTACTATGAACCATCTGTGGTAGATAGGGACATCAAACTGAACAACTTTTACTATGAACCATCTGTGGTAGATAGGGACATCAAACTGAACAACTTTTACTATGGAACCATCTGTGGTAGATAGGGACATCAAACTGAACAACTTTTACTATGGAACCATCAGTGGTAGATAGGGACATCAAACTGAACAACTTTTACTATGAACCATCTGTGGTAGATAGGGTCATCAAACTGATCCACTTTTACTTTGGAACCATCTGTGGTAGATAGGGACATCAAACTGAACAACTTTTACTATGAACCATCTGTGGTAGATAGGGTCATCAAACTGAACAACTTTTACTATGGAACCATCTGTGGTAGATAGGGACATCAAACTGAACAACTTTTACTATGAACCATCTGTGGTAGATAGGGACATCAAACTGAACAACTTTTACTATGAACCATCTGTGGTAGATAGGGACATCAAACTGAACAACTTTTACTATGAACCATCTGTGGTAGATAGGGACATCAAACTGAACAACTTTTACTATGAACCATCTGTGGTAGATAGGGACATCAAACTGAACAACTTTTACTATGAACCATCTGTGGTAGATAGGGACATCAAACTGAACAACTTTTACTATGGAACCATCTGTGGTAGATAGGGACATCAAACTGAACAACTTTTACTATGGAACCATCAGTGGTAGATAGGGACATCAAACTGAACAACTTTTACTATGAACCATCTGTGGTAGATAGGGTCATCAAACTGATCCACTTTTACTTTGGAACCATCTGTGGTAGATAGGGACATCAAACTGAACAACTTTTACTATGAACCATCTGTGGTAGATAGGGTCATCAAACTGAACAACTTTTACTATGGAACCATCTGTGGTAGATAGGGACATCAAACTGAACAACTTTTACTATGAACCATCTGTGGTAGATAGGGACATCAAACTGAACAACTTTTACTATGAACCATCTGTGGTAGATAGGGACATCAAACTGAACAACTTTTACTATGAACCATCTGTGGTAGATAGGGACATCAAACTGAACAACTTTTACTATGAACCATCTGTGGTAGATAGGGTCATCAAACTGATCCACTTTTACTTTGGAACCATCTGTGGTAGATAGGGACATCAAACTGAACAACTTTTACTATGAACCATCTGTGGTAGATAGGGTCATCAAACTGAACAACTTTTACTATGGAACCATCTGTGGTAGATAGGGACATCAAACTGAACAACTTTTACTATGAACCATCTGTGGTAGATAGGGACATCAAACTGAACAACTTTTACTATGAACCATCTGTGGTAGATAGGGACATCAAACTGAACAACTTTTACTATGAACCATCTGTGGTAGATAGGGACATCAAACTGAACAACTTTTACTATGAACCATCTGTGGTAGATAGGGTCATCAAACTGATCCACTTTTACTTTGGAACCATCTGTGGTAGATAGGGACATCAAACTGAACAACTTTTACTATGAACCATCTGTGGTAGATAGGGTCATCAAACTGAACAACTTTTACTATGGAACCATCTGTGGTAGATAGGGACATCAAACTGAACAACTTTTACTATGAACCATCTGTGGTAGATAGGGACATCAAACTGAACAACTTTTACTATGAACCATCTGTGGTAGATAGGGACATCAAACTGAACAACTTTTACTATGAACCATCTGTGGTAGATAGGGACATCAAACTGAACAACTTTTACTATGGAACCATCTGTGGTAGATAGGGACATCAAACTGAACAACTTTTACTATGGAACCATCAGTGGTAGATAGGGACATCAAACTGAACAACTTTTACTATGAACCATCTGTGGTAGATAGGGTCATCAAACTGATCCACTTTTACTTTGGAACCATCTGTGGTAGATAGGGACATCAAACTGAACAACTTTTACTATGAACCATCTGTGGTAGATAGGGTCATCAAACTGAACAACTTTTACTATGGAACCATCTGTGGTAGATAGGGACATCAAACTGAACAACTTTTACTATGAACCATCTGTGGTAGATAGGGACATCAAACTGAACAACTTTTACTATGAACCATCTGTGGTAGATAGGGACATCAAACTGAACAACTTTTACTATGAACCATCTGTGGTAGATAGGGACATCAAACTGAACAACTTTTACTATGAACCATCTGTGGTAGATAGGGACATCAAACTGAACAACTTTTACTATGAACCATCTGTGGTAGATAGGGACATCAAACTGAACAACTTTTACTATGGAACCATCTGTGGTAGATAGGGACATCAAACTGAACAACTTTTACTATGGAACCATCAGTGGTAGATAGGGACATCAAACTGAACAACTTTTACTATGAACCATCTGTGGTAGATAGGGTCATCAAACTGATCCACTTTTACTTTGGAACCATCTGTGGTAGATAGGGACATCAAACTGAACAACTTTTACTATGAACCATCTGTGGTAGATAGGGTCATCAAACTGAACAACTTTTACTATGGAACCATCTGTGGTAGATAGGGACATCAAACTGAACAACTTTTACTATGAACCATCTGTGGTAGATAGGGACATCAAACTGAACAACTTTTACTATGAACCATCTGTGGTAGATAGGGACATCAAACTGAACAACTTTTACTATGAACCATCTGTGGTAGATAGGGACATCAAACTGAACAACTTTTACTATGGAACCATCTGTGGTAGATAGGGACATCAAACTGAACAACTTTTACTATGAACCATCTGTGGTAGATAGGGACATCAAACTGAACAACTTTTACTATGAACCATCTGTGGTAGATAGGGACATCAAACTGAACAACTTTTACTATGAACCATCTGTGGTAGATAGGGTCATCAAACTGAACAACTTTTACTATGGAACCATCTGTGGTAGATAGGGACATCAAACTGAACAACTTTTACTATGAACCATCTGTGGTAGATAGGGACATCAAACTGAACAACTTTTACTATGAACCATCTCTGGTAGATAGGGACATCAAACTGAACCACTTTTACTATGGAACCATCAGTGGTAGATAGGGACATCAAACTGAACAACTTTTACTATGGAACCATCAGTGGTAGATAGGGATATCAAACTGAACCACTTTTACTATGGAACCATCTGTGGTAGATAGGGACATCAAACTGAACAGCTTTTACTATGGAACCATCTGTGGTAGATAGGGACATCAAACTGAACAACTTTTACTATGAACCATCTGTGGTAGATAGGGTCATCAAACTGAACAACTTTTACTATGGAACCATCTCTGGTAGATAGGGACATCAAACTGAACCACTTTTACTATGGAACCATCAGTGGTAGATAGGGACATCAAACTGAACAACTTTTACTATGAACCATCTGTGGTAGATAGGGTCATCAAACTGATCCACTTTTACTTTGGAACCATCTGTGGTAGATAGGGACATCAAACTGAACAACTTTTACTATGAACCATCTGTGGTAGATAGGGTCATCAAACTGAACAACTTTTACTATGGAACCATCTGTGGTAGATAGGAGGGACATCAATATATGAACAACTTTTACTATGGAACCATCTGTGGTAGATAGGGACATCAAACTGAACCACTTTTACTATGGAACCATCAGTGGTAGATAGGGACATTAAACTGAACAACTTTTACTATGGAACCATCTGTGGTAGATAGGAGGGACATCAATATATGAACAACTTTTACTATGGAACCATCTGTGGTAGATAGGGTCATCAAACTGAACAACTTTTACTATGGAACCATCAGTGGTAGATAGGGACATCAAACTGAACCACTTTTACTATGGAACCATCTGTGGTAGATAGGGACATCAAACTGAACCACTTTTACTATGGAACCATCTGTGGTAGATAGGGACATCAAACTGAACAACTTTTACTATGGAACCATCAGTGGTAGATAGGGACATTAAACTGAACAACTTTTACTATGGAACCATCTGTGGTAGATAGGAGGGACATCAATATATGAACAACTTTTACTATGGAACCATCTGTGGTAGATAGGGACATCAAACTGAACAGCTTTTACTATGGAACCATCTGTGGTAGATAGGGACATCAAACTGAACAACTTTTACTATGAACCATCTGTGGTAGATAGGGTCATCAAACTGAACAACTTTTACTATGGAACCATCTGTGGTAGATAGGGACATCAAACTGAACAACTTTTACTATGGAACCATCTGTGGTAGATAGGGTCATCAAACTGAACAACTTTTACTATGGAACCATCTCTGGTAGATAGGGACATCAAACTGAACCACTTTTACTATGGAACCATCTGTGGTAGATAGGGTCATCAAACTGAACAACTTTTACTATGGAACCATCTGTGGTAGATAGGGACATCAAACTGAACCACTTTTACTATGGAACCATCAGTGGTAGATAGGGACATTAAACTGAACAACTTTTACTATGGAACCATCTGTGGTAGATAGGAGGGACATCAATATATGAACAACTTTTACTATGGAACCATCTGTGGTAGATAGGGACATCAAACTGAACAACATTTACTATGGAACTATCTGTGGTAGATAGGGTCATCAAACTGAACAACTTTTACTATGGAACCATCTGTGGTAGATAGGGACATCAAACTGAACAACATTTACTATGGAACTATCTGTGGTAGATAGGGTCATCAAACTGAACAACTTTTACTATGGAACCATCTGTGGTAGATAGGGACATCAAACTGAACAACTTTTACTATGAACCATCTGTGGTAGATAGGGACATCAAACTGAACAACTTTTACTATGGATCCATCAGTGGTAGATAGGGATATCAAACTGAACAACTTTTACTATGGAACCATCAGTGGTAGATAGGGATATCAAACTGAACCACTTTTACTATGGAACCATCTGTGGTAGATAGGGACATCAAACTGAACAACATTTACTATGGAACTATCTGTGGTAGATAGGGTCATCAAACTGAACAACTTTTACTATGGAACCATCTGTGGTAGATAGGGACATCAAACTGAACAACTTTTACTATGGAACCATCTGTGGTAGATAGGGTCATGAAACTGAACAACTTTTACTATGGAACCATCTGTGGTAGATAGGGACATCAAACTGAACAACTTTTACTATGGAACCATCAGTGGTAGATAGGGATATCAAACTGAACCACTTTTACTATGGAACCATCTGTGGTAGATAGGGACATCAAACTGAACAGCTTTTACTATGGAACCATCTGTGGTAGATAGGGACATCAAACTGAACAACTTTTACTATGAACCATCTGTGGTAGATAGGGTCATCAAACTGAACCACTTTTACTATGGAACCATCAGTGGTAGATAGGGACATTAAACTGAACAACTTTTACTATGGAACCATCTGTGGTAGATAGGAGGGACATCAATATATGAACAACTTTTACTATGGAACCATCTGTGGTAGATAGGGACATTAAACTGAACAACTTTTACTATGGAACCATCTGTGGTAGATAGGAGGGACATCAATATATGAACAACTTTTACTATGGAACCATCAGTGGTAGATAGGGACATTAAACTGAACAACTTTTACTATGGAACCATCTGTGGTAGATAGGAGGGACATCAATATATGAACAACTTTTACTATGGAACCATCTGTGGTAGATAGGGACATCAAACTGAACAGCTTTTACTATGGAACCATCTGTGGTAGATAGGGACATCAAACTGAACAACTTTTACTATGAACCATCTGTGGTAGATAGGGTCATCAAACTGAACAACTTTTACTATGGAACCATCTCTGGTAGATAGGGACATCAAACTGAACCACTTTTACTATGGAACCATCAGTGGTAGATAGGGACATCAAACTGAACAGCTTTTACTATGGAACCATCTGTGGTAGATAGGGACATCAAACTGAACAACTTTTACTATGAACCATCTGTGGTAGATAGGGTCATCAAACTGAACAACTTTTACTATGGAACCATCTGTGGTAGATAGGGACATCAAACTGAACAACTTTTACTATGGAACCATCTGTGGTAGATAGGGTCATCAAACTGAACAACTTTTACTATGGAACCATCTCTGGTAGATAGGGACATCAAACTGAACCACTTTTACTATGGAACCATCTGTGGTAGATAGGGTCATCAAACTGAACAACTTTTACTATGGAACCATCTGTGGTAGATAGGGACATTAAACTGAACAACTTTTACTATGGAACCATCTGTGGTAGATAGGGACATCAAACTGAACAACATTTACTATGGAACTATCTGTGGTAGATAGGGTCATCAAACTGAACAACTTTTACTATGGAACCATCTGTGGTAGATAGGGACATCAAACTGAACAACTTTTACTATGGAACCATCTGTGGTAGATAGGGTCATCAAACTGAACAACTTTTACTATGGAACCATCTGTGGTAGATAGGGACATCAAACTGAACAACTTTTACTATGGAACCATCTGTGGTAGATAGGGACATCAAACTGAACAACTTTTACTATGGAACCATCAGTGGTAGATAGGGACATCAAACTGAACAACTTTTACTATGGAACCATCTGTGGTAGATAGGGACATCAAACTGAACAACTTTTACTATGAACCATCTGTGGTAGATAGGGTCATCAAACTGAACAACTTTTACTATGGAACCATCTCTGGTAGATAGGGACATCAAACTGAACCACTTTTACTATGGAACCATCTGTGGTAGATAGGGACATCAAACTGAACAGCTTTTACTATGGAACCATCTCTGGTAGATAGGGACATCAAACTGAACCACTTTTACTATGGAACCATCAGTGGTAGATAGGGACATCAAACTGAACAGCTTTTACTATGGAACCATCTGTGGTAGATAGGGACATCAAACTGAACAACTTTTACTATGAACCATCTGTGGTAGATAGGGTCATCAAACTGAACAACTTTTACTATGGAACCATCTGTGGTAGATAGGGACATCAAACTGAACAACTTTTACTATGGAACCATCTGTGGTAGATAGGGTCATGAAACTGAACAACTTTTACTATGGAACCATCTCTGGTAGATAGGGACATCAAACTGAACCACTTTTACTATGGAACCATCTGTGGTAGATAGGGTCATCAAACTGAACAACTTTTACTATGGAACCATCTGTGGTAGATAGGGACATCAAACTGAACCACTTTTACTATGGAACCATCAGTGGTAGATAGGGACATTAAACTGAACAACTTTTACTATGGAACCATCTGTGGTAGATAGGAGGGACATCAATATATGAACAACTTTTACTATGGAACCATCTGTGGTAGATAGGGACATCAAACTGAACAACATTTACTATGGAACTATCTGTGGTAGATAGGGTCATCAAACTGAACAACTTTTACTATGGAACCATCTGTGGTAGATAGGGACATCAAACTGAACAACTTTTACTATGGAACCATCTGTGGTAGATAGGGATATCAAACTGAACCACTTTTACTATGGAACCATCTGTGGTAGATAGGGACATCAAACTGAACAACTTTTACTATGAACCATCTGTGGTAGATAGGGACATCAAACTGAACAACTTTTACTATGGAACCATCTGTGGTAGATAGGAGGGACATCAATATATGAACAACTTTTACTATGGAACCATCTGTGGTAGATAGGGACATCAAACTGAACAACATTTACTATGGAACTATCTGTGGTAGATAGGGTCATCAAACTGAACAACTTTTACTATGGAACCATCTGTGGTAGATAGGGACATCAAACTGAACAACTTTTACTATGGAACCATCTGTGGTAGATAGGGACATCAAACTGAACAACTTTTACTATGGAACCATCTGTGGTAGATAGGAGGGACATCAATATATGAACAACTTTTACTATGGAACCATCTGTGGTAGATAGGGACATCAAACTGAACAGCTTTTACTATGGAACCATCTGTGGTAGATAGGGACATCAAACTGAACAACTTTTACTATGAACCATCTGTGGTAGATAGGGTCATCAAACTGAACAACTTTTACTATGGAACCATCTCTGGTAGATAGGGACATCAAACTGAACCACTTTTACTATGGAACCATCAGTGGTAGATAGGGACATCAAACTGAACAGCTTTTACTATGGAACCATCTGTGGTAGATAGGGACATCAAACTGAACAACTTTTACTATGAACCATCTGTGGTAGATAGGGTCATCAAACTGAACAACTTTTACTATGGAACCATCTGTGGTAGATAGGGACATCAAACTGAACAACTTTTACTATGGAACCATCTGTGGTAGATAGGGTCATCAAACTGAACAACTTTTACTATGGAACCATCTCTGGTAGATAGGGACATCAAACTGAACCACTTTTACTATGGAACCATCTGTGGTAGATAGGGTCATCAAACTGAACAACTTTTACTATGGAACCATCTGTGGTAGATAGGGACATTAAACTGAACAACTTTTACTATGGAACCATCTGTGGTAGATAGGGACATCAAACTGAACAACATTTACTATGGAACTATCTGTGGTAGATAGGGTCATCAAACTGAACAACTTTTACTATGGAACCATCTGTGGTAGATAGGGACATCAAACTGAACAACTTTTACTATGGAACCATCTGTGGTAGATAGGGTCATCAAACTGAACAACTTTTACTATGGAACCATCTGTGGTAGATAGGGACATCAAACTGAACAACTTTTACTATGGAACCATCTGTGGTAGATAGGGACATCAAACTGAACAACTTTTACTATGGAACCATCAGTGGTAGATAGGGACATCAAACTGAACAACTTTTACTATGGAACCATCTGTGGTAGATAGGGACATCAAACTGAACAGCTTTTACTATGGAACCATCTCTGGTAGATAGGGACATCAAACTGAACCACTTTTACTATGGAACCATCTGTGGTAGATAGGGACATCAAACTGAACAACTTTTACTATGGAACCATCTGTGGTAGATAGGGACATCAAACTGAACAACTTTTACTATGAACCATCTGTGGTAGATAGGGTCATCAAACTGAACAACTTTTACTATGGAACCATCTCTGGTAGATAGGGACATCAAACTGAACCACTTTTACTATGGAACCATCTGTGGTAGATAGGGACATCAAACTGAACAGCTTTTACTATGGAACCATCTCTGGTAGATAGGGACATCAAACTGAACCACTTTTACTATGGAACCATCAGTGGTAGATAGGGACATCAAACTGAACAGCTTTTACTATGGAACCATCTGTGGTAGATAGGGACATCAAACTGAACAACTTTTACTATGAACCATCTGTGGTAGATAGGGTCATCAAACTGAACAACTTTTACTATGGAACCATCTGTGGTAGATAGGGACATCAAACTGAACAACTTTTACTATGGAACCATCTGTGGTAGATAGGGTCATGAAACTGAACAACTTTTACTATGGAACCATCTCTGGTAGATAGGGACATCAAACTGAACCACTTTTACTATGGAACCATCTGTGGTAGATAGGGACATCAAACTGAACCACTTTTACTATGGAACCATCAGTGGTAGATAGGGACATCAAACTGAACCACTTTTACTATGGAACCATCTGTGGTAGATAGGGACATCAAACTGAACCACTTTTACTATGGAACCATCAGTGGTAGATAGGGACATCAAACTGAACAACTTTTACTATGGAACCATCTGTGGTAGATAGGAGGGACATCAATATATGAACAACTTTTACTATGGAACCATCTGTGGTAGATAGGGACATCAAACTGAACAACATTTACTATGGAACTATCTGTGGTAGATAGGGTCATCAAACTGAACAACTTTTACTATGGAACCATCTGTGGTAGATAGGGACATCAAACTGAACCACTTTTACTATGGAACCATCTGTGGTAGATAGGGACATTAAACTGAACAACTTTTACTATGGAACCATCTGTGGTAGATAGGAGGGACATCAATATATGAACAACTTTTACTATGGAACCATCTGTGGTAGATAGGGACATCAAACTGAACAACATTTACTATGGAACTATCTGTGGTAGATAGGGTCATCAAACTGAACAACTTTTACTATGGAACCATCTGTGGTAGATAGGGACATCAAACTGAACAACTTTTACTATGGAACCATCTGTGGTAGATAGGGACATCAAACTGAACAACTTTTACTATGAACCATCTGTGGTAGATAGGGTCATCAAACTGATCCACTTTTACTTTGGAACCATCTGTGGTAGATAGGGACATCAAACTGAACAACTTTTACTATGGAACCATCAGTGGTAGATAGGGACATCAAACTGAACAACTTTTACTATGAACCATCTGTGGTAGATAGGGTCATTAAACTGAACAACTTTTACTATGGAACCATCTGTGGTAGATAGGAGGGACATCAATATATGAACAACTTTTACTATGGAACCATCAGTGGTAGATAGGGTCATTAAACTGAACAACTTTTACTATGGAACCATCTGTGGTAGATAGGAGGGACATCAATATATGAACAACTTTTACTATGGAACCATCTGTGGTAGATAGGGACATTAAACTGAACAACTTTTACTATGGAACCATCAGTGGTAGTTAGGGATATCAAACTGAACCACTTTTACTATGGAACCATCTGTGGTAGATAGGGACATCAAACTGAACAACTTTTACTATGAACCATCTGTGGTAGATAGGGTCATCAAACTGATCCACTTTTACTTTGGAACCATCTGTGGTAGATAGGGACATCAAACTGAACAACTTTTACTATGGAACCATCTGTGGTAGATAGGGACATCAAACTGAACAACTTTTACTATGGAACCATCTGTGGTAGATAGGGACATCAAACTGAACAACTTTTACTATGGAACCATCAGTGGTAGATAGGGACATCAAACTGAACAACTTTTACTATGAACCATCTGTGGTAGATAGGGTCATCAAACTGAACAACTTTTACTATGGAACCATCTGTGGTAGATAGGGACATCAAACTGAACCACTTTTACTATGGAACCATCAGTGGTAGATAGGGTCATCAAACTGAACAACTTTTACTATGGAACCATCTGTGGTAGATAGGGACATCAAACTGAACAACTTTTACTATGGAACCATCTGTGGTAGATAGGGACATCAATATATGAACAAATTTTACTATGGAACCATCAGTGGTAGTTAGGGATATCAAACTGAACCACTTTTACTATGGAACCATCTGTGGTAGATAGGGACATCAAACTGAACAACTTTTACTATGAACCATCTGTGGTAGATAGGGTCATCAAACTGATCCACTTTTACTTTGGAACCATCTGTGGTAGATAGGGACATCAAACTGAACAACTTTTACTATGGAACCATCTGTGGTAGATAGGGACATCAAACTGAACAACTTTTACTATGGAACCATCAGTGGTAGATAGGGACATCAAACTGAACAACTTTTACTATGAACCATCTGTGGTAGATAGGGACATCAAACTGAACAACTTTTACTATGGAACCATCTGTGGTAGATAGGGACATCAAACTGAACAACTTTTACTATGGAACCATCAGTGGTAGATAGGGACATTAAACTGAACAACTTTTACTATGGAACCATCTGTGGTAGATAGGAGGGACATCAATATATGAACAACTTTTACTATGGAACCATCTGTGGTAGATAGGGTCATCAAACTGAACAACTTTTACTATGGAACCATCTGTGGTAGATAGGGTCATCAAACTGAACAACTTTTACTATGGAACCATCAGTGGTAGATAGGGACATTAAACTGAACAACTTTTACTATGGAACCATCTGTGGTAGATAGGAGGGACATCAATATATGAACAACTTTTACTATGGAACCATCTGTGGTAGATAGGGACATCAAACTGAACAACATTTACTATGGAACTATCTGTGGTAGATAGGGTCATCAAACTGAACAACTTTTACTATGGAACCATCTGTGGTAGATAGGGACATCAAACTGAACAACTTTTACTATGGAACCATCTGTGGTAGATAGGGATATCAAACTGAACCACTTTTACTATGGAACCATCTGTGGTAGATAGGGTCATGAAACTGAACAACTTTTACTATGGAACCATCTCTGGTAGATAGGGACATCAAACTGAACCACTTTTACTATGGAACCATCTGTGGTAGATAGGGTCATCAAACTGAACCACTTTTACTATGGAACCATCAGTGGTAGATAGGGACATTAAACTGAACAACTTTTACTATGGAACCATCTGTGGTAGATAGGAGGGACATCAATATATGAACAACTTTTACTATGGAACCATCTGTGGTAGATAGGGACATCAAACTGAACAACATTTACTATGGAACTATCTGTGGTAGATAGGGTCATCAAACTGAACAACTTTTACTATGGAACCATCTGTGGTAGATAGGGACATCAAACTGAACAACTTTTACTATGGAACCATCTGTGGTAGATAGGGACATCAAACTGAACAACTTTTACTATGGAACCATCTGTGGTAGATAGGGACATCAAACTGAACCACTTTTACTATGGAACCATCAGTGGTAGATAGGGACATTAAACTGAACAACTTTTACTATGGAACCATCTGTGGTAGATAGGAGGGACATCAATATATGAACAACTTTTACTATGGAACCATCTGTGGTAGATAGGGACATCAAACTGAACAACATTTACTATGGAACTATCTGTGGTAGATAGGGTCATCAAACTGAACAACTTTTACTATGGAACCATCTGTGGTAGATAGGGACATCAAACTGAACAACTTTTACTATGGAACCATCTGTGGTAGATAGGGATATCAAACTGAACCACTTTTACTATGGAACCATCTGTGGTAGATAGGGACATCAAACTGAACAACTTTTACTATGAACCATCTGTGGTAGATAGGGTCATCAAACTGATCCACTTTTACTTTGGAACCATCTGTGGTAGATAGGGACATCAAACTGAACAACTTTTACTATGGAACCATCTGTGGTAGATAGGAGGGACATCAATATATGAACAACTTTTACTATGGAACCATCTGTGGTAGATAGGGATATCAAACTGAACCACTTTTACTATGGAACCATCTGTGGTAGATAGGGACATCAAACTGAACAACTTTTACTATGAACCATCTGTGGTAGATAGGGTCATCAAACTGATCCACTTTTACTTTGGAACCATCTGTGGTAGATAGGGACATCAAACTGAACAACTTTTACTATGGAACCATCTGTGGTAGATAGGAGGGACATCAATATATGAACAACTTTTACTATGGAACCATCTGTGGTAGATAGGGACATCAATATATGAACAAATTTTACTATGGAACCATCAGTGGTAGTTAGGGATATCAAACTGAACCACTTTTACTATGGAACCATCTGTGGTAGATAGGGACATCAAACTGAACAACTTTTACTATGAACCATCTGTGGTAGATAGGGTCATCAAACTGATCCACTTTTACTTTGGAACCATCTGTGGTAGATAGGGACATCAAACTGAACAACTTTTACTATGGAACCATCTGTGGTAGATAGGGACATCAAACTGAACAACTTTTACTATGGAACCATCAGTGGTAGATAGGGACATCAAACTGAACAACTTTTACTATGAACCATCTGTGGTAGATAGGGTCATCAAACTGAACAACTTTTACTATGGAACCATCTGTGGTAGATAGGGACATCAAACTGAACAACTTTTACTATGGAACCATCTGTGGTAGATAGGGACATCAAACTGAACAACTTTTACTATGGAACCATCAGTGGTAGATAGGGACATCAAACTGAACAACTTTTACTATGGAACCATCTGTGGTAGATAGGAGGGACATCAATATATGAACAACTTTTACTATGGAACCATCTGTGGTAGATAGGGTCATCAAACTGAACAACTTTTACTATGGAACCATCTGTGGTAGATAGGGTCATCAAACTGAACAACTTTTACTATGGAACCATCAGTGGTAGATAGGGACATTAAACTGAACAACTTTTACTATGGAACCATCTGTGGTAGATAGGAGGGACATCAATATATGAACAACTTTTACTATGGAACCATCTGTGGTAGATAGGGACATCAAACTGAACAACTTTTACTATGGAACCATCAGTGGTAGATAGGGACATTAAACTGAACAACTTTTACTATGGAACCATCTGTGGTAGATAGGAGGGACATCAATATATGAACAACTTTTACTATGGAACCATCTGTGGTAGATAGGGACATCAAACTGAACAACATTTACTATGGAACCATCAGTGGTAGATAGGGACATTAAACTGAACAACTTTTACTATGGAACCATCTGTGGTAGATAGGAGGGACATCAATATATGAACAACTTTTACTATGGAACCATCTGTGGTAGATAGGGTCATCAAACTGAACAACTTTTACTATGGAACCATCAGTGGTAGATAGGGACATTAAACTGAACAACTTTTACTATGGAACCATCTGTGGTAGATAGGAGGGACATCAATATATGAACAACTTTTACTATGGAACCATCTGTGGTAGATAGGGACATCAAACTGAACAACATTTACTATGGAACTATCTGTGGTAGATAGGGTCATCAAACTGAACAACTTTTACTATGGAACCATCTGTGGTAGATAGGGACATCAAACTGAACAACTTTTACTATGGAACCATCTGTGGTAGATAGGGATATCAAACTGAACCACTTTTACTATGGAACCATCTGTGGTAGATAGGGTCATCAAACTGAACAACTTTTACTATGGAACCATCAGTGGTAGATAGGGACATTAAACTGAACAACTTTTACTATGGAACCATCTGTGGTAGATAGGAGGGACATCAATATATGAACAACTTTTACTATGGAACCATCTGTGGTAGATAGGGACATCAAACTGAACAACATTTACTATGGAACTATCTGTGGTAGATAGGGTCATCAAACTGAACAACTTTTACTATGGAACCATCTGTGGTAGATAGGGACATCAAACTGAACAACTTTTACTATGGAACCATCTGTGGTAGATAGGGATATCAAACTGAACCACTTTTACTATGGAACCATCTGTGGTAGATAGGGTCATCAAACTGAACAACTTTTACTATGGAACCATCTGTGGTAGATAGGGACATCAAACTGAACAACTTTTACTATGGAACCATCTGTGGTAGATAGGGATATCAAACTGAACCACTTTTACTATGGAACCATCTGTGGTAGATAGGGTCATGAAACTGAACAACTTTTACTATGGAACCATCTCTGGTAGATAGGGACATCAAACTGAACCACTTTTACTATGGAACCATCTGTGGTAGATAGGGACATCAAACTGAACCACTTTTACTATGGAACCATCAGTGGTAGATAGGGACATTAAACTGAACAACTTTTACTATGGAACCATCTGTGGTAGATAGGAGGGACATCAATATATGAACAACTTTTACTATGGAACCATCTCTGGTAGATAGGGACATCAAACTGAACCACTTTTACTATGGAACCATCTGTGGTAGATAGGGTCATCAAACTGAACAACTTTTACTATGGAACCATCTGTGGTAGATAGGGACATCAAACTGAACAACATTTACTATGGAACTATCTGTGGTAGATAGGGTCATCAAACTGAACAACTTTTACTATGGAACCATCTGTGGTAGATAGGGACATCAAACTGAACAACTTTTACTATGGAACCATCTGTGGTAGATAGGGACATCAAACTGAACAACTTTTACTATGAACCATCTGTGGTAGATAGGGTCATCAAACTGATCCACTTTTACTTTGGAACCATCTGTGGTAGATAGGGACATCAAACTGAACAACTTTTACTATGAACCATCTGTGGTAGATAGGGTCATCAAACTGATCCACTTTTACTTTGGAACCATCTGTGGTAGATAGGGACATCAAACTGAACAACTTTTACTATGGAACCATCTGTGGTAGATAGGAGGGACATCAATATATGAACAACTTTTACTATGGAACCATCTGTGGTAGATAGGGACATCAATATATGAACAAATTTTACTATGGAACCATCAGTGGTAGTTAGGGATATCAAACTGAACCACTTTTACTATGGAACCATCTGTGGTAGATAGGGACATCAAACTGAACAACTTTTACTATGAACCATCTGTGGTAGATAGGGTCATCAAACTGATCCACTTTTACTTTGGAACCATCTGTGGTAGATAGGGACATCAAACTGAACAACTTTTACTATGGAACCATCTGTGGTAGATAGGGACATCAAACTGAACAACTTTTACTATGGAACCATCAGTGGTAGATAGGGACATCAAACTGAACAACTTTTACTATGAACCATCTGTGGTAGATAGGGTCATCAAACTGAACAACTTTTACTATGGAACCATCTGTGGTAGATAGGGACATCAAACTGAACAACTTTTACTATGGAACCATCTGTGGTAGATAGGGACATCAAACTGAACAACTTTTACTATGGAACCATCAGTGGTAGATAGGGACATCAAACTGAACAACTTTTACTATGGAACCATCTGTGGTAGATAGGAGGGACATCAATATATGAACAACTTTTACTATGGAACCATCTGTGGTAGATAGGGTCATCAAACTGAACAACTTTTACTATGGAACCATCTGTGGTAGATAGGGTCATCAAACTGAACAACTTTTACTATGGAACCATCAGTGGTAGATAGGGACATTAAACTGAACAACTTTTACTATGGAACCATCTGTGGTAGATAGGAGGGACATCAATATATGAACAACTTTTACTATGGAACCATCTGTGGTAGATAGGGACATCAAACTGAACAACTTTTACTATGGAACCATCAGTGGTAGATAGGGACATTAAACTGAACAACTTTTACTATGGAACCATCTGTGGTAGATAGGAGGGACATCAATATATGAACAACTTTTACTATGGAACCATCTGTGGTAGATAGGGACATCAAACTGAACAACATTTACTATGGAACCATCAGTGGTAGATAGGGACATTAAACTGAACAACTTTTACTATGGAACCATCTGTGGTAGATAGGAGGGACATCAATATATGAACAACTTTTACTATGGAACCATCTGTGGTAGATAGGGTCATCAAACTGAACAACTTTTACTATGGAACCATCAGTGGTAGATAGGGACATTAAACTGAACAACTTTTACTATGGAACCATCTGTGGTAGATAGGAGGGACATCAATATATGAACAACTTTTACTATGGAACCATCTGTGGTAGATAGGGACATCAAACTGAACAACATTTACTATGGAACTATCTGTGGTAGATAGGGTCATCAAACTGAACAACTTTTACTATGGAACCATCTGTGGTAGATAGGGACATCAAACTGAACAACTTTTACTATGGAACCATCTGTGGTAGATAGGGATATCAAACTGAACCACTTTTACTATGGAACCATCTGTGGTAGATAGGGTCATCAAACTGAACAACTTTTACTATGGAACCATCAGTGGTAGATAGGGACATTAAACTGAACAACTTTTACTATGGAACCATCTGTGGTAGATAGGAGGGACATCAATATATGAACAACTTTTACTATGGAACCATCTGTGGTAGATAGGGACATCAAACTGAACAACTTTTACTATGAACCATCTGTGGTAGATAGGGTCATCAAACTGAACAACTTTTACTATGGAACCATCTGTGGTAGATAGGGTCATCAAACTGAACAACTTTTACTATGGAACCATCAGTGGTAGATAGGGACATTAAACTGAACAACTTTTACTATGGAACCATCTGTGGTAGATAGGAGGGACATCAATATATGAACAACTTTTACTATGGAACCATCTGTGGTAGATAGGGACATCAAACTGAACAACATTTACTATGGAACTATCTGTGGTAGATAGGGTCATCAAACTGAACAACTTTTACTATGGAACCATCTGTGGTAGATAGGGACATCAAACTGAACAACTTTTACTATGGAACCATCTGTGGTAGATAGGGATATCAAACTGAACCACTTTTACTATGGAACCATCTGTGGTAGATAGGGTCATCAAACTGAACAACTTTTACTATGGAACCATCTGTGGTAGATAGGGACATCAAACTGAACCACTTTTACTATGGAACCATCTGTGGTAGATAGGGACATCAAACTGAACAACTTTTACTATGAACCATCTGTGGTAGATAGGGTCATCAAACTGAACAACTTTTACTATGGAACCATCTGTGGTAGATAGGGATATCAAACTGAACCACTTTTACTATGGAACCATCTGTGGTAGATAGGGACATCAAACTGAACAACTTTTACTATGAACCATCTGTGGTAGATAGGGTCATCAAACTGAACAACTTTTACTATGGAACCATCTGTGGTAGATAGGGACATTAAACTGAACAACTTTTACTATGGAACCATCTGTGGTAGATAGGAGGGACATCAATATATGAACAACTTTTACTATGGAACCATCTGTGGTAGATAGGGACATCAAACTGAACAACTTTTACTATGGAACCATCTGTGGTAGATAGGGACATCAAACTGAACAACTTTTACTATGGAACCATCTGTGGTAGATAGGGACTATTAGGGAAACAATAATTAAGTTTTATACCTCAACTGAAAGCTGAAATAGATTTGTTTTGTTTGTAAACGCCTGTAGTTTTTTTATATTCATTATTAACACTCAGAATGTTTTCTATTCCAAAATAATAATAATAAAAACGGAAACAAATGAGTAGTCTCTTGCATTTTTTTTTTGGCTGAAAACGTACTTTTGGTAAAAAAAATACTTAATTTCAATTAACTCAAAACATTTACCTTTTTGAGAAAAAGTTATCCAACAACAGAATCGAAACCTCAACACAAAATAACTAATAGTACCTACAAGTCCCTCAACTTATGTTATCATTGCGGTAGGCCTTAAGTATACTTACCAATATTATATACCGTTTCTGAGGTGCTACTATCGGACTCATATTTTTTTTCTTCAGTAGTTGAAGCATAATATGATTTTTTATCATATGATGATGTATCTTGCACCACTGAAAAAAAAACAAAAAGTTCTAATAGGTACCGCAAATTGAACGCAGGTTTTTTTTACTTACCATAAGGAGATAAGTTTGGCCAAGGAAAAAGTTTGAACTTACCGCCATGTTTTTAAACTGTTTGAGTAGGTAGGTATAGGAGAATGCCCAAAAGCAGACTGTAGTGTGGCTTTCGGCTTTCGCAAAACAACTTTGGCATTAATATACAAATCTAAGAAAATCGAATTAAAAATGGTATCTTGCTGTACATTAGTAATAAATGTGGAATTTAAGAGTTAATAAGTAAATAAAAAGGGACAGAATTATTTTAAAAAATGTGTTTTGCATTTCTTTTCTTTGTTGAATGTTAACTTTGGAAAGGCAAAGGAATCTATCGTCTGTTCCCGTATGTAGGTACGCAGCCATTTTTATCAATTCAGATTTTTTTTATTCAATTGTATCAACAATAGATAACGCAGATACACAACAATGATTGTGTATATGTGTGTAAAAGACTGTTTATCTTTTTAGGGTTCCGTAGCCAAAATGGCAAAAAAAGGAACCCTTATAGATTCGTCATGTCTGTCCGTCCGTCCGCATGTCACAGCCATTTTTTCCGAAAGTATTAGGATTACACAGTTGAAACTTAGTAGGTAGATGTATTCTGTTAACCACTTAACGATTTTAACATAAAAATAAAAAAATAAAGATTAAGGGAATACTGTTCCATTTTCTCTTTACTTTGAAACAAAAATACGGTATTACTAATATAAAGAGAAAGAAAATTATGTGGAATGGATATCGATATTGTACGTACCTACTCAAATAGGTTTTATCACTAAAGCGGGCTACTGAAAGCCCTGCATGCAGATTTTTTGACCGATCAAATAAAAAAAATGTTCAAAAACGCCATCTATCGAGAAATTTTTGGGTCTCGTAAAACAGCCTATTTGGGAAATCAAGAAATCAATACTTACATGGTAGACCGTTAACGGTCACCAGCACCTGAAAAAAAAATCAATTTAAATAAAGTGACGTAGGTATTTTTTTAAATTTCAGATTTTTGCATTCACAATGCTATTTTTATACAATACTAAATAATATACTAGAAAAAATATGACTCGCACCAGATCAATACTTCCCGTCTGAGTATTGATCTGGTGCGAGTCGTATTTTTTCTAGTATATTATTTAGTATTGTGACGTAGGTACTTAAACAGAGCAAAATTTATTAATTTTTAAAGAAGGATGCCTACTTCTGAACTGTCAAACTGTTGATTGTCAATAAGGGCTTTTCAAAGTGACATTTAAAAAAATATAGTAAATAATTAAATATTTGCCTTACTAGATGGCGTTGATGGAAAGAGAAGTCTCAAAATTAGCTTTTAAAAATAAATGGCCTGTACCAAAGATCTGCCTACTTACCGCTGAGTACTCTTCAAAGCTTTTTGACACAAAATATATTTTAATCAACGCCATCTATTGAGCTTACAGGTTTTTGTCATTTTGAAAAGCCCTCATTAATGTGTAAGTAAGTATAGTATATTATCATAAAATAACGTTTTTATTTTATTGTTATAAACTGATAACTTAAATAAAAATCGGTAGGTACCTAATGTAGAAAGAGAAAAAAAAAACAATTACGACATCATTGATTTACCATTAATTTCCTTCTGATTGCCAAATTTAAATTCAATAATTATACAAGTGTTCTAAAGTCACATCACAGCAACTATACAAATATAATGTTATTATCATTTTATATCCACTTTAAAAAGAGCGTATGAAAAGTGGTCATTGTTCTTTTTGAAAAAAGCATAGAAATCGATCCTATCGTACATATCTATTTTTATTTTATTTTCAACCACCATTATACCTGTCTGACGCCATGCCGTAACAACAACTTAAAAATTGTAGTGTACATGTAGTGATACATCGATATTTTTTATTCGATATATCAATATTTTTAGCCGATATTTTTTAAACCGATATATCGATACAAAATAACCAATATCGAAAATCATATAAAAACGATATATTTTTATTTATTATCATCCATCACCATCACTCTAACTAAAGTTGCTAGAATACAAAGCCGTAAAAGATTGGAATGGAAATGAAAAAAACTTATCTGTTCTAATAATTCATAATTTATTTTTGTATAAAAATGTCTATGACTTGTATATTTTTTTCACTCCTCTTGCTCAAAAAGTCCGTCATTGTAACGTACAAGAGCCGAGATAAAATAGCATAATAACCTCTAGGGGATAAAGTTTTTTTTTGTTTGTCTATTACCAATGAGCCTACTAAAACGAAAAAGTCTTTATTCATAATCACGAATAAAAACTCGCTCGACTTAATACTGTTTCTCATTCTTATTTTTGAATATGGAACTAAAAGCATCTCTTTGGTGAAATCATAGACTTTTAATTAATGAATTATGAATTACTGAATTATTTATACTCGGTGCACAGAGTGAATCGTAGAATGCGTGTTTGTGTTGCTCAGCTACTACAGGAGAAATTAAAAGTACCATGGCGCGAAATCTTTAGAATTTTTCTATAATTACAAACTGATTGAATTGTGTGACTGTAATAGGAAAGAAATAATTTTAATCTTTTGCCGTCAAGCACAAATCATTTATTTAAATATTGTACAATAAGTTTATGAAGTGGAGGATAGAAAAACGAGTGGATTCGTTTACGGAAGTACCTAGGTATAAACTATTTAATATTGTATTTTATTTTCTCGCAATCGTAGTGAAAAGTATAGTGTAACACACGACGCTAAAACCCATTGTAACTCGGTTTCTATTTATTCCCTCGCTAAAGCTCGGGAATAAAACTACCTCGTATGCAATGGGTCATTTTAGCGTCTTGTATAACAATCTACTATTTGCGCTGCGTTGAATATCTAATCTAATAAATATGCGCCTGATATTATAAAAAAATCTTCGTTTTTATTGAGATTTTCATACATTAAAATAATGTGTGTTGTCTAATAAATTCTATTGATTCATATTACTGAGCTAGACTGAAATAAATACATTATTTTAAAACCGCAAATGTTCTCTGAAACAGGCAGTCTCTCTTAGTTGAAAAAAATCTGTTAGGCCAGAAACAGGTCCACGGAATATTTTTGTACATCAAAGGTGGTAACATTTTTATAAATGCTTTCAATTAAATCTATTGTGTATTATTTCAAGTACATTATATAATTCGCTTTACAATTTATTTTTTTAACTTATGTTAGTACCTACTTACCATACAGCCAACCACATAAAAAAATAATATTAACTTCATTATTGGACTAAAGTTAGTCGCGAACTAACTATGAGGATAATGCCTGATCTCCTTTTTATTAATAACATTCGTCCTACAAACTACCTATATGACCTACAAATTACCTATTAAGTATAAGTAATGAATAGGCACCTAATATTTACATTAACGTTTATTAGTTCAGATAATAATACTAATATAAATCAATTATTATCTTTTATTTAATAAAAATTTATTACCCATTATACCCTATTGTTATTTGATGTTATTCAAGAAAAGTGTGCTTAGGTTTATGTACATATCTACGTCTGTATTCTTTATAATTTCTATGCAATTTATGAAAGAATAAAAAAAATAAACCTTTTTAAATGATTTATTACATAAACATATGTGTTCTGAGCCCGCGTTTCCATTACAATCAACATAATAATGGCTAACATTGTATTTTGAGCCATCTGCAGAAGGACAAAACCTAAGGGCCCCCACAGACCTACCGGTTTCTTTTCTTTGCTTTGCTGTTCGGCAATGGACCGCCGGCCAAGAGGCTCATTTTCAATCTATCGCATATTTTCAATCTAAGTACACTTCACATATATGTATGTTCTTGTGAGCTTTGTTCCTTAAACGATCGTTATGAAAACACAAAAAAATAGTTCAGGTAGGTAATGATGCCACCCACGACCCTGTTCACAATTTATATAAATATGCGATCGATTTATTTTTAGCAATCGGAGACCATGTACAGGGTGGCGTGCAGGTGGCGTAGGTGGTACATTTGATAACACCAAGCTAATGGCTATCTTGTCAATTTGGTCTGGTCCCAATATGCGATAGATTGAAATGACCCTGGTTGGCCGGCGGTCTAAACAGCAAAGTAGAACAGCAAAGCAAAGAAAAGAAACCGGTAGGTCTGGGGTCACCCTAAGGCAACCATGTCATGCTCATGCAAGCGTCATTCAATTCCACCAGTTTTGAATTACGTTTGACTGATGGAAGAACAAATCAACGTCATGTAACCATCAGTCACTTCACTACATTACACGGTAGGTTAATCGTCAGGCACAGCCGTGACTGCGGTTAAACTGACAGCAGAACCTACCGTGTAATGGATGCCTTAGCACAGAATCTATATATATAAAATTCAAAGTCCTGACTGACTGACTGACTGACTGAGTGAGATATCAACGCACAGCCCAAACCACTGGACCTGGAGACTTGAAATTTTGCACACAGATACCATATACAGTGTAGGCATCCACTAAGAAAGGATTTATGAAAATTCTATCCCTAAGGGATGAAAGTCCCTCAGTTTTAAAGCTAGGATCTTCAAATTATGTGATTAGGCTGACTATTGAAAATTAATAAATACGGGTCTCAGCGTTTTTCAAAATTCTACCCCCGAAGGGGTCAAAAGGAGGATGAAGTTGTGTATTGAAGAAAATCCTTTATTTTCGAATTAAAAATTGCTAAATTTATAATTAGGCTTATGGAAGGAAATTTAACGCAACGTATATTGTTATTGTTAGTATTTCAACCCCTATGGGGATAAAATGGGAGTGAAAAGGGGTAAAAAACACAAAAATAGATATGGATGTCGTTATTGGGGTTTTTTGGGAAGACGATTGCAAAAATGACATTTATTTTGAAGTCCAACACGGTGGACATGATTTGACCCCTAAAGGGGTGAAAATGGGGTTCAAATTTTGTATGGAAAAATAATATAAAATAGACATTACAACTTTAAACTTCGTAGGAGCACATCTAAAAATAAATAGGCAAACATATATTTTGTAATTTTGAAAATCAACCACTTAGGGGTAAATGGGGTGAGTAAACATAAAAATCGATATGGATGTCGTTCTTGAGGTTTTATGGGATGGTGATTGCGAAAATGAGATTTATTTTGAAGTCCAACACTGTGGACATGATTTAACCCCTAAAGGGGTGAAAGTGGGGTTCAAATTTTGTATGGAAAAAGAATATAAAATAGACATTACAACTTTAAAATTCGTAGCAGCATGTCTAAAAATAAATAGGCAAACACATATTTTGTTATTTTGAAAATCATCCCTTAAGGTGTAAATAGGGTAAGTAGGTAAACATGAAAATCAATGTGGATGTCGTTCTTGAGGTTTCATGGGATGGTGATTGCGAAAATGACATTTATTTTGAATGTCATTTTCGCAATCACCGTCACATGTCATTTCGAACGGGATCGGGAACGGGAACGGGAACGGAAACGGGAACGGGATACTAATTCTGAATATTATGAACTAGCTTCCGCCCGCGACTTCGTCCGCGTGGACATTCGATAAAATCCTCGTTTTAATTTAATTAAATTAGGCGGGTCCCCACCAAGCGAGCAGCCTCGTGCGAGGCCCGTGCGGCAAACGTCCTGCCTCGGGAGGCAGCGCGCTTGGTGGGAACCCGCCTAATCACGTAAAAACGGCTGATCGCTACGCTCGTGATTCTACTCTAGAATCCCTCACTTCGCTCTGGATTCAAATAAGCGCCCTCGCCGTAAAAATATTATTTTGCCCCCTATTATTATTAATCTACTATTGTTGCATTTAAGAAACAAAGTATAAAATAGGCTAATGTTTTCGTCAAAATTGTAGTTCGATGGTGTTTGAATGGTAATGCTTTTTGACACAGTTCTTATTATTAAACCCAAAACCGAATCACATTGTGTTTCTTAAACCCAAAACGGAAACATATTGTGTCTTGATTTTGGGTTTAAGAAACAAGAACTGTGTCAAAAAGCATTACCATTAGAACACCATTGAACTACGATTTTGAGGAAAACATATTATCTCACAATATTGTCATTACTTTTGAATAAAGAACACGCGAAGTATCATATTTACGTAGACTGAAAACCTTAATCACTTCCCGGCGCGATCTTTGAATTTGGAACGAAGAGCGCGCCGGCAATGTTGTATGAAACGGTGTGCTGTTTGAATTTAGAACTCTTTCATCTAATCGTACACATGTGTGTGTACACATTGCGTTCTCGTGGCTGTATAGCCACAGATGCGTTTACCTTTCGGCACAAACTGTAAAATAAAATAAAAAATTGGCGGTAAAGCGGAGTTCGTTGTTATTTTGTTAATAAAAAATAATTAAAATGAGCTCCGATGATTCTGAAAGTGAAAATGAAATGAACATTGACTGCACTCCACCACATTTAAGATCGGAAGCTAAATTAGCGATGGAAAAGCTGCTTCCAGCGAAATCACTATGAAAGTACCCATATGAAAATTTCATGTTCTGGAAAAACGAGAAAAATGCAAAATTGTTCTCCGAAACAGTGATTTTGACGTATTTCAATGAAATTGCTAAAACTAAAAAGCCGTTCCACAGCCACCCACTTCTAAACAGCAATTAAGTTTCCAGCCTACCACTGACCAAGTATCAAATTCCCAGCCGCAAACGTCAGAAATACAACAAACGAACTCGAACAACAAAATCGATAACATTTTCGTTCAATAATTGTCCTAACACGAGCAATATAACTTTTAATATTAATTAAATTTATTATGTAAAAGGCCGTTTTTTATTTCCTTGCATTTTTTTAAGAAAAGCCTTCAAAGCCTCGGCCTTCAAACTCATACTCGACCTGCAATTGCTTATTTCGCTGCCTTTGCAATAATGTACTATTTTTACACACAAAACTTCCGAAAAAATAGTAATAATGGTACAGACAACGGCACGCTAATCCACCACAAAAGGGTAACAATTTCCTTCTCCTTATATTATGCCCTTTAATCAGGCTAGGCGCACTCCGCTCTTTAGGTACGAAGCTACAAGTAGCCGGCGGTCAGGTTCGGACGGACTAATTTCAGAGGGCCGCCGCGTGCCGGCCATAGAGTACATTATTATACTAGAGATAGAGTTATCAGTCAGACCTAATGATCAACGCCATCTAACGAAATGTGACAAAAAGTGTACGATATTATAATATAGGTACTAGTAGGTTTCTATAAATCTTGACTTGTAATTTTTTTGGGAGGTAACCGCTATGTCATGAAATAAATTTAAAATAATTTACTTTATAGCTAATCAGCTTTGACTATATAAAACTGTGAAAGACACACGATACCGCGATTCAGCACGGGATAGCGACATCTCTCGACTGTTTGACAAACGAAAAATGAGCGCCATCTATCAAATAAATCCGCAACTAAAATCTTAGGCCGCGCTCCCTTGTAGTGAGTCAAGTACTAAGTGAAAAGCCCCTGGTGCCGGCCGGGTCGCACGTATCACGTATGCAACATTAGTTCGATTTCGATACTCATTCACGCGCCGCGTTCGCGTATTGTCGCGTCGTTCGTTTGCATGTTTAACCAAAATGAAGGCATATTGCATCGCAATGGGCTGCCTTAACAATAATAAAAAGGATCCGAACCTTACGTTTTTCACACTTCCAATCGACATCGAAAGGTAAGGGTAGTTCTTCGGAAAAGTGTTCTCCGTGTAATTTCCACAGCATTTTTGAAATCACTAAATTAAAGTGAATTACACAAAAAAATTGAAAGCTTATGCAAATTCAAACATTATATCAAAATTCGCCACGTAGCGAATGCATACTTTTGCTAAAAAAAAATATAGAAAATTTGCGATCCATGGAAATTACAGTAAAGACCACGGAAATTACCCAGCAGATAAAATTTTGCTCAACATCATGTCAGATATGAAATTAAAGCTCAAATAAAAGTTAGTTGGGGTAGTATTAAGAACTACATTGTATTATAAATATTTAACAAAAATAGTAGATTAATAAAAAAAACTTACAAAGGAACTCAATGTAGAAACATGAAGGTAATAAATAATAATGTTATTAATTAATAAATTTCTTTTAGAGTATTTATTGATTGCATATTATGGATGCGCATCATAATAATAAAAATAACAAATATTTGGTAAAAAGTATCAACAATCTGTACGACCTAGGTCAATACTCGTTTACTAAAGACTAGTTTTCACTAATTGTGTATGGTCTTCAAACAATAACGCTGACTAAGTTTACCAACCTGCTCTGTATAACGATACAAGTTCTAATGCAGATCAGTTGGACTGCAAGCCCCGGGCACAGACTCCTAGCCCGGCAGAAGTACATACTTCCCTTTTCGCTGAATATACGACGTGACCTGCCGTCCTCAACAATGGTGACCTGACCACCGACACTGGACAGCAGCAAGGTATACCACCCCTCATGAGTGAAGATTGGAGTTAGCTTTCTAGGTCTGCAATCAAATGCAACTAAGCCCTGCAGCAGCAACTCGGCAACTGGCGGACGACGGTAACACGGCAGCCCACAGCCAGGTGATAATGCGACCTACACCGGTGTGGCAGTTCTGCATACGAAGCCATACCGCCCGTAGAGTAGAGCACATATCGTCATATCGGGAGACTGGAGTGTAACTGACCTATGTACGAGTATTTCAATCAAAAGCAAAGCCACTTGCTTTGCTTTTGATTTTCTTTTTTGAGTAACGAAGAAATTAATACAGGATCGACGAAAGCCAAGCTCACCCGACACTTTACCAAAGATATCCAGGACGCCAGCCTGAGAATAGTATGGCCCTCAAACAGCTAAAAATGAACAAGGTGGCGGGTGACGATGGAATCACTAGAGAACTTCTGAGAGCTGACGGAAAGCCGATACTCAGAGGTTTCTAGAAGCTATAGGAACAGTGTACTCAAATTATCCAGACTATTAATTATACCTAGGACAGACAGTCCTAGTAAAGTGAGTCCAATTTCGAGGAAGAGATCTCTCGTCAGATCCAACTCAAAGCTTCGAAAATTGTTTGCGTCCAACTTACTTCAGTGTCTCAAAACGACAGTGTGTGTGTTGTTGCCAACTTGCCTTGTTTGGCGACAGAAATGAAGAGATCCGTAGAAGAACTTAAGTAACCGACATCACTTGAAGAATTGCACAGCTGAAGAGTAACCGACATCACTTCAAGGATTGCACAGCTGAAGTGGCAGTGGGCGGACATAGCGAGACAAACCAGTGGCTCTGGAATAGTGATCGCGCACCGGATGCCCCCACCCCCTGACAAAGTAGTCCGACGATCTGGTGAAAGTCGGAGGAAGCTGCTGGATGTGGGCAGGACAGGGCCAATCGTTGTGGAGAACCTTGGGGAAGGCCTACACCCAACAGTAAGTGTCGAGCGGCTGATATAATAAACCAAAAATAAAACAAAGTAATTTCCATGGGCTTTATGTAATTTCCATGGTGTTTTATACATGGAAATTACGCCATGGAAATTACCAAAAAGCATTAATTTTGAAATTTATCGGCATTGAAAAGATATAACCTGCTACTTTATTACTGGTTATGTACATTTGGGAGTAAGGTATTGCACCTCAGAACCCGTTTACAAAAAATAGCACAATTATATTGCAAAAATGTGACATGGAAATACATTAGAAATGAGAACCAAATTTTTTAAAATCGTAGAACTTAGTCTTGCACCAAAAGCGTGGGAAACAGCAACACAGTCATCTTACCTGTCAGTAGCGGTGTAACTGTCAATTCGAAAACATCAATCACTATTTGTCTGTGCCTAGCCAGTCCAGAACAATGGCCTTCGCAAGAGGGCGCAGTGAAAAAGTAGCTAGGCGTGTGACATACTTACTTAGGTCCATAAAATCAAAAGTTTCCCTCCGATAGGATTTAAAATTTGATCAGTATATAACGTGATATGTCTATTTTAAATGTGTGTACAAAACTGATTAAAAACGTGGGTGATTTCAAAAATATCCGCGATTTCTCATAAGCCGGCGCCCGTGTGACACGTAAAAACGTGCAAAATAACCCCGTTTTTGAGGTGTTGAGGGTGAGTTACTCCGATCTACGTAGTTTTTAACCAGTGAAATCTATATGACACGATGCTTAATGAAATGTAGAAACGATGTAATGATAGTTTTAATCATAATTATTTGTTTTTATAGGAGATATGAGTCACACACACTCAAAAATTGCTCTCCCAAGAACTACCCGTAAGAAGAATGCTTGTCTAGTAATTGGTAGATTAACTAGAATAGAATATTATTATTATCTGTTATACAAACAAACCTAGTCAGTATTTAGTAGGTAAAAGTAATTTGTTCACATTAAAGTACACATTATAAACACAATATGTCCAACAGCCATTTTTGATGTCCCCCCTTCCTTAAGGGTGGTAAGGAGGATGGGCCATACCCACCACGCGGGCCCAATGCGGATTGGTGTGTGTTAACGACTGCAAATGCAGCCAGGACCAACGGCTTAACGTGCCTTCCGAAGCACGGAGGAGCTCGAGATAATAAATTTTGGTCACCCATCCCATGACCGACCCTTGCGAACGTTGCTTAACTTCCGCAATCACTGGGCCAGGCGCTAAACCACTGCTCCACCGAGCTCCTCACTGCTGGGGCACAGGCCTTCCTTAAGGGTGGTAAGGAGGATGGGCCATAACCCACCACGCGGGCCCAATGCGGATTGGTGTGTGTTAACGACTGCAAATGCAGCCGGGACCAACGGCTTAACGTGCCTTCCGAAGCACGGAGGAGCTCGAGATAATAAATTTGGACACCCATCCCATGACCGACCCTTGCGAACGTTGCTTAACTTCCGCAATCGCTGGGCCAGGCGCTAAACCACTGCTCCACCGAGCTCCTCACTGCTGGGGCACAGGCCTTCCTTAAGGGTGGTAAGGAGGATGGGCCATAACCCACCACGCGGGCCCAATGCGGATTGGTGTGTGTTAACGACTGCAAATGCAGCCGGGACCAACGGCTTAACGTGCCTTCCGAAGCACGGAGGAGCTCGTGATAATAAATTTGGACACCCATCCCATGACCGACCCTTGCGAACGTTGCTTAACTTCCGCAATCGCTGGGCCAGGCGCTAAACCACTGCTCCACCGAGCTCCTCACTGCTGGGGCACAGGCCTTCCTTAAGGGTGGTAAGGAGGATGGGCCATAACCCTCCACGCGGGCCCAATGCGGATTGGTGTGTGTTAACGACTGCAAATGCAGCCGGGACCAACGTTTCTCTACGTATAATAGCACCGTACAGCCGCCATGTTGGTTTTTTTATAACGCCACCTTCTTAAGAACACTTGGGCTGACAAGACAAATCTAACGATATCTTAATCATAGAAATCCGTTCAGCCGTTTGAAAGATATGAGGTAATAAAGAATATTACATACAAACACACATACATACAAACATACAAACTTACTTACAAGATACGGTAATAAAAAATTAACTCTGATATAAATTTGTACTTTTTTGGGGGGAAATTAAAAAATAAAATATTTTAAAACATAGGGCATTGAACTGCTATTGAACCCTACAGAGGTCATTTATTTAAAGGTCATTCGTTGCCTACCTGATTTTTCTCAAAACTTGATTGATTTACTTTTAATTTGTTATAATCTTTGGTACTCGTTCAACGTTATTTTTTTAAATAGGTTGTATACCTACTTTTATTATTAAAAATACAAAAACGGTTACTAATCATATTTCGAATGCGTTCTTCAGTTTTTTCACGCTCGTAGCATCTGTCGTGGCGGTGGTGACTTTGCTGTGAAAAATTGTAATTTTACATAAATTATTTGTTTATTTATTTTATAAATTTCATAAAAGTCCGACGTCGTTCGTATTATGTCTGTGCACACGATTCCGCTGATCGCACCAATCATCCGAGGCCCGAGATTCCCGTACAGAAAGAGTGAGTAATAATTTGATTTTTATTTTCAGATGGAAAATTGTTATTTCGGAAATTTCTTTTACCTTTACAACATAACCTATTACAAAAAGGAAAACCGAGCTTTGACGTTTAATCTTTTGTGTACAACAAGTAAACTGCATCCATCCAAGATTCCTGACTGCTTACACACGTTATTGCGCAACTGGCGTGAATGACATCGTCAGAACTGACGCGCTGGCCGCCGCTGGCACCATGCCAGACTTAGAATGTGCCAGGCCAGACTTTTAGTCTGTTGTCATAGGATTTACAATACAAACGACTCTGTAACAACGTTGTCGACAAACAATTCGATGTGAATGGATTGGAATAGGCAGTTCGGCAGTAAATAGTAAATAAACCAGCCCTCTCTACTCAAATTTTTGTATATACTATAACTTTAGGCAGCATTCAATACATAAAACACACGCGGAAACCGTCCATATCAGCCATTTTTGATGTCCCCACTGCTGGGGCACAGGCCTTCCTTATGGGTGGTAAGGAGGACGGGCCATAACCCACCACGCGGGCCCAATGCGGATTGGTGGGTGTTAACGACTGCAAATGCAGCCGGGACCATCGGCTTAACGTGCCTTCCGAAGTACGGCGGAGCTGGAGATAATACATTTATTGGTCACCCATCCCATGACCGACCCTTGATAACGTTGCTTAACTTCTGTTGCCATTTTTGTCGATCCAAACTAACTAGGTAGTTTATGAACTTGGTTACATTTTTTATCCATATCTTGGGAATGTATTTCGCGTCTCGCTTTTATTTATGGTAACTCAGTTTATGCTTGGTAGGTACTTACTTATTTTAAAGGCAGTTCAGACGCTACGTTGTAGGTTCGGGTCTCCGACGGACGGAAGTCCTTGTATGTACTAAGAACTGGCCAAGAACCTTCCATAAAACTTTGTCTTCTAAGGGTATCTCTATAAGTAGTGAAGGTTGGCAGTCAACGCGTATTCGGACTTGTTCTTGGCAAGGTGAAAGGAGTTAAGTAGCAGTTTCTATCCTAATCCACTTCTGATGGTCTCCTCTTTCCAGCAACTTTTTCCCATTATAACCAATGGGGATACATACTGAGGAACTATGGCGCCACAAGCGTTTGTGCTAAAATCGTTTGATTGGTCGTTTCAAATGTCAAATTTTATTTATGACTATTTAAACCAATCAAAACCATTGCCTGCGGTCGGTTCACCGCTAGCACCATCTAGTTTCATTGCAAGAGCTTAAAAATAATGCTACGTCTATATCACCTTGTATAATGTGTGTTTGTTTGTCCACAGGCAAGTCGCCATTCTTCCCCGGAGTGGAGGACGCAGCGGGGGCGGGCGGCGCGGCGGCGGGGTCGCCCGCGGGCCCTGACCAAGCGCAGGATGTGGTCACCAGGCTGAGCACCGCTGGTGAGTAGACTAGAGATTCCTGCCTTTTCTATCGACCGACGGAGCGCGAAGAACGAGCGAAGCTAGGGCAAAAGTGCTTTCGTAGTCAGACTGTCCGTCTGTTCTCCTCTACAAGGGTCGCCCGCGGGCCCTGACCAAGCGCAGGATGTGGTCACTAGGGGGTCAAGTCTGCTATGTTTTCGTCAAAATCGTAGTTCAATGGCGTTTGAATGATAATGCTTTTTGACACAGTTCTTGTTTCTCAAACCCAAAACCGAAACACATTGTGTTTCTTAAACCCAAAACGGAAATATATTGTATCTCGATTTTGGGTTTAAGGAACAAGAACAGTGTAAGCATTACCATTCAAACACCATTGAAACACGATTTTGATGAAAACATTAGCAGACTTGACCCCCAGGCAGCGCTGCGGGTGAGTAGGCTAGAGATTCCTGCTTTTTCTATCGACCGAGCGAGCGCGAAGAACGAGCGAAGCTAGGGCAAAAATGAGATCGTCTGTCTGTCCGACTGTCCGTATGTTCTCTTCTACAGGTGATTTGGGCAGGACATCTTGTATAGGTTCCTACCTATATATTTCTTTTTTTATGGAGGCGGGCAAGCTGTCACGTCTGATGGTAAGCGATGATACGATCTACTATGGAACGCGCTTGCTTTGAACTTTGAAGATACCTGTTCACTCGCCACTTGAAGGCCCCCTATATTTAAAGACAGTGTCTTTCTTTGAATAGTAGGTAGCGGGAATGCATTTTGCATCCCGATGGTATGTGGGGCTCACTAGGGTCATACGGCTCGCCTTGACTTTGCACAACTTCCAACAATACAACCGTCATAATCTACCTGGATTACAGTTTGATTCTTCAAACTTGCTCCCAATAAAATCGTGATTTGTTGCATTGGTTCCAGGGCTGTCGATGTGCGTGAGCGCGCTGGGCTCGCCGGCCCGCTCGTCGCCCGTGTCGGCCGGCTCCGAGCACGGCGAGCGGTTCAGCCGGAAGGTGTTCGTGGGGGGCCTGCCGCCGGACATCGACGAAGGTAAGCGACGGCATTACACACTTAAGCCGGCCATACACGCTAGGTTATGCATGATGGTTATGCCTGTAAGGTCAAAACCGTCATGCATAACCTGGCGTATGCGATAAAACTGCATGCCTGTTCATGCAGAAAGGAAACTCTCCGCCCCGCGCCAGAAGCAATTACCTCACCCCACCCCGCGAGTTCGTGTGCCAAATCGTGTGCTCCTTTAGACTTTAGTCGGGTTTGTCAACGCCAACTTATTTTGATACTTATTCAAAGCAATGAGTCGTAACTTTTTAGTCGTGTGTTTATCAACTGTCAACTTTTTTTGATATTCAAAGCGATGCGTCGTAACTTTAGTTACCACAAAATTCGATAGAGGATCAGTAACGATTTTTGTTTAGTGGCTTATCAGAAAGCTTATGGCCACCACGTGATTAACTGTGAAGAAATTTTTACGATATCTCTTAAAACCTGAGAAGCTATACGAGCTAAAACACTGTTATTTGGGGGGTCCTTATGACGTTATCGAGACGTACGCGAACCTTATGTCGTACGTGATAAAGCACATATTGCATTGAGCTTGGCATTTCCTTCAAAACCCTTATAACTCAACACTTTGTAAACGGATTTCAAGACTTACACAGTTGCGAGTGTACAACAACGTCATCTGTTTATAAAAAATGTATTTAAAAAACAGTTTATTTGCTTTTATAGAATTTTATTACTTATCTAGTAAGCACTTATTTGTCATCGTAGGAGATGTCTTCGCATATTTTTCCACTTTTAATTCCACAAGTAGGTTTCGGTGTCGTCAATTTACTATATCTCAGTCCGGACGATTTCTTGGTTGATCCTAGAATTAAAAAAAAAACATTAAAAACACATTTTACCACTTTGGTAGTGTTTATCTTTCAAACGGTTGACTTTGAGAAAAAATTGTCTTAGGAACCTTAATGTCATTTTTAAATACCTATCTATAGACACCCCGCACGTATTGGTATGAAGATTTTTTTTTCAGTTTCAGTTCCATGTATGGGGAGCCCCCTCTTAATATTTATTTATTTTTATTTTTGTGTTAAAATCGTTAAGCGGTTAACGGAATACATACCTACTAAGTTTCAACTGTGTAATCCAAATACTTTCGGAATAAAACAAATATAAGGTGGTACCAAATGATCTGATGATACTTCAACAGGTGATAGTGTTGCTTAAACTGAATAACTTTCTCCAAGGAACATAGGTCGAAAAACGAAAAAAAAATTTCGTACTCCCATACAAAATGTATTGGTCAGCTAACCGACTTACTATGGAAAGGCGAAAAAAAATGTCGTTTTTCGACCTATGTTCCTTGGAGAAAGTTGTTCAGTTTAAGCAACACTATCACCTGTTTAAGTATCATTAGATCATTTGGTACCACCTTATATACAGACGAACATAGAACTATCCTTTTTTGGAAGTCGGTAAAAATGGCTGTGACATACGGACGGACAGACAGACAGACAGACATGACGAATCTATAAGGGTTCCGTTTTTTGCCATTTTGGCTACGGAACCCTAAAAAACAATGGAAGACCTCTGTGCAAAGATCATGGTCAAAAACACATAACCCTTTCTTTGCAGTAGGGTAACAAGCAAAAAAATTAGGATTTCTTTTCAGTCACACCATTACAAAATTATTATACAGAGTGTTCGTTAATAGCCTTACAAAGCCGAATATGGTAGATAGTGAACCATCAAACTGAACAACTTTTACTATGGGACCAACTCTGAAATCACGAAAAAAAATCCGCTGTTTCATACAAAAATTAATAAACAAAATGTTTAAATGTATGAAACATCAGATTTTTTATTATTTATGGTAAAAGTTGTTCAGTTTGATGGTCCCTAATTGCGTAGTAATGTGTGCAATGCTTTTATAACACCAAAAATTAAAATCGTTTCCCAGCAGTAATTTTGAACAAAAATGGTCCTTATGATGGACAGAATACGTAGACCTCGGCTTCGTTGAGTGTCTTGTTACACCCTGTATAGTCATACCTTCATAGCCTGTGATAGTCACACACGGTGGCCTGTAAATCTTCGCTTGCGTCATAAAAGCGGTTGTATTTGACAGATCAAGATTCCAGCTGTTTATAATTTCTCTCATTGCTTCGTGAAAGTTTTTCCAAGTGTGTAAGGCATCTAAAATGTTATAATATATAGCTTTTAGTAGCGGCAGCGACTTTATTCGTTTTTTGTTCCGTGACGACACACTTTATCCAAATCCATTTCTGAGTCAGAATAGACGAGAATATTTAAGGTCTTAGCCTACTATAAGAATGGAGGAATGGAGGATGATGTATGTAGGTGCCTACTGCCTACCTCCTAATATAATCGATACCATGCCTTCAACAGCAGCAATATCCCACTCGAACAGACGGATCTGCAGATTGCTTATCTGGTATAACAGTTGTGTCATCTCCTCGTCGCTGTACATAGTAGTATTCTTCCTAAGTAGTAGGGCTATCCTGAAATGTTAAATTAATATTTTTTATTTCCAAGGGATTCCCAAGTCCTAACCTTTTTACCCAACGTTTAAAAAAAGTGTTTATTTTTATAAAAAAAACCGGTCAAGCAAGAGCGAGTCGGACTCGCGCACCGAGGGTTTCCGTACCATTAATAAATACACTGCAGAGCTGTAGAATAATAAAATTATTATTGCAGTATTGGCCGATAGTGGAACTATTTTTTTCTTAGTCCAGCGCCATCTCTTGACCGTTAGTGGAACTAAATTAATTTTTCTTGGGTCAGGGCCATCTGTTGACTGGTAGAGGAACTGATTATTTTTTTGTTTCTTTTTCGAATTTCTAAAAAAGTGTGTTATATTGAGACATCGATTTATTTTTCCTGTAATCTTTACATAAACTACTATCACATATAATTATTTCAGATTTTTCTCTTTGCAAACTTCGGAGATAAGGGGGGCAACGGTATTTTTTTACACTTTTCATCATAAGTTGAAAACTATGCGGCCTAAAAAAAAGAAAAAAAATATTTAAAATGTGCAAACAGCACTCTTTCATATGTTACCCTACATGCCCTAGTCGCCCCACATTCAATTTTTAAGACCCCTTTTCGGTCCCTGTTGTAAAAAAAATATTATTTTTTTTATTTCTTTCTTATTTGCAAAACAGTTGGACAAACGTCATCTTTAACTATTCCAAATTTCAAGTTGATACCGTTAGTAGTTCTCGAGATATCCAGCTGTGACAGACAGACTGAGTCACACCATAAGGGTTCCTTTTTTAACATTTTGGTACGGAACCCTAAAAATCAAGTAGATTATCAACAATCAAACACAAAAGGTGCACTCATCGGTGGAACCGTCCCCGTCCCGTGAGAAAATATAATAAAGACCCGCATTTTTTCTGGGATTGTACGGTCCACATGCGCCCCCCACTTCCTATGCCAATGTCTATGGTGCCAAGAATGGCCAAGACGCAGGACGCGCGCGCAGTGATGTCGTAACTCGTAACGTAACCGCGGCGTTAGGCACGTACTTATGGACGTCAACGGTAAAACGTAGTGATTATTTCCTCTGTGATCGACGGTAAGAATTACGTATTCTGTAGTGTATTTATTTATTTATTTTATTTTGTCTACCAACAATTGTAACACTGATTAAAAAAAATATAGAAACTTAAGATTAGGTATTATGCTAAATGTAGATGCTACCACTTGCTAAATATTACTAGTATATGTTTTTTAACTATCTACCACCTATTTAAAATGTAGATGCACTGTAAATTTAAAAGATAATAGAAAAATTAAAAAGATACACACACACACACACACGCACACATACTGTAAATCTGCACAACCGCTTACGGTTTCTTGCAAGTATTTTCAGTATAAGTCATATAAGTAGTGTAAAAGTTCGTGTGTTCTCGCGGTCCGCACAAAATAGGTCGGCGGTCCGCCTTGGTGATCCCTGCTCTAGATGGTACGCCCAACTTTTTAGCCTAAGGGCCAGACTAACTCCTCAACGAAGTCTCAAGAGCCAGGGCCTAGCTAGCTCATCGTAACAACATTCTGTAAATTACAGTAGGTATGTTAGTACGATCCGGGCCGGTTGTGGGCGCTCGCGGGCCGGACTTGGCCCGCGGGCCGTAGTTTGGAGACCCGCTTACTCTAGCCAATGTAACTTCAAATCTTCTCCAATGCTTCGCTCTCTATAAACATGTGTCACAAAATGAAACAATAACATTAAAGAAATATGCTTACCTCTTAACAGGTTGATCCCAAATCTTAACAAAACCCGTGTGGTAATATGAGTAATTTTTTCTGTGTCCTGGAATAGTACATTATGAGACAAGTTAGCTTAGGTTGCTCATTGCGCACAAGGCTGTGGGTTGCAGCCCGAGCCGCAGGCGAGGGCGTAACTCAGCCGAGTGTGCAATAAGCAAGAGCTCACGAGTTTCATAGGACGTTTTTCAACACATTTGCGAGGAAAAAACAAAGTAATTTACCACACAGCAACTAATACGACAAAAACAAAATATGATAATTATTATGGGAAAAGGCGCGCAGTTTTTTTTTGTTTTTTTCACACGCCCAACGCAAGAATGTTTTGCGAACAAAGGGGTGAGTGTTCAAAATTATAATTTTAAGTGATAAAATACAAATATTTTAATATTTTATAATGTGAATTATGAATAATTTGATAATAATAAATATTTTTTTGACTCAATTAAGGACTTACACATTTATTTATTCCAAAAATGTATATGAATTTTCAGCAGCATAAAACCTCTTTGTTGATACTAAAAAAAAATAACTGTATTACCCGGTTAAATTGGGAATGCTCTGTTTACTCGCCTAGAACTTGCAGTAAGGTACTAATTTAACTTTGTAGGGTTAATTCTATTACGAACTAGTGTTTTATATAATTTATTGAACGCGTTTGTTATAGGTCGGTTTATGGCCCTAAAAGCGATGTATTAGGGCTCACTTTACGAGCAAGTGTGTTGAAAAAAAAATTTTGACGTAGGTATAATTGTATATAGCGTGTTACAATAATGGCTACATCAACAAAAACGACGCCTAATGCCGAACATGGTAGATAGGGACCATTAAACTGAACAACTTTTACTATGGGACCAACTCTGAAATCGTGAAAAAAATCAGCAGTTTCTTACAAAAATTAATAACGAAAATATCAAAATGCATAAACATATATAAACAGCAGATTTTTTTTCGCGATTTCAGAGTTGGTCCCACACTGAGAAAAATGGATTGAAGTCGACGTAGTAAAATATAATGCAAACATTATATAATGCCCTGCTTACCACTAATAAAACAATGCGCAACACTTTAAATAGTGACACGAAGGTATATTTATTCTGCTGAGCATTAAACTTCAATGTGCAAGAAACCTCACCAAATCATAAAGAACAAATGCCTTATCTTTTATCGTGCAAAAACTAATGCATAGTAAAATTGTGGATTAAACATCATAATGTACAGTGATCAAAGCACAATAAATTAGTGACCTCTTAAATGCACCTTAAAATATCGTTTTTTGCATTAAAAGTTATGTTTCAAAGAGTTGCACCATGGCATTTGATGCAATGCATGTATATATTTAGAACTATGCAGCAAGTTTGATAGTGCCATTTTCGATTATTTGCACAATAAGTACATCAATCCCGAGGAACATTAAAATTCAGTGCGTATAGATATTATTGCACATTAAAGAATCGTGCCAGATTGAAAAAATTTGCTCAACACAAATAAAAATAAATTAAACAATATGGTGCATATTGCACATAAAGATTACGTGCATGCTGCGAACGCCGGGGTTTCCAGGGCGGGGGCCCAGGGACGGGGAGGTAGGCGAGTCGATGCAATGTGACATCTTTCATTCATTCATTGTGACCTCGAACATCGTGACGTGCTTTTAGTGTGTGAAGTAATTTTAGTTAAATAAAATAGATCCCATGGGAGAACTCCTTAGAAAATTGAGCTTTGGTGAAGAAATCAACAGTTGAAGCTTTTGCTTTGTCAGTAAGTGAGATGTGCCACAAGAGAAAAATTTACGCCAAGGAAGAACACATCCGAGTGACGAGCCTGGGATTCATGGAGCCACCAGCCAAACGATCTCATTCGTGTTCTATGGACACCGGGTCACCTGAGTCACCTCGAAGCCGGTAAGATGCATTAAATATCTATCAGCCTTCAGTCTTCTTGAAGGTCTCTAGCGTCTTTTGCCAGTAACATTGTCAATCATCTCAGTTTGTTTTGAAACCCAGTGCAATATTTAGGTATTTCGTATTTTTTCCAAAAATTGCCTTGCCTCAGTTACAAGAATATAACTCTGGAACGGGGTCTTCGGAAGTAGTTAATTTCTTCTTGGGGTTCAGAATGCAATGGTCGATTGTGGAAAAATATCTTTATTTTTTACAATATTGTATTCATATTATTAATTTTGTTTCAGGTGTAAAGTTGAATTTGTAAAAAAAGCTATAGACCAGCCGAAGCATATATGAATATGAATATGAATAAAACTGTGGTCAGAGACATATATTTAAATATGTACTTTTGTGTGTTTACTGCAGATGTAAAAACCTTTAATAGCCTCTTAGTATTAAGACTAGTTTCTATTTATACAACTTATGTATAACTGTAAGTTTTCCAAGTGTAGGTATATTATATTAATTTATTATAATGACTAATGTAAAATGTTTATGCACCTTTTTTATCGATTACATAATGGTTTTCAAAAAGTTGTGCATTCACAAATGTTTATAGTGCCCCATTTTTCTCAGTGCATAGTTAAAGTTGTTCAGTTTGATGGTCCCCATCTACCATTTGGACATTAGGGGTCACATTTTCAATACAGTTGCTCTAAAATGTAAGTTTACGATGGCAGTCGAGCGTGCGGAAAGTTGATTTTACCGCACGCCGTGCGTTTTTGTTTACGGAGTACCTAGTACAGCGTGCGGAAAGTTGATTTTATCGCACGCCGGCGCCGTGCGTTTTTGTTTACGAACGTTTTTTTAATTTCTACTAGCTTCCGCCCGCGACTTCATCCGCGTGGACAGTAGAAAAATATTGCAACCAGTTTAAAATGACCCCTTTAGTGTATGAAAGCTAGTACTACGGAGAGTTCAAGCCGTTTCCCTGGTTCCACCCACCTGAATTTGATGAAACATAGCTTAGATTTTAAGTTGGACCTCAATCTACTAAATTGTGAAAAATCCATCAAAATTCGTTTAGCGGTTTTTGCGTAATTCGCGCACAAATATTTAGAATTTACAGTTTTATTATATGAATAAATTACAATTTCAGCAGTACCTATAATGTTTTCTCGCAAATGTATTGAAAAACGTAGTATGGCACACGGTTGTTAAGGTTTTTTAAAACTCGTGACGTTTTAAAAACCTCCTTACCAACCTTGTATCATAAACTACTAATACCTACTTCATCATATCAGCCGCACGACACCCACTGCTGGGTATAGGCCTCCCCTAAGGATCTCCACGACGATCGGTCCTGCTTGGCCCGCATCCAGCGGCTTCCCGCGACCTTCACCCTCACGTCGGTCCACCTTGTCGGGGGCCTACCCACGGAGCGCCGTCCGGTGCGCGGTCGCCATTCCAGAACCTTTCCGCCCCAACGGCCATCGGTTCTTCTCGCTATGTGTCCCGCCCATTGCCACTTCAGCTGAGCAATCCTTCGAGCGATGTCGGTTACTTTAGTTCTCTTGCGGATCTCTTCGTTTCTGATTCGATACTGTATTCGACCTACTTAATATTGTTAATGTACGATGCACGTACATGCGATTTATTTTGTTATTAGATAAAATTCTGCTTATTATGTATATTGTTAGATTGTAGCAGATGCGGCGTAGCCGTGACCTGCTTTCTTTCACTTCCTACCGGATTCAAGCTGCACTTTATGACATAATGTATTTTTATTAAACATTAATCGGTTAGATTCCGTGACAACAACTACTGCATTTTCTTTTCTTTGCAATCATCTGCATATAACCCTGCATCCGACATCTTGCATCACTGCATTTTAAATATTACATTTTGCATCAAACAGTTAAACTTACCTGAAATGATAGGTGTGAACACATCCTGGCAATGCAATAGAGGCATTGGTCTAAAATACATGCTGGTGTCATAATTGCGCCGTCTGTAGAATGTGTCAACAGGTTTGATCATGTGTCTATTTCTCTTGTGTCCTCGATCCATCTTCTTCATTCTTTGAATCGGCTTCGAATATTTGACTGTTGGTAGGTAGGGTGGTGTTGGCGTGGTTCTGGTCACGATCTCTGGCAACTGCTTAGATTCTTTTACTTAATAATTATACCGCCATAACAACAATTTAAAAATTGTTGTGTTCCGGCAGTTAGAGGTAAGATAGCCAGTTCCTCAGTGGTGAGGATTCCGGGTGTAGTGCGCTTTTACCTTCGGCCTTATCGTCACTTATCATCAGGTGAGGTGAAGGCCAAGCGCTACCCCCATAAGCATAAAAAATATACTAACAGGGTCATTTATAAAACACCATCAACCTCGTAGGAGTAGATTACTAACATCATAAATAGGGATTGAAATACCGTTAAAAAATAACAATACAAAAAAATTACGTTAAAAATACCGTTAAAACATTTTATCGGTAAATTTACCGGTAAAAATAACGGTAAAATTACCGTTAAATATAGCGTTAAATTTTACCGGTACGTACTAACGGTAAAATTATCGGTAAAAAAGTGACGTTATTTATTGACATAAAGATAATGTTAAAAGTAACGGTAAAAAGTAAGAAATAACGTTACATTTAAAAATAACGTTATCGATCCCAAAGTTTGTTCTACGACTTTTCCGAAAACAGAAAAAAAAATAATGACTTTTCATACAAAAATTCGATCGGCTGTTCGAATATTTGTATGGCAAGTTTTTTTTAAATCTGTTTTCGGAAAAGTTTTAAAACGAATGTTGTTGTTTATGATGTTAGTAATCTACTCCTGCGAGGTTGTTGCTGTTTAACAAATAACCCTGGGGCTTACCATCAGCAAATAAGAAACCATTCAGTTCAAAAGCAGGCCGTAAAAAAGACTGCTTAAGGCCTGCTTTCATACTAACCGTTGAGATCATGGTACGAAAAAGTAAGGCCGTTCAATATAAGTTTGACGACCTCCGTGGTCGAGTGGTTTGCACGCCGGTTTTCAAGGTGTCGCCATCTCTGAGGTCCCGGGTTCGATCCCCGGCTGGGTCAATGTAAAAAATGAACTTTTCTATATTGACTCAGGTCTGGGTGTTTGTGATACCACCGTTGTCTCTGATTTCCATAACACAAGTGCTTTAGCTACTTACTTTGGAATCGGAGCAATGTATGTGATGTTGTCAAATATTTATTTATTTATATAAGTCCTGCTATAAGAGCTCATAGTAAGGCCCCCTGTCTGCAATACCAATGTGACCAATTCTGAAATCGCTAAAAAAACAGCTGTTTCATACAAATATTTAAAACGAAAATATCAATGTATGAAACAGTTGATTTATTTATCGCGATTTCAAAGTTGGTCCCATAGTAATAGTTGTTCAATTTGATGGTCCGAAGAAACTGTTTTCCCATAGACACTCAACGAAGCCGAGGTCTACGGATTCTGCCCATCATCAGGACCATTTCTGTTCAAAATTATTGCTGGGAAACGATTTCAATTTTTGGTGTTAAAAAGCATTGCATTGCATACATTACCAAGCGATGTAACGCGTTCAAAAGACCGCGCCTGCGAGTGTATGCTACACAGCTGCGTGCGGCCGAGTTGAAAGGCAACGTTTATGTGCGTGCTCATGAAAATACATTGAGTGATGACATTTTGAAGTCATTGTTTGTTACGAAATACATAAAATTTTGATAATGTTTCTGTTGACAAAAACTAGGAAATAACGAATAAAATAAGATTTCATAAAAAAATTAAAAAAAAATTTTTTTACATAACTTCGTAGCTATTGATTTCCCTGATGATCCTGATGATGGGCAGAATGAGTGGACTTCGGCCTCGTTAATTTTTAATAAGTCAGTTATTATACCTAACTTTGGCTAGTCAAAAGTAAAAAAAAAAAAATTCTTTAAATCGAAAAATTGAGCGCTTTTTTAATTTGATTTTGTATTCAAAAGCATCTGTAACTTTCTCTTTTGTTATCTTTATTCTTTCATCAAATTCATTTATTAACTTAGTGTCAATCCTATAAAATATACCACCTTTTTTCCTTTCAGCAAATTCATTTATAGGTGTTTAAGTAGTGATGTACAAGACACGAGTCCTCCGAGTCCTTTTGTCTAGAGCTCGGAGTCGCCTTAAGGGCTCGCCTCGTTTGTATGAAGCTCGACGACTCGGGAGTCTTTTTCAGAGCTCGGCCGATTTCGAGCCATTTTCACGGCTCGAGCCTTTTTGAGAGCTCGGGCGATCTCGAGGCTTTTTTTACGGCTCGAATCTTTTTCGGCGCACTAGTTGTGATGGTCTGCTGATGAATGAAGATAAGTAGAGCTAAAGCACAATAGATTAAGCATCTACGGTGCTCTCTATAACATAAGACATTCATCTTTTTGAGTTCTCATTTTGGAGACTATAGTCAGATTTTCAGGGCTCTGTGAGCTCGATAGGCTCGGCTTAAATATCTCAGTAATATTGTAAATATTATTATTTACAGAGATATTAAAGTCTAAGCTTTTTATGAGGCTTGCGTTCATTTTAAGACTCGACCTTTTTTGAAGGCTCCAGCTCTTTTGATAGGTTCGAGCTCTTTTGAAGGCTTGAAACTCTTTTGAAGCCTCGAGGCGTGGCTCAGAGAGCTCGTTTCTCGACTAGGCTTGGACTTACGCGAGCCTACCGAGCTCACCGAGTCCTGCCAATCCGAGTCGAGTCTTCAAAAGTAGAACTCAACGACTCGAGTTTTGTAATTGTACATCACTAGTTCGTAACATTCATACATTCTTAACCGTTGAAAAGTTGTTTTTTTACCCAATATTTACCGACTTAATCCTTTTCCTTTCATCAAATTAATTAATAAGTGTCCTAATTCTATTCGTAACCTTCATATATTATTTAACCCTTGACGAGTTGGTTTTGTTTAAATTTTATTCACTTAAGTACCCAAAATTTACCATTATTTTTCCTTTCATCAAATTCATTTATAAATAGGTGTTCTAAGACTATTCGTAACATTCATACATTCTTTAACCCTTGAGAAGTTGGTTTTGTTTCATTTTTTCACTTACCCAAAATTTACCATCTTTTTCCTTTCATCAAATTCATATATGTATATATGTGTCCTAATTCTATTCGTAACATTCATACATTCTTAACCGTTGAAAAGTTGTTTTTTTACCTCATATTAACCGACTTAATCCTTTTCCTTTCATAAAATTCATTTATAAGTGTCCAAATTCTATTTGAAACATTCATAAATTCTTTAACCCTTGACAAGTTGGTTTTGTGTATTTTTTTTTCACTTACCAAAAATTTACCATCCTTTTTCCTTTTATCAAATTCATTTATAAGTGTCTTAATACTATTTGTAACATTCATACATTCTTTAACCCTTGAGAAGTTGGTTTTGTTTCATTTTTTTTCACTTACCAAAAATTTACCATCCTTTTTCCTTTCATCAAATTCATTTATAGGTGTCCTAGGTTTACTTTTAACATCTACATATTGATAATCGTCAATGTCATTGAGTGGTGTGATCCGCTCTGGGTGTTTATGGTTCCATTTAATCTGTTAAAGAAAAAAAATGTTAGGCTTTGGTCATAATTCAGCAACTGATAATAATAATAAATAAATAATAATAATATTTTTAATCACAGAAGTTATGAGGTTCTCTGTGTGTGAAAAAAAACACCAGTGTGTGAAAAAAAGACCTAATATTATACTAGGTACCTGTTCAGCTATTTGGAATTTCAGGAGATCCACTCTTTCTTGCGCGCTAAGTGTAACTTGAGGTGTCGTTCTTTTCTGTGATATTCTTGGTGCTGAAACGGAAGATTTCATTTTTTTAATAAAAAAAACAACTTTGCATCGTTGGTTAGGCGGTCTTAAGTCCACATTTCAGATTCAATTAAAGGTTTCTTCTAAACATAGTGTTTTAATTTTTATGACGAAAACTGCTTTAAATTAATAACTTAATAATAAAGTGATTTCTACAAAAATGTTCTTTGATTTCATAATAATCAATTTTTATGCACCGTTAATTTTTAAGTATAAGTATCTAAAAATGAAATGAGGATTTCAGACCACGTTTTTGAACAACTTTTACTATGGAGCTAACCACGGAATCTCGAAGCTCAGCTGTTCCATAGAAAAGTACAACATCGACTCGACTATAATGTATGGAACAGCTGTTTTTTTTTCGAGATTCCGTGGTTGGCCCTATAGTAAAAAAGTTGTTCATACAAGTGGTCTGAAATCCCATTTCATTTTTAAATATACCTACTTAAAAATTAACGGTGCATATTATTTATACTTAGATATATTAAGTAGCTTTGTAATTTAAGTAAAAAAAAAACTGAATTACCAAAAGCAAGGATGAGAAAAAATACACAACAATTATATAAACATAAATTAGGCATCACAGAAAAATATTAAAAATAACTGCACTGTTTCTTAATTTAAAATGCGTATCACAGAATTATGTTTTCCATTTGCCAATGTGGGTAAATTGAAAAGTAACCGGAGCGTAAGTAAACAGAGGATTGTCAAGCAAACGGTCTCCATACAAACGGCGATAACGTTTCCCACCCTCTAAACCTTAACCTACAGCAATGAATTTTTGGTACCTATGTTTTTGAAATGCCTAAAAACTAGGGCTGTACGTTTTTATTTTTAAAATATTCATTGTAGATTTGAAAATATTGGCACTTCTGTGTTTTGTATGAAATCACTAAAATGCAAAAATTTCGAAATCAATTATAGATATTTAAAAAATCAAAACGTACAGACCTAGTATTTAGGCAGAGGATTGTCAAGCAAACGCTTGACAATCCTCTTAAGTAAATGTTCATATTTACCTTGATATTCAGAAATTATTGGATTTGTAATAATAATACCTAACTACATTATCGTTTTTACAAATATGTGACTTTGACTGGAGCTATAATTTTTCCGGAGTGGGTTTTAAAATTGGGTTTTAAATTCTGATCCCAAACAATTTTAGCTATGGATGTCATCGAAATGATATGAGTTATTGAGTATGATTTCTTAAGGCATTTTTTGTAATGGATTGCCCAATCGCGTATTGCCATACTGTAGGTCGCATTTCTCAACCGCAACACACAACACACAATTTTGTGAGCAGGGGAGCAGGGGGCTAATTGTCTAATTTCAAAAATCTATCGCAATCGCTTTCACTTGACAGATGGTTGTGACACATTGCCAGGATCTATCCAACCGTGAAACTGTATGCGGAGAGTGAGGTTCTCACAGTTAGGCAGTTGGCTGTCTTGCGTTGCGAATGATCCTCCGTAAACATTCTTCATTGCCTCTCGACAATGTTACGTCTTCTAGACGTCACGGTACTCTTGTTTGCCCACAGGTTAGTTGTCGTACAACTTGGAGCTAAATACCAATATAATGCTCTTAGTTCAAAACTTTATAACAGAGTTCACAGGATTAAACGAATATACTCACTTACTAAGTACAAATTAATAAAATCAGTGCATGAATATCTTCTATCCCTTAATTACGATGAGACCGAAAGTTTAATCAAATAACACACTCATTCCACCACACACAACACACACACACAAACACCCACACACACACACACACACATTTTAGTCTTGTAACCTAATAATAATACTTACGTTTTTTTAACGCTTTAATTGCGCTTTACAATGTTTTTATACATAGTGCTAAGGAGGAATCACCAACTCTTAAGATACAGGATTCGTCCTAGTTTAGGAGTTGGAGTTATTTTGTTTTTAACTGTAAAAATCATTGTACCTATATAATGTAAAGTAAAAAATAATGTAATGTATTGTTTTGGTTGAATAAATTATTTATTTATTATTTATTTATTGCTGCATTTCTTTGGTAAGTTTTTATTTGTGCCATAAAGGAGCTTCAATGTGTTACATCCTGAAAGCGATTGCGATAGATTTTGAAATTAGACAATAGAAAGGCAGGTTCAAAAAAAATTTTTTGTGCCGCCAGTTTTTTGTAATTTTTCAACATAATATTTCAGCCCGACTTTCCGCGGGCTGATTATCTAATTAGAAACCCTAGCGACCGGTCTCATTTGACAGATCAATGTCATACATTGCTTCTTCTTGTGGGGTAAAAAAAATCATACCAAAGAAAAGTAGCAATGTATGTCAAATGAAACCGGTCGCTAAATAGTTTCTATTTAGATTACTCGATTGAGAATTATCTATGGAAATTTTAATTTCGCTATTCGGCGGTAGATGGCGTTGTACAAATTTCCAATACAAAATTGCACTATCGAATGATTTTACGTGCGTTATTTTTTTCGATAGCTGTTCGTGCTAAGGTCGGTTTGTTCTCCTCTACAGGTTGCATTTCTCAACCGATTCTTGTAAACATTTTGTGAGCAGGTTCGGGCCAGTTTTTCGGAATACTGGGGCAGAAAAATATGAATTGTAGGTACTTACAGTCAAGAGCATCTAGTGTTTTTTTTTTGAGATGGGGCCGGGGCGGTCCGCCCCTGCCGCACCCCCCTTAGTCCGCCAGTGTATAGTGGTCCTTAATTTCTTTTGAGCAGTAGGTAGGTATACAACGTGTTACAAAAAACCCCTAATGTCGAATGGTTATGGTGGATAGGGACCATAAAACTGAACAAAGAAACAAACTCGAACGCACCGCGGCGAACGCGTCGTTTCCCACGGTGTGTGGTGCGCTCTCTGCGTCTCCAGACGCACAGGTGGGAAAGCACCTTGATAAATACACTGCAGAGCTGTAGAATAATAAATTATTATCGCAGTATTAGGTAAGCGCCATCTCTTGGCCGATAGTGGAACTATTTTTTTTCTTAGGCCAGCGCCATCTCTTGTCCGATAGTGGAACTAATTTAATTTTTCTTAGGTCAGGGCCATCTGTTGACTGGTAGAGGAACTAATGAAATTTTTGAATTTCTAAAAAAGTGACATCTTTTTATTTTTCCTGCAATCTTTACATAAACTACTATCACATAGAATTATTTCAGATTTTTCTCTTTGCAAACTTCGGAAATAAGTGGGGCCGGGGGGGGGGGGGGGGGGGGGAACGGTATATTTTTTTTACATTTTTCATCGTAAGTCGAAAACTATGCAGCTTAAAAAAAAGTTTTTTTTTTAATGTGCAAACAGCGCTCTTTCATATGATACCCCACATGCCCTAGTCGCCCCACTTAAAATTTTTAAGACCCCTTTTCAGTCCCTGTTGTAAAAAAAATATTTATTGACTGAGTCACACCATAAGGGTTCCTTTTTACCATTTTGGTACGGAACCCTAAAAAGAACTAGGTGTCGTTGAACAACTAAGTAGCTACATTTGCTTCTTTTTCTACGATTTTAAGAAAGCGGAAGGGTTTGTTGCGTTGGTTGGCTGTTTAGCGTGTTCCGAAGAACTTTTCTCTGACACTTAAAGGGAATAATAAAAAAAAACTACCTAGTTGAATAGCGCCATCTATTGACATAAAATTATACTAAAATTGACAGCTGTCAGAATATCGCTCATAGTGCGCGTGCGGCGCATTCGCTAGATGTGGACGCACCCGCACCCTTTACACACTCAATCAGATTGACAGAGATTGATTGTGTAACGTCGTTTCAATCTGGCGTGGTTTTGTTTCAATCTGCCGTGGTTTTTTGTCAATCTGGCTTAGGGTTGGCACCTTTTTTTCGAGGTAATAGTATTATTTTCGAAACATTTAAACATTATTTATAGTAGGTACTTACTTTTGGGATATTTATAAAAATGTAGTCCACATTTATTTTTAACTAGATTCCGCCCGCGACTACATCCGCGTGGGTGGACATTCGAAAAATCGCTAAAAAACAAACATACAAACGAACAGAGAACTTGCAGTCTGCTTATTGCAATCTACTGCTATCCGATACATGTTTTTTTTAAGGCTGAACTGATTTAGATGAAATTTAGCGCACAGTTTATTAGCCTAGATTAAAACATAGGATACTTTTGATCTTTTGGGAATTTTATAAAAATAGGTATAGCCCATATTTATTTTTAACTAGCTTCCTAGCTAGTACATCCGGGTGGACATTTGAAAAATACCCTAAAAACATACAGACAATAAGAAAAACAATCTCCTGCTTTTTTGAAGTCGGTTAAAAATATTATGGACTTGTGGCAGATTGACAATTAACCACAAGTCCACTTGTATCGGATTGTCAATCTACTACAAGTAACTGCGATCCAATATTTTTAACCGACTTCAAAAAAGCAGGAGATTGTTTTTCTTTTCGTCTGTATGTTTTTTAGGGTATTTTTCAAATGTCCACCCGGATGTACCAGCTAGTTAAAAATAAATATAGGCTATATTTTTATAAAATTTCCGATGTCCTGTCCATGGACATGATGTCCTGTCCATGTCCATGGACATGTCCATGATGTCCTGTCCATGTCCATGTTTAAGTCCATGGACATGGACAGGACATCATGGACATGTCCATGTCCATGTCCATGACAAACAATCTCCTGCTTTTTTGAAGTCGGTTAAAATTATTGGATATTAACTGCGATCCAATATTTTTCAGACTTCAAAAAGCAGGAGATTGTTTCTCTGTTCATCTGTATATTCGTTTTAAGGCTGAACTGATTTAGATGAAGTTTGGCAAACAGTTTATAGTCTGGATTAAAACTTATATTTATTTTTAACCCCACATTTATTTTTAACTAGCTTCCACTGATTACTGATTTGGATGAAATTTGGCACTCAGATAGATCATAGCTTGGTAATGTAGTATTGTAATTATCAATATTTGATTTTACACACACACAGCGCCATCTAAACTAATCAAGGCATAAGATGGGTGCTAGACAACTGATTTTACTATGTACCTACTTACTACTTACTTTTCGAAATAGATAGGTACTTATTATACGCAGACCGTCACAGAAATTAAAATTCATCATTTCAATTTCATCCGGGAATCGAACCCGGGATCTCTTGCGTGGTAGACTGGCATGTTGAATACTGCACCACTCAGGTCATCGATCGATATCACGCGAAAATTGATGCAAAAAAGTTGGCAACCCTACCAAAAACCACCGTGGATTGCTTGCTGGATTGACCGTGTAACGTCGCATCAAAAATCAGATTGATGTGAAGATTGAATGTGAAACCAGATTGATGTGTGTAATGGCGACCTATGTGGCCAGTCCAAGATTAAATGGTCGGGTACAATAGCCTCTACTTTTGGAAGGTTTCAGGGTTAAATAACTACAACAACATTGTTTTTTTTTTATCAAAGAATCAACATAATACATATCCGCCGTTTCTGTATAAACACGTAGATTTCCCAGTCGAAGGTGTAGTGTACCTGACACCACCAGAACTCTTGGTAGAACCTGAAAATGATAAAATAGAAAGCGAAAGAATTTTTTTTTTTCAGTTTCAGTTCCATGTATGGGTAGCCCCCCTTAATCTTTTTTTTATTTTCTCGTTCAAACCAATTTTCAGTGAAAGTTTTTATTAAGATCTATAGCATATATTTTTTTTTGATTTTTCACTCACTTATTTCAAAAGTTAGAGGGGGGGGGACACACATTTTACCACTTTGGCAGTGTTTATCTTTCAAACGGTTGACTTTGAGAAAAAAATGTCTTAGGAACTTCAATGTTATTTTTGAAGACCTGTCTATTGGTACGTATTGGTATGGAGAAAATATTTTTTTCAGTTCCATGTATGGGTCTTTATCTTAACGTTAAGCGGTTAACAGAATACCTACTAAGTTTTAATTGTGTAATCTTAATACTTTCGGAATAAAATGGCTGTGACATACGGACGGACAGACAGACATGACGAATCTATAAGGGTTCCGTTTTTGGCCTTTTTGCTACGGAACCCTAAAAAGGATAACGCGTAGTCGCATGCCACCTCCTGCCTGTTGTTCGTGTTACGGTTATCTATTTTATTGAATTTTGGACTCAAATATTTTCTGTTTCATACTTTTTAGAGCATGATTTTTCCTGTAGCAATTGGCCTGTAATTAGCGAAGTCCAAATGACTACCCTGCTTGTAAATGGGTCTAATAATAGATTTTTTTAACAGATCAGGATAAATTCCTTCTGTTAAACACATATTTATAAAATGAGCCAACACAGGACTTATATGTTTTTTTTATAAACTTTATGTATTTTATTCTTATTTCGTCTGCGCCTGGGGCTTTATTCGGATGTAAATTATCTATACTTTTTTCTATGTCGTACGAGTTTACTTTTCTATACCTAAAAGACAAATCAGTTTCCTTCACATACATCTTACGATTTAAAAAAAAAATCATTACATTTATGTTTAATACTTTCTACTTCAGCTGTAAATGTTTGAGAAAATTTCGTGCATATATACAAAGTATCCTGCTTACCCATATATTTCATAATTACACTATCCAAATTTCCTTTTTTATTACCTAACCATGTGTTTATACAAGACCAAACTTTTCTACAATCCCCATTACAATTTTGTATTTCTTTTTGTCTATGTTTGTGTCTGGCGGTATTTATTTGTTTATTTAATTTATTTCTAAACTTGGTGTACTCTAACGTTTATTCATATTCTTAGGTGACGCGCGCCACGCTCTAAACAAAGAATCTCTTTTTAATAGCTTACTATCAATCCACGGTTGTCTTACCCGTTTCTCCGTATAGACCGATACCAAACGTTATTTTGAGGGTATAACCTTAAAAAAATCTAAAGTTTATGAAATCTTGTCTGTCGATAGACTTGCATATAAAACGTTTATTTTTGCGTTTTGTGTCACATCTAGCTGATGCATCTTTAGAAATTCGATTATTTGTCGTCGATATAAATAATTGAACACAAAACTGACAAAATTGATTTAAAGTTAAAAAACTCAATGGTATTGTGTTTAAGATAGCCTGAGTAGTGTACAAACCTAATTTGTGTCATTTTCGTCCAGTGCAAACTAACTTATAGTAGGTAACGGTAACTTTAACTTCAACTGTATCTGATATAAGATTCCATTGATAAAAACGACACAAATTGTGTCAGTTAAATAACAGTGTTCCCGTGGACAAAGATGACAAAGAGCTCATGTACATCGGTTATGACTTCGTAATCATCATGAAAGTAAAATTTTCAACTTTAATTTTCTTTTCGATTGATAGTGTTAAAAAAGACAAAAACCTAAATTGTCACTTATGCATCCACCCAAAATGACACAAATTCATGTATTAGTCTTAGTTATGGTGCAGAAACTATATACGAAAAAAAACAAACTTTAATATTTTTGAAACCTAAAACACTAGCGGTATTAGTCTAGTAGTATTGCAAGTGATTTTACTTTCCTGATAAATACCGCCAAACACACAACACAATTTCTGATACAGGTCTATAGGGCACTTTATCACCAATAACTGAGACCAATCATAATCTGCTAATCTTTTAAAAACGAATGAATCACTAATATGTTCATTCATCTTTATCACTACTGGGTAACGCATTATTTTCAGAATTTAAGTCCAATGAAATTCCCACAATATGGTGATCCGATATGTAACAGTCAATTATGTAAGCCATCGTAGACGCACTCGATGTTTTCGCTCGCACCCACAATGATCGATACAGGATCGCTGATGCTTACCGTCAGCTATTGCTTCACGCGTTATCTCAGTGCACGGCAATGCACAACTTAAGCCGCGTTCACACATCGTTGTTTTATACTGAGTTACGGTTGGGTTTGTTTTGTAGTATAAATCTATGTTCGTGTCTCCGAGTAGCATAATTTCTTCTCGAGGCGGGATTTTTTCCTTAATATATGATTTTATATAGGCCAAAAAAAGTAGCTTGTTTTTTTCTGGAGGTCTATATATGCCAATAATGTGTAAAATTGTATTTTTGTACCGTGCATTAGTTCCGTCGTATTGTTATTATTTGCATTGCATAGTGAGAAGCTTAAGTTTTCTTTTACATATATTAATATTCCTCCACCCTTTGATATTTCTGTATTATCGTGTGTATTAGCGTGTAGACTATAGCCTTTAATATCGTAAAGACATAATTCTTCATTTTTAATATTAATCTCAGTGAGAATAATAACATGTAAACAATCGATACTTGTTTTGGTTCAACAAAACATGTACCACAGTGTTTCACGAGTTATACCACATTTATTGTGGACCCGCTGCAACTTATGCGGCCTGCATGGCCCAGCCACGCTTCTATCGACAAAAATCAAGAAGTATTTTTTCTTTAAAAAATGCCTGTATCTGACTAATTTTTAAGAAAAAAAGACTATTTTGTGTGGTATACAACTTGCAGTCACTAAATTAATAAAATTAGCTATTTTTGTAATAGCTAATTTTATGTTATTATTTATATGGAGGGGGGCGGGTGACTTACCTACAAGTTGTATACCACAGAAAATAGTCTTTTTTTCTTAAAAATTAGTTAGATGCAGTTTGTGGTGTACAACTATTTTAAGATACACTTTCATGGAAAAAGTAGGTTTCCACAGATGTTTCCGTGAAATTTAATTTGGGGTTGCTAGGGGCATTTTAACTATCGGTGTACATTTTTTTTAGTATGTACTAATTCGGTACTCATTCTGAACAATTTCGCCTTGTATTTATAACGAGAAAATTCGATAGTGGCAGCAATTACATAATAAAATGAAACAACTGTGTAATAACTATTAAGAATTTATTGATGTTTTTTTCAAGCTGACGCTTACATTTTTTAATATGCTCAATATAAGAATATATAAATTAACAATTATCATTGTTATATAGATTAATTATTTGCATGTCATTATTTTCGGTCATTAGTAATTCTTCTTTCCTCTTCTAAGATTTGTAGCCTTCAATCATAGCACGTACATTTGGTGGCACTTCATTTATGCTCTTCCAACATACGCACACCTTATCTTTTTTCGGCGGACGTGGGTGGTGCGGCTGTTGTGGGTTCTGGGGCTGCTGCGGCTGTTGTGGGTTCTGTGGCTGCTGCGGCTGTTGTGGGTTCTGTGGCTGCTGCGGCTGTTGTGGGTTCTGGGGCTGCTGCGGCTGTTGTGGGTTCTGTGGCTGCTGCGGCTGTTGTGGGTTCTGTGGCTGCCGCGGTTGTTGTGGCTGCTGCGGCTGTTGTGGGTTCTGTGGCTGCTGCGGCTGTTGTGGGTTCTGTGGCTGCTGCGGTTGTTGTGGGTTCTGTGGCTGCTGCGGTTGTTGTGGCTGCTGCGGCTGTTGTGGGTTCTGTGGCTGCTGCGGCTGTTGTGGGTTCTGTGGCTGCTGCGGCTGTTGTGGGTTCTGTGGCTGCTGCGGTTGTTGTGGCTGCTGCGGCTGTTGTGGGTTCTGTGGCTGCTGCGGCTGTTGTGGGTTCTGTGGCTGCTGCGGTTGTTGTGGCTGCTGCGGCTGTTGTGGGTTCTGTGGCTGCTGCGGCTGTTGTGGGTTCTGTGGCTGCTGCGGCTGTTGTGGGTTCTGTGGCTGCTGCGGTTGTTGTGGGTTCTGTGGCTGCTGCGGTTGTTGTGGCTGCTGCGGTTGTTGTGGCTGCTGCGGCTGTTGTGGGTTCTGTGGCTGCTGCGGCTGTTGTGGGTTCTGTGGCTGCTGCGGTTGTTGTGGCTGCTGCGGCTGTTGTGGGTTCTGTGGCTGCTGCGGTTGTTGTGGCTGCTGCGGCTGTTGTGGGTTCTGTGGCTGCTGCGGCTGTTGTGGGTTCTGGGGCTGCTGCGGCTGTTGTGGGTTCTGTGGCTGCTGCGGCTGTTGTGGGTTCTGTGGCTGCTGCGGCTGTTGTGGGTTCTGTGGCTGCTGCGGCTGTTGTGGGTTCTGTGGCTGCTGCGGTTGTTGTGGGTTCTGTGGCTGCTGCGGTTGTTGTGGCTGCTGCGGCTGTTGTGGGTTCTGTGGCTGCTGCGGTTGTTGTGGGTTCTGTGGCTGCTGCGGTTGTTGTGGCTGCTGCGGCTGTTGTGGGTTCTGTGGCTGCTGCGGCTGTTGTGGGTTCTGTGGCTGCTGCGGTTGTTGTGGGTTCTGTGGCTGCTGCGGTTGTTGTGGCTGCTGCGGCTGTTGTGGGTTCTGTGGCTGCTGCGGTTGTTGTGGGTTCTGTGGCTGCTGCGGTTGTTGTGGCTGCTGCGGTTGTTGTGGCTGCTGCGGCTGTTGTGGGTTCTGTGGCTGCTGCGGCTGTTGTGGGTTCTGTGGCTGCTGCGGTTGTTGTGGCTGCTGCGGCTGTTGTGGGTTCTGTGGCTGCTGCGGCTGTTGTGGGTTCTGTGGCTGCTGCGGTTGTTGTGGGTTCTGTGGCTGCTGCGGTTGTTGTGGCTGCTGCGGCTGTTGTGGGTTCTGTGGCTGCTGCGGCTGTTGTGGGTTCTGTGGCTGCTGCGGTTGTTGTGGCTGCTGCGGCTGTTGTGGGTTCTGTGGCTGCTGCGGTTGTTGTGGGTTCTGTGGCTGCTGCGGTTGTTGTGGGTTCTGTGGCTGCTGCGGTTGTTGTGGCTGCTGCGGCTGTTGTGGGTTCTGTGGCTGCTGCGGCTGTTGTGGGTTCTGTGGCTGCTGCGGTTGTTGTGGCTGCTGCGGCTGTTGTGGGTTCTGTGGCTGCTGCGGCTGTTGTGGGTTCTGTGGCTGCTGCGGTTGTTGTGGGTTCTGTGGCTGCTGCGGTTGTTGTGGCTGCTGCGGCTGTTGTGGGTTCTGTGGCTGCTGCGGTTGTTGTGGGTTCTGTGGCTGCTGCGGTTGTTGTGGCTGCTGCGGTTGTTGTGGCTGCTGCGGCTGTTGTGGGTTCTGTGGCTGCTGCGGCTGTTGTGGGTTCTGTGGCTGCTGCGGTTGTTGTGGCTGCTGCGGCTGTTGTGGGTTCTGTGGCTGCTGCGGCTGTTGTGGGTTCTGTGGCTGCTGCGGCTGTTGTGGGTTCTGTGGCTGCTGCGGCTGTTGTGGGTTCTGTGGCTGCTGCGGCTGTTGTGGGTTCTGTGGCTGCTGCGGTTGTTGTGGGTTCTGTGGCTGCTGCGGCTGTTGTGGGTTCTGTGGCTGCTGCGGTTGTTGTGGCTGCTGCGGCTGTTGTGGGTTCTGTGGCTGCTGCGGCTGTTGTGGGTTCTGTGGCTGCTGCGGTTGTTGTGGCTGCTGCGGCTGCTGCGGTTGTTGTGGCTGCTGCGGCTGTTGTGGGTTCTGTGGCTGCTGCGGCTGTTGTGGGTTCTGTGGCTGCTGCGGTTGTTGTGGCTGCTGCGGCTGTTGTGGGTTCTGTGGCTGCTGCGGTTGTTGTGGGTTCTGTGGCTGCTGCGGCTGTTGTGGGTTCTGTGGCTGCTGCGGCTGTTGTGGGTTCTGTGGCTGCTGCGGTTGTTGTGGCTGCTGCGGCTGTTGTGGGTTCTGTGGCTGCTGTGGCTGCTGTGGATGGTGTGGACGGTGCGGGCGTCTATGGTGCCCTGGGCGATGTGGTCCTATCGGATAGCGTGGTCTGTGTGGTCCACGTGGATTATGTGGTCTACGGTGGTTGTCTGAACATCCTGGTCCGCCTAGAACAGAAATAAATACATTTTATTAGGATTACCTACCATTTGTGTGTTTTTTCCATTTATAGGAGTTTTTTGGCGCGTATAGAGGCACCATACATGCGCGAAAGTTGATTCATATCGAAATAGCGTATAGCAAGCGGTTGTTAGTTGCGCACAAACGCTCTGCGCATATGATATACGTTAAACTCGCGCTGCTTATCATTTTTGATCTGCATTTTTTCGCGTCAGTCAGTCTGTATTATTTTATTTATTTATTTTATTTATTAATTTAATTCAGGCGACTAGGCCCATACAATATATACCTTACAGACTAACATACATATATTATTGCATAATATATTTATACTATTTTCCACGTATTGATGGCGGCGACGTGTTGCGCAACGCAGTGTCCGGTATATTTATTATCATTACTTGTATTATTAGAAAACAGATTTTGATAGTTCTCACATGTCTTTTATAATATGTTGTAAATAATATATTATTTATATATAGAAGGACGCCAAAATTTCTTGATTTTCGCACACTTCTTCTCGGAAAAAGGAAAATGTGTTATCAATGCATTCAGTACGATGATGTCCTGAATATAAATATATGTGTAAATATACAAGCGCGCAAATGGTGCGGATAGAAACTGTGGCGTCATAAAGATGGCGATACAAAGATTTTTCGATTAGTTAACATACAACATAATATGTGGTAAATCAAACGAAAGGACTTTGTACAGGAGTACAGGAAATGTACAGGTGAGTACATTACAAATATTATAACATATAATTTTGTACATGTTCCTTTTTCCGAGATGACTTGTGGGAAAACTAGCGTAACACCTCATTTTTTCATATGCAATGTATTTATAAAAAGCGTATTTTCCGACTATATGTGGAATGTGTTTTTATACAATTAAAGAATTCTTGGATGGCAAATATTAATATTTACGACTTGGCTTTATATATGATTGTATTTTTATTGTTGAGTATTGTTATTTTTTTAATTAGGTATTTGAATTTTTATTGACATTTTAGTGGTATTGAGTATAGTTTTTAATTTTATTGTCATTTTTATTACTAATTTTATTATTAGAATTTTACTGACATTTTTAGCTGATTTAAATATTAATTATTGTATCAAATGAACACGAAAATGCATGGAAAATATTTTTTTTTAATTTAGTAGTATTCATTAATTTAATGTGATAATGATGATTTTTAATAATGTATTTTGCCTTTTTGCATGCTGATATATTCAGCGAAACATGTTGAACTTTTTATTTTATAATATCGACGTTGTACCATACCGTGTACACCCTACTATAAAGATAATAACTAACAAACCATGAAAATATAAATGAGAGTAAGTATCAACAAGAGTCAGAAAATATAAATAAGAGCTGTAAGTATCAGCAAGAGGTGACTATGCATCAGTGGCACAAAACGCCTCGTACGAAAATATGCAATTTAATCAGTACTATGTCCACTTCATCTTTTATTTATTTTTATTTATTATTGTAAACAAACAAACAGTCTTACAAAGAATTTGACTTAAATGAAGAGTAATTTATAGACCTATAGTTTCCTAGCTTTATAAAAATCAAAACGACTAAATACTAACAAAAAATGAGAAGAGTAGGTATGCTAAACAATGGTAGTGGTAACATTACCTAATTATATATTTAGTTATTTACTGTTGCAACAAAAAAAAGCAAGATTAATAGATAACATTTTTAAAAATCTTTAAGTAAATCTTTCAGAGAGGCTAAACGAGCAGCCACTAAACAAATTTTCGGACAAGTTTTCATCATAATACAAACTTACAGGCTCTTCTAATAAAACTATGTTGAACTATCTTAAGGCGCTTGCCGCGCCCACCCGACCCCCTTTGGAAAACTTTACGCCCACTAGGTGCGTACACCACTGGTTGGGAACACATACTCTAAATAATAGTTAGTTTACAAAGACATCGTTTTCAGTCCATTACCTTATGTTGTAAATTGATTTTGACATTATGGTTAATTTACAATGAATATACTTGCGGTAACATGAACACGGATATTATGGACTTAAAATTGGTTGACTAGTGACCGCCCGCGACTTCATCTACGTAAAAAGTTTTTTGCTATCCCTCGGGATCAGTACTTTTTTCTGGATGTTTTCTGAATGAAGGTACCCTATGTCCTCTGTACCCCTGAGAACGTGTATGTACAATTTCATGGAGATCGGTTCAGTAGTTAAGACGTGAAGGCGTAACAAGCAAACAAACGAACTAAAAACGGACTCGCATCACATTTATAATATTAAATATTAATTATATTAGTATTAGGATTTTTCATGTAATTTGTTATGATACGAGTAAAATGGATGGCATATCAACAGGGCAAAATTAAGGGTGTAGATACGCATCACGTTCCATTTTTTTTAATACAAATGATCATAACAACTCTGCGCGATCCGTCATGAGGGCGAACATTGCAAATTCCTATAACACTATTAAATAGAAATAAGTATATACAAAACACGCAATGCATTTACACGAATACCTCATTATTTCTGTCAAAAATAAAAAAATACTTTAAAATCTGTAAATACCATTAAAAAGACATGTCAAAGTGTACCGATTTGATCAGTTTTTAATATTTTATTTCTCTGTGATTAAAATCATTTTTTTAAATTTTCACTCTATAGTACACTCCTTGACAATACAAAATAAGTGTCGTATTCATATTTGTTACAGCTGAAACGTTTCTGAAAAACACCTCTGACAAGCAAATTTGAAATTCCATACAGATTGTCTTCGTTTTAAAAGACCTGATAATTAATTATGTTTTTCTCTCTATACGGCACTAATTTAAGAATTTTGCTTCCTAAAACTAAAGTTTACATCAAGTAATGCTTTCATTCTTTACAACTTTTTTGGAAAAAAAACGAATTTCTTAGAAATGGTGATATACACTCTTTTATGCATAACATCAGAAATATGGTTTATACCGTGAACCTTCAGTACTACTTTTGGTATGGGTCTAAGTGTTCATTTAATGGGTCTTGCATCGCTATAAGAAAAATGTGTACCTGGCTGTTGTGGTTGTTGTGGTTGCTGTGGCTGCTGTGGGGTTTGTGGCTGCTGTGGTTGCTGTGGCTGCTGCGGCTGCTGCGGCTGCTGAGGCTGTTGTGGGTCCTGTGGTTGCTGCGGCTGCTGGGGCTGCTGCGGCTGCTGCGGCTGCTGTGGTTGCTGTGGCTGCTGCGGCTGTTGTGGGTTCTGTGGCTGCTGCGGCTGTTGTGGGTTCTGTGGCTGCTGCGGTTGTTGTGGCTGCTGCGGCTGTTGTGGGTTCTGTGGCTGCTGCGGTTGTTGTGGCTGTTGAGGCTGTTGTGGGTTCTGAGGCTGCTGCGGTTGTTGTGGCTGCTGCGGCTGTTGTGGGTTCTGTGGCTGCTGCGGCTGTTGTGGGTTCTGTGGCTGCTGCGGTTGTTGTGGCTGCTGCGGCTGTTGTGGGTTCTGTGGCTGCTGCGGCTGTTGTGGGTTCTGTGGCTGCTGCGGTTGTTGTGGGTTCTGTGGCTGCTGCGGCTGTTGTGGGTTCTGTGGCTGCTGCGGTTGTTGTGGCTGCTGCGGCTGTTGTGGGTTCTGTGGCTGCTGCGGTTGTTGTGGCTGCTGCGGCTGTTGTGGCTGCTGCGGCTGTTGTGGGTTCTGTGGCTGCTGCGGTTGTTGTGGCTGCTGCGGCTGTTGTGGGTTCTGTGGCTGCTGCGGTTGTTGTGGCTGCTGCGGCTGTTGTGGGTTCTGTGGCTGCTGCGGTTGTTGTGGCTGCTGCGGCTGTTGTGGGTTCTGTGGCTGCTGCGGCTGTTGTGGGTTCTGTGGCTGCTGCGGTTGTTGTGGCTGCTGCGGCTGTTGTGGGTTCTGTGGCTGCTGCGGCTGTTGTGGGTTCTGTGGCTGCTGCGGTTGTTGTGGCTGCTGCGGTTGTTGTGGCTGCTGCGGTTGTTGTGGCTGCTGCGGCTGTTGTGGGTTCTGTGGCTGCTGCAGTTGTTGTGGCTGCTGCGGCTGTTGTGGCTGCTGCGGTTGTTGTGGCTGCTGCGGTTGTTGTGGCTGCTGCGGCTGTTGTGGGTTCTGTGGCTGCTGCGGTTGTTGTGGCTGCTGCGGCTGTTGTGGGTTCTGTGGCTGCTGCGGCTGTTGTGGCTGCTGCGGCTGTTGTGGGTTCTGTGGCTGCTGCGGTTGTTGTGGCTGCTGCGGCTGTTGTGGGTTCTGTGGCTGCTGCGGTTGTTGTGGCTGCTGCGGCTGTTGTGGGTTCTGTGGCTGCTGCGGTTGTTGTGGCTGCTGCGGCTGTTGTGGGTTCTGTGGCTGCTGCGGCTGTTGTGGGTTCTGTGGCTGCTGCGGTTGTTGTGGCTGCTGCGGCTGTTGTGGGTTCTGTGGCTGCTGCGGCTGTTGTGGGTTCTGTGGCTGCTGCGGTTGTTGTGGCTGCTGCGGTTGTTGTGGCTGCTGCGGTTGTTGTGGCTGCTGCGGCTGTTGTGGGTTCTGTGGCTGCTGCAGTTGTTGTGGCTGCTGCGGCTGTTGTGGCTGCTGCGGTTGTTGTGGCTGCTGCGGTTGTTGTGGCTGCTGCGGCTGTTGTGGGTTCTGTGGCTGCTGCGGTTGTTGTGGCTGCTGCGGCTGTTGTGGGTTCTGTGGCTGCTGCGGCTGTTGTGGCTGCTGCGGCTGTTGTGGGTTCTGTGGCTGCTGTGGCTGCTGTGGATGGTGTGGACGGTGCGGGCGTCTATGGTGCCCTGGGCGATGTGGTCCTATCGGATAGCGTGGTCTGTGTGGTCCACGTGGATTATGTGGTCTACGGTGGTTGTCTGAACATCCTGGTCCGCCTAGAACAGAAATAAATATATTTTATTAGGATTACCTACCATTGTGTGTTTTTTTATAGGATTTATAGGAGTATTTTGGCGCGTATAGAGGCACCATACATGCGCGAAAGTTGATTCATATCGAAATAGCGTATAGCAAGCGGTTTTTTTTAACTAGAAAAAACCGGGTTCCAAACTCTGTCGGTTATCCGATTTTTTCGGTTATCCGGTTAACCGGTTTGCATGCCCTAATGTGCACCGTTACTATGTACCACCTTTCATACCGTGTTTGAAGCAAATAATAGTACATTATGAGACAAGTTAGACACAAGGCTGTGGGTTGCAGCCCGAGCCGCAGGCGAGGGCGTAACTCAGCCGAGTGTGCAATAAGCAAGAGCTCACGAGTTTCATACGACGTTTTTCAACACATTTGCGAGGAAAAAACAAAGTAATATATCACAAAGCAACAAATATGGCAAAAACAAAATATGATAATTATGGGAAAAGGCGCGCATGTTTTTTTTTGTTTTTTTTTTCACAGGCTAACGCAAGAATTTTTTGCGAACAAAGGGGTGAGGAGCATACAGCCTACTACTAATACTTCAAAATTATAATTTTAAGTGACAAAATGCAAATATTTTAATATTTTATAACAAAATATTTTGAATTATGAATAATTTGATAATAATTATATATTTAAAAGAATTCTTGGATGGCAAATATTAATATTTACGACTTGGCTTTATATATGATTGTATTTTTATTGTTGAGTATTGTTATTTTTTTAATTAGGTATTTGAATTTTTATTGACATTTTAGTGGTATTGAGTATAGTTTTTAATTTTATTGTCATTTTTATTACTAATTTTATTATTAGAATTTTACTGACATTTTTAGCTACTTTAAATATTAATTATTGTATCAAATGAACACGAAAATGCATGGAAAATTTTTTTTTTTAATTTAGTAGTATTCATTAATTTAATGTGATAGTGATGATTTTTAATAATGTATTTTGCCTTTTTGCATGCTGATATATTCAGCGAAACATGTTGAACTTTTTATTTTATAACATCGACGTTGTACCATACCGTGTACACCCTACTATAAAGATAATAACTAACAAACCATGAAAATATAAATGAGAGTAAGTATCAACAAGAGTCAGAAAATATAAATAAGAGCTGTAAGTATCAGCAAGAAAGAGGTGACTATGCATCAGTGGCACAAAACGCCTCGTACGAAAATATGCAATTTAATCAGTACTATGTCCACTTCATCTTTTATTTATTTTTATTTATTATTGTAAACAAATAAACAGTCTTACAAAGAATTTGACTTAAATGAAGAGTAATTTATAGACCTATAGTTTCCTAGCTTTATAAAAATCAATACGACTAAATACTAACAAAAAATGAGAAGAGTAGGTATGCTAAACAATGGTAGTGGTAACATTACCTAATTATATATTTAGTTATTTACTGTTGCAACAAAAAAAGCAAATCTTTCAGAGAGGCTAAACGAGCAGCCACTAAACAAATTTTCGGACAAGTTTTCATCATAATACAAACTTACAGGCTCTTCTAATAAAACTATGTTGAACTATCTTAAGGCGCTTGCCGCGCCCACCCGACCCCCTTTGGAAAACTTTACGCCCCCTAGGTGCGTACACCACTGGTTGGGAACACATACTCTAAATAATAGTTAGTTTACAAAGACATCGTTTTCAGTCCATTACCTTATGTTGTAAATTGATTTTGACATTATGGTTAATTTACAATGAATATACTCGCGGTAACATGAACACGGATATTATGGATTTAAAATTGGTTGACTAGTGACCGCCTGCGACTTCATCTACGTAAAAAGTTTTTTGCTATCCCTCGGGATCAGTACTTTTTTCTGGATGTTTTCTGAATGAAGGTACCCTATGTCCTCTGTACCCTTAATCTTAATCTTAATCATAGAAATCCGTTCAGCCGTTTGAAAGATATGAGGTAATAAAGAATATTACATACAAACATACATACTTACAAGATACGCGCGAAACACATAACCCTCTTGCAGTCGGGTAAAAACAAAATATGATAATTATGGGAAAAGGCGCGCATGTTTTTTTTTTGTTTTTTTTTCACAGGGTAACGCAAGAATTTTTTGCGAACAAAGGGGTGAGGAGCATACAGCCTACTACTAATACTTCAAAATTATAATTTTAAGTGACAAAATGCAAATATTTTAATATTTTATAACAAAATATTTTGAATTATGAATAATTTGATAATAATTATATATTTATTTGACTTAATTAAGGACTTACACATTTATTTATTCCAAAAATGTATATGATTTTTTAGCAGCATAAAACCTCTTTGTTGTCAAAAAAAAATAACTGTATTACCCGGCTAAATTGGGAATGCTCTGTTTACTCGCATAGATCTTGCAGTAAGGTACTAGTTTAACTTTGTAGGGTTAATTCTATTACGAACTAGTGTTTTATATATTATTGCACGCGTTTGTTATAGCTGGGTTTATGGCCCTAAAAGCGGTGTATTAGGGCTCACTTTACGAGCAAGTGTGTTGAAAATCCCTAATTTTTGAAGCTAGGATCTTAATCCCTGGTTTTTTACACATATTAGCGAAATGGCCGGAACGAAAGCAGTTATAACAAAGTTTATAACTAGGCAAAAGCTTGAGTCTTGCGTCCACGCTTAAGGATAAAAATTGTGGACATTGAGCCAAATTATGGTCACCCTTGCACTTTGGGCAAACACGATGATTTGACTCAGAAGTCCCTTGATTTTGACCACCTTGCACTGAAATCATAGATTTTATTTTACCAGTAGTAGGAGGTTTAATTCCAGAATGCAAACCCTTTGATAATTCAAGCGTTTCGATTAAATCAGCCCGATTGCGAACAAACTGAATCAAAATTTCAAAAGTTATGGAGCTATTTTTATCCATGCGTCCCTTATACTCTTCCCACTCGCGATAAGTTTTTGAGTCTAATTTTTGAGTGAGTATAAAAATGAGTAAGGTGTCCCAATGCTTAACAGGTTCGCCCAACGTCTCAAGCGCCCTTAAATTTTTGTTAACTTGGTCAATTAAGCGCTTTAAGTTTGAGGACGATTCTTTTGTAATGGTATCAAGATTAAATAAGGAAGATACGTGGTTTTGTACCAACAACCTTTTATTGTCGAACCTATCGCACAACAGTTTCCAAGCTACGGCATAGTTGTTAGCCGAGAATTCAATGGATTGGATAACAACCGCTGTAACAATATATAAAATTCAAAGTCCTGACTGACTGACTGACTGACTGATTGAGATATCAACACACAGCCAAAACCGCTGAACCTAGATACTTGAAATTTTGCACATAGGTTCCTCATGAGGTCTAGGGTTGCACTAAGAAAGAATTTTTCAAAACTCACCCCCCAAGGGGGTGAAACGGGGTTCCGAAGTTTGTATGAAAGTCCCTCAGTTTTGAAGCTAGGATCTTCAAATTTTGTGTTTAGGCTGACCATTGAAAATTAATAAATATGGGTCTCAGCGTTTTTCAAAATTCTACCCCCGAAAGGGTCAAAAGGGGGATGAAGTTGTGTATTGAAGAAAATCCTTTATATTCGAAGTAAAAATCGCTAAATTTATAATTTAGGCTTATGGATGGAAATCTAACGCATAGACATTACAACTTTAAACTTCGTAGGAGCACATCTAAAAACAAATAAGTAAACATACAACCACTTAAGGGTAAATGGAGTGAGAAAACAAATAAAAATCGATATGGATGTCGTTCTTGAGGTTTTATGGGATGGTGATTGCGAAAATGAGATTTAAGATTGTCTAAGTTTTAAAAGACCTGATAATTAATTATGTTTTTCTCTTTATACGGCACTAATTTAAGAATTTTGCTTCCTAAAACAAAAGTTTACATCAAGTAATGCTTTCATTCTTTAGATAACTTCTTTGGAAAAAACGAATTTCTTAGAAATGCAGATATACACTCTTTTATGCATAACATCAGAAATATGGTTTATACCGTGAACCTTCAGTACTACTTTTGGTATGTATCTAAGTGTTCATTTAATGGGTCTTGCATCGCTATAAGAAAAATGTGTACCTGGCTGTTGTGGTTGCTGTGGCTGCTGTGGGGTTTGTGGCTGCTGTGGTTGCTGTGGCTGCTGCGGCTGCTGAGGCTGTTGTGGGTCCTGTGGTTGCTGCGGCTGCTGGGGCTGCTGCGGCTGCTGTGGTTGCTGTGGCTGCTGCGGCTGTTGTGGGGTTTGTGGTTGCTGCGGCTGCTGAGGCTGACCTGATATTAATTATGTTTTTCTCTTTATACGGCACTAATTTAAGAATTTTGCTCCCTAAAACCAAAGTTTACATTAAGTAATGCTTTCATTCTTTAGATAACTTCTTTGGAAAAAAACGAATTTCTTAGACATGCAGATATACACTCTTTTATGCATAACATCAGAAATATGTTTACTAGTGACCGCCCGCGACTACATCTACGTGAAAAGTTTTTTGCTATCCCTCGGGATCAGTACTTTTTTTCTGGATGGTTTCTGAATGAAGGTACCCTATGTCCTCTGTAGACCCCTGTCCCCTGAGAACAGAAAAATGTGTACCTGGCTGTTGTGGTTGTTGTGGTTGCTGTGGCTGCTGTGGGGTTTGTGGCTGCTGTGGTTGCTGTGGCTGCTGCGGCTGTTGTGGGGTTTGTGGCTGCTGCGGCTGCTGAGGCTGTTGTGGGTCCTGTGGTTGCTGCGGCTGCTGGGGCTGCTGCGGCTGTTGTGGGGTTTGTGGCTGCTGTGGTTGCTGTGGCTGCTGCGGCTGCTGAGGCTGACCTGATAATTAATTATGTTTTTCTCTTTATACTTAAGTTTACATGAAGTAATGCTTTCATTCTTTAGATAACTTCTTTGGAAAAAACGAATTTCTTAGAAATGCAGATGTACACTCTTTTATGCAAAATATGGTCTAAGTGCTCATTTAATGGGTCTTGCATCGCTATAAGAAAAATGTGTACCTGGCTGTTGTGGTTGCTGTGGTTGCTGTGGCTGCTGCGGCTGTTGTGGGTTCTGTGGTTGCTGCGGCTGCTGAGGCTGCTGCGGCTGTTGTGGCTGTTGTGGCTGCTGAGGCTGTTGTGGGTTCTGTGGTTGCTGCGGCTGTTGTTTGTGATGATGTGGGCCTCTATGTGGTCTGTGAGGTTTTCCTGGGTAATGTGGTCGTCTTGGGTGGTGTGGTCGTCTTGGGTGGTGTGGTCGTCTTGGGTGGTGTGGTCGCCCTGGGCGGTGGGGCCGCTTTGGTCCTCCGGAACCTCCCTTACCTGTTGAGTGTATTTTAAAACGTTATGATAATTGTTACTATGATACGAGTAAAATGGATGGCATATCAACAGGGCAAAATTAAGGGTGTAGATACGCATCACGTTCCATTTTTTCAATACAAATGATCAAAACAACTCTGCCCGATCCGTCATGAGGGCGAACATTGCAAATTCCTATAACACTATTAAATAGATATAAGTATATACAAAACACGCAATGCATTTACACGAATACCTCATTATTTCTGACAAAAATAAAAAAATACTTTAAAATCTGTAAATACCTTTAAAACGACATGTCAAAGTGTACCGATTTGAGCAGTTTTAAATATTTTATTTCTCTGTGATTAAAATCATTTTTTAAAATTTTCACTCTATAGTACACTCCTTGACAATACAAAATAAGTGTCGTATTCATATTTGTTACAGCTGAAACGTTTCTGAAAAACACCTCTGACAAGCAAATTTGAAATTCCATACAGATTGTCTTCGTTTTAAAAGACCTGATAATTAATTATGTTTTTCTCTCTATACAGTACTAATTTAAGAATTTTGCTTCCTAAAACTAAAGTTTACATCAAGTAATGCTTTCATTCTTTAGATAACTTCTTTGGAAAAAAACGAATTTCTTAGAAATGCAGATATACACTCTTTTATGCATAACATCAGAAATATGTTTACTAGTGACCGCCCGCGACTACATCTACGTGAAAAGTTTTTTGCTATCCCTCGGGATCAGTACTTTTTTTTGGATGTTTTCTGAATGAAGGTACGAAGGTAGATTTTTCAAAACTCACCCCCCAAGGGGGTGAAACGGGGTTCCGAAGTTTGTATGAAAGTCCCTCAGTTTTGAAGCTAGGATCTTCAAATTTTGTGATTAGGCTGACCATTGAAAATTAATAAATACGGGTCTCAGCGTTTTTCAAAATTCTACCCCCGAAAGGGTCCAAAGGGGGATGAAGTTGTGTATTGAAGAAAATCCTTTATACTCGAAGTAAAAATCGCTAAATTTATAATTTATGCTTATGGATGGAAATCTAACGCATCGACATTACAACTTTAAACTTCGTAGAAGCACATCTAAAAATAAATAAGTAAACATATTATATTTCGTAATTTTGAAAATCAACCAGTTAGGGGTAAATGGAGTGAGAAAACAAATAAAAATCGATATGGATGTCGTTCTTGAGGTTTTATGGGATGGTGATTGCGAAAATGAGATTTAAGTTTGTCTTAGTTTTAAAAGACTTGATAATTAATTATGTTTTTCTCTTTATACGGCACTAATTTAAGAATTTTGCTTCCTAAAACTAAAGTTTACATCAAGTAATGCTTTCATTCTTTAGATAACTTCTTTGGAAAAAACGAATTTCTTAGAAATGCAGATATACACTCTTTTATGCATAACATCAAAAATATGGTTTATACCGTGAACCTTCAGTTCTACTTTTGGTATGGGTCTAAGTGTTCATTCAATGGGTCTTGCATCGCTATAAGAAAAATGTGTACCTGGCTGTTGTGGTTGTTGTGGTTGCTGTGGCTGCTGTGGGGTTTGTGGCTGCTGTGGTTGCTGTGGCTGCTGCGGCTGCTGCGGCTGCTGAGGCTGTTGTGGGTCCTGTGGTTGCTGCGGCTGCTGGGGCTGCTGCGGCTGCTGCGGCTGCTGTGGTTGCTGTGGCTGCTGCGGCTGCTGAGGCTGTTGTGGGTCCTGTGGTTGCTGCGGCTGCTGGGGCTGCTGCGGCTGCTGCGGCTGTTGTGGGGTTTGTGGCTGCTGTGGTTGCTGTGGCTGCTGCGGCTGCTGCGGCTGCTGAGGCTGTTGTGGGTCCTGTGGTTGCTGCGGCTGCTGGGGCTGCTGCGGCTGCTGTGGTTGCTGTGGCTGCTGTGGGGTTTGTGGCTGCTGCGGCTGCTGGGGCTGCTGCGGCTGCTGCGGCTGTTGTGGGGTTTGTGGCTGCTGTGGTTGCTGTGGCTGCTGCGGCTGCTGCGGCTGCTGCGGTTGCTGAGGCTGTTGTGGGTCCTGTGGTTGCTGCGGCTGCTGGGGCTGCTGCGGCTGCTGTGGTTGCTGTGGCTGCTGTGGGGTTTGTGGCTGCTGTGGTTGCTGTGGCTGCTGCGGCTGTTGTGGGGTTTGTGGCTGCTGCGGCTGCTGCGGCTGCTGAGGCTGTTGTGGGTCCTGTGGTTGCTGCGGCTGCTGGGGCTGCTGCGGCTGCTGCGGCTGTTGTGGGGTTTGTGGCTGCTGTGGTTGCTGCGGCTGCTGCGGCTGCTGAGGCTGTTGTGGGTCCTGTGGTTGCTGCGGCTGCTGGGGCTGCTGCGGCTGCTGTGGTTGCTGTGGCTGCTGTGGGGTTTGTGGCTGCTGTGGTTGCTGTGGCTGCTGCGGCTGTTGTGGGGTTTGTGGCTGCTGCGGCTGCTGCGGCTGCTGAGGCTGTTGTGGGTCCTGTGGTTGCTGCGGCTGCTGGGGCTGCTGCGGCTGCTGCGGCTGTTGTGGGGTTTGTGGCTGCTGTGGTTGCTGTGGCTGCTGCGGCTGCTGAGGCTGACCTGATAATTAATTATGTTTTTCTCTTTATACTTAAGTTTACATGAAGTAATGCTTTCATTCTTTTGATAACTTCTTTGGAAAAAACGAATTTCTTAGAAATGCAGATATACACTCTTTTATGCAAAACATGGTCTAAGTGTTCATTTAATGGGTCTTGCATCGCTATAAGAAAAATGTGTACCTGGCTGTTGTGGTTGCTGTGGCTGCTGCGGCTGTTGTGGGGTTTGTGGCTGCTGTGGTTGCTGTGGCTGCTGCGGCTGTTGTGGGTTCTGTGGTTGCTGCGGCTGCTGAGGCTGCTGCGGCTGTTGTGGCTGCTGAGGCTGTTGTGGGTTCTGTGGTTGCTGCGGCTGTTGTGGGTGATGATGTGGGCCTCTATGTGGTCTGTGAGGTTTTCCTGGGTAATGTGGTCGTCTTGGGTAGTGTGGTCGCCCTGGGCGGTGGGGCCGCTTTGGTCCTCCGGAACCTCCCTTACCTGTTGAGTGTATTTTAAAACGTTATGATAATTATTACTATGATACGAGTAAAATGGATGGCATATCAACAGGGCAAAATTAAGGGTGTAGATACGCATCACGTTCCATTTTTTCAATACAAATGATCAAAACAACTCTGCGCGATCCGTCATGAGGGCGAACATTGCAAATTCCTATAACACTATTAAATAGATATAAGTATATATAAATCTGTGTAATTTTATATTCTTTATGGATCTATAGGTCTATAAGAAACTCATATTTTTTGTATGCAATACCAATGTATAAGACTGTTTGTATCCTAAATAAAATAAAATAAAAAATAAAAAATAAAAAAAATAAAACACGCAATGCATTTACACGAATACCCAAGTTCTAAATGGATGGCTGCTTCCCAGCCAGTAGCCACCGGTTGTTAGTGTTCCACTGGGGGTCCGGTATGTTGGCGACTGGCTGAGATGCCACCTTTTTGATACTTTTTGTTTTATATTTTTATAATGACGTTTTCCTTAAAATAGGCTCTTTGGGTTTCCTTTTTGGTGTCTCTGTTTTGTTGTCATATGCCTTGTGCTCCAGATCTTTGCTTGTTGATTACCTACTAAGTAATTAAATTGTTATAATAACTAAGTGTTTCCATCATCCTCCAACTACAGTCCATTTTAGCTCACCAACATTTTGGCGAATTTCTTAGAAATGCAGATATACACTCTTTTATGCATAACATCAGAAATATGGTTTATACCGTGAACCTTCAGTACTACTTTTGGTATGGGTCTAAGTGTTCATTTAATAAGTCTTGCATCGCTATAAGAAAAATGTGTACCTGGCTGTTGTGGTTGTTGTGGTTGCTGTGGCTGCTGTGGGGTTTGTGGCTGCTGTGGTTGCTGTGGCTGCTGCGGCTGCTGCGGCTGCTGAGGCTGTTGTGGGTCCTGTGGTTGCTGCGGCTGCTGGGGCTGCTGCGGCTGTTGTGGGGTTTGTGGCTGCTGTGGTTGCTGTGGCTGCTGCGGCTGCTGCGGCTGCTGAGGCTGTTGTGGGTCCTGTGGTTGCTGCGGCTGCTGGGGCTGCTGCGGCTGCTGCGGCTGTTGTGGGGTTTGTGGCTGCTGTGGTTGCTGTGGCTGCTGCGGCTGCTGCGGCTGCTGAGGCTGTTGTGGGTCCTGTGGTTGCTGCGGCTGCTGCGGCTGCTGTGGTTGCTGTGGCTGCTGTGGGGTTTGTGGCTGCTGCGGCTGCTGGGGCTGCTGCGGCTGCTGCGGCTGTTGTGGGGTTTGTGGCTGCTGTGGTTGCTGTGGCTGCTGCGGCTGCTGCGGTTGCTGAGGCTGTTGTGGGTCCTGTGGTTGCTGCGGCTGCTGGGGCTGCTGCGGCTGCTGTGGTTGCTGTGGCTGCTGTGGGGTTTGTGGCTGCTGTGGTTGCTGTGGCTGCTGCGGCTGTTGTGGGGTTTGTGGCTGCTGCGGCTGCTGCGGCTGCTGAGGCTGTTGTGGGTCCTGTGGTTGCTGCGGCTGCTGGGGCTGCTGTGGTTGCTGTGGCTGCTGCGGCTGCTGCGGCTGCTGAGGCTGTTGTGGGTCCTGTGGTTGCTGCGGCTGCTGGGGCTGCTGCGGCTGCTGTGGTTGCTGTGGCTGCTGTGGGGTTTGTGGCTGCTGCGGCTGCTGGGGCTGCTGCGGCTGCTGCGGCTGTTGTGGGGTTTGTGGCTGCTGTGGTTGCTGTGGCTGCTGCGGCTGCTGCGGTTGCTGAGGCTGTTGTGGGTCCTGTGGTTGCTGCGGCTGCTGGGGCTGCTGCGGCTGTTGTGGTTGCTGTGGCTGCTGTGGGGTTTGTGGCTGCTGTGGTTGCTGTGGCTGCTGCGGCTGTTGTGGGGTTTGTGGCTGCTGCGGCTGCTGCGGCTGCTGAGGCTGTTGTGGGTCCTGTGGTTGCTGCGGCTGCTGAGGCTGCTGCGGCTGCTGCGGCTGTTGTGGGGTTTGTGGCTGCTGTGGTTGCTGTGGCTGCTGCGGCTGACCTGATAATTAATTATGTTTTTCTCTTTATACTTAAGTTTACATGAAGTAATGCTTTCATTCTTTAGATAACTTCTTTGGAAAAAACGAATTTCTTAGAAATGCAGATATACACTCTTTTATGCAAAACATGGTCTAAGTGTTCATTTAATGGGTCTTGCATCGCTATAAGAAAAATGTGTACCTGGCTGTTGTGGTTGCTGTGGCTGCTGAGGCTGTTGTGGGTCCTGTGGTTGCTGCGGCTGCTGAGGCTGCTGCGGCTGCTGCGGCTGTTGTGGGGTTTGTGGCTGCTGTGGTTGCTGTGGCTGCTGCGGCTGCTGAGGCTGACCTGATAATTAATTATGTTTTTCTCTTTATACTTAAGTTTACATGAAGTAATGCTTTCATTCTTTAGATAACTTCTTTGGAAAAAACGAATTTCTTAGAAATGCAGATATACACTCTTTTATGCAAAACATGGTCTAAGTGTTCATTTAATGGGTCTTGCATCGCTATAAGAAAAATGTGTACCTGGCTGTTGTGGTTGCTGTGGCTGCTGCGGCTGTTGTGGGGTTTGTGGCTGCTGTGGTTGCTGTGGCTGCTGCGGCTGTTGTGGGTTCTGTGGTTGCTGCGGCTGCTGAGGCTGCTGCGGCTGTTGTGGCTGCTGAGGCTGTTGTGGGTTCTGTGGTTGCTGCGGCTGTTGTGGGTGATGATGTGGGCCTCTATGTGGTCTGTGAGGTTTTCCTGGGTAATGTGGTCGTCTTGGGTAGTGTGGTCGCCCTGGGCGGTGGGGCCGCTTTGGTCCTCCGGAACCTCCCTTACCTGTTGAGTGTATTTTAAAACGTTATGATAATTATTACTATGATACGAGTAAAATGGATGGCATATCAACAGGGCAAAATTAAGGGTGTAGATACGCATCACGTTCCATTTTTTCAATACAAATGATCAAAACAACTCTGCGCGATCCGTCATGAGGGCGAACATTGCAAATTCCTATAACACTATTAAATAGATATAAGTATATATAAAACACGCAATGCATTTACACGAATACCCAAGTTCTAAATGGATGGCTGCTTCCCAGCCAGTAGCCACCGGTTGTTAGTGTTCCACTGGGGGTCCGGTATGTTGGCGACTGGCTGAGATGCCACCTTTTTGATACTTTTTGTTTTATATTTTTATAATGACGTTTTCCTTAAGGCTCGCTTACGCCGCGGGCGCGAGTCAAAATTAGGTATCGAAGCGCTACCCACACAGCGATCGACGGACTTGCGCGGTTCACGCACACATCTACGCTTTAACAGTGGTCCGCTTGCGCTCAATTTAATACGAGTAGTACACCTACTCGAGCGTTATGAATATAAGATTCTTGGTAGTAAGTATTTAAATTACTTAAAATGCATATCTTCTATGGTTTTAGGTGGGCACTGCTAGGGCACAGGCCTTCATTATGGGTTGATAAGGAGGATGGGCCATAACCCACCACGCGGGCCCAATGCGGATTGGTGGGTGTTAACGACTGCACTTAGCCGGGACCAACGGCTTAACGTGCCTTCCGAAGCACGGAGGAGCTCAAGATAATAAATTTTGGTCACCCATCCCATGACCGACCCTTGCGAACGTTACTTAACTTCCGCAATCGCTGGGCCAGGCGCTAAACCACTGCTCCACCGAGCTCCTCACTGCTAGGGCACAGGCCTTCATTACGGGTTGGTAAGGAGGATGGGCCATAACCCACCACGCGGGCCCAATGCGTATTGGTGGGTGTTAACGACTGCAAATGCAGCCGGGACCAACGGCTTAACGTGCCTTCCGAAGCACGGAGGAGCTCGAGATAATAAATTTTGGTCACCCATCCCATGCCATGACCAACCCTTGCGAACGTTGCTTAACTTCCGCAATCGCTGGGCCAGGCGCTAAACCACTGCTCCACCGAGCTCCTCACTGCTAGGGCACAGGCCTTCATTATGGGTTGGTAAAGAGGATGGGCCATAACACCACGCGGACCCAATGCGGATTGGTGGGTGTTAACGACTGCAAATGCAGCCAGGACCAACGGCTTAACGTGCCTTCCGAAGCACGGAGGAGCTCGAGATAATAAATTTTGGTCACCCATCCCATGACCGACCCTTGCGAACGTTCCTTAACTTCCGCAATCGCTGGGCCAGGCGCTAAACTACTGCTCCACCGAGCTCCTCACTGCTAGGGCACAGGCCTTCATTACGGGTTGGTTAGGAGGATGGGCCATAACCCACCACGCGGGCCCAATGCTGATTGGTGGGTGTTAACGACTGCAAATGCAGCCGGGACCAACGGCTTAACGTGCCTTCCGAAGCACGGAGGAGCTCGAGATAATAAATTATGGTCACCCATCCCATGACCGACCCTTGCGAACGTTGCTTAACTTCCGCAGTCACTGGGCCAGGCGCTAAACCACTGCTCCACCGAGCTCCTCACTGCTAGGGCAAAGGCCTTCATTATGGGTTGGTAAAGAGGATGGGCCATAACCCACCACGCGGGCCCAATGCGGATTGGTGGGTGTTAACGACTGCAAATGCAGCCGGGACCAACGGCTTAACGTGCCTTCCGAAGCACGGAGGAGCTCGAGATAATAAATTTTGGTCACCCATCCCATGACCGACCCTTGCGAACGTTGCTTAACTTCCGCAATCGCTGGGCCAGGCGCTAAAACACTGCTCCACCGAGCTCCACACAATGCTAACACAATAACTTGTAATAAATTAGGTATTCAGATTAATTATTATTTAAAAGAAGACAACCCTGAAGTCGTTAGAAATAAGAGCTACGCGATAGAAAGAGAGGCAACTTCTAGGTGAATATAACTGTAGGCAAGGGAGCGGTGTGCGACCTGAATTGCACTTTATTGCGTCTGGGATAAAGTCGCTATTTATTTAAATGACTTTGCGGAGTGGATCTTCTGTACTTGTACTATTATGTATTCTGTGGTTTTAGTACTATTTTGACAAGAAAACAGCAACGCAGTGTATAAAAAAAATATAAATAAGCCAAGATGGCAGCAATTTTTTTGCGTTTAACATTGCGTTGTTATTTCCTTGTCAAAATAGTACCAAAAACCGAGTTTCCTCGAAAAAGGCCCATAAACAAAAAAGTAGGCTCTTCAAATTTTCTTTCTTTCTTCTTTAAAAAAGCCACAAACAAAAAAGTTGTTGGCCGCCATCTAGGATTTTTTATACTTTTATAATTGCGTTGCCGTTTTCTTGTCAAAATTGTAACAAAACCGAGTTTTATTAAAATCGGCCCACAAACAAAAAAGTTGGCCGCCATCTTGGATTTTTATATTTTTTAAAGAAGAAAGAAAGAAAATTTGAAGAGCCTACTTTTTTGTTTATGGGCCTTTTTCGAGGAAACTCGGTTTTTGGTACTATTTTGACAAGGAAATAACAACGCAATGTTAAACGCAAAAAAATTGCTGCCATCTTGGCTTTTTTATATTTTTTTTATACACTGCGTTGCTGTTTTCTTGTCAAAATAGTACTAAAACCACAGAATACATAATAGTACAAGTACAAAAGATCCACTCCGCAAAGTCATTTAAATAAATAGCGACTCTATCCCAGACGCAATAAAGTGCAATTCAGGTCGCACACCGCTCCCTTGCCTACAGTTATATTCACCTAGAAGTTGCCTCTCTTTCTATCGCGTAGCTCTTATTTCTTCTAACGACTTCAGGGTTGTCTTCTTTTAAATATAATTAGGTATAGGTATAATTAGGTATTCAGATTAATTATTATCTGAATACCTAATTTATTACAAGTTATTGTGTTAGCATTGTGAGGAGCTCGGTGGAGCAGTGGTTTAGCGCCTGACCCAGCGATTGCGGAAGTTAAGCAACGTTCGCAAGGGTCGGTCATGGGATGGGTGACCAAAATTTATTATCTCGAGCTCCTCCGTGCTTCGGAAGGCACGTTAAGCCGTTGGTCCCGGCTGCATTTGCAGTCGTTAACACCCACCAATCCGCATTGGACCCGCGTGGTGGGTTATGGCCCATCCTCCTTACCAACCCATAATGAAGGCCTGTGCCCTAGCAGTGAGGAGCTCGGTGGAGCAGTGGTTTAGCGCCTGGCCCAGCGATTGCGGAAGTTAAGCAACGTTCGCAAGGGTCGGTCATGGGATGGGTGACCAAAATGTATTATCTCGAGCTCCTCCGTGCTTCGTAAGGCACGTTAAGCCGTTGGTCCCGGCTGCATTTGCAGTCGTTAACACCCACCAATCCGCATTGGGCCCGCGTGGTGGGTTATGGCCCATCCTCCTTACCAACTCATAATGAAGGCCTGTGCCCTAGCAGTGAGGAGCTCGGTGGAGCAGTGGTTTAGCGCCTGGCCCAGCGATTGCGGAAGTTAAGCAACGTTCGCAAGGGTCGGTCATGGGATGGGTGACCAAAATTTATTGTCTCGAGCTCCTCCGTGCTTCGGAAGGCACGTTAAGCCGTTGGTCCCGGCTGCATTTGCAGTCGTTAACACCCACCAATCCGCATTGGGCCCGCGTGGTGGGTTATGGCCCATCCTCCTTACCAACTCATAATGAAGGCCTGTGCCCTAGCAGTGAGGAGCTCGGTGGAGCAGTGGTTTAGCGCCTGGCCCAGCGATTGCGGAAGTTAAGCAACGTTCGCAAGGGTCGGTCATGGGATGGGTGACCAAAATGTATTATCTCGAGCTCCTCCGTGCTTCGTAAGGCACGTTAAGCCGTTGGTCCCGGCTGCATTTGCAGTCGTTAACACCCACCAATCCGCATTGGACCCGCGTGGTGGGTTATGGCCCATCCTCCTTACCAACCCATAATGAAGGCCTGTGCCCTAGCAGTGAGGAGCTCGGTGGAGCAGTGGTTTAGCGCCTGGCCCAGCGATTGCGGAAGTTAAGCAACGTTCGCAAGGGTCGGTCATGGGATGGGTGACCAAAATGTATTATCTCGAGCTCCTCCGTGCTTCGGAAGGCACGTTAAGCCGTTGGTCCCGGCTGCATTTGCAGTCGTTAACACCCACCAATCCGCATTGGGCCCGCGTGGTGGGTTATGGCCCATCCTCCTTACCAACCCATAATGAAGGCCTGTGCCCTAGCAGTGAGGAGCTCGGTGGAGCAGTGGTTTAGCGCCTGGCCCAGCGATTGCGGAAGTTAAGCAACGTTCGCAAGGGTCGGTCATGGGATGGGTGACCAAAATTTATTATCTCGAGCTCCTCCGTGCTTCGGAAGGCACGTTCAGCCGTTGGTCCCGGCTGCATTTGCAGTCGTTAACACCCACCAATCCACATTGGGCCCGCGTGGTGGGTTATGGCTCATCCTCCTTACCAACTCATAATGAAGGCCTGTGCCCTAGCAGTGAGGAGCTCGGTGGAGCAGTGGTTTAGTGCCTGGCCCAGACATTGCGGAACTTAAGCAACGTTCGCAAGGGTCGGTCATGGGATGGGTGACCAAAATTTATTATCTCGAGCTCCTCCGTGCTTCGGAAGGCACCCCAAGCCCCCCTCGGGCCCCTTGCCCCCTCGAGCCCACTCCAAGCTCCCCTCGAGCCCACCCCAAGCCCCCCCCCTCAGGCCCACCCAGAGCCTCATTTAGCCCACCCAAGCTTTCTTCGAACCCACCCCGAGCCCCCCTTAAACCAACCACCAACCCCCCCTAGACCCACCCCGAACTCCCCTTCGAGCCCACCCCAAGCCCCCCTTGAACCCACCCCGAGCCCCCCTCGAGTCCACCCCAAGCCGCCCCATAGTTCCACCCCGAGCCCACCCCTAGCATGGTTTTATCATAGACTTCCTGTGGCCTTCTTTCGGCTCCATCATCAGGCACTGGAAACTACTTCCCGACAGAGTACTCGTCAAGACGAATTAAACGAGCCCAAACTCGATGGGTTAGCATGGTTTTATCAAAGACTTCCTGTGGCCTTCTTCCGGCTCCATCATCAGGCCCTGGAAACTACTTCCCGACAGAGTACTCGTCAAGACGAATCAAACGAGCCCAAACTCGATGGGGTATCATGATTTTATCACAGAATTCCTGTGGCCTTCTTCCGGCTCCATCATCAGACCCTGGACTGGACCCAGTCTAGTAATAACTAATAATACAAATAATAAAAGATATCGGTAAGTTATTCATAATAATAAAGATACACAGTAAATACGAAGTATAATCTATAACTTTCATACTTATTCACTATATTGCTTTTCAATCAAATTGTGATTCGAAACATTGTGCAAGAGACTTGTGTATGAATACGCTGGCATACGCTACTGCGGTCGTGGCTCAAAGTGACGTGCTCCTGCTTTGACGAACGGGCCGGGACTGAGTTCAGAAAGCCCTGAGCGCGGCTTATATATTTGCAACGCAGCGCTATACAAATTTGTATGGGGAATCCGGCCGAAAAAATTGAAAAGTTTAACAATTTTTTACACAAAATTAAAAGTATATTTAAGGGAAAAAAATCATTGTAGGTACTGCACAGTACCTTAAAGTGTATTTTGATTTAGAATTCAATATGTTTCCGCTATTATTTACGTCAAAGATATGGCCCGCGCAAAGCTCTTTTTAGGCGTTTTTAGTGATTTTCTAATTTTTTTTTACAACTATCTGTAAGGTTTATACACAATTTTATGTTTGTAGCAACTAGATAAACTCTTTAGCTTGTCGTATGATTTTTTTGGTGACTACAAGTTTACGTTTTCTATATAAAAAAATGGCCCGCGCAAACCATGTTATCCTAGTACGGCCCCTTAAAATAGGCTCTTTGGGTTTCCTTTTTGGTGTCTCTGTTTTGTTGTCATATGCCTTGTGCTCCAGATCTTTGCTTGTTGATTACCTACTAAGTAATTAAATTGTTATAATAACTAAGTGTTTCCATCATCCTCCAACTACAGTCCATTTTAGCTCACCAACATTTTGGCGAATTTCTTAGAAATGCAGATATACACTCTTTTATGCATAACATCAGAAATATGGTTTATACTGTGAACCTTCAGTACTACTTTTGGTATGGGTCTAAGTGTTCATTTAATGGGTCTTGCATCGCTATAAGAAAAATGTGTACCTGGCTGTTGTGGTTGTTGTGGTTGCTGTGGCTGCTGTGGGGTTTGTGGCTGCTGTGGTTGCTGTGGCTGCTGCGGCTGCTGCGGCTGCTGAGGCTGTTGTGGGTCCTGTGGTTGCTGCGGCTGCTGGGGCTGCTGCGGCTGTTGTGGGGTTTGTGGCTGCTGTGGTTGCTGTGGCTGCTGCGGCTGCTGAGGCTGTTGTGGGTCCTGTGGTTGCTGCGGCTGCTGGGGCTGCTGCGGCTGCTGCGGCTGTTGTGGGGTTTGTGGCTGCTGTGGTTGCTGTGGCTGCTGCGGCTGCTGCGGCTGCTGAGGCTGTTGTGGGTCCTGTGGTTGCTGCGGCTGCTGGGGCTGCTGCGGCTGCTGTGGTTGCTGTGGCTGCTGTGGGGTTTGTGGCTGCTGCGGCTGCTGGGGCTGCTGCGGCTGCTGCGGCTGTTGCGGCTGCTGCGGCTGTTGTGGGGTTTGTGGCTGCTGTGGTTGCTGTGGCTGCTGCGGCTGCTGCGGCTGCTGAGGCTGTTGTGGGTCCTGTGGTTGCTGCGGCTGCTGGGGCTGCTGCGGCTGCTGTGGTTGCTGTGGCTGCTGTGGGGTTTGTGGCTGCTGAGGCTGCTGAGGCTGCTGTGGTTGCTGTGGCTGCTGTGGGGTTCGTGGCTGCTGCGGCTGCTGTGGTTGCTGCGGCTGCTGGGGCTGCTGCGGCTGCTGCGGCTGTTGTGGGGTTTGTGGCTGCTGTGGTTGCTGTGGCTGCTGCGGCTGCTGCGGCTGCTGAGGCTGTTGTGGGTCCTGTGGTTGCTGCGGCTGCTGGGGCTGCTGCGGCTGCTGTGGTTGCTGTGGCTGCTGTGGGGTTTGTGGCTGCTGAGGCTGCTGGGGCTGCTGCGGCTGTTGTGGGGTTTGTGGCTGCTGTGGTTGCTGTGGCTGCTGCGGCTGCTGCGGCTGCTGAGGCTGTTGTGGGTCCTGTGGTTGCTGCGGCTGCTGGGGCTGCTGCGGCTGCTGTGGTTGCTGTGGCTGCTGTGGGGTTTGTGGCTGCTGTGGTTGCTGTGGCTGCTGCGGCTGTTGTGGGGTTTGTGGCTGCTGCGGCTGCTGCGGCTGCTGAGGCTGTTGTGGGTCTTGTGGTTGCTGCGGCTGCTGGGGCTGCTGCGGCTGCTGCGGCTGTTGTGGGGTTTGTGGCTGCTGTGGTTGCTGCGGCTGTTGTGGGGTTTGTGGCTGCTGTGGTTGCTGCGGCTGCTGCGGCTGCTGTGGCTGCTGTGGGGTTTGTGGCTGCTGCGGCTGCTGTGGTTGCTGCGGCTGCTGGGGCTGCTGTGGTTGCTGCGGCTGTTGTGGGGTTTGTGGCTGCTGTGGTTGCTGCGGCTGCTGCGGCTGCTGTGGCTGCTGTGGGGTTTGTGGCTGCTGCGGCTGCTGTGGTTGCTGCGGCTGCTGGGGCTGCTGCGGCTGCTGCGGCTGTTGTGGGGTTTGTGGCTGCTGTGGTTGCTGTGGCTGCTGCGGCTGCTGCGGCTGCTGAGGCTGTTGTGGGTCCTGTGGTTGCTGCGGCTGCTGGGGCTGCTGCGGCTGCTGTGGTTGCTGTGGCTGCTGTGGGGTTTGTGGCTGCTGAGGCTGCTGGGGCTGCTGCGGCTGTTGTGGGGTTTGTGGCTGCTGTGGTTGCTGTGGCTGCTGCGGCTGCTGCGGCTGCTGAGGCTGTTGTGGGTCCTGTGGTTGCTGCGGCTGCTGGGGCTGCTGCGGCTGCTGTGGTTGCTGTGGCTGCTGTGGGGTTTGTGGCTGCTGTGGTTGCTGTGGCTGCTGCGGCTGTTGTGGGGTTTGTGGCTGCTGCGGCTGCTGCGGCTGCTGAGGCTGTTGTGGGTCTTGTGGTTGCTGCGGCTGCTGGGGCTGCTGCGGCTGCTGCGGCTGTTGTGGGGTTTGTGGCTGCTGTGGTTGCTGCGGCTGTTGTGGGGTTTGTGGCTGCTGTGGTTGCTGCGGCTGCTGCGGCTGCTGAGGCTGTTGTGGGTCCTGTGGTTGCTGCGGCTGCTGGGGCTGCTGCGGCTGCTGTGGTTGCTGTGGCTGCTGTGGGGTTTGTGGCTGCTGTGGTTGCTGTGGCTGCTGCGGCTGTTGTGGGGTTTGTGGCTGCTGTGGTTGCTGTGGCTGCTGTGGGGTTTGTGGCTGCTGTGGTTGCTGTGGCTGCTGCGGCTGTTGTGGGGTTTGTGGCTGCTGCGGCTGCTGAGGCTGTTGTGGGTCCTGTGGTTGCTGCGGCTGCTGAGGCTTCTGCGGCTGCTGCGGCTGTTGTGGGGTTTGTGGCTGCTGTGGTTGCTGTGGCTGCTGCGGCTGCTGAGGCTGACCTGATAATTAATTATGTTTTTCTCTTTATACTTAAGTTTACATGAAGTAATGCTTTCATTCTTTAGATAACTTCTTTGGAAAAAACGAATTTCTTAGAAATGCAGATATACACTCTTTTATGCAAAACATGGTCTAAGTGTTCATTTAATGGGTCTTGCATCGCTATAAGAAAAATGTGTACCTGGCTGTTGTGGTTGCTGTGGCTGCTGCGGCTGTTGTGGGGTTTGTGGCTGCTGTGGTTGCTGTGGCTGCTGCGGCTGTTGTGGGTTCTGTGGTTGCTGCGGCTGCTGAGGCTGCTGCGGCTGTTGTGGCTGCTGAGGCTGTTGTGGGTTCTGTGGTTGCTGCGGCTGTTGTGGGTGATGATGTGGGCCTCTATGTGGTCTGTGAGGTTTTCCTGGGTAATGTGGTCGTCTTGGGTAGTGTGGTCGCCCTGGGCGGTGGGGCCGCTTTGGTCCTCCGGAACCTCCCTTACCTGTTGAGTGTATTTTAAAACGTTATGATAATTATTACTATGATACGAGTAAAATGGATGGCATATCAACAGGGCAAAATTAAGGGTGTAGATACGCATCACGTTCCATTTTTTCAATACAAATGATTAAAACAACTCTGCGCGATCCGTCATGAGGGCGAACATTGCAAATTCCTATAACACTATTAAATAGATATAAGTATATATAAAACACGCAATGCATTTACACGAATACCCAAGTTCTAAATGGATGGCTGCTTCCCAGCCAGTAGCCACCGGTTGTTAGTGTTCCACTGGGGGTCCGGTATGTTGGCGACTGGCTGAGATGCCACCTTTTTGATACTTTTTGTTTTATATTTTTATAATGACGTTTTCCTTAAAATAGGCTCTTTGGGTTTCCTTTTTGGTGTCTCTGTTTTGTTGTCATATGCCTTGTGCTCCAGATCTTTGCTTGTTGATTACCTACTAAGTAATTAAATTGTTATAATAACTAAGTGTTTCCATCATCCTCCAACTACAGTCCATTTTAGCTCACCAACATTTTGGCGAATTTCTTAGAAATGCAGATATACACTCTTTTATGCATAACATCAGAAATATGGTTTATACCGTGAACCTTCAGTACTACTTTTGGTATGGGTCTAAGTGTTCATTAAATGGGTCTTGCATCGCTATAAGAAAAATGTGTACCTGGCTGTTGTGGTTGCTGTGGCTGCTGTGGGGTTTGTGGCTGCTGTGGTTGCTGTGGCTGCTGCGGCTGCTGCGGCTGCTGAGGCTGTTGTGGGTCCTGTGGTTGCTGCGGCTGCTGGGGCTGCTGCGGCTGCTGCGGCTGTTGTGGGGTTTGTGGCTGCTGTGGTTGCTGTGGCTGCTGCGGCTGCTGCGGCTGCTGAGGCTGTTGTGGGTCCTGTGGTTGCTGCGGCTGCTGGGGCTGCTGCGGCTGCTGCGGCTGTTGTGGGGTTTGTGGCTGCTGTGGTTGCTGTGGCTGCTGCGGCTGCTGCGGCTGCTGAGGCTGTTGTGGGTCCTGTGGTTGCTGCGGCTGCTGGGGCTGCTGCGGCTGCTGTGGTTGCTGTGGCTGCTGTGGGGTTTGTGGCTGCTGCGGCTGCTGGGGCTGCTGCGGCTGCTGCGGCTGTTGTGGGGTTTGTGGCTGCTGTGGTTGCTGTGGCTGCTGCGGCTGCTGAGGCTGTTGTGGGTCCTGTTGTTGCTGCGGCTGCTGGGGCTGCTGCGGCTGCTGTGGTTGCTGTGGCTGCTGTGGGGTTTGTGGCTGCTGTGGTTGCTGTGGCTGCTGCGGCTGTTGTGGGGTTTGTGGCTGCTGCGGCTGCTGAGGCTGTTGTGGGTCCTGTGGTTGCTGCGGCTGCTGGGGCTGCTGCGGCTGCTGCGGCTGTTGTGGGGTTTGTGGCTGCTGTGGTTGCTGCGGCTGCTGCGGCTGCTGAGGCTGTTGTGGGTCCTGTGGTTGCTGCGGCTGCTGGGGCTGCTGCGGCTGCTGTGGTTGCTGTGGCTGCTGTGGGGTTTGTGGCTGCTGTGGTTGCTGTGGCTGCTGCGGCTGTTGAGGGGTTTGTGGCTGCTGCGGCTGCTGCGGCTGCTGAGGCTGTTGTGGGTCCTGTGGTTGCTGCGGCTGCTGAGGCTGCTGCGGCTGCTGCGGCTGTTGTGGGGTTTGTGGCTGCTGTGGTTGCTGTGGCTGCTGCGGCTGCTGAGGCTGACCTGATAATTAATTATGTTTTTCTCTTTATACTTAAGTTTACATGAAGTAATGCTTTCATTCTTTAGATAACTTCTTTGGAAAAAACGAATTTCTTAGAAATGCAGATATACACTCTTTTATGCAAAACATGGTCTAAGTGTTCATTTAATGGGTCTTGCATCGCTATAAGAAAAATGTGTACCTGGCTGTTGTGGTTGTTGTGGTTGCTGTGGCTGCTGTGGGGTTTGTGGCTGCTGTGGTTGCTGTGGCTGCTGCGGCTGCTGCGGCTGCTGAGGCTGTTGTGGGTCCTGTGGTTGCTGCGGCTGCTGGGGCTGCTGCGGCTGCTGCGACTGTTGTGGGGTTTGTGGCTGCTGTGGTTGCTGTGGCTGCTGCGGCTGCTGAGGCTGTTGTGGGTCCTGTGGTTGCTGCGGCTGCTGTGGTTGCTGTGGCTGCTGTGGGGTTTGTGGCTGCTGTGGTTGCTGTGGCTGCTGCGGCTGTTGTGGGGTTTGTGGCTGCTGCGGCTGCTGAGGCTGTTGTGGGTCCTGTGGTTGCTGCGGCTGCTGGGGCTGCTGCGGCTGTTGTGGGGTTTGTGGCTGCTGTGGTTGCTGCGGCTGCTGCGGCTGCTGAGGCTGTTGTGGGTCCTGTGGTTGCTGCGGCTGCTGGGGCTGCTGCGGCTGCTGTGGTTGCTGTGGCTGCTGTGGGGTTTGTGGCTGCTGTGGTTGCTGTGGCTGCTGCGGCTGTTGTGGGGTTTGTGGCTGCTGCGGCTGCTGCGGCTGCTGAGGCTGTTGTGGGTCCTGTGGTTGCTGCGGCTGCTGAGGCTGCTGCGGCTGCTGCGGCTGTTGTGGGGTTTGTGGCTGCTGTGGTTGCTGTGGCTGCTGCGGCTGCTGAGGCTGACCTGATAATTAATTATGTTTTTCTCTTTATACTTAAGTTTACATGAAGTAATGCTTTCATTCTTTAGATAACTTCTTTGGAAAAAACGAATTTCTTAGAAATGCAGATATACACTCTTTTATGCAAAACATGGTCTAAGTGTTCATTTAATGGGTCTTGCATCGCTATAAGAAAAATGTGTACCTGGCTGTTGTGGTTGTTGTGGTTGCTGTGGCTGCTGTGGGGTTTGTGGCTGCTGTGGTTGCTGTGGCTGCTGCGGCTGCTGCGGCTGCTGAGGCTGTTGTGGGTCCTGTGGTTGCTGCGGCTGCTGGGGCTGCTGCGGCTGTTGTGGGGTTTGTGGCTGCTGTGGTTGCTGTGGCTGCTGCGGCTGCTGCGGCTGCTGAGGCTGTTGTGGGTCCTGTGGTTGCTGCGGCTGCTGGGGCTGCTGCGGCTGCTGCGGCTGCTGTGGTTGCTGTGGCTGCTGCGGCTGTTGTGGGGTTTGTGGTTGCTGCGGCTGCTGAGGCTGACCTGATAATTAATTATGTTTTTCTCTTTATACGGCACTAATTTAAGAATTTTGCTCCCTAAAACTAAAGTTTACATCAAGTAATGCTTTCATTCTTTAGATAACTTCTTTGGAAAAAAACGAATTTCTTAGAAATGCAGATATACACTCTTTTATGCATAACATCAGAAATATGTTTACTAGTGACCGCCCGCGACTACATCTACGTGAAAAGATGTTTTTTGCTATCCCTCAGGATCAGTACTTTTGTTCTGGATGTTTTGTGAATGAAGGTAGGTACCCTATGTCCTCTGTACCCCTGAGAACGTGTATGTACAATTTCATGGTGATCGGTTCAGTAGTTAAGACGTGAAGGCGTAACAAGCAATCAAACGAACTAAAATCGGACTCGCATCCCATTTACAATATTAAATATTAATTATATTAGTTTAGGATTTTTCATGTAGTTTGTTATGATACGAGTAAAATTAACTTCAAATGGGACTAATACGAGTGTATTAGTCCCATTTGAAGAAAGCCATAGCCATGTGCGTCTTAAGCCATATTTTCGTTATTGCTATAGAATTGTAGATTACGAAAAAGTTAGGCAAGAATTATCTAAGGTAAACTGGGACGAGTTATTTTTAAATAAATGCGCTGAAGAAGCTGTATCTATATTTTATGAAATTATTAATAAAGTTATTGAATGTTATGTGCCAAAAAAAATTGTCAAAACTTCTAAGTACCCTATTTGGTTTACCTCAAAATTAATTAATCTATTTAACAAAAAAAATCGAGCTTGGATAAAAATGAAAAAACATAATAACGAGTCAAATTATAAAGTATTTTCAATACACAGAGAGAGTTACTTTTAAAAAAATATAAACTCCTAGACTTAAAATCAAGACGCTCTCAGTTTGACGCCATGTTACTATATGACCTGTGTAATAATAAATATGACTGTAGGAGTATAGTTAATAGCATCCGTTATGCTGTACCTACTCGTGCACATAGGCGATCAGCACGTTCTAAACCATTATTTGCCGTAGGTATAACACGTACAAATGCTGGCCGCCGATCTCCCTTGCATCGCCTTGCTGACACATATAATAAAATATTCTTTACAGTAGACATGTTTAGTTGTGGTTCTGAGTCATTTAAGAAACAAGTAGTTAAAATATTATTAAACAATTAGTGTCCATCGCACCTTAGAATTAATAACTTTAATAAAAAATAAAACTAACACCTACTAAATAAATAATTACATTAAGTATACTTATATTTAAATTCTTAACACTTAAATATAATGTCACCTGCTCTTTTTTATAGTTTCTTTTTATTTTCTGTAATACACAATTAAACTTATCTTAAGCATAATAAGTAGATGATGTGTAGTATATGTCTGGGATAATTAGGTCCCACTGTAATTTAGTTCACGAAATAAGACGTGACCATTGTGTTGGGTTTGTAATAAGTAATGTTTGTTTAGTTAAGATTAATTTTAAGGAATATTGTAAACCTGTTTGTGGTCCTACTTAAATAAAAAAAATAAAAAAAAAAAAAAAAAATGGATGGCATATCAACAGGGCAAAATTAAGGGTGTAGATACGCATCACGTTCCATTTTTTCAATACAAATGATCAAAACAACTCTGCGCGATCCGTCATGAGGGCGAACATTGCAAATTCCTATAACACTATTAAATAGATATAAGTATATACAAAACACGCAATGCATTTACACGAATACCTCATTATTTCTGACAAAAATAAAAAATTACTCTATATATATAAAATTCAAAGTCCTGACTGACTGACTGACTGACTGACTGAGTGAGATATCAACACACAACCAAAACCGCTGAACCTAGATACTTGAAATTTTGCACATAGGTTCCTCATGAGGTCTAGGGGTGCACTAAGAAAGGATTTTTTAAAACTCACCCCCCAAAGGGGTGAAACGGGGTTCCGAAGTTTGTATGAAAGTCCCTCAGTTTTGAAACTAGGATCTTCAAATTTTGTGTTTAGGCTGACCATTGAAAATTAATAAATACGGGTCTCAGCGTTTTTCAAAATTCTACCCCCGAAAGGGTCAAAAGGGGGATGAAGTTTAAAACTAAAGTTTACATCAAGTAATGCTTTCATTCTTTAGATAACTTCTTTGGAAAAAACGATTTTCTTAGAAATGCAGATATACACTCTTTTATGCATAACATCAGAAATATGGTTTATACCGTGAACCTTCAGTACTATTTTTGGTATGGGTCTAAGTGTTCATTTAATGGGTCTTGCATCGCTATAAGAAAAATGTGTACCTGGCTGTTGTGGTTGCTGTGGCTGCTGTGGGGTTTGTGGCTGCTGGGGCTGCTGCGGCTGCTGCGGTTGCTGTGGCTGCTGCGGCTGTTGTGGGGTTTGTGGTTGCTGCGGCTGCTGAGGCTGACCTGATAATTAATTATGTTTTTCTCTTTATACGGCACTAATTTAAGAATTTTGCTCCCTAAAACCAAAGTTTACATTAAGTAATGCTTTCATTCTTTAGATAACTTCTTTGGAAAAAACGAATTTCTTAGAAATGCAGATATACACTCTTTTATGCATAACATCAGAAATATGGTTTAAACCGTGAACCTTCAGTACTACTTTTGGTATGGGTCTAAGTGTTCATTTAATGGGTCTTGCATCGCTATAAGAAAAATGTGTACCTGGCTGTTGTGGTTGTTGTGGTTGCTGTGGCTGCTGTGGGGTTTGTGGCTGCTGTGGTTGCTGTGGCTGCTGCGGCTGTTGTGGGGTTTGTGGCTGCTGCGGCTGCTGAGGCTGTTGTGGGTCCTGTGGTTGCTGCGGCTGCTGGGGCTGCTGCGGCTGCTGCGGCTGCTGCGGCTGTTGTGGGGTTTGTGGCTGCTGTGGTTGCTGTGGCTGCTGCGGTTGCTGTGGCTGCTGCGGCTGCTGAGGCTGACCTGATAATTAATTATGTTTTTCTCTTTATACTTAAGTTTACATGAAGTAATGCTTTCATTCTTTAGATAACTTCTTTGGAAAAAACGAATTTCTTAGTAATGCAGATATACACTCTTTTATGCAAAACATGGTCTAAGTGTTCATTTAATGGGTCTTGCATCGCTATAAGAAAAATGTGTACTTGGCTGTTGTGGTTGCTGTGGCTGCTGCGGCTGTTGTGGGGTTTGTGGCTGCTGTGGTTGCTGTGGCTGCTGTGGCTGTTGTGGGTTCTGTGGTTGCTGCGGCTGCTGCGGCTGCTGCGGCTGTTGTGGCTGCTGAGGCTGTTGTGGGTTCTGTGGTTGCTGCGGCTGTTGTGGGTGATGATGTGGGCCTCTATGTGGTCTGTGAGGTTTTCCTGGGTAATGTGGTCGTCTTGGGTGGTGTGGTCGCCCTGGGCGGTGGGGCCGCTTTGGTCCTCCGGAACCTCCCTTACCTGTTGAGTATATTTTAAAACGTTATGATAATTATTGATTTTTTTTTAGGCACTTACAATGCTATTTTTATATTAAGATAGTAAATATTACCATTTCTTTCGCTATACTTTTATGAAGTTGCTGTATTTGTTCAAAAAAAATAGAATTGTTTAAAAAAATATAACTTTAGCTAGACTAACAGTCAGTTGCAAGAACGATCTTTAAAGTTAATGCTTCATTAAATGTATCGCCTTCTTTTTCTTCTTTTAAAAGAAGTAAAGGACGGTGATACCTTTAATGACGCATTAACTTTAAAGATCGTTCTTGCAACTGACTGTGAGAGACCCGCATAGAATGATTTTTAATGATCGACCAAACTCGGCTAAATATCTGGAAAATTGTTTATGCATGTGTGAAACAATCTATAAAAAGATTCCTAAAGATTATTAACATGTTTAAAAATAAATTATTTAAATGGCTGACTGAAAATATTTTTTATGGCATTAAATCTTTTTCAGACAAAGTTGACAATAAAATATTACATGCAATGTATTTGTAAAAAGCGTATTTGCCGACTATATTTCTAATGTTTTAATTAAATTAATTATTCGAATTTGATATTTTTTGACATATTTTTTTATTTTTTGTGAATTGTCATTTTATTTAAAATTAATTTTACTTGTATTTGCATGTTATTTCTATTGATGGCGAAACATGTGCACCGTTACTATGTACCACCTTTCATACCGTGTTTGAAGCAAATAAAAAATATATTTATGATGTTTTTTAAAAAATACTAGAAAAAATCGATTCACCCGATTCAGCTCAGGTTGATTTTTTCTAGTATATTTTTAAATCCATATATTTATTATCTAACATTTTGATAACTTTACTTTGCAGATTACGATATAACCTTTTTGTTAGTGAAATCAAGTTTAAACTACAAGTTTTTTATAGCCTTTGATCTAAATTCCAAAGGCTATACAGAGTGGAGAGGACAATGAGACAATAAATTAAATCTCGTATATCTAGTATCGCTCCCAGTCTGCCTGTAAAATATCTATTAAAAATACCCAGTAGTTTAGTCACAAGATTTTTTTTTCGTTTTTAACATTTTCTACATGCTGTATCTATTAAGCTATTGCCGAAAACCCCTCCATCAGTATAAATTAACACAACGTTGCCAAATTGTACCTTATGCTCAAGACGTAAGAGTCATTTTTAAATGACATCTAAAAATGTGCGAATGAGACAAAATCTACCTACTTCGAACAAACAATAAAGTTGACAACGTTTCAAAATCTTTTACATGTGTGAAAATATGTATTTATTATTATTGAATTACTTACGAAAGCAGGAGATACTTATTTTTCCTTTTCCAAAATTTTATTTTGATGAAATGTGCCTGAATTTTATTAAACAGATTCAAACGTTAACAATATCGATTTTAATTTCGCAATTCAAAAAATTGTTTCGCTGAAAACTTCGGTTTTAAGCAGTATCATGAAGTCCACTTAGGGACTATTACATTACGACTGTCTGCCATTACAAATTCTTCAGAAACCTTGATATTACTTTCGAATAAAGTTAAAATTAACTAAAATACTACAATTCAATTCAAAACATTCAAAACACAAGCGAAAAATATTTTGACATTTGACAGCGACAGTTTTTTTTGTGAATGCTCGTTGTCCGGTTTTTTATTTTTCATAGCAGCAAAATGACAATGTGTTCTCTAATTGCTAGTAGTGGAGAAAATTCATTCAGCTATGGTATAATAATAATAATTTTTAGTCTGTGACTTTTTAATATTTTATTTTTATTCTGTTTACTTTTTGTACAACACATAAACTTAATATTAAGTTTATGGTACAACACAACTCAAAAACGCCCAAGGAGCATGTCGATGATGACTTGACGTCTCATTGACGCAGAAGACTGCGTCAAAGGTGTTGAAATCTGTTAGAATACGAATAAGTATTACTTCTATGCCTTATTATAATTTCACAGTTTTCGAGTACACCGACATGATTTTAATGATGGGGAATGTCGCTGTTTTAGCTTTACGGAAATACCGAGAGAGATATTATGGTAACACTTATGTTTGTCCTACCCATGGTCGCACTATTGTTCAAGCTGTCCAAAGGATACAAGAAATATTTAATTTGTGACTAGGTATTCAGTGTACATAATAACTTTTTTTCTAGATGTTTTCTGAATGAAGGTACCCTATGTCCTCTGTACCCCTGAGAACGTGTATGTACAATTTCATGGAGATCGGTTCAGTAGTTAAGACGTGAAGGCGTAACAAGCAAACAAACGAACTAAAAACGGACTCGCATCACATTTATAATATTAAATATTAATTATATTAGTTTAGGATTTTTCATGTAATTTGTTATGATACGAGTAAAATGGATGGCATATCAACAGGGCAAAATTAAGGGTGTAGATTAGGGTTGCCAACCGTACTATAATATATAGTATTGTACTATATTAACATCAGAAATATGGTTTATACCGTGAACCTTCAGTACTACTTTTGGTATGGGTCTAAGTGTTCATTTAATGGGTCTTGCATCGCTATAAGAAAAATGTGTACCTGGCTGTTGTGGTTGTTGTGGTTGCTGTGGCTGCTGTGGGGTTTGTGGCTGCTGTGGTTGCTGTGGCTGCTGCGGCTGCTGCGGCTGCTGCGGCTGCTGAGGCTGTTGTGGGGTTTGTGGCTGCTGCGGCTGCTGCGGCTGCTGAGGCTGTTGTGGGTCCTGTGGTTGCTGCGGCTGCTGGGGCTGCTGCGGCTGCTGCGGCTGTTGTGGGGTTTGTGGCTGCTGCGGCTGCTGAGGCTGCTGTGGGTCCTGTGGTTGCTGCGGCTGCTGGGGCTGCTGCGGCTGCTGCGGCTGTTGTGGGGTTTGTGGCTGCTGTGGTTGCTGTGGCTGCTGCGGCTGCTGAGGCTGACCTGATAATTAATCATGTTTTTCTCTTTATACGGCACTAATTTAAGAATTTTGCTTCCTAAAACTAAAGTTTACATCAAGTAATGCTTTCATTCTTTAGATAACTTCTTTGGAAAAAACGAATTTGCATAACATATATTTGCATGCATAACATCAGAAATATGGTTTATACCGTGAACCTTCAGTACTACTTTTGGTATGGGTCTAAGTGTTCATTTAATGGGTCTTGCATCGCTATAAGAAAAATGTGTACCTGGCTGTTGTGGTTGTTGTGGTTGCTGTGGCTGCTGTGGGGTTTGTGGCTGCTGTGGGGTTTGTGGCTGCTGTGGTTGCTGTGGCTGCTGCGGCTGTTGTGGGGTTTGTGGCTGCTGCGGCTGCTGCGGCTGCTGAGGCTGTTGTGGGGTTTGTGGCTGCTGCGGCTGCTGCGGCTGCTGAGGCTGTTGTGGGTCCTGTGGCTGCTGCGGCTGTTGTGGGTTTTGTGGCTGCTGCGGCTCTTCTGGTTGCTGTGGCTGTTGCGGCTCTTCTGGCTCCTGAGGCTCCTCTGGCTGTTGTGGGTACTGTGGCTGCTGTGACCACTGTGGTGGCTGTTGCCATTGTGGTGGCTGTTGCCATTGTGGTGGCTGTTGCCATTGTGGTGGCTGTTGCCATTGTGGTGGCTGCTGCCATTGTGGTGGCTGTTGTGGCCCTCCTCCTGTGATCAGATTATTATAATCAAGTATTTGACTTGTTTTTCATACTTTTTTAAATTCTTAGTTATCCTATTCCAAACTTACTCGTAAATTTTCATTTTTGATTTTTTACAATCATCAGTGAGGTTATACGCATCTGTAAGGTTAATACTTGTAGCTACTTGAGAATCTCTTTGGCTTGTCTTATGTTTTTTTTGTGGCTACAACTTTACGTTTTCTATATAAAAATATGGCCCCCACAAACCATGTTTTCCTATACCCTAAATAATCACACAATAATCGTTCTATTTCATTAACTTACCTATTGGTGGCAGTTGTGGTAATTGCGGTAACTGCGGCAATTGTCCGGGGTATTGCGGGAATGGAGGGAATTGCGGCAGCTGTTGGTTTTTGTGGTGATGTTTGCCTGGTTGAAGGAAGAAAAGATTTAGTATGCCTATCTCTTCATCATCATCATCATCATTATTGAGCTGCACGACACCCATTGTTGGGTATAGGCCTCCCCTAATGATCGGTCCTGCTTGGCCCGCATCCAGCGGCTTCCCGCGACCTTCACCCTCACGCCGGTCCACCTTGTCGGGGGCCTACCCACGGAGCGCCGTCCGGTGCGCGGTCGCCATTCCAGAACCTTTCCGCCCCAACGGCCATCGGTTCTTCTCGCTATGTGTCCCGCCCATTGCCATTTCAGCTGAGCAATCCTTCGAGCGATGCCAGATCAGCAATTTTTGTCTGTCACCCAATTTTGTTGACACCACGCTGGCCCATTGCGGATCGGTGGGTGTTAAAACGACTACATTATTTTTATTGTTATTATTGATAAAAAATGCATGTTCATTTACATGGGTTGCTTTTCCAGGCGACTCGCAAACCTAATTTCAATGAGGTGGCGATTTGATTTTACAAGCAATTGTTTATCTATAAAACCTTATTGGACTAAAGTCACCTAACAATTAGCAAATCACCTGTGTAATTAAAGCCCCATAATTCCCTATATTGTGACTAATCTGAAAAATCCTGACTTTTTCCAATTCTGGTCAGAATCCTGATAGGGACCAAGAAATTCTGACATGTCAGGACAAATCCTGACGTCTGGTAACCCTACTTGCCAAAATTGCTTAACTGTTGCGATCGCATGGGTTATATTATCGGTGTTCTTTTATGGAGTTGGCCTTGCCATGGATCGTAACACTTATTTCGTAACTTTGATACGATCGATCGTCACAGAGGATCGTAACGACATACTCGTAGACATTGTGCTTTTTATTGCCCGGTTTCTGAGGTTCCATATTTTCTTGATTCCAGGTAATGATTTATTTTAAGTCAGATAATGTTGAGGAGCTCGATGGCGCAGTGGTTTAGCGCCTGACCCAGCGATTGCGGAGGGCAACTTTCACATGGGTCAGTCATGGGATGGGATGGGTGATCAAAAATGTATTATCTTGAGCTCCTCCGTGCTTCGGAAAGCACGTTAATCCGTTGGTCCCGGGTGCATTTGCAGTCGTTAACACCCACCAATCCGCATTGGGCCCGCGTGTTATGTATGGCCCATCATCCTTATCCACCTATAAGGAAGGCTGGTGCCCCAGCAGTGGGGAAATTAAATTGGCTGATGGTCATGGATGGTCAACGTTGACCCCTCGATAAAGTACCTCAGAAACCGGGGTTACCAAACAGAGTGTCACTTACCACTATGATGGTGTGAGCTGTGTTTGGACTTAGAGCTGGATAAGCTCGAGCTCGATGAACTGCTGACAACTTCGCTTTCTGAGGTTGAGGTTTCTGAAAAAAAAAAACATTTAATCAAAAGTGTTACTAAAAAAATATCTAAAGCCAAATATGGCAGATAGGGACCACCAAACTGAACAACTTTTACTATGGGACCAACTCTGAAATCGCGAAAAAAATCTGCTGTTTCATAGATAACGTTTTGAAATTTTCGTTATTAATTTTTCAACACACTTGCTCGTAAAGTGAGCCCTAATACATCGCTTTTAGGGCCATAAACCGAGCTATAACAAACGCGTGCAATAATATATAAAACACTAGTACGTAATAGAATTAACCCTACAAAGTTAAATTAGTTGCCTTACTGCAAGTTCTATGCGAGTAAACAGAATATTCCCAATTTAGCCGGGTAATACAGTTATTTTTTTTAGTAACAACAAAGAGGTTTTATGCTGTTGAAAATTCATATAGTTTTTTTTCTCTTTATTTGGGTCAACTGACAACCACATAGGTATTAATAAACTATAACAATAAAATATTTCTTATGAAATTTAAACAAATATGCAGTCAAAGCCATTAACCACATGTTACTACAGATAGTCCGTTTTCTTATGGGAAGGCTTGTATGGCAGGTACACTCCAAAATAATGTTAAGAACAGTCGACACAGATGTCGTTGTACTAGACATAATATCATGTGTTCATAAGCTAGAAGGCCTAAAAGAACTATGGGTACACATCGGAACAGGACGAAATCATCAATACCTGGCATGTCACACTATAGCTTCATGTTTAGGTAGTAACGGACTTATTAGTACCCAAATTTATTTCTTTACATGATTTACAATAATAAAGAAATGGTTTTCTTTCTTGTTTCAGGTCCTGAAAGATCACACGTTTTGCCCTTATTCCATTCTTTTACCGGATGTGACACAACCTCGTTTTTTAACAGAAGGGGGAAAAAAACGCGTTTGAGGCATGGTAGGCATATCCGAATGTCACACGAGGGTTCGAAGCACTTTACAAAGGGGAATATGCAGACGCTGAAATTAAAAAATTTGTGATTACAATGTATGACAGGTAAGGAAACGATATTTAAAAGATAATTTTATCCAGAATTTGCATTTTTTTATTAGTATATTTATTTTTCAGATCATGCCCCTCTGTGACAGTAAATGAGTGTCGCAAGCATTTGTTCACAAAAAAGAACAGACAAATCGAAAATTTGCCTCCCACAGAAGCTGCCCTGAAACAACATACTTTAAGGGCAGTTTTACAGGCTGTTTATATTTGGGGGCAGTGCCTAAAGAAGAGTCAAAGTATTCCTTGCCCATCTGAATGGGGTTGGCAGAAAGAAGAAGAAGCTTGGGTGCCACTGTGGACCCAAAATCCCATGGCTGCTCAAGCATGCCTTGAATTAATAAGATGTCGGTGCGTGAAATCTTGCAGTTCCAGGTGCAATTGTATGAAGCGCCAGCTCAAATGTACTGAGTTATGTAACTGTGGAGGTGGTTGTAAATAAAATTAATACAGAAACGTTATAATTATTATTATTTGTCTTTATTTTCAACAATGTTACCTTACTTCTTTTATGAATCGAAGATGATTAAATAGCGCATTAATATTATAAAGGCGAAAGTTTGTGAGTGTTAACTTAACCGGGTCCTACCAGACCAGTTAAGATGGGATGGGATAAGTAAGTACGGAACGCTCGATGCCCGAGTCAGACTCGCACTTTTCTGGGTTTTTTTTGTTAGTAGTGCTTGTTTTTTGGGTCTTTTTGCCGTCCCCTACGCTGCACTGACGAACGTTGCTGTACTTTCAATAATTTATTTTACATTAAAAATAGTTAAATTTAAATTTATTATCAATGTTTTTAGAATCTGCATATACAAAAAAATGAAAATATGAGGGTTTGTTTGGATTTCGTTACTACTAAAAATTTATTATTTTAAGTATTGCGTCATATTTTGCTACGGAACCCTAAAAAACTGGTATGGGGAATGAATTGGGCATCATCTAGTTACCCGATAACGACACCAAACTTTACTCAAAGGTTCAAACTAATCCGCCAGATATTTTTTCTAAGCGCCGGGAGCTCTTTCCTTGGACCCCCCCTCCCCCCCACCTGCCACGGAGTTATAAGTGGCTACCGGGCGATTTGGGCTCAGGTGGACGTGTATAACATTCGTACCAAGTGGCATTGCTTTACTCCAAAATGTCATACTGTTCCCATAAAAAAACGGACTAAGAAGAGTTAACAAGACAGTGGGATGCTAAGCAACAGCAAAGATAAACATTATACGTCGCAGAGGTGAACGTTTACCTGCATTAGTACGACAACTACCAATAGCGAACAACTTACGAGTACGAACTTCTCTAATGTGAATGGTTCTAGGAACAACATAACACAGTCTGTTTGTCAGCTCAGTACAGTCGAACTTGTTGTGGATAATACCATGAAGCACCATACATTCTAGAAGCTTCCGTCTAGATTGCAAGGTATATAGATCATACCTATCTAAAAGTTGGTCAGACGGTAGATATGAGCCATAACATCTGTAATGCATGGATCTCAAGTATTTTTGGAATAAATAGTCAAACAAATGTTTATTATTATATTATTCATAATTCACAATTTTTTGTTATAAAATATTAAAATATTTGCATTTTATCACTTAAAATTATAATTTTGCTGTTTGGCTGTATGCTCCACACCCCTTTGTTCGAAAAATATTCTTGCGTTGGGCGTGTGAAAAAAAAACAAAAAAAAACCTGCGCGCCTTTTCCCATAATTGTCATATTTTGTTTATGTCGTATTTGTTGCTGTGTGGTAAATTACTTTGTTTTTTCCTCGCAAATGTGTTGAAAAACGTCGTATGAAACTCGTGAGCTCTTGCTTATTGCACACTCGGCTGAGGGACGCCCTCGCCGAGCAACCTTTAAGCTAACTTGTCTCATAATGTACTATTTGTTATTTATTTTTATTAATTATTGTAAAGAAACAAACAGTCATACAAAGAATTTGACTTAAATTATGTGTAATTTATAGACCTATAGTTTCCTAGCTTTATAAAAATCAATACGACTAAATACTAACAAATAATAGTACAATATGAGACAAGTTAGGTTAGGTTGCTCATTGCGCACAAGGCTGTGGGTTGCAGCCCGAGCCGTAGGCGAGGGCGTAACTCGGCCGAGTGTGCAATAAGCAAGAGCTCATGTTTTTCATACGACGTTTTTCAACACATTTGCGAGGAAAAAACAAAGTAATTTACCACACAGCAACAAATACGGCAAAAACAAAATATGATAATTATGGGAAAAGGCGCGCGTTTTTTTGTTTTTTTTTTCACACGCCTACTACTAATACTTCAAAATTATAATTTTAAGTGACAAAAATTGTTTAAAAAAAAACAATAAACCGACTTCAAAAACCTACCTCTAAAAAGCAAGAAATAATATTCGTAATAATAAAAATACGTCTATTGAAGTCGGGTGGGGCTGGAGCACAAATTCCTTTTTTTTATTCTAAAAGCCCCACCCGACTTCAATAGACGTATTTTTATTATTACGAATATTATTTCTTGCTTTTTAGAGGTAGGTTTTTTGAAGTCGGTTTTTTTTTTATCAATTTTTTATTTTTTTATATTTAGTGTAGTACTTCAAAATTATAATTTTAAGTGATAAACTGCAAATATTTTAATATTTTATAACAAAATACTGTAAATTATGAATAATTTAATAATAATAAACATTTGTTTGACTTAATTAAGGACTTACACATTTATTTATTCCAAAAATCTATATGAATTTTCAACAGCATAAAACCTCTTTGTTAGTACTAAAAAAAATAACTATATTACCCGGCTAAATTGGGAATGCTCTGTTTACTCGCCTAAAACTTGCAGTAAGGTACTAATTTAACTTTGTAGGGTTAATTCTATTACGTACTAGTGTTTTATATATTATTGCACGCGTTTGTTATAGCTCTAAAAGCGATGTATTAGGGCTCACTTTACGAGCAAGTGTGTTGAAAAGAGTATTTAGAGTAGTGGTGACATTACCTAATTAGGTACTTAGTTATTTACTGTTATACGTTGCATAATTATGGACCATCGCATATTGGGATTGGGACAGACCACAATATTGGCAAGATAGCCATTACCCATTTTGTTACCCAGTTTGGTGTTATCAAATATCATCGTCTGGGTTGCGAAGTAGGAAGCTTCTGGGAGATATGCCACCCAGAACATAGTCTCCGATCGCAAAAAATAAATCGATTGCATATTTATATAAATGGTGAACAGTGTCGTCAAAGGTTTCTTAGGGAATTTCCGAATGTCCACGCGGACGAAGTCGCAGGCGGAAGCTATTTAAAAAAAAGTCTTTATTAAGTACCTACTTTGGAAGTGGGCGTGTCGACTCGCACTTGTCCGGTATTTTAAATTAGGTTATTACATTATTATGGTTTTTACCTGGAATCAGTGGACCACCCGATTGGACTCCCTTCGGGCCTGGTCCCCATGGATAGCTTCCCCATGGGTAATACGGCCATTGCCATGACTGCCAGCCTCCTTGGCCAGGTAATGGTTGCACTGGTGGAATCCATGGTGATACTGGTGGTACAGGAGCTGTTTTGAGAAATTAAAAAAATATGTTAGTGATCTAAAGTTCTGCAAGCCTGGGGTGGTATTACAACCTCTTAATTAAAACTTGCCAGGCTATGCCCCGTATTTATAAGCCGCTCTCAACGTTGAGAGCAATCTTGAGATCATACTTGAGATGTTCTTTTTATAGGACCAGCATCTCAGGTATGATCTCAAGATAACTCTCAACGTTGAGGGCAGTTTATAAATACAGTCTCAATCTCTTTATTAGCATAAAACACGGTGTAAATCTTCTCATATTTTGCCTTTGACGTGTTAAAATTTGACAAGTTTATTTTTAATTAATGTATGGATATTTATAATGGTTTAATTCATTCACATTCTCATAAATTGCTAATGCACAGAATATAATGATTGGTACATCCCTTTCTCGCTGTATAGCAAATAAAAGATGCATGACAGCCATTCAGAAAACTGGCAAGTTTTAAGAGTCTATATTGATTATGATTGTTTCCTATTACAAAGCACTTGCGTATGCGATATTGCAAAGTGATTGCGTAAATTTGTCAGTTTCTCTCTAGCGTATCCGACACCATTCGTTCAGTCTTTGGGCCAGGGGCTTTTCACTTAGTACTTGACTCCCTACAAGGGAGCGCGGCCTAAGATTTTAGTTGCGGATTGATTTGATAGATGGCGCTCATTTTTCGTTTGTCAAACAGTCGAGAGATGTCGCTATCCCGTGCTGAATCGCGGTATCGTGTGTCTTTCACAGTTTTATATAGTCAAAGCTGATTAGCTATAAAGTTAATTATTTTAAATTTATTTCATGACATAGCGGTTACCTCCCAAAAAAATTTACAAGTCAAGATTTATAGAAACCTACTAGTACCTACATACAATACAATAATAGTACATAGCGAGAAGAACCGATGGCCGTTGGGGCGGAAAGGTTCTGGAATGGCGACCGCGCACCGGACGGCGCTCCGTGGGTAGGCCCCCGACAAGGTGGACCGGCGTGAGGGTGAAGGTCGCGGGAAGCCGCTGGATGCGGGCCAAGCAGGACCGATCGTCGTGGAGATCCTTAGGGGAGGCCTATACCCAGCAGTGGGTGTCGTGCGGCTGATATGATGATGATGTGATTCTATGTTTTAGTGTACAACATTCAGATACAATTGTAAAATATTGTTATTGAATTAAATAAATTGAAAATTGAAAAATTGATGATGATGACTAGTACCTATATTATAATATCGTACACTTTTTGTCACATTTCGTTAGATGGCGTTGATCATTAGGTCTGACTGATAACTCTATCTCTAGTATAATAATGTACTCTATGCTTTGGGCTACGATCGCCAAATTTATTGAAAATGTGTTCAATAGCCACAACCGACAAACTGCGGACGATTATCGTGACCAAGTAACTGCGTTACGCTATTGCGTACGTTATTTTCGTAATAGGCCCTCTGTTTTGTATTTTGACAGCTTCGGTAGAAAATCGAGTGGTTTTTATAGAGTCAATTGATTTTTAATGTTACAGCAATGTTCTTGTTCTTATAAGAACATTGCTTGTATAACAGGTATACCTTATGCCAAAATCAATGTTCACCGAAGCTATTATAGAGTTACAAAATAGGTCTAGAAGCAGCGGTGTCTCTAGGAGACTAGTTAAACACCAAAAACGAATAATATTTTAGACCCATTTCTCATTTTCTCAAGCTTTATTTCAAAGCTTACCTTTTTCGAAGATACTTGTAAGACATGTTGCTGTATAAAGGTGCTGTGTTAATCGAGTCAGTTATTAGTGTTCCAAGTAAAATGGCGAAATCAGATTTAATTCGCAGAGAAAATTATGGAATCAGATTATTTTTTTAATACACACCGGTGTAGCTCTTGGCTTTCACTTGACCTGATGTTAAGTGACGATAGGTGGAAGCGTACTAAACCCGGAATCCTCACCACTGAGGAACTGGCTATCTTACCTCTAACTGCCGGAACACAACAATTTTAAATTGTTGTTATGGCGTCAGAATTAGGAAAGATGGTGGTAGCTAGCCAGGTGGACTTGAAATAAGCCCCACCACCAACCAAACCGAGTACAAATTGTACACCCCCTGGGAATCGAACCCGGGACCCCTGCGTTTTTCACAGTGGGCTGACCACTAGACCACAGAGGCAATTAAAATAGACGGGATGGAATATTCTTACTGTCTTTCTCGTCGTCATCGTTCTCATCCGAAACACCTTTGGATAAAAGTGAGTATTCAGGTCCCAGTTTCTTACCTGCAAAGAAAGAAACATTATTAGATTTCTTTTGAAAGTCTTTTTTTAACAATGTGAATATGCCACCCTATTTGGTAAGTATCCATTGTGCCTTTTTATCTGAAACGATTTCCGCCGCCATTAGTCTCTTTGGATTTCTTTCAGTTTTCTTCGATACATCATTTTTCTTCTATTCCTCTTCTTGATGTTTTAATTAGTTTGCTCATCTTCGTCGATAACGTTGTCCCTCATAATACTCTTAAGATATTCATTTCATACCATCTGCCGTAGTTGGTTTGATGAATGCATTAAACCAACTTAAAATAAAAGTTGATTTTGATACAATTCAAATTATACCAACTATAGCATACAGCGTTGCTTACTTACCACGTGGTACCATTGTCATTTGAATTTCAGGCTCACCGTCCTCACCAATACTCTCTAAAGTGTAAATATCATATTTTTTTCCATGATCTGAAAAAACATTTGGTGTTCAATCAATATGCTCCTCAACGGGTATTTTGTTTTCTTCATCTTCAATGAGCTTCTGCTTTTGACGTTGATCTTGTTTGCGGACCAATTTCGATTCTGGCATTTTTTTAAAGTGCCTACCTACCTAATTTGATACGTCTTTAGGACATGTCTATAAAAATTGTCAAGGGTTTTCGAATACTCTATGATTTGCTTGATCGCCGCATCAGGCATCTTCGTCTCAGGATTCGAGTAAAAACATGGCTTATTGTAATTGTTTATTATACACAGTAACAGCCAGCCCCGTCACAGAAATTAAAATTCATCATTTCTATTTCTGCCCGGCCGGGAATCGATCCCGGTACCTCTCCTTTTGCGTGGTAGCCCGGGATGTTGACTACTGCACTCAGACCGTCAATGCTTATTATAAAAAAGTATAGTAAATTATATTATTTGATATTTACCTGGTAGATTGTTGTCTATCACATTGTATTTTCCTAAGAACAAAATTAAATATTTTAGTAACGAGAACTATTTATATTATTCCTATTTTGGGTTAATTATAGCTATTTCGATGTTGGGGTAAACATTTGGAAGATTCAATGGACCTACTTTATTAGTCAACTTAGATAAAATATTCTTTATATTCATTCACACACAATTTTAAACATAGTAGAAATGTACAGAAGTGTTGTACTTAGAAGAAGAAGTGTTATTTCTTCCAGGAGGCCCGTGCGTGATAGGAAAGAACATTGAGAAGGGAAGTCTGTGTGTATCTCAAGGAATATATAAAAATATACATACACTATAAGTAAAATATTAAATAAATACAATACAAGTACTAAAGAATACATAAATTATTATATTTCATTTCAAGATTTAATAATTTAATCATCAATAGTTCAAATTCAATTCTAGTCAAAATTTTGATAACTGCTTACTACCTATACACCGTTATTTTTTAAGTATATATCTAAAAGTGATAAAGGGATTTCAGACCACGTGAATGAACAACTTTTACTATGGGGCCAACCACGGAATCTCGAAAAAAAAAATCAGCCGTTCCATACATTATAGATAGTCAGTCGGTGTTGATTCACGTGGTCTGAAATGCCCAATTAATTTTTAGATATACTTAAAAAATAACGGTGTATAGTAAGCCGTTATCAAAATTTTGACTAGATGTCACTAAAAGTTTGTTTTTTAAAATTATTTTTTTAAGGCTTGTTTCTTATAAAAATCTAACCTTTTCGGGATCTCTTGGAATGGCGAAGGCGAGCTGCTGCTTCTTTTTCGGATATTTTTTCTTCGATCGTCGTTGTGACGCCACCTCGAGAGGTGGTGATCACTTGATCTTCTTCCAGCTCTTCTTCTTCTTCTTCATCTTCTAGTTCTTCTTCTTCTTCTTCATAATCATAGCCGTCATCATTTGCTGATGCTATAAAACAAATGTTATATTACGCTTCATTCTAATTAGCAATCCTTATTCAGATATGCCTACTCAATATTTGTTTTAATATCATGTATTTCTGTTAAACGACGGGAAAAAAACAGTGGGCTAGTAACTTATTTATATAGCAGTAGCGAAGGGTCCATGCAAGCTGATTCCTTCGGTTTACCTTTTAGAAATCTCACCCCACCGAGCCACTATGCCGATCATAACATTTTTGTAGAACAACTTACTATTGCCATAATTTCATCCCTCGCCACTGCTATATAACTAGTACTTATAGTAGATGTCATTGTAATCTGTGAAGTACTAAATCGGCCGTTTTGTATAAAAAAGTAGGATAGCTATACTTTAGATACCTACATAAATTATTGCTACAGACATGGCAAATGCTAGCCGTATTAGAACGAAGGGTCCTGTCTGGACCGAGCGTTGCTTAACAAACGTGATCGAGTACGATTAGTCTGTCAAGCTCTGCCATGGGCACTTCTTCTTTCAATAAATCATCTTTATTTTCCTTCTTTCTTACAGAAATTACACTTACATCGGTATTGTGAAGACTTGTAATTAGATGACGATTTCAAGGCTGAAGATTCTTCGTCTGTGTAAAAAAAATATATAATTACAACTGCAATTAAGATGCGAACTCTTCTACAAAAATGATAATACATGAAACATGAAAAAACATTGTCGACCCAGGACCCCTAGCATGACCATTGAAACGCAATTTGGGTGTCGATAAAACGCTATAACGCAATATATATATCGTGTTTCGTCGGTCATGCTAGGGGGGCTGACCATTGAACCCCCGGATCCCCCGCCGAGCCTACTATTCAGGCTCGACGGGGGACCCGGGGGCGGCGGGAGAATGACCAGGGGGGGGGGGGGTATAACCTCTTAAAACTTGCCAAGTTTATGAATTGCTATAGTTACATCTCTTTCTCGCTGTATAGCAAATAAAAGAGACGCACTGATAGCCATACAGAAAACTGGCAAGTTTTAGGAGGTTATAATACGGGGGAGTGGCATTCTGCCAACTGACCGAGCCCAGCATGCCAGATTATGGTATACGTAAAGACTGTATTTGTGCCTCACTATAAAAAAGGGGGGCCTGACCATTGAAACGCAATTATGATATAGCAATTTATCACGATTAATGTCAAAAGATAATGGATTTTGAAGGTTAAGTGACGATAAAACGCTATATCACGCGATATATATCGTATTTCCGTAGTCATTCCGTAGTCATGCTAGGGGGCAGTGCCCCTATTTTTGAATCGCTCGTCTGGCGTCGAGCGCTCTTTTCTACTGATTTTCGTTCGACATTTGACTCAAATGTATGGAGATCGAGTCGAATGTCGAACGAAAATCAGTAGAAAAGAGCGCTCGACGCCGATTCAGATTCAAAAATAGGGGCCCAGGGAGCATCGAGAATGTTTAATAACAAATTTTAAGGACCCGAACAGGATACCAAAATCAATGATTCGGTAACAGAATCCAGCGTTATATCCAAAACGTAGATTTATCCAAAAACTCATCCCAAATTATGGTAATGTAATGGTTTAGGGTGAATTCTCAAACATTATATTCCGCGTAGTTCTAGGGTTTCTTTTTTCAAATGTAAGCAAAATGGAATCATCAAAATCCACGCGCTGGTCAATTTATTAAAACCTGATGATTTTTTGCGTATCAATGGGTTATACTAAGCCCAGGAGTAGCATCATAATTATGATTACTTACTTGAATATGATTCGTACGAGTCTACATCGTAATCTGTAACGTAATATGAACATAAATAAATACTTATTTCTGTAGATAACAATTACACTTTTAAGAGCAAAGTAAAGGTCACTCATCAAAGTAAAATCTTTCCGACAGAATTAGTTGAGATAATTCAATGAAATTGATATATTTCAAAGATCTAAACGAGCTTGAAAGTTATACCATTTTAATTATTTACCTACATCAATTGAATTTGTGCTGAAAAAGGTTGATATAAATGAACTTAGCTGAGTGGATTTCATTGCTCTCAAGTGTAAATACACTTAAAAAAGCTTAAGCACTTAAGCTTTGGCTTTAACTTAGCTAAGTTTTGACTTTAATGTTTTTATTTTTTCCGTTTTTTGCTATATATTTTGTGTATCGTTGTGTTGTCCCAAATAAATGTATTTTCTTTCTTTCTAGTTAAAGTCAAAGCTTGTATTATGATAACTAAATAACGGTCAGATAGAATTACATACCTACTCAAAAGAAAAAAAGGTGCTTTTCTATGTTTTTCCATACAAATGAGCTAACATAATTATGATAAATTCAAACTGATTTTATTTGAATTTGTTATTGTTCGAAAGCTTAATACTTAGTCAATTTATTGACTTTTAAGTCGAATTTATATTATTTCTCCTATTCGCCGTGGCCCGTCGGTCAGTTAGAAAAGAATGAAATGGAGTTTCATACAGAAATGCGCGAATTATGTCATTTTTGGATTTATTTATTTATTTATTTTATTTATTTGTCACACAATACAGATTTACAGCAAATATATAAATATAGATCACAACATTATAAAAAGTAAGCGGTAGGAGGCTGCAACTCCAACAACATGTGTGAACAACATGATTAATCGGACAAGTCAGCAATTAAATTAAATTACATAAAATAAATTAAGTTGAATAATAATTAAATTGAAATGATTAAGATTAAATTACATTACAAAATTAAAAAAAATAGATTGGATTAAAAATTAATTAGATTGAATACAATTAAATTCGATTAACTAATTAATATAGACAGGAACAAAATACAAATTGAATATAGTCCATTTAACACGGCGAATAGGAGAAATGATATAAATTCGACACAAATGCAAATAAAATCTGATTGAATTTATCATAATAATAACAAGATATTGTTAGAATGGAAAAACGAAATATTATATCAATTTCATTGAATTATTTCAACTAATTCTGTCGGAAAGAACTTTAAAGTTTTTTCGCTAGTAAAGTCGGCAAGTTTGACTATTGCCTACAGCGTCCGAGTTCGAACAATATAAAATTCAAATCAAAATCAGATTAAATTTTTCATAAAAACACCTTTCAGTTACAGCTCTTCTATATGGGAAACCATTATAGTTGGCTTTTTCTTTTGAGCAGCTTAGAACACCCGATTCAAAAAGAAATTCTCATGACGATTCTCATCACATCAACACGTTTCTACCGGGAGTTGAAACCGGGAACTTTAGCGCAGAAGTCGCTTAACACTTTGGTACCTTGTCATAGCAACTTTTTTAACAGGTGTTCCGTATATAATTCGCAACCGTGGTATTTTCACCATTGTAACATGGTGGTGTTGTACTTTAGGGTCAATTCGTAGGACTCGACGCAGGTCGTGTGCTGAAATTCTTTCAGTGACACCAAGAAATGGGCATGAAGTGTAACACCACAAATGTAATGGTTTAGAGTTATCTTTCAGTAGTTTCTGATGTTGGCCACTCACCGTATCTCACATACATGTGCATTTGTTATGCCTTTCATGATTGTAAGGGTATTTTCCGGCATTTATGCATATTTTTTACATTTTCTTTATTGTTTTAAATGTTTGTTATTACAACCTAAAAGGAAAGTGACTTTGACAGGTGACAAATGACATTGACGTTTCAATGACATATTCCAGCGGGCTAATCGCTTCCGTTGTCTTCATTTTTCTATATCCTTCAAAATTGTAACAATATAAAGTTTATTTACAGAATATCTTCAGTATTCGGTTGAAATATCTGAATCAGTCAGGAAATTAATTTAATTAAATCGGCAGCGATCCATTCATTTCGAGAAGTTTCCAGAATGTGGTAGTATTGTCTTTGACCGCGGTCTCGTTTTGTCGAAGACATGGGTTGTAACAGGATAAATTGCCTACCTGTTACAACTGTTCCTGTTACACTAAAATAACAGTTCCAACAACCTGTTACAGAAATAACAGTCATGTCGTAACAATTTGCCTACATTGTTCCGCCTGTTCCGTGGAACAAGCGCTTGTTTTTGTCTAACTTATTGCCTTATTAGCTACTTTATATGAAGAAAAGAGAAAAAGCTTGCTATTTTTAGCTTTTATGATCATAAACTGTTAACTTTTTACGTTAAACAAGACTAAGCTTTGTTACAAAGAAGTAAAATCTAATATTACAAAATCATTTTTCCAATACAGCAGTTACGGCGCACACGCGTCATCTAGCGTTTTTATTCGGTGAACCATCATGTCACCTAATGAAGTTGCTTGCTTGCCTTCATTAAGCAGTTTACTTAAATTGCGATAGATGGCAGTAATTAAAACAAAAATAATGACCAATTTTTAAAAATAAAGTTAGAAAATATACATTATAGTTAAAAAAAACTGGTGCAACCGATTTTCAACCTTATTAGAAAGGGATGGTGCTATTAATCGCATACAGCGCCATCCCTTTCACTGCTAGACGATCAGGCATTTTTCCAAGAATTTTCATGTTGTTTCATTTACATTGCAATACTTCTTTTCTTTTCCCTAACAACTGGCAGCACTAGACATTCCATTTTCCTACACCCGCCCGCATGTCTTGCTTTGCCTATGTAATCGTACACACGCGAGCGTTTTTTTGACGCGCGTTTTTTTACCGCTCTTGATGTTCAATGCGAAAGGTCGCTTGTGTGAACGAGCCCTAAGCGATCTAGCAAGCCCGGAGGCTGATTACGTAATTTTGTTGCAACTTCGACAGAAATCGCAGTTACATTGCTGCTTTAGTAAGAACCAATGTGACATGTGACGTTACTTAAAGCGGCAATGCACTTTTAATCGAGAATTGTTAGGAACAGACTTACGTAATCTAAGAGCTGAACTAGTAGTAAGCCCTTGCCACAAAGCAGGGCTTTGTGTGGGCCGATACTATAAATTAGAAAAAAAATATTTTAATCTACAATATCGGCCCTGCATGCCTACACAAATAATACGCGATTTTATATCCTTTAATAATCTCAATAAATGAAATTATAATTTTCATAACACCCGATATCCCTGTTTCCCCACCGTTTAACTTGAAATTGGCAAATGGCAAAACAGTCAAACTCTGTTGCCACAAAAAAAAAGGTCATAAACAAACACTCACACAGGAACAGTATAGCACGACCAATTTACAAAGTCGAATTTACTAAGGTTTTCAATGGACTAAAATGTATTTTTGATATGGTCGGTTTATATAACAGGTAAAAATAACAAGCTTTCTCTTTTCTTTCCATATGTTAGAGTGAGGTAGCGCTTGTTCCAAGTAACAGGCGGAACAATGCAAACAGGTTGTTACTCTGATAACAGGCATAACAGTTCGGTACAGGGTACAGTGGAAGTGGAGTATTTGGAACAGTGAAGACGGTGAGAACAGACTGTTTCGCCTGTTCCTTTGAACAACTGTTATTTCATAGCGCTCGTAACAGGACGAAACAGTTACATTTAATTATCTGTTGTTTTTATCTGTTACGATAAATACGCCTCACGTCTACTCTAGTCGATGGATGACACTTTGGCCACTTTCACTGTTTTGTTCGGAGAAGCGAACTGCCTTGCAAATTCTCCATGAAATAAGTTGGTTTTTTGTTTAAGAAGTAATGGTGTGAATATTTCTCTTCGGGGCAAAGCCCCCAAAATATATAAAATGCATTCTGTATTGTAAGAATCCAAAGAGCGGCCGGTAAGTTTTCATAATTTTGTGCCGTCTTGTAACCACGTTGTTGTGGGACTTTAGAAGTAATAATCGCGTGTTCTCTTGTTCCAGAGGGCCGTTCTTACCTTTTTTAGAACTTAATTCTTTATCTCCGTGTTGTCTTCATAAGAAATATTTGCCCAACGATGTGCTCATAACCTGACATGTACCGCAACCGCGTGGCACCTTATCACATTTTACCACATAATAATTGAGGACCTTTCCTGGAGCCTGCGAGGAAAGCAGGCAACATCTTGGAGGCTGGCTGAGTAAGCTAAGGAATCCACTCCGTATGTTTTTTTGTAACTTCTTACCTCAACATGTCGGCACATCTGTGAGTTCAGAATTTGTTTAGAATTAATTTAATTTAAGTTTAAATGCATGTATTTTAATACTTTTCTATAAAGAAAAGCTTCATGGAGGTACGCTCCCACTTATTCCTGAACCCAGGTCATGACCAGGAAACATTGTGATGTTAGGTACCTAGAATACTTAGTACTTACATTCCGTATTTTACCTTAAAGAACTAGGATATTTTCTAGATTTTATGTGCTTCACACAAAAGAATAAGATAATGTTTCTGCCATTGTTGATTATAGTATTTGTATTCAACCAGAATTTATTTGTTTGATTTATCCCAACACTCTTGTGTTGGTGGCGCCCTTAGAAATAAGAACTTTAGAATAGCGACCTAATCTCAATCTTTTCTCCCGAGTGTAACAGCCATCCAAGGTAGAACCTACGATCCTCTCCCGAGTCTCATGACCATCTGAGCTGCCGAGTGGAGTACACCTTGGGGACTGCGAGTGCATAAACACCACGGCCGTCCCCGGGTTGTAACACAGGTATCTCACGGTTTGAAACATTATTCAAAAAAGTTACTATGACAAAGTACTTAAGTGTGAAACAACTTTTGCTGTTGACCGTACCAACTCGCGGATGCACAGCGTCCCAACTACCAATCACATGTAATACGTAAAACAAACGAACCAATCACAGCATGACCACTGAAACACGATATGATATAGCGATTTATCACGATTAGCTGTCAAAAGACAATGGATTTTGACAGTTGGGTGTCGTTAAAACCTTATATCACGCAATATTTATCGTGTTTTGTCGGTCATGCTAAGACTGAGCTCTAGTTCAACGCAGTGCGTTCATATAGGCAAGGGTCGTTTGAGTATTATTTTTGACTACGGATGTTAGTGTCAAACATTTTCTTAAAAAGTTCAAATATTTCCATTGAAATTGGTATACACTTACCGTTAACTTCTTGTGCTATTGCGCTCAGTACCTGCAATAAAAATAAGATAGTAGAAATGCATTATCGATGATTTAATAACAGGGAGAAATGACATTTTGGTGACATTGCATAAGGAAATTCAAGTAATAAAAAAGTGGGAAGGCTAAACGAAGTCTAAGTAGGTAGGAAGGTCTAAGTGGGTAACAGTTGGAAATTATTTTTATTTTACTTTATAATATTTGGGGGCTTATATCTAACGTTGAAAAGTAGATATTAAGAGCTAATTATTACAAGCCTCCACAGATAACAGACAGCCGTTATTGGATAATAGAACTATAAAAGAAAACTATCATGAGACTTTAACAAAAGCTTTAATATGATTATGTTTCTAAAATAACGTTCTTGCAACAAACATGCAAGAGTTATTTTCAAATAAGGATGATGAAGAAGGGGGTCGTAATACTTACACTGAGTGCACACAGGTAGATAAATACTCTCAACCACTGCATCTTCAGGCCTTTGGAACTTAGTCCCTATAAGACCAACGAAGTCAATATGACTATGCCTCCACAACCAAATGTGCCGGTTTTATACCCAATATCTTTGGCTACTTCCTATTCTTTCCAAACAATTTACAGGACCATCTGTACAAATATATCCATTGTTTTTGCTCAGCAATAAATAATAATTGAATAAATACATAAGTGACAATGTAAATTTGTGGATTTGTGATTTATTACACAATTAATGCGACGTCAATGCAATTGTGAGAAATACTTTTGGTTTCAATTTTCTCTCTTGTTTTAGAAGAACTATCAATTATTGTGAAATACAGGCAAACTATCTATTCCAATAACCCTTAAAAGTCTGTTTACAATTAGAGTCTGTTCATGTTTTTATTAGCTATTATGTTTACATAAATAAATTAAAAAAAATATATTAAAAACACCTGCCAAAAAAAAACTAAAACAAGAATTTTAAATCAAAGAGGTCCCCCGACTGCAATGACACTTAATTGTTATATAACCTTTTAGTTCATTTTTGGCAGGGCAGTCGTGTTTTTTATATTTTTTAATTTCTTAATTTTTATTTCACACATTTTAGTGTCAAATTATATTATTACCGTTTTGGAATGTGCCTTCACACATTTTAGTGTCAAATTATATTATTACCGTTTTGGAATGTGCCTGTGTTAAGGCCTTTCATTTGATGCCCATATTGTAATAATTGAAAAAATATATATTTTTTCACATTTGAAAGTGGCGTTGTGCAGTCGCCATATTGACTTTTTTCAAATAAAAATTTCCCGTGTCACTTGGAATGATGTAAGGATTCTAACGATACCTCAAACATCCAAATCCGTTAAGCCTTTAGAAGTTATGGTGGAATAAAGAAACTCGCCCATAAATGAACCCTGAAGTCAATATACACTCCTTTTTAGGCAGTCGTGTAGAATAACCTCCATTTTTTAAGGAGTCGTGTTAATACACGAATAATATATAATATGTAAAATTAATATAAATATAAATTAATATGTAAATTAAATAACATATAATATGTAAATAATATGTAAAATTTCATGATGATCGGTTCAGTAGTTTAGATCTGAAGCCGTAACAAACATATATTTAATAGCGAGAAGTACAAGGCCGTTGGGGTGGAAAGGTTCTGGAATGGCGACCGCGAACCGGACGAGTCTCCGAGGAGTCCTCCGACGAGGTGGACCGGCGATCTGGTGAAGGTCACGGGAAGCCGCTGGATGCAGGCAGCGCAGGACCAATCGTTGTGGAGATCCTTGCAGGAGGCCTATACCTAGCAGTGGATGTCGTGCGGTTTAATGATGATAATAATGAGAGTAGGAAAAGCGACTTAACTCAGCTTTCATTTATCATCAGATGGAGCGCAGTTCTTTGCTTTTTACACGAATGCCCAAAAAAAGGAATGTATTTTTTTATACGAATGCCCAAAAAAGGAATGTATTTTATTACACAAATGCCCAAAAAAGGAATGTATTTTATTACACGAATGCCCAAAAAAGGAATACGTATTTTATTACACGAATGCCCAAAAAAGGAATGTATTTTAATAAATACATTCCTCCTGCAAGGATCTCCACAACGATTGGTCCTGCGCTGCCTGCATCCAGCGGCTTCCCGTGACCTTCACCAGATCGCCGGTCCACCTCGTCGGAGGACTCCTCGGAGACTCGTCCGGTTCGCGGTCGCCATTCCAGAACCTTTCCACCCCAACGGCCTTGTACTTCTCGCTATTAAATATATGTTTGTTACGGCTTCAGATCTAAACTACTGAACCGATCATCATGAAATTTTACATAGACGTGGTCAGTGATATACAGAAAAGGACATAGGATACCTTTCATCCAGAAAAAAAGTATTATTCCCGAGGGATAGCAAAATAGCTTTAAACACCAGTTCCTTAACAATATAGACCTTTTGAATTCTAAAATACTTCAAGTTTCTGGTGTCATCAAATCAAATTAATTTATTCAGTCTAGGCTCGGATAAGTTCGGATAGGGATAGAACCTACTACTGATAGTGGTGGTGCTAAGAAAATCGACAGGGCGTTAAGGGGTGTTTTCTCATCGTGTTATTTCGTACATGATCATCGAATTGAGTATCTCTAAACGATGGCTGAGTTGGGTTTAGGATAGAGATTGGTCAATGAAAGATGAGACTGGGTTGGAAATAGAACTAATTTTTGCGCCTATAACTTAACCTCTAAACAATTTAACAGGGAAAGTGCCGCCGCCGCGCCATTTCAATCTCATCTTTCGTTGACAAGACTCTAGCTAGCTTTAGTAAGAGTAGTTAATAGTTATATCAATGCTAGTGTAGCAAAACCAGTTGGTACCTACGTAAATTAATTTTACATTCATTTTCATCTTGTTGTACATCAGTTGAATTTTATTATTTCGATTTTGTGCAGTTGCAATAACCAGAGGGCTAATTGTCTAAATTCAAAATCTATCACATTCGCTTTCATTTGACAGATGGATGAGAGACATTGCTGCATTTCTTTGGTAAGTTTTTATTTGTGCCAAACAGAAGCATCGATGTGTTACATCCTGAAAGCGATTGCGATAGATTATGAAATTAGACAATAGAAAGGCAGATCCGAAAACATTAAAAGGGGTACGGGCTATCTAAAATAATTTGTTTCGCAAATATTTTTAGGTTAGCTCTGCTCTTTTTCCTTGCGTAATAGAATTAAAAATGTAAAGATCCGTAGGAGAATTTAAAATAACAGATAACGCTCGAGGTATTGTTCAGCTGATGTGGCAGAGGGCTGGACACATAGCGAGAAGAACCGATGGCTGTTTAGTGGGAAAGGTTCTGGAATGGCGACCGCGCACCGGACGACGCTCCGTGGGTAGGCCCCCGACAAGGTGGACCGACGATCTGGTGAAGGTCGCGGGAAGCCGCTGGATGCGAGCAGCGCAGGACCGATCGTCGTGGAGATCCTTGGGGGAGGCCTATATCCAGCAGTGGGTTTCCTGCGGCTGATATCATGATAATGATATTGCACTGAACCCTAATTTGACTTTATTCCGGATGCGGAATTGACGACTTAAAGTAAGTAAACCGTATTGTTTCTGATAATACCTAATGATAATTTATGTGTTTGAACAACTGTGATACTCTTTAATTCGTCTTGTGTAGTTTCGAACAATAAGTGTTGACCCATCGTTTTACGCATTAACTTATTGTAAACACGATTATTGTTAAGTAGTTAAACACGTTTGTAATTGTAAGTGTTTCGGCTATTGGGGCTCAAATTTGGGTTTGATATTGTGTGTGTAGGAAATTTTTGTCACACGAAATATGATTGCTGTTAGTTAAGTCTTAATTCGAAGTTATAGTACGGGTCCTCTTGTCATGAACCCTGCAGATTGTGACTAAAGCATGAAACTTGGTACAGGTGTAGCCTAGGTCAATTTAAGCAGATTAAGCCCTGGTCCCACCAAATCCGGCCACGGGTGTGGGAGGGGGGGTTGTTGAAGTGCGCTCACGCCACTCCTCAAACAAAAAATTCTAATGCTTCGCGATTTCACACGAGACCATGTTTGGTATCATTTTCGTATAAATTAAGGATGAGGAATTCATATTTAAAATTTTCGTAACACCTTTTCCTACAAAAACCTTTTTCGAATAATGGCGAAAAAACCATCTACACCCGCTTCGGCGAACATCCCCGATGCGCTACAGAAGCGAGGCAGCCGCAACAACGCCCTAAACGCGTTATTATATTGAACGCGAAGGGTTTCTAGCGCTCGACGTGTGTGTTTAACCCACAGGCTGCATGTGTAAAACGATATTGTATTTCAAACAAAATTTTAATACAATAACTTCTCGTGGAATTTTTAGGGTCCAGTCTTTTTTAGACGGTATCATTACATTATTATATTTACTTAAAAAGTGAACTATAGATATTTTGTAAGCAACGTGTTTCAAAACAACCCGTAATTCCGAATATAGTAGATAGAGAGACTATCACTTCCTATAGAGGGAATGGGACCAACTCTGAAATCGCGAAAAAGGGTGCTAATTGTCTAATTTCAAAATCTATCGTAATCGCTTTCAGAATGTGATACATTGATGCTTCTTTTTGGCACAAATAAAAACTTACCAAAAAATGCAGCAATGTCTCACATCCGTCAATGGGGTTGGTAAACTTTTTCAAAGAGAATTGTTTTTTTTTGATAGCACAAGTTTGAAGAATACAGAAAATAATATTATGATTTTTTTATTTTACTTTGTTAACCAAATATTTTTTTTATATTATTATCGCGATAAAATATCAAACGTACAGCTGAACACGAAGTTCCTTTGCATTTACTGATTAAAAAAACTGATTGACAGATTTGACAGACAGTGACAAAGAGTATAATCATAATGACCACCTAATGTTGTTGTTTGTTTATCAGCTTCATCAGCTTATTACTGTGATTTTCTAGTGTTTTTCTTGTTCAGTTATTGGAAATGAATCAGCTTGAAGAAATCCATAATCCAGCTTATTACGCCGATGAAGTACCTTCACTGCTTTGTTCCGTTTTGTTTGAAATATAGACGTGACCACCCAAGAAGCAATCAAATGTCTTAAAAAAGAATTGTAGATATCTTGAAGGCAAGTAGACGAATTCTAGCTATTGTCTTGGCTAAGACTAATATGTACTTCAAGATATCTTCAAGATACACTCCAAGGGCTAGTTAGAAGCTAGGGCTAGGAAAAGTGGGGACAAACTTTGACAAGATGCTGACACAAAAAAGTAACCTACTTAAGGAGACCCAGCTTCAAACTTGTAAAAACAATATCCAACAACAACCCTCACAGGCACTTTTTGAGCAACAGAGTGGTCCAAGCGTGGAACAATTTGCCAGAACAATTAGTCTCAGCCAACAACTTGAACCAATTTAAGAATAGATTGGACAAACACCAATTTAAATAAAGTAGAATAGAGCAAACACCTCTCTACACCCTGCAGCCGAGGACACCGATGTTGCTCTCTTGCCATCGCGGCTATTTTGGAGAGCCCATTTAGTCCTTGGCTAGTCACCGCCTGCCAATTTTTCAGTCTGGGAGACTATGATAAGGCAGGTGTCCGGTAGTCTCTTTCGATTGCCCAAATCCCAGTCCATCTCAATCCCAACCTAATAGCCCACTAGTCCTTAACCAGTAGATTCCATAGTTCCTGTGCATTTGCTGGGGATGTAGTCAGAGATTAGATCCAGCAGGTGTACCACACGCATATGAGATTAAAGTCGCTAAAAATGGCCTCTACGTGTTGGATCCATATCCCCACGCAAGCCTTAAAGGACCGGGTCACTTTTGGCCCGTGAATTCCTAAGCGTACATAATAATAATAATAGTATTTAAGTTCATGTTAAGAAAGAGTTAATACAACTGTTAAGATAAACTTTAACCCTATTTAAGAAATGTGGTTTTGCAGAACTCTAAACATTGACTTCAAGATATCTTGTAGGTTGACTTCAGATCAAGAAATGACTTAAAGATATCTACTATACCTTATTAAAACCTTCAATATTGAATTGCAGATATTCGATTTAATCTTAGTGAAGTAAAATTAAAAACTCATTTTGCTTTATAGTGCTTTAAGTAATATAATTTTGTTTATTTGTTTATTTATTCAGGTAGCAAACAGTCGTATACAAACAGTTTTAAGATAAGGTATACAATTAGACCTACAGTACCATAAATTAATGTATCATTAAACTAAGTAAGTAGTGCATACAAGCGACGGATATACAAGAAAAAAAAAATTATTACAATTTTAATGTTTTTTAGGTAGATAGCAAAAGAAACATACCACTTTATGCGCTAAGAGGCTCAAATTTAACATTACTACAAGGTAGGTACATGAAAATATATATAACTTACAAAAACAATAACTCACCCACTTCCCTTCTAAAAACGTTAAGTGAATTAGAGAAGATATCCACTTCGTTGAGTGACTTATTGTATAAATTACATGCTCGCCTAAAAAAGGTATTTTTTGCATATTTTGAATGGCAAAATGAAACGTAAAATGTATCCTTAGAATGTGAGGAGAATCGAGGGACTTTCAAAGCAATTTTTTGTAATAGATCAGCAGAGTCAATATGGTTGTTAATTAATTTAAACAAGAATATCATATCTAGGAACTGGCGTCTATGGACTAATGATTGAAGTTTATGTCTTTTTGCGCTCACTTCATAGTCATTATAATAAGACCCAGCACGATAGTCAAGAGATTTAAGAATTTTTTTCTGTATTCGCTCTATCCTATCTCTATGAACCATATATTGGGGGTTCCAAACTACGCTACCAAACTCTTAAATGCTACGAACGTAGGCATTGTACAGTATCTTAAGGCGAGGCCAGTTCACGAAATTTACTCTTTTACAATGTCTTTAGAATAAGGTTGAATATTGCATAACTCTAATTGACGCTTCGCCAGAAATTTGACGAATTTTAGTACATTTTTATTGATTTCTGAAATACTGGATCATTTATTAAAAATGTACTCGGTTATTGTGTTAGATCGATAAAAAAGCTATCCTTTTTGCATAAAAAATCATATCACTGTCGTTGAAAATTACGAAATCTGACGATTTGAAATTTAGTTTTATAAGTTTTTATGGTGTTATTCAGGATTTTTTTACAGAGTTACCATGCCATTTTTCAATATTCTGTTCGGTTAATTTGCTTCTTTGTTTCTTTTTTAGTCTACAGTAATTTTTGTGAAGTAGAATTTTACGTCAGTTCTTCACATTGGATGTTCAAAAATCAGACTTTTCATCAGATCATGAACTGGCCTCGCCTTAAGTGTACTACCCTATTTTAATTAAATTACCTAATTTTATAAAAAATATGGCGAACTATTAATTCATTTAAATTACTGTTCTAATGTTTATGAAAATAGCGACTAAACAACAAATTTTTATGTCTAAAAAGGCTTTCTCACGTCGTTGAATGCATTGGAAATTTAAAACACATGATTGTTTCTCGTGTAAAATCTATAGATAGTGCTATAAAACAGACGGACTCTTGAAATACTAGAGAAAAACAATAAAATTTTGTATAATGATATTGCAAGTGATTTTTTTTTGCATATATTGCAAAATGCTACGACATTTTCTATAAACATACCTACTAATTTTTAATGTAGTTAGAATTACTATAAAAAAAATAATTATGTTCAATCTACTCTAGTTTTTGATGAAGTGTTGTCGGAGGAGACTATCCCAGACCACCAGTTCGGATTTCGGGCACATCATGGAACGACGGAACAAATACACAGAGTGGCTCATACAATCCGCCAATCCTTGGAAAGAAAAGAATACTGTTCGGCTGTCTTCCTTGATGTGCAACAGGCATTTGACCGAGTTTGGCACAAGGGCCTTCTGTGTAAACTAAAAATATGCCTACCACATACGGCTTACACACTTCTGAGATCTTACCTGCAAAACCGGCTATTCCAGGTAAAGAGCGGTGATTCTTTGTCTTCCTTATACCAAATAGAAGCTGGAGTACCACAGGGTTCTGTCCTCGGACCAGTTCTGTACACAATTTACACCGCAGACCAGCTTGCCTGGCAACATCCAAAGACGTCGTAACTGCAACATACGCAGACGACACTGCTATCCTGTTGTGCAACGATAATCACATATCCGCATCTTTATTGCTTCAAAAGCACTTAAATGAAGTCGAACTGTGGCTTAAAAAGTGGCGAATCAGAGCTAGTGCTACAAAATCTGTCCACATCACCTTTACCCTTCGAAGAAACAACTGTCCACCGGTAACCTTCAATGAAAACCTACTGCCACAGGAAAATATCGTCAAATACCTAGGCATGCATTTAGACAGAAGGCTTACCTGGCACGAACACATAAAAAACAAGAGAGACCAAGCAAACCGAAAATTCAGTGAGATGTATTGGCTGCTCGGCAGACAGTCCGCACTTAGTTTGACTAATAAAATGATAATTTATAAATGTATACTCAAGCCTATATGGACCTATGGCATAGAACTCTGGGGATCGGCAAGTCACTCAAATATAGAGATACTACAAAGATTTCAAAATAAAGCTCTAAAAACGATTAGCGACGCTACTTGGTTCACAAGAAACACTAAAATACATGAGTACCTACAGTTTCCAACAGTAAAGGAAGAGGTAGAGAGATATACCAAAAGTTACAAACAAAGGCTTCAAAACCATAAAAACCAACTTGCACTCTCACTGCTGGACAGTGGAACATCTACATGTAGACTCAAGAGGAAACGAATAGCCTCAATATAGTAAAGCTCACAAATAATAAGCAAATATGAGGTGACACATCACAGGATGTGAATATACCCGAACTACTAAAAAGAAAATCCATACAAGCTAATGGGCTGATCGCAGATGGAAAAGGATAACCAAAAAAAAAAAAAAACATAAATCATTTATTCTCAAATTCATTTCGTTCACATCAACAATGGACAATATTTGCTTTAAAACTAGGTTATTATGCATAAACAAATAAATAAACAATTAGTTTCTAATAATAGGTACTAAATAATATGACATTCTGTTTAGCTACACATTAACTTACAAATATGAGAGAGAGAGAGAGAGAGATATTTTTATAAACTCAAAGACCACACGTTACAATAATTAAATAAAGCTAAAAATTTCACAAAAAAACAGGTCTTAGGGCTAACTAGGACCTACCTCAGCTTGTGTTGCCATGACACATAAGTGTCACAGCAACGCTGGTATTCTAGCGGGACCTTTTATATGCGTGGCAATTCAAATGTGACAAACAAAGGATTTTATATACATGCATACATACATAATTAAAAAAAAACAAAAATAGTAAAAAGACACGGACAATCTTGCGTCTGTCCGACACAGAAACTCATGTAAACTAAGATTATGGTCTGACAGAAGCATAGTTGTCACTATGCAAATGCAAATAAACATTAAAATTTGTCATGCTAATCAAATCTTTGATTTTTAAATTTGAGATTTTTGCATTCACAATGCTATTTTTACACAATACTAAATAATATACTAGAAAAAATACGACTCGATAATGATACGATGCTAATGCAAACAAAAAAGAAGAAGCTGCGATTGTGATTGTGAGTACAGCGCACCTCCAGGTGCCGAAGACCATCTCTAGAAGCAAAAAAGTGTGTTTAGAATAACTCTGGGTAAGCTTTTTATTTATAAGTCTAATTGTAATGCCATTAAGGGTGGATTCGTCCAAACTTCAATATAAACGGGAATAACTATACAAAGAATACATCTATTCAACGATTTTTTTCTCGAGTAAAGAAATGGTAATTTTTTCATGCAATCCAAAGATAAGTTACTCTTGGGATTCTTATTCCTTCATTAGTGAGTGAATATGTGAATGAACGTATTATCCGGCCAATTGTTATTGTTCTATAAACGAACTATTTAAAAGGCAAAATTTTGTCAACTTTATTTTGTCGCCTTGTACGTATCTGTAGTGATCAAAGTCAAATGTCAAACAAATGTCACTGACATACGGCACGCGGACGCCATTAAAATACTCGCGGATTAACTCTGTTATTTCCCGAGAAATGGTGGTATAGTGACTATTCCTGAATAGGCAAAACACTCTGAGAATAGTATGTGGTAAAACGTAATTTCGGTTTACTCTCGAATAACTGGTCCTTTTATCTAAGAATAACGGTTATTCTCACTTGGTCGAATCCGCCCTAAGTGACGTTTCAATGTATTTTTCAACGTTTGCTTTGTTTTTAGATCTCGCATCGGGGGAGGGAGGTCATTCCAGCACTTGAAGGCAGCAAATCTGAAGGATCCACGGAAGGCAGCAGAGCGGTGTGGTCGCCATTACACACATCAATCTGGTTTCACATCAATCTGGTTTTACATCAATCTGATTTTTGATGCGACGTTACACGGTCAATCCAGCAAGTAATCCACGGTAGTTTTTGGTAGGGTTGCCAATTTTATTGCATCAATTTTCGCGTGATATCGATCGATGACCTGAGTGGTGCAGTATTCAACATGCCAGTCTGCGAATTTACAAAGGCTATACTATTTGAGTCACGAGTCAGACTCTAATAGATGAGCTTTCGTTTATGCATATTACTCGACAAAACCTAATCTATCTCGGTAAAAAAGTTGACTCAAATGGATTAGCTTTTTGCCTTGATATTTTCAAAGAAAATGCACGGACAAAACCTAGTACTGTATTATATTTACATATTGCAGTAACAAATGCTATTCAACTTAATACCGATATTTACCGATCGCTAGCTTCAATAATAGGTGGTAATAATAGGGTTTTGTGAAATTTCCGTTATACAGGTTGCTACAGGCTGTTACAGTTTGTATGGGAATTTGTATAGAGCTGAAGGTAGAAACACCATTTTTGGAGGGTAGATACCTTTCATGATGTAGATGAGCACTAAGAAAGGGTTTTGGAAAATTACCGTTATACAGGCTGCTACAGAGTGTTCCAGTTTGTACATGAATTTTTATGGGACAATTTAAATGTGTGAAATAAGGTCTACTGATAAATACAGCTTGACCATAAAAAGTTGACAAAAATTGAGGGCGCCACTTTCTTTGTAAACACGTCACAAACACGAATAATTTGGCAACACTGACTATATTTTGTACTGAGAAATTTTAGTTCCGATTTATATAATTTCATCTCTTTATGGCCAAGCTGTACCAAATTGGTAATCCGTGATTTTCAAAATAAATGCACAATATCTTAATCACGAGAACGAAGTCGCGAGCAAAAGCTAGTGTTTTATAAAAGGTTTAATTTATTCATTAATGTTTTGAAATTTAAAAAATATTGATATACAATGTATGACAAAGTCAAAGCTAAAAAAATAACTTTAAATATAAGTCATAATAATATGATAAACATTATTAAAAATCGGTTCGTAAACAAAGATGTTATGTCCAAAAATCCGTAAAAACACGTGTGATGGCAAGCTAAACTATTGATATTTTTCAGGATTATGAAAAAACTACCAGTTACCTTTATGATTGATTTATGGGACCACACACGAACTATGTTCTTTGAGATAAAAAAAGAATTGTATAAATCGGTTAACAACTGACGAAGTTATGGTAAAACATACATGAAAAAAAATAGTCGACTTGAGAACCTACTCGTTTTTTTGAAGTCGGTTAAAAAAAAGAAGAAATTTACGAAAAACCATTTTATATTATTATTCTAGTTCAGTTTACTTCGTCATGTACCTGCAATAGCACTTTGCACGTTTATTTGTGTAAAACTATAGAGCTTGATAAATTGTATAACTGGATTACATTGTTTATGGAAGTAAATATTTTTTTATCTATATTTCGGCATCATATCTTTGCACATTTTATGCACTTAAACTGTGCATAAAATGTAAATATCTAAGTAAAAGTAAGTAAGCTGTGCATTTTTATTATTGATTAAACTTATTTATGTCTAGAATGAAAATAGTTCTTACGGTAGCGTCTAGCTTGCTATGACATCTTTATAGTGCTTGTAAATAAAAAGAAAATGCCTTATAAAATTACCTACAATTTTATCTGTCTTTCAAATCATGAGATCAATTTTATCAGAGGAATCCTAAAAATCATTAAAAAAGGTCACTAGGATTTTAAACGACGATTTCATTAATACGACTTGTTTGCTGTACAGTACTATACTAGGTTTTGTCCGTGCATTTTCTTTGCAAACATCAAGGCAAAAAGCTAATCCATTTGAGTCAACTTTTTTACCGAGATAGATTAGGTTTTGTCGAGTAATATGCATAAACAAAAGCTCATCTATTAGAGTCTGACTCGTGACTCAAATAGTATAGCCTTTGTAAATTCGCTGCCAGTCTACCACGCAAGAGATCCCGGGTTCGATTCCCGGATGAAATTGAAATGATGAATTTTAATTTCTGTGACGGTCTGCGTATAATAAGTACCTATCTATTTCGAAAAGTAAGTAGTAAGTAGGTACCTAGTAAAATCAGTTGTCTTTTAAAGTCGGTTTTGCACCCACCTTATGCCTTGATTAGTTTAGGGTTAGATGGCGCTGTGTGTGTGTAAAATCAAATATTGATAATTACAATACTACATTACCAAGCTATGATCTAGGTACCTGAGTGCCAAATTTGTTGTTGTTATTATTTCGAATTATGATAACGACGGCCTACTATCAGCAATAAAAACATTTCTGTCGTTAAATAAAGGCAGGTATACCTTAAAAGTGACATCCTTTTTAACCGACTTCCAAAAAAGGAGGAGGTTCTATGTTCGTCTGTATATTTGTTTTTTTTTGTGTATGTCCACCGATTACTCGAAGACGGCTGGACCGATTGAAATCATATTCACTTCTCAAGCTTACGCGCTCACTAGACATGAAATAAAACACTTTTAACGGATACTAGCGCGGTTCATTGAAATCATTCAAACGTTATTACATTAGGTATACTCCCAAGTTCAGTACTTTTCAAGTAATCTTGAAAAAAGCACGAAAATAGTACGATTTTGTGTGAATTACCTCGATGATAATGGTCGTATTACTTCTTTGTTTATGAACTGAATAAGATAATTATTTTTTTGTTGGAAGAGGGATATCTAGTGTAGTTCTTTAACCGACTTAGAAAAAGGGGGTTCTCAGTTTGACCCGTATTATGTGTATGTTTCTCCGCGATTATCTTACGTTTGGCTGAGCCGAATTTTCTACATAATACCTTATCTACAAGGTACCTACACTAAAAATAAAAAATAAAAAATTGTTTAAAAAAAAACAAAAAACCGACTTTAAAAAACCGACTTTAAAAAACCTACCTCTAAAAAGCAATAAATACTATTCGTAATAATAAAAATACGTCTATTGAAGTCGGGTGGGGCTTTTAGAGAAGAAAAAAAAGGAATTTGTACTCCAGCCCCACCCGACTTCAATAGTCGTATTTTTATTATTACGAATATTATTTCTTGCTTTTTAGAGGTAGGTTTTTTGAAGTCGGTTTTTTGTTAGAATAAACAGAAACTTAGCCGATTCTTTTTTCTTCACTTAACAACTTGTGCAAAGTTTTAGAACATGAGCGTCCATGGTTGTTAAATAAATTAAGAAAATGTTAGTAAGGAAAATGCAACTTCTTAAAAATTCTCTATACAAAACGGCAATTTCATATTAAAGAGCTAAAACACGCTGTATCTGCTGCAAGTTGCTGAGAAGTTGGGTGTCCCGCAGCCGCAGACTACCTGATGCTGTAGCATCAGCTCAAGGTTTCCGTGTCTTGGAAATACCACCCACGTAACAATACACCAAATTTCAAACTAATCGGTGCTGTGAAAGTTGATAGATCTGTGTCAGTTACTGTGACTGTGTCTGTTTGAGGCACCGTAGCTCCCAAATGAATGGACCAGCAAATCAGTCCATTAGTTTAGGAGCTACGTTGCCTCAGACAGACAATTATACACACACAGACGTCAATCATATTTTTTCGTTGGGTGTTAAAAATATCGAACAAAGCTCCAAATAGGTACCTCATTATGGGAATCAAATCAGGGATCCTTGATTCGCTATTCTAGTATCCCTAATCACGATGATGATGATGCAATACCTACTTGGTATGTTTTCTCCTTGGGTAAGATTAAATTAGTTAAGTAGAAGTTAGTTTAGATAAAGTTTATTTTGCTGATTAATTTAATTCTAAGATAATTTCAATATGTGTTAATGGTTTATGTTGTTCTTTTAAATTGGTATTTTTTATAGATGCGACGTAACTTCGCAGTAGGTAGGTATCTCTTCGACGCTTGTCAACTTTATCTGGCGATGGTAGGTAGGTATATGTTGTAGTTTGAATTCGTATCTTCGAATTCTAATAGGTAGATCAATCTCACTAAACTGGTACCTAGAAAACAATTTTATTAACATTAATTCGAAATTTATTAAGATGAAGATAGCTAGCTATACTTACTTACCTAGTCAAAAGGTTTAAGAATACCTATTCGCTTTCACTTACATGATTATCCAGCATAACATTGTTGATCCATCCCAAAAACGGACTCACTGGGCAGTAAACGCTAGTTGTTTTTGAAATATGACCGGATACAACTCCTATGATCGTATCCCTAAACATAAGTGGCCCTCCCGAGTCTCCCCCTCCTATAACGGTTATTGTATTGCATTTAGGGGTCATACATATGCCTGGATTAAAAATAAACTTCTCTAAAGGATTACAATTAGCAATAACACCCTCTCCAATCTGTAAAGGTTTTGTCAAAAATTCTCTGTCATTAACATCATCACTGATCTTCCCGAATCCTGCGAACGTCACCGGTAGTCCACTAAGAGATTTGTAATCCACTCCAGACACTCTTGCTAACTTTATACCATCCAATTTCTCTATTAATATCAAGCCAATGTCATTTTTTACTATCAAATTCGTCCGTTGCTCGCTCAACAGGTGGTGAGGATGGGGAAAGACTTTTATAACCTTCCTGTATGAGTTTGTTTCATTTTGAGGGACCGTCATATCGCCGAACCTTACATAACTCGGAACTTTTAGGCCGATGCAGTGAGCCGCGGTGAGGACCCACTCTGGCGCAATGAGAGAACCGGTACAATAACGGCTATAAAGGCCGCCTTCTTCTACAGTTCTCAAACTTACAGCGAATGGATATCTATTGTTTACATCGTCTTTCCCATCAAAAACTCGCAGGACCTTAGCAGATGTGATCGAGTTCCAGACACCGAGAAACGTTAACAATATTCCTGTTGCTGTCATGATTCAACAAAAAATATAACGATGCGAGAAGCTTACAGGTTTAATGATTGTTGAAATAATAAGATCCATCAAATATCTTTTATAGCTAGGTACCTATTTTAATAATATTTTTATGTTTCCGACGCTCGTAAAGAAAATCTTATTTCATTTCTATGTTTATGGGATTTCAATTACTTATAATGTATAATATGTCGGTACAGTCAGCCATGAAAGTCGCTTAACACTAATACTTTGTCATAGCAACAATCTGTCAAAAAAGTTGCTATGACAAAGTGCTAAAGGTTAATCAACTTTTGTTGCCGAGTGCTGACCGAACCTACTCAAACTTTTTACTCAATGGCTGGTTTACATTAGCTGTTAGAGCTGGATTTCATTATCTTAGCTGTTAGCTGCTAGCTATGGATTTTCCGAATATCCACGCGGACGAAGTCGCGGGCGGAAGCTAGTTGATAAATAAAACAAGCTATGAACCAATTTATTCTTCTTTATTTCTCATAATAACAAAATATTGTTTATTGACACAAATCATTCATAATATTACCACTATAGGACGTTTTACAAAGAAAATTAGGCTTTAAAACTGCAATTTGTCTTTTATATGTTGTTTCTATTACATCTAGTTTTTAAAAATTGTATCAAATAAATAGACAAAGACCTGTGGGCCTACCGCCCAAGTGCCGTCGATATCGCTGTCGACTTCATTTTGACAGTCTACGGCAATTTCGTACTGCCCAATTTCCCAAGTCGACGCGTCGGTTTGATAATCGATGCCGACGGCAAAAGAACGAATGAAACGCTGTTTTTGACAGTTAAATTGGTACCGCCCAAGAAAATCCAAATCGACCAAGGGTCTGACATGCTTTGATAGAGCGAGATCGTCTTATTGAGATTCCTATAGGAGGAAATAGAGAAGAGTGTCATGTTTTTTCTCTATCACCGACCGGACTTTATTTCATAGTCGGGTTATTGGTACAGTTCAACTAGGTCAAACAAACAAGTGGGGTTATATCAAGAGTGCCAAAGAAATTAAAGGTTTTGTGGATTACTACCTAATTGATACCCAAAATTTATTATAAATCGTATGTGTTGTGTTTGTGTCTAGCATACAAAATGGTGGGGTGTTCGATATTTGGCTGCAAAAGCAACAATCAAAGAAAATAAGCGGGTGTTACATTTCATGCGTAAGTACACTGTTTTCTATATTTTGATCGCGTATTTCTTTCTCAAATCTCACAGGAACCAAGTTTCTGAGCTAAATCATTAGTTATATCATGAAATACCTGATAAATAGGAAAAATCTAAAAATTATTTCTAAAAATAACCTCGTAAACATTTGACATACAAACCGGTAAAATTGCGTACATCTACGTCATAGTAGAAGTCAGCTTAGCTTTGACGTCCACTAAAATCAGTAGGTTTATAATTCGATTTCCGGATGCCTACTATATAGAAAATTTTCCCCAAAAATTACCCCATATTTCAGGGAATTTCAAGCAATTTGATTTTTCCAGATTTCCGACGGAAGATAAAACTCGTGAAAAATGGATACAAGCAACTGGAAAAAAGAATTGCCACACACGAATTTGTTCGAAACATTTTGAAAAAAATTGTTTCCGAAAAACAGAAAAACTAACGTTAATAAAAAACGTTCTGTATTCCAACGTTTAATAAAAAAAATACCTGTTTTAATTTAAAGTTCATCTTTTTATTCCATTAACCACACAATCTCATATCAAGTACCGGGGCGAACCCCAGCTAGTTTACTCTATGTATACGTATGTTACCGTTAAAGTACGGAATCCGTTAATCTGCAGATTAACTGGTCGAGTCAGTTAGTTTGCGAAATTATTCTAAAAGTAGACGATTTCCGTACTTTAACTAGTAATCTGCACATTATCGGATGCTACACCGTTAAGGGTACTTTTTCTGATCATGGCAACCCCATATTTTGACGTCATAATATATCTATCCCTTACACCCGGTCGCTCGGTAGCGCATCTACCCCTTTTAATATACTATATCTATGAAATCGACGGCCAATTCGACGCGTTGGTTTGAAGTTTCCCCAACCCCCAAGTCCACCAACATTGGCACCGAGGTTGGTAAGGCAAATGTGAAGAAACCAAAACCAACCACAGCCCCCAAAAACAGCAGCGCTGAGGATATAATCGCACCGGAGATACTATTAAGTGAATCCAACGACACTCTGATTAAGAAGGTAGAGGACTTCTTAAAAGCCATACCAACGAAGGCAAATGAGTCCGGAAACTTGAAAAAAGAAATCAAGGACTTCTTAGTTTCCGGAGCGGCAGAGAATGTAAAAAAGTTTGTTTGTTCCAATTTTAGCTTGCTTTTTTAATTATTCTGCTTTCTAGCGACTAATTAAAGTACCTACTCTTTATTCTTTTTTTAAAACACTTATGCCCATTTGCACTAAACTAAACTTTGCATTAAACCAACTAAAAGTTTGATTTGCACTAACAGTTCTGTCTCAGCTGTGACAAAACATGGGAAATGCCTAGTAAAGCGAATGATAAACGAATGGCGAACGATTGAAATGATAGATTGTTTATGATCTATTATTTAAAAAAACAAAATCTGACCACTGAACTATTCAACACTTGATACTGGCAAAAATTACTCCCTAAAGAGGAGAGTAGATTGACATACCAAAAATAAGAAGAAGAATGTCTTTGACAAATGACAGAAAATGACATAAAAATACTTTTTTATTTTGCTGTTTGTCAAGTAAAGTTGGACAGGCTAAGGAAACCTCCATCACAGAATATATAATAGTACTAACGTACAGAAGTCGGTCCCCGCGAAGACCATCAAATAATAAGCTACTCTCGCTGCACGGTAATAAAGTACAATTTCAAACTGCACAACGCTGCGTGGATAAAATTATATGCACCTACGAAGAAGAACAAGAGGCGTCTCTTTCTGTCGCATAGCTCTGTCTCAACCGACACATTTCGGGGTTGCTACTCGCTAGTTACTGATATCATAGAAAACATTCGTTATGCCCATGAATAAACAATGAAATTACTAATAGGTAGGTACCTACTTATAAAATAAAATAAATCTACCTAATAGGTGAGCTGAGCATATTTAAAGAGCATAAATAATAAGTATTTCTAAGTAGTTAGAGAAGCTCGATGGCGCAGTGGTATGGTCCAGACTTTTTTAGCTGACAAGAAGAACGGGCGCAAGAAACTTATCAGCTGTAACAGCCATAAGGAACGATATTTACAAACTTGAATATATCGTTACCATAACATAATTACAACAGGGTGACAGAAGCTTTAAATGAATATTGTGTCATGTTCGCGGACGATATTTCTATCCTCATATCTAGTCAAACCTCTACAAAATTAGAAGAAAAAATTGATAATATATTATTAAAAACTACAAGTTGGCTGACAGAACATAATCTTCAAATTAACTTAACTAAAACAAAATTAATGACCTTTCATCCCTATCAAAAACCTGAACTAAATATAAAACTACATAACAACAACTTCACATTAGAAACAGTAAAAGAGCACACATTATTAGGTCTAGTGATTGATAGCCACGTTAGCTGGAAGCCTCATGTAGAAAAACTACACCGAAAATTGAATAGCTTTATGTATGCACTAAGAGAAATAAAAAAAACAACAGACGTAGCCACCGCAATAACAACTTATTACGCGTATGCATACGCGTGGCTAAGCTATGGCGTCATCCTATGGGGATCTAGTACTGATGTCGGAAGTTTATTGACAGTTCAAAAGAAACTTATTAGAATCATTGTTAACATAGAGGAATCAGACAGCTGTAAACCTTACTTTGAAAAACATAAAATCTTGACCTTACCCTGCATCTATATTCTAGAGATATGTAAATTCGTTCGGAAATACCCAAATTTATACACTAAACGAGATGATCAAATTAAAAAACATAATCTTAGAAACAGAAATAAATTAATGCTTCCAAATTCTTATATGAAACACCATTCGTCCAGCCCGCTAGCCAAGTCCATAAAAATATTCAATAAACTTCCAGATTCACTTAAACATGTCGATGATGATAAAAAATTCTTAAATAATTTAAAACAATTACTAACAAAAAAGTGTTATTACAACTTGAAGGAATATTTAGAAGATGAAAATATAGAAATATGAATATTGTAGATAAAAAGTCAACTTAATTAAAACATTAAAATACTTAACTTAAATTAAATACATAAGTGCAATATAATTGAATAAATAAAATAGTTTTTATTAATTAAATAATAACTACTATTGTAATGAAACTAATATACTTACTAATATAATATAATGATAAATAAGTGTTTGCTATCTATTATTGTTGTTGTGCCCGACAGGGTCCATAGTGATCTAAAATATTATAATTTAAGAACTACTGTAACACTGTGGAATGCAATAAATGATTTGAGTATTGAGTATTGAATTATTGGCAACAACATAGACTTATTATATTACTTCAACAAAGTACTTATATTAGCAAGTTATGTGTTACATCATTTCTTGTTTACTTACTTACAGTTATTGTTTACTTACTTTGAAAACTAAAGAGGTATCATCCGCAAATAGTAATGTCTCACATAAATTACTCGCGTAGTTGGGAAGGTCATTTATATAAATTAGAAACAGCAATGGGCCCAATATTGAACCCTGTGGCACACCCATATTGATGGGGGCTCCAGTAGATTCAGTTCTATTAATTACTACATAGAAATACCTACATAGATTTTTTCTAAAATATCAATGTGGTGTGCTTATTATGTAATAAGGAATAATTTAAAAAGTCAAATAGCCTATCGTCGTCGGCGAGAATATTTTGCGGGGTGTAGTGGAAAATGAGAATATCGCTACGATTATCGCTGCAGATCAAGGTGCTCGAATATCGTAGCGATATTCTCATTGACTTCGGCAAGACTAGTGGCCGTAGTCTCCTGTGCCACTACACTTCGCTCGAGCAGCTGCGCGATCCTTCTCACTTCCGTGAGCATGTCCTCCTCGACTTTGAGGCGGCGCTGGTCCAGGGCGAGGCGGCGCTGGTCCAGGGCGAGGCGGTTTTGCTCCGCCTCCCAGGCCCAGCGCGGCTGAGGGATTTCTGAAGGATCTGGAAAAATAAAAACAGGGTAGTGAAAACGACCTTCCCAGACAGACGAGACACGAAACATAGTGTTAATGAAAACGACCTTCCCAGACAGACGAGACACGAAACATAGTGTTAATGAAAACGACCTTACCAGACAGACGAGACACGAAACATAGTGTTAATGAAAACGACCTTCCCAGACAGACGAGACACGAAACATAGTGTTAATGAAAACGACCTTCCCAGACAGACGAGACACGAAACATAGTGTTAATGAAAACGACCTTCCCAGACAGACGAGACACGAAACATAGTGTTAATGAAAACGACCTTCCCAGACAGACGAGACACGAAACATAGTGTTAATGAAAACGACCTTCCCAGACAGACGAGACACGAAACATAGTGTTAATGAAAACGACCTTCCCAGACAGACGAGACACGAAACATAGTGTTAATGAAAACGACCTTCCCAGACAGACGAGACACGAAACATAGTGTTAATGAAAACGACCTTCCCAGACAGACGAGACACGAAACATGGTGTTAATGAAAACGACCTTCCCAGACAGACGAGACACGAAACATAGTGTTAATGAAAACGACCTTCCCAGACAGACGAGACACGAAACATAGTGTTAATGAAAACGACCTTCCCAGACAGACGAGACACGAAACATAGTGTTAATGAAAACGACCTTCCCAGACAGACGAGACACGAAACATAGTGTTAATGAAAACGACCTTCCCAGACAGACGAGACACGAAACATAGTGTTAATGAAAACGACCTTCCCAGACAGACGAGACACGAAACATAGTGTTAATGAAAACGACCTTCCCAGACAGACGAGACACGAAACATAGTGTTAATGAAAACGACCTTCCCAGACAGACGAGACACGAAACATGGTGTTAATGAAAACGACCTTCCCAGACAGACGAGACACGAAACATAGTGTTAATGAAAACGACCTTCCCAGACAGACGAGACACGAAACATAGTGTTAATGAAAACGACCTTCCCAGACAGACGAGACACGAAACATGGTGTTAATGAAAACGACCTTCCCAGACAGACGAGACACGAAACATAGTGTTAATGAAAACGACCTTCCCAGACAGACGAGACACGAAACATGGTGTTAATGAAAACGACCTTCCCAGACAGACGAGACACGAAACATAGTGTTAATGAAAACGACCTTCCCAGACAGACGAGACACGAAACATAGTGTTAATGAAAACGACCTTCCCAGACAGACGAGACACGAAACATAGTGTTAATGAAAACGACCTTCCCAGACAGACGAGACACGAAACATAGTGTTAATGAAAACGACCTTCCCAGACAGACGAGACACGAAACATAGTGTTAATGAAAACGACCTTCCCAGACAGACGAGACACGAAACATAGTGTTAATGAAAACGACCTTCCCAGACAGACGAGACACGAAACATAGTGTTAATGAAAACGACCTTCCCAGACAGACGAGACACGAAACATGGTGTTAATGAAAACGACCTTCCCAGACAGACGAGACACGAAACATAGTGTTAATGAAAACGACCTTCCCAGACAGACGAGACACGAAACATAGTGTTAATGAAAACGACCTTCCCAGACAGACGAGACACGAAACATGGTGTTAATGAAAACGACCTTCCCAGACAGACGAGACACGAAACATAGTGTTAATGAAAACGACCTTCCCAGACAGACGAGACACGAAACATGGTGTTAATGAAAACGACCTTCCCAGACAGACGAGACACGAAACATAGTGTTAATGAAAACGACCTTCCCAGACAGACGAGACACGAAACATAGTGTTAATGAAAACGACCTTCCCAGACAGACGAGACACGAAACATAGTGTTAATGAAAACGACCTTCCCAGACAGACGAGACACGAAACATAGTGTTAATGAAAACGACCTTCCCAGACAGACGAGACACGAAACATAGTGTTAATGAAAACGACCTTCCCAGACAGACGAGACACGAAACATAGTGTTAATGAAAACGACCTTCCCAGACAGACGAGACACGAAACATAGTGTTAATGAAAACGACCTTCCCAGACAGACGAGACACGAAACATAGTGTTAATGAAAACGACCTTCCCAGACAGACGAGACACGAAACATAGTGTTAATGAAAACGACCTTCCCAGACAGACGAGACACGAAACATGGTGTTAATGAAAACGACCTTACCAGACAGACGAGACACGAAACATAGTGTTAATGAAAACGACCTTCCCAGACAGACGAGACACGAAACATAGTGTTAATGAAAACGACCTTCCCAGACAGACGAGACACGAAACATAGTGTTAATGAAAACGACCTTCCCAGACAGACGAGACACTAAACATAGTGTTAATGAAAACGACCTTCCCAGACAGACGAGACACGAAACATAGTGTTAATGAAAACGACCTTACCAGACAGACGAGACACGAAACATAGTGTTAATGAAAACGACCTTCCCAGACAGACGAGACACGAAACATAGTGTTAATTCGCAACGAGCGGGACTCGACCCCGCTACCTCGACTAAGAGCTAGTAAAAGTAATTAAAACTATGAAGGTAGTGGCAGTCATAGAGTACATTAGTGGCAGTCGCAGTGTCTATGGTGCTATCCTAGAAGCCCTCCATCCATCGCTGGACCAATATGGGCCGCGAAGATGATACTAATTATGTAGTGATAAATTATTACAATGTAGTGACTGCCTTTTTGTAAATAAATTATTAATTTATCACTACAAAAAAAATAACCTATGTATAATCAAAAATGAATTGAAGTTGCATAGACAAATCTTTAATGTTTGAAATGTGTTGTACTTCCAGCCACATACATTAATGTATTTCTCATATCTTTAGGCGGTAAATTTTCTACTATTTATTACCCCCGTTTAGAAAATTTACTTACTTGATCTACATACACTGCATCATACATCATACACGGATTGTGCTGGAACGAATACTCAATAACACGGCCACATAGACTTACATATTTTTCTTGCATTTCAAAACGGCATAAAATAGCTTAGAATTTTTCCACCTATAGGAATGTCCTACTATAAAGATCATAGAGATACGACAGTAGTGCTGAAAAGAATGTTTCCTAACACGACCACGTAGACAGACTCCCGTGTTATTCTTGCATTTCAAAACGACAGCTTAGAATATTTATTATTACACCCATTTGTATAAATAAAAATTGTATATATTCTAAGCTATTTTAACCGACTTCAGCAAAAGGAGGAGGTTCTCAATTCGATTGTATGTTTTTTTTATTTTTTTTTTTATCGTTGTTCGCGCGTATCTTCGACATTTATGGACCGATTTAGATAATTCTTTCTTTGTTCGATTGAGTTTTCTTGCGAGATGGTCCCATTTATTTATTTTTTCAAATCGGTTCAGTAGTTTACAAGTAATCCTGAAAATACTATGAAATTAAATCAACTAACTTGACAATTTTGTTATTTATGAACCGAATTAGATGATTTATTCTTTTGGGGAAGGGATACCTTTGTGTAGTCTTTTTAACCAACTTCAAAAAAAGGAGGTATTGTATGTATGTTTCTCCGCGATTATCTCACGTTTGGCTGGGCCGATTTTTCTACCTAAATAATATACTTATATGCCGTTAAGAAACGCAAGAATAAAACGAGTCTACGTGGTCGTGTTAGGAAGCATTCTTTCCAGCACAACCATTATATCTCTTAGATCAAATAGGTAAAATCAAACAACACTTTGAAGGGTCAAGCATAAAATTAAGAATCTATCACTATTGCTGACAAACAATAGATTCATAATTTATGTTTGACATTTCCCTGAGTGATTATTAAACTGTATTATTCGATAGCTTTGCAGTGCCCTCGTTCATATCGGTCGGAAATAATACTATTTTTAGACCTTTCTAGACCATAAATGAGTAATAAAGATATTAGTTTGATTTAAACTCACTGGATGGCGCAGTCTCCGTTCTTGTCCGCTTCGAAGCGGCTGGCGAGTCTCCCGCTGATGGAGTTCCTAAAAGTTCCTAAAAGCAGATTAAAAACGCCTAAGTGCGTGTAAGGAGCTCGGTGGCGCAGTGGTTAAGCGCCTGGGCCAGCGATTGCGGAAGTTAAGCAACGTTCGCAAGGCTCGGTCATGGGATGGGTGAGCAAAAACTATTATCTCGAGCTCCTCCGTGCTTCGAAAGGCACGTTAAGCCATTGGTCCCGGCTGCATTTGCAGTCGTTAACACCCACTAATCCGCATTGGGCCTGCGTGGTGGGTTATGGCCCATCCTCCATACCACCCATAAGGAAGGCCTGTGCCCCAGCAGTGGGGACATCAAATATGGCTGATGGACAAGTGCGTGTAGGGCCACGCAGTGTAGGGCTTCATAGTTTTGTTACTTTACACAACTAGGTACCTAACAAATTCATGTAAGTAATTTTCAATAAGTATTTTTTATTTTATTTTATTTTATTTATTTCCACTTTATATGAAGTAGAATTTATATGAAACATTTCTTTCTACTTCTGCCTGCCTAGCATGACCGATTTATATCGCGTGATATAGCGTTTTATCACGTTTAACTGTCAAAAAAATAAATTTAAAACATTAAAAACCCGCCTGCATAAAAAGACAAGTCGACTGAAAAGATGGAAACAAGATTAAATAAATATTAAAGGCAACATGTCATAATAACATGCAGTCGGAGGCATATAATTCAATCATTCATAATGTCACTTTCTTTATGCATGCCTCCGACTGCATGTTATTATGACATGTTGCCTTTAATATTTATTTAATCTTGTTTCCATCTTTTCAGTCGACTTGTCTTTTTATGCAGGCGGGTTTTTTAATGTTTTAAATTTATTTTTTTATTTATCTCTTTTTAGTTATTATATTACGGTCATGATATACCTTTTTGAAATCCTTATAATAAGCCCTTTAATTTGACACCCATATTGCAGTATTCTAAAAAAAAAAATTTTTTTTCACTACGTATAATAGCACCGTACAGCCGCCATGTTGGTTTTTTTATAACGCCACCTTCTTATGAACACTTGGGCTGAAAAGACAAATCTAACGATATCTTAATCATAGAAATCCGTTCAGCCGTTTGAAAGATATGAGGTAATAAAGAATATTACATACAAACATACATACATACAAACATACATACAAACATACTTACAAGATACGCGCGAAAAACATAACCCGCAGTCGGGTAAAAAGACAAAGGAATTTGAGAGTTGAGTGTCTATAAAATGCTATATCACGCGATATAAATCGGTCATGCTAGGCAGGCTGTTGTTCGACTATTACCTGTTAACTTGTAATGTTTACTTAGCTGTGATAGTTTTCCTTTTAGCAATAAAGATATTAATTTGAACTCACTCGCTTCCACCGTTGCGTTCGCCCTATGCTTCCGCTTCGAAGGCCGGCCGGCTTGTGATTTTGGCGCAGATGGTTGATCTAAAACATACAATTTACACAAACATTTACTAGATAACATCCAGCTAAGTGCGTGTCGGGCCACGCACAGTATAGGGCTGTGTAGTTTTCATGTTTTACACAACTACCTAACGTGTAAGTAATTTTCATTATTTCTCTAAGTACATTTTTTATAAGTTGATCGTGTATTGCCCGATAACTTGTAAAGCCTACTTTGCTGTAAAAGCCTGCCATTCCATTTCGATATTGCCACAAATTTTGTCACATATCCAAAAACAACCATTTACCTCTAACTAGCGAAAATTAGAGCTCTTGCCCGTGGTCGCCCAGTCTAGTTCCGGAACTAGACTTGTGGAGCACGGGCAGGGCAAGTAACGCTTTAAGTTTAATATTTCGACGACGACGAGAAAAAAAACTTACCTTCAAATGGAGGAGCACGGCTCGTGCTAGGCTGGGAAGATGACGGCCTCGGGCGTGGGGCTGGCGGCATCAGTGGCGCTGGCGAGTCGAGGGTGGGGGAGGCCAGGAGATCGCATTCTTCCTGAAAATGTAAATATACAGCATAATTAATAATGGTAGATTGAGTCATAATTATAGGAGTTACAATACAAGGAAATAGCATATTTTTTAGAGTAACATGTATGTACCTATATAAAAGTGACGTCAGAACAATTTTTTGGGTGAGGCTGTGGTCCAGCAGTGGACAGTCATAGGTTGTCAGTGTGGAAATATTTGTAAGATTAGATAATTTACATTCAAGCATTTAGCATATTTTAATATTTTTTATTTTTAACAAAAATAAAAAAATATTAAAATTTCATAAATATGTCCATAAAGAAAAATGGCCAATAACAGGCAAAAGATAATTAATGCATAGCCTCAGGAACGTGGTGTATAAGAAATATCTGCTAATTGAAAGTATTCTAAATAAACAAATATCACAGTACACCTAAGTGCCATAATGTGTGTGAGTGAAGTCATGCTATTGAAAAGGGATTGATAATTGCTAGCAAAAAAATATTAAAGGGCATTATTTGAGCATGTGAGTTAAAATATGAAGTCACCACCATAACATAACATAACATCAGTGTAGTGTAAAGTCTCATGTTCATGGTAAACAATTGATAATAAAAAGCATTGTGTGTAAAGCAAAGTGTTGGTACGGTCCGATTCAAACTTTACGACATCTGTGAAGTTAGCCACTATGCGCGCACCACATATCTCTCCCACACACGGATTGGTGGGTGTTAACGACTGCAAATGCAGCTGGGACCAACGGCTTAACGTGCCTTCCGAAGCACGGAGGAGCTAGAGATAATACATTTTTGGTCACCCATCCCATGACCGACCCTTGCGAACGTTGCTTAACTTCCGCAATCGCTGGGCCAGGCGCTAAACCACTGCGCCACCGAGCTCCTTACATTTTACATTGAGTACCGCCAAACCCCCTAACTTTGCCTGATTTTATCAGCATGCATGCTTTTAAAAATAGGTACAAAAGCACGCTTTAAATTCTAAAAAAATATGATTTTTACTAAACTACAAGTTCATCTAAAGGTGCGTTCCCACCGGTGCGTCTGGAGACGCACGAGAGCGCACCAGACAAGACGACACACCGTGGGAAACGAACGACGCGTTCGCCGCGGTGCGTCGTGGTTTGTTCCTGTGCGCGCGTGCTCGTCCTCGTGCGGTTCGTTGCGGTGCGTGGTAGCGCGCACATCTGGGAACGCGGCTTAAGATTCTAAGTTGTAGTGTTCACCTCTCAAGCTTATTATTAAACCAAATACCAACTAAGTAATTAACAAAGTACTTTTAATAAAAACACGCTAGTATCTGTCTAAGTTGTAGTGATAAAATTACTTTGACATTTAATATTCCTCCGATCAAGCCAGTACACATCTCCGCCCGCTATGCACAGCTTCGGTGAAGACACCCTACTTGAAAGAAAAACATCTCTTCTCTTCCCCGCTAAGGACGTGGAGTCCAGGCTCAATTCCCTAATTAAGCTTGATAAATACTATAATGTTGTTATCATTACCAAGAAGCCCTAAAGCAGGGATGTATAAACGTGCCATTTTTCTAAAGAAATGTTTAATGAGGTCATAGACGTGCCATCAAATAATTTTGACTTTGTGATTATTGGGACAATGATAAATACTCAAAACTCTTTATTTACTACAAAAAATAGGTACCTAAGTACATTTTGCAATGCTTTCAATAATTAATTAATTCCTTAATTTTTCCTAGTGCATATGAATTTTGTTATCGGTTGCGCATGCCATTGGTTCACCATCCCTGCCCTAAAGTTTAAAGTTTAAATCAAATTAGAGAAGAAAACTCTACACTTACTTCAGAGCAGCCCGGTTCATTCCAAGTGCCTGTCCAAGAGCTTCGGTCCCCGCTGGCGTAGGCCTCAAGATGATCAATCATCGCATGTCTTCCCTGAGCCTATCGTCGTCGGCGAGAATATTTTGCGGGGTGTAGTGGAAAATGAGAATATCGCTACGATTATCGCTGCAGATCAAGGTGCTCGAATATCGTAGCGATATTCTCATTGACTTCGGCAAGACTAGTGGCCGTAGTCTCCTGTGCCACTACACTTCGCTCGAGCAGCTGCGCGATCCTTCTCACTTCCGTGAGCATGTCCTCCTCGACTTTGAGGCGGCGCTGGTCCAGGGCGAGGCGGCGCTGGTCCAGGGCGAGGCGGTTCTGCTCCGCCTCCCAGGCCCAGCGCGGCTGAGGGGTTTCTGAAGGATCTGGAAAAATAAAAACAGGGTAGTGAAAACGACCTTCCCAGGCAGACGAGACACGAAACATAGTGTTAATGAAAACGACCTTACCAGACAGACGAGACACGAAACATAGTGTTAATGAAAACGACCTTCCCAGACAGACGAGACACGAAACATAGTGTTAATGAAAACGACCTTCCCAGACAGACGAGACACGAAACATAGTGTTAATGAAAACGACCTTCCCAGACAGACGAGACACGAAACATAGTGTTAATGAAAACGACCTTCCCAGACAGACGAGACACGAAACATAGTGTTAATGAAAACGACCTTCCCAGACAGACGAGACACGAAACATAGTGTTAATGAAAACGACCTTACCAGACAGACGAGACACGAAACATAGTGTTAATGAAAACGACCTTCCCAGACAGACGAGACACGAAACATAGTGTTAATTCGCAACGAGCGGGACTCGACCCCGCTACCTCGACTAAGAGCTAGTAATAAGTAATTAAAACTATGAAGGTAGTGGCAGTCATAGAGTACATTAGTGGCAGTCGCAGTGTCTATGGTGCTATCCTAGAAGCCCTCCATCCATCGCTGGACCAATATGGGCCGCGAAGATGATACTAATTATGTAGTGATAAATTATTACAATGTAGTGACTGCCTTTTTGTAAATAAATTATTAATTTATCACTAAAAAAAATAACCTATGTATAATCAAAAATGAATTGATGTTGCATAGACAAATCTTTAATGTTTGAAATGTGTTGTACTTCCAGCCACATACATTAATGTATTTCTCATATCTTTAGGCGGTAAATTTTCTACTATTTATTACCCCCGTTTAGAAAATTTACCTACTTGATCTACATACACTGTATCATACATCATACACGGATTGTGCTGGAACGAATACTCAATAACACGGCCACATAGACTTACGTACATATTTTTCTTGCACTTCAAAACGGCATAAAATAGCTTAGAATTTTTCCACCTATAGGAATGTCCTACTATAAAGATCATAGAGATACGACAGTAAGTAGTGCTGAAAAGAATGTTTCCTAACACGACCACGTAGACAGACTCCCGTGTTATTCTTGCATTTCAAAACGACAGCTTAGAATATTTATTATTACACCCATTTGTATATATAAAAATTGTATATATTCTAAGCTATTTTTAACCGACTTCAGCAAAAGGAGGAGGTTCTCAATTCGATTGTATGTTTTTTTTTATTTTTTTTTTTATCGTTGTTCGCGCGTATCTTCGACATTTATGGACCGATTTAGATAATTCTTTCTTTGTTCGATTGAGTTTTCTTGCGAGATGGTCCCATTTAATTTTTTTTTCAAATCGGTTCAGTAGTTTACAAGTAATCCTGAAAATACTATGATATTAAATCAACTAACTTGACAATTTTGTTATTTATGAACCGAATTAGATGATTTATTTTTTTGGGGAAGGGATACCTTTGTGTAGTCTTTTTAACCAACTTCAAAAAAAGGAGGTATTGTATGTATGTTTCTCCGCGATTATCTCACGTTTGGCTAGGCCGATTTTTCTACCTAAATAATATACTTATATGCCGTTAAGAAACGCAAGAATAAAACAAGTCTACGTGGTCGTGTTAGGAAGCATTCTTTCCAGCACAACCATTATATCTCTTAGATCAAATAGGTAAAAAATTTCAAAACAAGGGTAAGAAATAGTAGAAAATCAAACAACACATTGAAGGGTCAAGCATAAAATTAAGAATCTATCACTATTGCTGACAAACAATAGATTCATAATTTATGTTTGACATTTCCCTGAGTGATTATTAAACTGTATTATTCGATAGCTTTGCAGTGCCCTCGTTCATATCGGTCGGAAATAATACTATTTTTAGACCTTTTTAGACCATAAATGAGTAATAAAGATATTAGTTTGATTTAAACTCACTGGATGGCGCAGTCTCCGTTCTTGTCCGCTTCGAAGCGGCTGGCGAGTCTCCCGCTGATGGAGTTCCTAAAACATTACATTATTTACTAGCAGATTAAAAACGCCTAAGTGCGTGTAAGGAGCTCGGTGGCGCAGTGGTTTAGCGCCTGGGCCAGCGATTGCGGAAGTTAAGCAACGTTCGCAAGGCTCGGTCATGGGATGGGTGAGCAAAAACTATTATCTCGAGCTCCTCCGTGCTTCGGAAGGCACGTTAAGCCATTGGTCCCGGCTGCATTTGCAGTCGTTAACACCCACTAATCCGCATTGGGCCTGCGTGGTGGGTTATTTTTTTTTTTTTTTTATTAATTTATAATCAGGCAACAATGGCCCATAGATACATACCTTAAAACTAAAACATAATATATGTATAAACAATATTGTTAGTAAATATAGTAAATATAAATATAATATAAATATATATATAAATATTAGTAAATATAAATATAATATAAATATATATATAAATATTAGTAAATATAAATATAATATGGCCCATCCTCCATACCACCCATAAGGAAGGCCTGTGCCCCAGCAGTGGGGACATCAAAAATGGCTGATGGACAAGTGCGTGTAGGGCCTCATAGTTTTGTTACTTTACACAACTACCTAACAAATTCATGTAAGTAATTTTCAATAAGTAGAATTTATATGAAACATTTCTTTCTACGTCTGCCTGCCTAGCATGACCGATTTATATCGCGTGATATAGCGTTTTATCACGTTTAACTGTCAAAAATAAAAAAAAATAAAAAAACCCGCCTGCATAAAAAGACAAGTCGACTGAAAAGATAATGTCATAATAACATGCAGGCGGAGGCATGCATTTAAAGAAAGTGACATTATGAATGATTGAATTATATGCCTCCGACTGCATGTTATTATGACATGTTGCCTTTAATATTTATTTAATCTTGTTTCCATCTTTTCAGTCGACTTGTCTTTTTATGCAGGCGGGTTTTTTTAATTTTTTTTATTTATTTTTTATTTATCTCTTTTTGGTTTACGGTCATGATATACCTTTTTGAAATCCTTATAATAAGCCCTTTAATTTGACACCCATATTGCAGTATTCTAAAAAAAAAAATTTTTTTTCACTACGTATAATAGCACCGTACAGCCGCCATGTTGGTTTTTTTATAACGCCACCTTCCTAAGAACACTTGGGCTGAAAAGACAAATCTAACGATATCTTAATCATAGAAATCCGTTCAGCCGTTTGAAAGATATGAGGTAATAAAGAATATTACATACAAACATACATACATACAAACATACATACATACATACAAACATACTTACAAGATACGCGCGAAAAACATAACCCGCAGTCGGGTAAAAAGACAAAGGAATTTGAGAGTTGAGTGTCGATAAAATGCTATATCACGCGATATAAATCGGTCATGCTAGGCAGGCTGTTGTTCGACTATTACCTGTTAACTTGTAATGTTTACTTAGCTGTGATAGTTTTCCTTTTAGCAATAAAGATATTAATTTGAACTCACTCGCTTCCACCGTTGCGTTCGCCCTATGCTTCCGCTTCGAAGGCCGGCCGGCTTGTGATTTTGGCGCAGATGGTTGATCTAAAACATACAATTTACACAAACATTTACTAGATAACATCCAGCTAAGTGCGTGTCGGGCCACGCACAGTATAGGGCTGTGTAGTTTTCATGTTTTACACAACTACCTAACGTGTAAGTAATTTTCATTATTTCTCTAAGTACATTTTTTATAAGTTGATCGTGTATTGCCCGATAACTTGTAAAGCCTACTTTGCAGTAAAAGCCTGCCATTCCATTTCGATATTGCCACAAATTTTGTCACATATCCAAAAACAACCATTTACCTCTAACTAGCGAAAATTAGAGCTCTTGCCCGTGGTCCCCCAGTCAAGTTCCGGAACTAGACTTGTGGAGCACGGGCAGGGCAAGTAACGCTTTAAGTTTAATATTTCGACGACGACGAGAAAAAAAACTTACCTTCAAATGGAGGAGCACGGCTCGTGCTAGGCTGGGAAGATGACGGCATCAGTGGCGCTGGCGAGTGGAGGGTGGGGGAGTACACCTCCACTTCTGCACCAAGCGAGGTTGGGCTTGGCAGTGCCAGGAGATCGCATTCTTCCTGAAAATGTAAATATACAGCATAATTAATAATGGTAGATTGAGTCATAATTATAGGAGTTACAATACAAGGAAATAGCATATTTTTTAGAGTAACATGTATGTACCTATATAAAAGTGACGTCAGAACAATTTTTTGGGTGAGGCTGTGGTCCAGCAGTGGACAGTCATAGGTTGTCAGTGTGGAAATATTTGTAAGATCATTATATTATTTTTAAGATAATTAGTAGTAAGATAAGTACTAGATTAAGTTTTATTTAGGATTTCACTTATCTCCATCTTACTATGCACTTTCTATTACCTGCTTACTTAAAAATCTCAAACAATGCTGGGTTGGCTGGAAGAGATCTCTTTTAGAGATAAGCCCACCTTTGTAAACAACTTTTATATTTACCTGTGTAATTATGTTACAAGTGCAATAAAGAATATATATATTTCATTATTAGATAATTTACATTTAAGCATTTAGCATTTAGTATATTTTAATATTTTTTTATTTTTAACAAAAATAAAAAATATTAAAATTTCATAAATATGTCCATAAAGAAAAATGGCCAATAACAGGCAAAAGATAATGCATAGCCTCAGGAACGTGGTGTATAAGAAATATCTGCTAATTGAAAGTATTCTAAATAAACAAATATCACAGTACACCTAAGTGCCATAATGTGTGTGAATGAAGTCATGCTATTGGAAAGGGATTGATAATTGCTAGCAAAAAAATATTAAAGGGCATTATTTGAGCATGTGAGTTAAAATATGAAGTCACCACCATAACATAACATAACACCAGTGTAGTGTAAAGTCTCATGTTCATGGTAAACAATTGATAATAAAAAGCATTGTGTGTAAAGCAAAGTGTTGGTACGGTCCGATTCAAACTTTACGACATCTGTGAAGTTAGCCACTATGCGCGTACCACATATCTCTCCCACACACGGATTGGTGGGTGTTAACGACTGCAAATGCAGCTGGGACCAACGGCTTAACGTGCCTTCTGAAGCACGGAGGAGCTAGAGATAATACATTTTTGGTCACCCATCCCATGACCGACCCTTGCGAACGTTGCTTAACTTCCGCAATCGCTGGGCCAGGCGCTAAACCACTGCGCCACCGAGCTCCTTACATTTTACATTGAGTACCGCCAAACCCCCTAACTTTGCCTGATTTTATCAGCATGCATGCTTTTAAAAATAGGTACAAAAGCACGCTTTAAATTCTAAAAAAATATGATTTTTACTAAACTACAAGTTCATCTAAAGGTGCGTTCCCACCGGTGCGTCTGGAGACGCACGAGAGCGCACCAGACAAGACAGACGACACACCGTGGGAAACGAACGACGCGTTCGCCGCGGTGCGTCGTGGTTTGTTCCTGTGCGCGCGTGCTCGTCCTCGTGCGGTTCGTTGCGGTGCGTGGTAGCGCGCACATCTGGGAACGCGGCTTAAGATTCTAAGTTGTAGTGTTCACCTCTCAAGCTTATTATTAAACCAAATACCAACTAAGTAATTAACAAAGTACTTTTAATAAAAACACGCTAGTATCTGTCTAAGTTGTAGTGATAAAATTACTTTGACATTTAATATTCCTCCGATCAAGCCAGTACACATCTCCGCCCGCTATGCACAGCTTCGGTGAAGACACCCTACTAGAAAGAAAAACATCTCTTCTCTTCCCCGCTAAGGACGTGGAGTCCAGGCTCAATTCCCTAATTAAGCTTGATAAATACTATAATGTTGTTATCATTACCAAGAAGCCCTAAAGCAGGGATGTATAAACGTGCCATTTTTCTAAAGAAATGTTTAATGAGGTCATAGACGTGCCATCAAATAATTTTGACTTTGTGATTATTGGGACAATGATAAATACACAAAACTCTTTATTTACTACAAAAAATAGGTACCTAAGTACATTTTGCAATGCTTTCAATAATTAATTAATTCCTTAATTTTTCCTAGTGCATATGAATTTTGTTATCGGTTGCGCATGCCATTGCCACGCATCACCATCCCTGCCCTAAAGTATAAACAGTTTAAATCAAATTAGAGAAGAAAACTCTACACTTACCTCAGAGCCGCCCGGTTCATTCCAAGTGCCTGTCCAAGAGCTTCGGTCCCCGCTGGCGTAGGCCTCAAGATGATCAATCATCGCATGTCTTCGCAAATCTCTTTCGCACTCGAAGATCATGCTGCATTTACGGCAGTTGATGGTACGCGCCACAAATACGAATCTATCCTCAGACATTTTTTTTGATTGGTAGGCAGGAACCTAAAACGAAAAATGATTTATATTTTTGTAAGATTAGGGCGTTTTACTGCACGCAACAATGGTAAATAAAGGTCCTTGTGTTACAGTTCTAACTTACACGTAGTCGTAGCAATCAGCTATTTCAAGAAATGAAAAGACACCAAATAATTTAAAATTACGAAATTCTGCAGGAAGCCGGGAAAAGAAAACTATTGTCAAAAATTACTTTTTTTTAAATTAAAAAAATAAGATGAGGCACTGGAGTTTTCACCACGCTATTACGTTTTCCTCGGATATAATTAATTCGGAGTAAATGTACAGAAAATACTACAAAATATGGAAAGAAAACCTATTTTACCTTTCAAATGTAGACCTTTCAAGAAAAATCCGAGATTGGCGTTTATTTTTTTTTTAAAAAAGAAGTCCAAAAAAAAGAAAAAAATAAAAAGTTATGCCGATTTCAACCGCCGAACAAAAAGAATTTATTGTGAATGCTTGGTCGAAAAACTCCTTGAATAATGGTTTTTTGCTCTGTAAACTTGGAACATTAAACTGTACTATATATGTATGTAAGTAATTATCCATTAAAGTAAGTTAGATATAAATATTTCTTTTATTTTCTTAGTAGTTAAAGGAGTTTTGTTGTCTTTGTTATTGCCACGCTACGCCACACAAAAATTACTGTATGGATAATAACGCAAAGAACACTGTTTATTCAAAGTGGGAATCGAACCCGTGGTCGCAGGTTCATAACACCAAAATCAGTGGCATCACTAAACCACCATGGTTCTTCATTCAATCACAATAAGAAATATAGTGGAGTGAGACAGAACAGATAAAGTTAGGTACCTACCTACTTATCGTATTTTTTTCTAATCGAAAATTGCTCAGAATGGAAATTTGCTTTTGGCATAGACCAAGAATATAAAGACCGACAATTGCATTCTTCAAAACGTAAACTGATGTTTAATTCCAAAAGTTGCGATAGATGTCCCTACGCGTTCCGTTTGGAGCAAATTCGTGACTTTTTTACCGCACGCAAGCATACCCTTGCAGCACAAACCAAGCATGCTATTCAAACGTAAACCGCTCTACAAGTATTCAACTAGATGGCGCTGTGTAATGTAATGAATGATGTATATTTTTTTATTTTTGGTAAATTGATAACCAAATGAAATAAAAAAGTACGTAATAGGTTAGAAAATAATAAAATGTATTAAAAAGTGGCTTTACAGCAATAAAAAAGAAAAAATGACGACAGGTGGAATTTTTAATATTTAGACATCATCATCATCAGGTAAGTATATTTTTTGCATAAGTAGGTATATATCTACTTACCTACCTATGTTCTTGGTCTATGCTTTTGGTATGGAAAAAAATATTTTGTTTACTTGTTGTACACAAAAGATTAAACGTCAAAGCGGTTTTCCTTTTTGTAATAGGTAATGTGGTAAAGGTAAAAGAAATTTCCGAAATAACAATTTTCCATCTGAAAATAAAAATCAAATTATTACTCACTCTTTCTGTAAGGGAATCTCGGGCCTCGGATGATTGGTGCGATCAGCGGAATCGTGTGCACAGATCGTGTGATATGTCGGACTTTTATGAAATTTATGAAATAAATAATCAAATAATTTATGAAAAATTATAATTTTTCACAGCAAAGTCACCACCGCCACGACAGATGCTACGAGCGTGAAAAAACTGAAGAACGCATTCGAAATATGATTACCTAGTATTGAATTAAACAATACTTCAACCATCACACTTTTAATATGGAGAATCATACAATTAACAATATTAATATACTTTTCAGCCCTTTTTCGTTTTTTTTCCTTTAGGCTCATATATTGCAAAAATAATCGCGCTTGATGTCAAAACAAAAGTCAATCTGACATTTTTAAAATCGCCAACTTCAAATCAGACTATCGGACAGTTTTTCTAGTGTTGCCATTAGTGAATTTGAATTAAAACAATAAATTATGCATGTAAAATATGCATAAGCTAACATTCGGCTAATCCTGACATCCAACGCGACCCCGTGTTGCTCAAAAGAAACAAGAAGAGAAAAAGAAGTACAAAGAGCTCATGAAAAACAAATACTTATTGAAAACTATTTTGCTCTTTGAACTAAATTCTTACAAAACATCACTAATATAATCTTTTCTCTCATTCATTACACAAAAAAAAAAATTAAACTAAAAATTGTTACAGGTACTCTCAGTTGTACCGTCTCACTATTAAAACTAAACATTGTTACATACACTTGTATTTACCCGTAGTGGCTATCTCTTAAAATGATTATTAACATCGTTACAGGCACTTTCACCCATAGCGACTCACTCTTAAAACTAAACATCGTTACAGGCACTCTCACCCGTAGCGACTCACTCTTAGAACTAACATCGTTACCGGCACTCTCACCTGTAACGACTCACTCTTAAAACTAAACATCGTTACAGGCACTCTCACCCGTAGCGACTCACTCTTAGAACTAACATCGTTGCAGGCACTCTCACCTGTAGCAACTCACTCTTAAAACTAAACACCTTCACAGGCACTCTCACCCGTACCAACTCACTTTAAAAATTATCTCTCGTTACAGGCACTCTCACCTGCAACGACTCACTCTTTCCAATTCTCTGATATGCTTATAAAAATTTACTGGATAGAAGTAGATTCAAGAATCACATTATTTATCTCTGCTTTATGTACCTCATTAATTAACATCATCCATCACCCAACATATTCGTGTTCATATATTCGCTTGTGTTTTTTTTTCTTTTTTTTTTATTTAAAATATTATCACATTTAATTACATTTCGATTATTTGTATTTCTTATGTTACGCAATTATTATATAATATAAAATATCATATTCAACAGAAACAATACAACAGTTATGAACATAAAACACAATCAACATCACTCTTTAATTAGCCATAAAGTATCATCTTCAGTTTATTCACTTTTAATCACCATACAATTGAAGAGAAAAACGCAATGAGTACATAAGTAAACTTAAATCTTTGTTCTTCCATAAATTTTGTTAAGCTTACAAAAACACATTATTATTTACTCCGAGTCGCTTGATACCACATCATGATTAAAAACTAACCAGGGGTGAAGTTTGTCAACTGCATAAACTCCTTTATAAGCTTTTGATCCCTCCTTTCTGGTTATAGCAGTATCCTCAATTTCATATCTATCATTACCAATAACTTTTGAAACCCTGTATGGTCCTACAAATTTAGGCAACAATTTTCTACTATGGCCAGACTCCGTGCGAATATCTTTTTCTACTCGAACTAAATCACCTATTTTATACTGCGTAGGTTCTTTACGAGTTTTATCAAAATATATTTTTTGTTTGTCTTGGTCTTTATGTATTTTAGCTTCCGCCTCAATTCGGATTTCGTCGCGATTTAGAAGACTATGCCCTTCAGACACAATAGAGTTCATTAAACTATCAGAATCCCCTGTGACTTGAACACCAAATAGTAGTTCTGACGGAGAACGACCTGTAGCTTTATTTACTGTGTTATTTATGGACCATTGAACTTGAGGTATGGTTATGTCCCACTCATTTTCTGGACGATTGTGATTTGCCGCCGTAAGGGCCTCAATAATGGTTCGGTTATACCTCTCTACCTGCCCGTTCGCTCTGGGAGAGGCAACCGCATTTAACACGTGTTTGATATCTCTTTCATGTATAAAATCTGCAAATTCTTTGCTAGTAAAACTGGTTCCACGATCAGAGATTAGACGTCTAGGTATGCCGAAAAGAGAGAAGTATTCCTTGAAAACTTGAATTGTTGTGCTACTTTTAACATTCTTAACGGGTTTAATAAAAACAAATTTTGTAAAGGAGTCGACTATAACGAGTATGTGACAGTTTTTCTTTTTACTAAGTGGAAACGGACCACAATGGTCAGTATGTAATGTATCAAAGGGTTTGCTTGGTTTTGGTATGGGATGCAAAAGTCCTTCTTTTGGGCCACCTGGCAACTTATTATGAGCGCAATTTAAACAAGAACTGCAGTACTTTTTAATAAACCGCCGCATCTTTTTAAACCAATAAATTTGACTGACTTTACTATATGTCTTATCGAAGCCAAAGTGTCCGGCATTGTCATGATTCATACGAACGATTTGCCACCTTACTGACTTGGGAACTACCCATCTCAAATTCAGGTCACCAGACTTGTTCTTCGACACCCTATATAAACGTCCATTTTTTACAATGAAGTTTTTATGAACTTCGACAACATCTTTAGTGGTTGGATCGTTTAGAATTGCTATTATTCTTTGTATTTCTGAATCCTGTTCCTGCACTGTACGCAACCAAGCATCATCATCTATAGCTAATATGTCTACAACCTCAGTTACTTCTGGTGAGTTTGAATCAACTGGGTTGCGTGAAAGTGCGTCAACATGACTCATTTTATCTCCGCCACGATGTTCGACTACAAAGTCGTATTCCTGCATCATTATGTACCAACGTGCCACCCTAGGTACTAAATCTCTTTTTGTCATTGTACTTCGAATAGCTGCACAATCAGTGACGACTTTAAAGGTCCTACCTAAAATATATACCCTAAACCGATTCAGTGCACCTATCACTGCCAACGTCTCTAGCTCATACGAATGCAGCTTACTTTCATCAGTGGTCGTTTGACGACTGTAAAATGCTATTGGCTGCAACACACCATTTTTATTTTTTTGTAAGAGTATCGCACCAATCCCTATCTTACTGGCGTCGGTATGGACTTCTAAATCAGCTTGCGGGTCATATAACGCCAAGACCGGTCTAGACGTTAATTTAGATTTTAGTTCTTCAAAGGCACTTATTTGGGGAGCTTCAAAACACCACGGAGCATTTTTCTTGGTGAGTATAGTTAGGGGCTTGGCAATCGTTGAAAAATTTTGGATAAACCTCCTGAAGTAACTGGTAAGGCCGACAAATTGCCGTACTTCATGAACATTTCTTGGCAAAGGAAATTCTGTTACGCCTTTAATTTTTTCAGCACCAGGTCGAATTCCTTGAGAACTAATCTCATAACCTAAATAATTTATTTGAAGTTTAAAGAAAGCGCACTTTTTTAAGTTCAATGTTAAGCCAGCTGATCGCAACAACTGAAAGACTTTTTCAAGTTTCTCTAGTCCTTCTTCAATTGTACTAGAGGTTATTAACAAGTCATCCATATAGGCCATGGCTAAATCTTGATTCACATTACCTTTTAACATAGTATTCATGGTTCGCTGAAAGACACTTGGGGCGTTAGCAAGGCCAAATGGCATTCGCTCAAACTCAAATAAGCCACCTGGTGTGACGAATGCGGTGTACCTTTTACTAGATTCACTCATAGGTACCTGGTAATAACCTGAAGAGAGGTCCAAACTAGTAAAAAACTTACTTCCTCCTAACCTATCCAATTGGTCCTCGATCCGAGGTAAAGGATATTTATCCTTAAGTGTTTTACGGTTTAAAGCCCTAAAGTCTATGCATAGCCTTTTCTCACCATTTTTTTTATTAACCAAGAGAACAGGACTAGCATAATTAGACGTGCTTTCACGAATAATTCCATTCGTCAGTAGTTCTTCAATAATCTTATGTAAATGTTCACGTTCACTATGAGATACGCGATATGGGTTGTATACTATAGGTCTCTCGTCTGTCAATACAATATCCATTTCCGTTAGATTTGTCTTTCCTAACTCACTTAAATTCATAGCGAAACATTCCCTATATTTTTCAAATAAACTTAATAATTTAATATGCTGTTGTTCCGTGACATCTGTTCCTATGTTTACACTTGAAATGGGTAAAGGTTCGAAATCTTTAGTTTCTGTGGTGACACCTATGTACTCAGTGGTAGTTTCCTTAAATTTAAGACCTCTGGCTAATAAACTACCCTTACGTATAGATATTTCACTGTTTGATAAGTTTCTGAATAATAAGAATCCTAGGCCAGCAACACTTTTAAATAAACCAGATAGAACAACATACTCATGATTCGGTATAGAGCGAAAACTATCTTGTACGTAAAATTCACCAGTGTACCCGCCCTCAACTAATATATCCACAAAGGTAGTAGTTTTAGGAGAGATAGTCAAATCCTTAACGGCGTAAATCTTAACCTTACTATCATCATCATTTATATCGGGCGAAGGAATGAATAGTAATTCATCTTTAGTTTTATAAAGTACAACATTGGGCTTTTCTGTAAACGACTGACCTACTAAAATCGGCGTTTGTAAATATCGGTCTTCTACTATTAAAACGTCAACTTCAGCACTTACTAATTCTATTTGTAAAACTACTTTAATTTTTCCTAATGGCTTAACCGATGAATTCCCAAACCCTTGTAAAATCGGTAAACTATCGCGAATCCAATTATTACTAACGGATATGTGACTTGCATGAGATTCCTTGATCAACGTACATTTACTACCTAAATCAATGTATCCTTTTAAAATAATGTCATTAATTTTTACATCTTTAAAGTATTTCTCGTTGCCAGTTTCATTACTATTACTAATACACATAACAGCCTTACTTTGTTCTGTAATCTTATTTTTACTTGTATCTTCATTAATAACTGTATTTCTTCTGCGACAGTCTTTTGTATCATGGCCCAACTTAAAACATAGACTACATTTTTTTATCGGTTTATTACATTTCAAACTTATGTGTCCTATTTCATTGCAATTAAAACATCTAATAATATTACTACTATCTGTCAGTCTGTTATTATCTATTACTGCCCTATTGGTCTGCTTAAAGTTGACATTAATATTATTACGATTGCGATTACTACTAGACATTGTATTATTTTCATGCTGAGAAACAGTCCTCAAGTAATTTAAGACTTGTTCCGGTTCATTAAACATACACGCACCCGCGCCCATACGAACAAATTTATCGTCAATCCCATGAATCAAGCAGCCAACCGCTTTGGTACCCACAATTTCACATTTATTTATTAGTGCCATTTTGTCATAATAATAATGTTCCAATGATTGACCAAATTTACAGCGCAACCTTAACATGGATGTCAACAAATCACCATAATTTTCATTAGATGGAAAAGCTAACTTAAGTTTTTGGGTCCATTCAGCCCACGTATACAAGACCGAAGGCAAGCCTTGATACCACTTTTTGGCCAATCCCATTAATTTAGGAAGCGCATAGTGACATATTTGACGATCATTCCAAGAATAAATCTGTGCGCACTCATTGACTTTATTTATCCAATTTTCTATTGTTTGACTGTTGTTACTAGGGTCAAACTCGGGCACTACACTAAAGGCTACTGGGAAATTATTTTGAGCCCAAAAGTTTGGATTGTTCGTGAGCCCTGAACTACAATGCACAACATTGTTTGCATCCTGGATATCACACGTTTTATTCGCATTATGTGATAAAATTTGTTGATTGATTAAAGGAGGTGTTTTAATTTCTTCCCTTTCAACACGTGAGTGGTGTTTCTTAATGTTAGAAGATCTATGTTTGTGACTACATCGCCTTTTATGACGTCGCCTCCTACGCTTGGATGCATGACTATCGCTTGAAGTCGAACTAGAGGTACTACTACTTTCACTCCGATCACGTGGCTTTCTTTTAGATTTCCCCATCGCAAATTATTGTGAAATCAAGAAACTCAGAGCAAACCAATATAAGTGTTGACAACTACAAAATAAAGTTTATCACCTAACTAAAAGGTAAATAATTATTTATGAACTTATACCATCAAATCACTTATAAATTTTGAAAAACACAAGAGCTAATGTTAGCGTTTACATATTAAAGTTTATAACTTACTTAAACTTGAAAAGTTAAAATCGAAAAAAATTCAATAAGTATAGTATTATTAACTAGTGGAAGTTAATAAATTTGTTAAAGTTTCCTTTTACACTCACATTTAGTATTCACACTTTTCTTTCTTATTAGGACGAGATTAATTTTCACAGCTATATCACAAAGACAATAAAATTATATCACAACATGTTATAGTATCCAATGGTACTATAGCAATATTCCTTATCACTACAGCATGGAAAATAGCGACAGAAAAGTCAAAATTATGAAAGTATTATGTACTTACAAAAAATCAAAGGCACGAATAAGTCAGAGAAAATAGTAACAGCAATATAAATCAGCAATAAAACTATATGCTATTTGAGCCTCTCGTCGCCTGCCCTTAAGTCTTGGCTCCACACTCTTGCTTTGTTGCATGCCCTGACTTCACCAGTAGCGGTGTGTCTCTTCATTAGTTTTACATCTCAAACATTCATGTCACCAATTTTAATTCTCTAGCATGGAAAAGTTATGTTCACTCTTCATTTCCACATTTAAATGGTAGGTATGAGTAAAGTTTTACTTGGAAACTTTGGTCGGAGAGTCAAGTGTAGGTACTCTTGCTACTTTAGCCGTATTTTTATGTAAATAGGTACGTGAAGTTTCACATTGAGTCTTTCTCCGTGTACTTTTGATACTGCTGCCGTAATTTGTGTAGATAAACACCATGAATTTCAAATACAAAACTCTGACCTTTGTCGGGAAGACCGCAGCATCGGCACGTAGTTTAGTTTTTGATCCCACTTCTGAAATATTGAATTAAACAATACTTCAACCATCACACTTTTAATATGGAGAATCATACAATTAACAATATTAATATACTTTTCAGCCCTTTTTCGTTTTTTTTCCTTTAGGCTCATATATTGCAAAAATAATCGCGCTTGATGTCAAAACAAAAGTCAATCTGACATTTTTAAAATCGCCAACTTCAAATCAGACTATCGGACAGTTTTTCTAGTGTTGCCATTAGTGAATTTGAATTAAAACAATAAATTATGCATGTAAAATATGCATAAGCTAACATTAAGCTAACACTAGTAACAGTTTTTATATTTTTAATAATAAAAGTAGGTATACAACCTATTTAAAAAAAATAACGTTGAACGAGTACCAAAGATTATAACAAATTAAAAGTAAATCGATCAAGTTTTGAGAAAAATCAGGTAGGCAACAAGGGTCTGACAAGCTTTGATAGAGCGAGATCGTCTTATTGAGATTCCTATAGGAGGAAACAGAGAAGAGTGTCATGTTTTCTCTCTATCACCGACCGGACTTTTTTTCATGGTTGGGTTATAGGCAGAGTTCAAGTAAGCAAAACAAACAAGTGGGGTTATTGTCAAGAGTGCCAAAGAAATTAAAGGTTTTGTGGATTACTACCTAATTGATACCCAAGATTTATTATAAATCGTATGTGTTGTGTTTGTGTCTAGAATACAAAATGGTGGGGTGTTCGATATTTGGCTGCAAAAGCAACAATCAAAGAAAATAAGCGGGTGTTACATTTCATGCGTAAGTACACTGTTTTCAATATTTTGATCACGTATTTCTTTCTCAAATCTCACAGGAACCAAGTTTCTGAGCTAAATCATTAGTTATATCATGAAATACCTGATAAATAGGAAAAATCTAAAAATTATTTCTAAAAATAACCTCGTAAACATTTGACATGCAAACCGGTAAAATTGCGTACATCTACGTAATAGTAGAAGTCAGCTTAGCTTTGACGTCCACTAAAATCAGTAGGTTTATAATTCGATTTCCGGATGCCTACTATATAGAAAATTTTCCCCAAAAATTACCCCATATTTCAGGGAATTTCTAGCGATTTCATTTTTCCAGATTTCCGACGGAAGATAAAACTCGTGAAAAATGGATAGAAGCAAATGGAAAAAAGAATTGGCTGCCACACACGAATTTGTTCAAAACATTTTGAAAAAAATTGTTTCCGAAAAACAGAAAAACTAACGTTAATACAAAAAAGTTCTGTATTCCAACGTTTAATAAAGACTTTACCTGTTTTAATTTAAAGTTTATCTTTTTATTCCATTAACCACACAATCTCAATATCAACTACCTGAGCGAACCCCAGCTAGTTTACTATGGCCGCGTTCCCTTTTGAGCCAATAGTACTGTTGGCGATGTGAGCGCTAAAAGCTGTTCCGTTTTGATTATCGCGCTGACAGCACTGTTGACGCGATTTCAATTCGGAACGGCAATTATCGCACGCATCGCGCGCCGAACTTCTGATTCGTTATTTACTTTGTTTTGACGTTTTGTAACGTCAAAACAAAGTAATTAACGAATCAGAAGTGTGTAAGGACATGAACGTCAACTCAAAACGTCAAATATGACAGACTGCTCACAGTGCTAACGCTCGAGAACGATATCACTGTAATCGCAAAATGGCGGCGATAGTGACGTCATCCGTGACGTAAATACTGCTATCGTTGGCGCGCTCACATCAAATCGGAACGAAGTGTGAGCGCGATATCAGTGATATTATCGCTGTTGGCGCAAAAGGGAACGCACCATATATCTCTCTTTTTTTAGCAGGGCAGTTGTGTGTACTCCCGTCCCGACTGCAATGACGATTGTTATTTAACTTTAGTTCGATTTTAGCAGGGAAGACGTGTTTTTATTTTTCTTAATACCAATTATAATTATACTGAGTTTTTGCATGCTCCAAATGGCGAATTGTCTAAACATTTTATTAATATCTCTGCTGTACCACAATTACTGCGAATAAAGTTTATTTCCATTTCTATTCTATGTATACGTATGTTACCGTTAAAGTACGGAATCCGTTAATCTGCAGATTAACTGGTCGAGTCAGTTAAGGGGATTGTCAACCACGTGGTCTCCATACAAACGGCGATAACGTTTCCCACCCTCTAAACCTTAACCTAAAGTAATTAATTTTTGGTATTTTTTTGAAATGCCTAAATACAAGGGCTGTACGTTTTGATTTTTTAAATATTTATATTAGATTTCGAAATATTTGCATTTTAGTGATTTCATACAAAACACAGAAGTGCCAATATTTTCAAATCTACAATGAATATTTTAAAAATCAAAACGTACAGCCCTATATTTTAGGCATTTCAAAAACATACCAAAAATTCATTGCTGTAGGTTAAGGTTTAGAGGGTGGGAAACGTTATCGCCGTTTGTATGGAGACCACGTGGTTGACAATCCTCTTAAAACACAGAATACATAATAGTACCGAAATTTTTCTTAAAGTAGACGATTTCCGTGCTTTAACTAGTAATCTGCACATTAACGGATGCTACCCCGTTAAGGGTACTTTTTCTGATCATGGCAACCCCATATTTTGACGTCATAATATATCTATCCCTTACACCCGGTCGCTCGGTAGCGCATCTACCCCTTTTAATATACTATATCTATGGTAGGCAACGAATGACCTTTAAATAAATGATCTCTGTAGAGTTCAATAGCAGTTCAATGCCCTATGTTTTAAAATATTTTATTTTTAATTTCCCCCCAAAAAAGTACAAATATCAGAGTTAATTTTTTATTACCCGACTGCAAAGAAAGTCCTCACTGCTGGGGCACAGGCCTTCCTTATGGGTGGTAAGGAGAATGGGCCATAACCCACCACGCGGGCCCAATGCGGATTGGTGGGTGTTAACGACTGCAAATGCAGCCGGGACCAACGGCTTAACGTGCCTTCCGAAGCACGGAGGAGCTCGAGATAATAAATTTTTAGTCACCCATCCCATGACCGGCCCTTGCGAACGTTGCTTAACTTCCGCAATCGCTGGGCCAGGCGCTAAACCACTGCGCCACTGAGCTCCAAATAGTACCTAATTAATGGTACTAAATAGTTACAAATGTATGGTACCAAATAAATCGTACTATATGGTACCAAATGAATTGTACTAGTACCTAATGTATGGTTCTAAATAGTAACAAACGAATGGTACTATATCGTACCAAAGAAATTGTACTAAATAGTACCTAATGAATGGTGCTGAGTATACCACTTAATTATTCAACACTTGACACTGGCAAAAAATACTCCCTGAAGAGGAGTAGATTGCCATAACAACGTCAAACTCCTTTCATCCTTTGCTTTTTTCTTAAAAAGTTACCTACTTAGTTGAATAACGACATCTAGCAGTCTTTTATACCTCTACTTTATTTTTAAACTGCCTTTTAAGAGGATTGTCAACCACGTGATCTCCATACAAACGGCGATAACGTTTCCCACCCTCTAAACCTTAACCTACAGTAATTAATTTTTGGTATTTTTTTGAAATGCCTAAATACTAGGGCTGTACCTACGCTTAGAGTAAGACGGGCTTCTGGTACGAAGCCGCGATGCTCGAAGGCTGTACGTTTTGATTTTTTAAATATCTATAATGGATTTCAAAATATTTGCATTTTAGTTATTTCATACAAAACACAGAAGTGCCAATATTTTCAAATCTACAATGAATATTTTAAAAATCAAAACGTACAGCTCTAGTTTTTAGGCATTTCAAAAACATACCAAAAATTCATTGCTGTAGGTTAAGGTTTAGAGGGTGGGAAACGTTATCGCCGTTTGTATGGAGACCACGTGGTTGACAATCCTCTTAAGACCGCTCATTACTTAGGTAGGTACTACTTCACAGTCTGTTATTTTGTAGTTCCGTAGTTTATAACCTGGATTCAAACATTAGGATACTGTTTATCCGGTCAAAGGATCCCTAGGGATTTTCCGAATATCCACGCGGACGAAGTCGCGGGCGGAAGGTAGTTGATAAATAAAACAAGCTATGAACCAATTTATTCTTCTTTATTTCTCATAATAACAAAATATTGTTTATTGACACAAATCATTCATAATATTACCACTATAGGACGTTTTACAAAGAAAATTAGGCTTTAAAACTGCAATTTGTCTTTTATATGTTGTTTCTATTACATCTAGTTTTGGAAAATAGTTTAAGTAGGTATATTCTGTATTATTTTTATCAATTTATCATAACGACTATTAGTTTATTGAAATGTGAATTGTACCATTTCTAAATTTCCTACCGAAAACAATATTTTTCTGTTACTGACAACACTGAACAATAAGTGGCGCCAAAAACTGAGCGCCATTTTGATTAGGCGACAGTTTTGTTTAAAAAAATAGTTTTTTTTAAAATATGGAAATGGTAGGTACTAAATATTTCAATTCTGTATGCTATTTATTTAAGGATTTCCTAATTTTGCGTAGGTATTTTTCATATTTCGCCAACTAAAAAAACCGCGCCATTTTTTAAAAATTGTATCAAATAAATAGACAAAGACCCGAATTCACCAACTACATAAACAGCCGATTAGTTTTTAACCATCTGTTGTCAAAAACGGACGGTAAAAATTTAATCAGCTGTTTAAGTGTTGGTGAACTTCAGCCCAGAGTGTCTTGAAATATTTGCTTGCGCTTTCAACAGAGGCATGCTTCATTGCATTCAAAGCGCATGCCCTATTTTCTCAAAAAAACGACGGTTTGGAGGAAATATTGCATTGACTGTAGAAGCGACTCGATGTCGTATCAAACTTTCCATGAGCGGTTTTCTGACAGCTGAGAATTTTAGTTTATTTTTATGTTGATAAATGGCGCTATTCAACTCAAGGGTCTGACATGCTTTGATAGAGCGAGATCGTCTTATTGAGATTCCTATAGGAGGAAATAGAGAAGAGTGTCATGTTTTTTCTCTATCACCGACCGGACTTTATTTCATGGTCGGGTTATTGGTACAGTTCAACTAGGCCAAACAAACAAGTGGAGTTATATCAATAGTGCCAAAGAAATTAAAGGTTTTGTGGATTACTACCTAATTGATACCCAAGATTTATTATAAATCGAATGTGTAGTGTTTGTGTCTAGCATACAAAATGGTGGGGTGTTCGATATTTGGCTGCAAAAGCAACAATCAAAGAAAAGAAGCGGGTGTTGCATTTCATGCGTAAGTACACTGTTTTCTATATTTTGATCACGTATTTCTTTCTCAAATCTCACAGAAACCAAGTTTCTGAGCTAAATCATTAGTTATATCATGAAATACCTGATAAATAGGAAAAATCTAAAAATTATTTCTAAAAATAACCTCGTAAACATTTGACATGCAAACCGGTAAAATTGCGTACATCTACGTAATAGTAGAAGTCAGCTTATCTTTGACGTCCACTAAAATCAGTAGGTTTATAATTCGATTTCCGGATGCCTACTATATAGAAAATTCTCCCCAAAAGTTACCCCATATTTCAGGGAATTTCAAGCGATTTAATTTTTCCAGATTTCCGACGGAAGATAAAACTCGTGAAAAATGGATAGAAGCGAATGGAAAAAAGAATTGGGTGCCACACATGAATTTGTTCAAAACATTTTGAAAAAAATTGTTTCCGAAAAACAGAAAAACTAGCGTTAATAAAAAAAAGTTCTGTATTCCAACGTTTAATAAAGACTTTACCTGTTTTAATTTAAAGTTTATCTTTTTATTCTATTAACCACACAATCTCATATCAACTACCTGAGCGAACCCCAGGGGCCTGTTTCTCGAAATCTACAAGCCTTGTAATACGAGTGTGTAACCATAGAAACGCTTGTAAAACAATAAAATTACAAGCGTAGCGTTTCACGAAACTGTACTTATCACGTATGTAGTATAAAATCTTAAACAAATGATCAACTTCACAAGTAAATATTTAAACGTGTAACTGTAATTACGTTTCTCAAAAAAATGCGTTGACACTTGTAGCTTGTAACTTTCAGAAATTTTGCTAGCAGTGTCGGGGGACTCTTTAATTTTTATTTACCGCTAATTATAAATAGTTCTAAAACGAAACAAGCGGGTTAAAATCTTATACCATCGGTGATTAAACATTGTATATGCTGAAATTATAAATTATTGTCCATTACATAAAATAAAACGAGAAATAATAAAGTGGTGACTATCACACTCGTGATGTTATAAGTTAAATTATGTTTCTAACAAAATATAATAAGTCAATGGTTTAAAACATTGTTCAACGATTTCAATCATGATGTGAAAAGTTGTCATACTCGTAAATTTTTCAGAGAGATCATCCAATCGAACTTGTAAAATGGCATATTATTATAGTAAACTTTACAAGGCTTGTAATGTTTTTGTGAAACACATTTTCCATGCACTTGTATTATTACTCTTGTGAAATACCAGAATCACAAGTTGGCGGCCATTTTAGTGCTTTGATAGTTGTCAATTTGCTGTCTTTTAGAGACTGTCAGCGACATTGACAGACATTTATAAAATATTTATCTTATCAGCCAGTACATTTACGTCATTATTACAATCTTAAATCAACTATTTTGTTAAATTTTGTTCTGTGCTTGTTATTTTCAATATTTTCCTTCGTGAAACAGAATTTACAAGTCCTTGTGACATATTGAGGCTTGTAAACTTGTGAACTTGTAACTTTCGAGAAACAGGCCCCAGCTAGTTTACTCTATCTCTCTTTTTTTAGCAGGGCAGTTGTGTGTACTCCCGTCCCGACTGCAATGACGATTGTTATTTAACTTTAGTTCGATTTTAGCAGGGAAGTCGTGTTTTTATTTTTCTTAATACCATTTATAATTATACTGAGTTTTTGCTGGAAACGGCGAATTGTGAGGTCTAAACATTTTATTAATATCTCTGCTGTACCACAATTACTGCGAATAAAGTTTATTTCCATTTCTATTTCTATTCTATGTAAGTACGGAATCCGTTAATCTGCAGATTAACTGGTCGAGTCAGTTACAGTGCGAAATTTTTCTTAAAGTAGACGATTTCCGTGCTTTAACTAGTAATCTGCACATTAACAGATGCTACACCGTTAAGGGTACTTTTTCTGATCATGGCAACCCCATATTTTGACGTCATAATATATCTATCCCTTACACCCGCACCCGTACCGCCTAACTCAATCGCTTTGACTCTGGCTTTGGTTTATGACGTCAATGCACAGTCCGTCCTTGTCATCGTGTTATGATATGACAAGGACGGACAGAGCATTGCTATCGCTCTGGCTAAAGCTTTGAGTTAGGCGGTAGGGCCCCTGGTCGCTCGGTAGCGCATCTACCCCTTTTAATATACTATATCTATGTATTCAACTAGGTAGTTTTTTTTTTAATTTTTCCTAGCAGCCGAGTATACCACTTAATTATTCAACACTTGACACTAGCAAAAATTACTCCCTAACAACATCAAAAATTGGCATAGACTCCTTTCATCCTTTGCTTTTTTCTTAAAAAGTTACTTACATAGTTGAACAACGACATCTAGCCGTCTTTTATAAACTACTTTTTTGTTTAAACTGCCTTTTGAAAACCGCTCATTGGTCTTGCGTCGTTTTTTGAGAAAATAGGGCATGCGCTATTGCATGCCTCTGAAGAAAACGCAAGAGGAACAGGAAAGCGACTGTGTGAAAAGCAGCGTTTTTTATTATTTAAGTAAGTTTATGGTAAGTAGGTATGATTTGAAAAAAAAAAAAGATGAAAATTCGACGTCGTACTATTTATTATAAAAATTGCCGTAGGAAGCCAGGCAGATAACATTCAATCCGCCTTTTTTCTGAACCAGCCCCCCTAGCCAAAGTAACATTTGCAAAGTTTCGTTATCGCTTCGCTTCGAAACATGTATGGATTTGACGTTTTAAAATTCGATTGTTAACGAAACCTTATGTCAATCCCATACATGTGTCGAAAGCGAAGCGATAACGAAGATTTGCCAATGTTACTTTGGCTAGGCCCTCAGGGGTGGAATTGCGTAAGGTAATCGTATTCATTTGACAGTTCATATCGTATTCCATCGGCTGCAATCAGGGGTGGAATTGCGTAAGGTAATCGTATTCATTTGACAGTTCATATCGTATTCCATCGGCTGCAATCAGCTAGGCGATTGCGTAAAGTCAATCGTATTCATTTGACAGTTCATATTGTATCATAAATTATGTCATCCCATACAAATTGCAGCAGATTTAATACGATATGAACTGTCAAATGAATACGATTACCTTACGCAATTCCACCCTTGACTTTACGTAATCACCTAGCAGTATGGTAATAACTAACTTTAGGCAACTTTCAAGATAAGGTACAGCAATTTATACGCTTTACATTACACCGTTGATATGACGAAAATGTTTCGAATACGTCCAAGAGGTGCTTCTGTAACACAGATTATACTAATATGGTAGATAGGGACCATCAAACTGAACAACTTTTAGTATGGGACCAACACTGAAATCGCGAAAAAATCAGCTGTTTCATACATTTTGATATTTTCGTTATTAATTTTTGTATGAAACAGCTGATTTTGCGATTCCAGAGGTGGTCCCATAGTAAAAGGACATTATCCATTTTGGTCCAAATATGAAAGTGCCGGCCAAAAAGACGAAAGTGCTTTATTCTGATAGATTCTGTCCATCTAAGCATTTCTTATTATGGCACCGAAGCTGTAGCACCGCTATACTTGATTTTAATTGAGTTCAAAAAGTCTGTCTTTTCATACATTTTGGCACAAATGTGAAGCGGTGCTACAGCTTAGGTGCCATAATAAGAAATGCTTTGGTGGACAAAATCTATCAGAATTTGCTTTATGTCCGACTTTTTTAACATTTTGTGCCAAAATGTATGAAAAGACAGACTTTTTGAACTCAATTAAAATCAAGTACAGCGGTGCTACAGCTTCGGTGCCATAATAAGAAATGCTTAGATGGACAAAATCTATCAGAATAAAGCACTTTCGTCTTTTTGCCGGCACTTTCATATTTGGACCAAAAATGTATGAAACATGGATGATGTCCTTTGTTCAGTTTGACCACATTCTACCATATTTGGCATTAGGGGATTTTTGTAACACGTTGTTAATTTTGTGACTCTGGTGTATAACAACTAAATTAAAAATTAATATTTGTTACATATCACTCGTTTTTACTGAGATATTATAATACTATTTCATTATATAACTATTATTTATATACAAATAATTATTACATTGTACCTACACTTTGACTTAAATGTTTGAATAGACTAAAATGTTTTTTTTATTAATAAAATTGTGCGAAATGTCGTTGAATGGGCTTTTTATTTAGATTTCACAGTCTTATTAAAAGACTATTCATACGTAAATTGAATAAAATTCACGCAAAATTAAGTATCTATACACAAAGTTATATAAAAAAAATGTTTTTCTAACTTAAAACAAATTCATAAAATCAGTATAAAAAAACATACTAATTAAAACAGGAGCTCAATGGCGCAGTGGTTTAGCGCCTGGCCCAGCGATTGCGGAAGTTAAGCAACGTTCGCAAGGGTCGGTCATGGGATGGGTGACCAAATATTTATTATCTCGAGCTCCTCCGTGCTTCGGAAGGCACGTTAAGCCGTTGGTCCCGGCTGCATTTGCAGTCGTTAACACCCACCAATCCGCATTGGGCCCGCGTGGTGGGTTATGGCCCATCCTCCTTACCACCCTTAAGGAAGGCCTGTGCCCCAGCAGTGGGGACATCAAAAATGGCTGATGGCCAACTATAAACAATCAATACTGCATCGCTCTCTGATGTAAATAAAAATCAAGGAAATTCAAATAACCATAGACTTAAATAAAAAGCGATATCAACTTTTTTTTATAAGAAAAAAAATTTTTCAAGTTCGACTACGGCCGCGTTTCGAATCACGCCAACAGCACTGTTAGCGTATAATCCATAAGTGAAGTAGGTACACAAATACCCTATTTGTGTAATATTTTGTGACTATTTAATTTAGTCGGATTCGCGCAAACAGCGCTGTGAGCGTGATTCGGAACGCGGCCTAAGTGTCAAGTTTTTTTTTAATTATCGGCATTATGATTTAAAAAAAACCTGTATAAACAAATAGGTAACGGAATTTAATTAAGTGAGTTTGACAAATCGACAAATAGTTAAGTTATATAATTAAGGACACTATAGTCGATATTCATACAAACGAGGTAACTTTAAAGCCTTAGTTCTCCGCCAGGGATTGACCTGCTGTGATCTGATGGTGGCCATCCAGGGACTGAATGGAGGAGATCCAGATCGCCATACACACCCAACTGATCTGATCAACATTCTTAAGCTAGGGTTCTGTCTATGAAAACAATATGGCGCGCCGTATTGTTTACGTAAAAAACTTTCTACACCGCTTAATTACGGCCGTAATATGACCCTAGCTTAAGAGATGTAAAAGGTTATACTCACTCACAACACAAAAGATTAATAAATAAATATTGTAAAAATATCTTCACTTACACCCACACCATTGCGTCGAGTTTTTTTTTCAATTAAATCTAAGTGACAAATAATTTACTAAGTATTTAAGTTGCTTTTAAAAATTGTGCTTTATATTTGTAATGAAAAAATTGTGATGGTGATGAAAAATACAGAAAGAGATCACTTAATAAAAAAAACACGGTTAAGGGCCGATTTTTCAATCCTCAGATAACAGATATCAGTCAGTTAAATTATTAACCAAATAAAACAAAAAAAAAATAAAAAAAAATAAAAAAATGGCAAAACAAACGAATGACAAAATATTAAAATTTTGGCGGCATAATACGTTATCGAACGACTAAATTTTATCTGGGCATTGTAAAATCAGGCCTAAATGTACTTTTACACAAAACTAAAATACTGACGAAAAGCTCAAATTGTTTTTTAATACAATATTATTTTTCCTTAATAACAATATGTACACATTTTATGGCCTTTATATTAATCACTTCTCTGTTGACAAATTTTCGACATACAGTTCAACATAAAAAAAAAATTGGCTGCTATTATTGGGCGGAAACACAAACGTCATTTTGACAATTTAATATTTTCGCGCCAAAAAATGGCGGCAATACTTCACGAAAACCTTTTAAAAGCCTAAAATTGTTACTTTTTGGCGTTTTATTCTTATGTAGGTATACAATTTTAGTTCATGTACATATTATGTTACCGGCAATGTGTATAATACGGCATTGTATACAATGCCTAAAACGATCAGGCAATGTATGAAATATTATTCATTTTATACTTTGCCTAGGCATTGTATACAATGCCTGATGGTCCACCAGCAATGAGTAAAATAAGTCTGTTATAAAAAAAATATCCTCGAAATTTAAGGCTCACGCTCCGCTGCGCTACGCGCTCGCCTTAAATTTCTAACCTAACCCGGGACCTACAGGAGTAAAGCAGGTTCAATTCCAAACTCAATGAGTCCCCCTCGGGCCCCCTTAAGCCCCGCCGAGCACCCCTCGATCCCCGCCGAACCCTCCTTGAGCCCCGAGCCCACCGCAGACCTTTTGTGTCTGCCCTCTAACCAAAATAAATTTTTTTTTTTATTTAACACATTGCCGGTGGACCAGTAGGCATTGTATACAATGTCTAGTCATTGTATTCAATGCTTAGGTAATGTATGAAATAGACAATAATATTTATTCTATTTCATACATTGCCTAAAAGGGCCAGGCATTGTATACAATGCCTGCATTTCATACATTGCCGGTGACACATACATACCATACCAAATTATAGAGATTGCCCAGCCGATTAATACAACATGTTACAAACAACCCCTAATGCCCAATGGTAAATAGGGACCATCAAACTGCACAACTTTTACTATGGGACCAACTCTGAAATCGCGAAAAAAACAGCTGCTTCATACAAAAAATAACTACGAAAATATCAAAATGTATGAAACAGCTGATTTCAGAGTTGGTCCCATAGTAAAAGTTGTCCAGTTCAGGGATTGAAATACCGTTAAAAAAATAACGATACAAAAAAAAATATTATCTTTTTATTTATCGGTAAATTTACCGGTATAAATAACGTTAAAATTATTCGTTAAATATAGCGTTAAACTTTACCGGTACAATAGTACCTACCGGTAAAAAGTAACGTTATTAATTGGAATAACGTTAATTTTAAAGTAACGGTAACAAAAAGTAAGAAATAACGATAAAAAATAACGTTAATTTCAATGTAACGTTATCTAAAGTAACGTTATTTATTGACATAACGTTAATGTTAAAAGTAACGGTAAAAAGTAAGAAATAACGTTACATTTAAAAATAACGTTATCAATCCCTGGTTCAGTTTGATGGTCCCTATCTACCATATTCGACATTAGAGGTTTTTTGTAACAAGTTGTGTAATGTCTGATGTAATGTTAGTACTTTTTTATTTATATATCATTATGCATACAAATATATAAATAAAAAATACTAACATTACATCAGACATTATATAAAATACACGTATTTCTTTGTCTGTCGACCTATTTTAGTCATGTTGGTACACATCTCTTGATCTCTGAAACAAACAAAAAAAAGGTTAAAAAAGAAAAATATGGATATTTCGGTAGTTGGCATTATAAAGAAACTTTTTGTTCATACTAATTAATTATAAAATAAAAATCTGCATTTTTTTATAGAATATTTTTAGACATTATAATTTTCTGAACTTAGAACTTTTTTTGGAAAGATAAAGAGGATAATCAGCCAGTGGGTTTGTCTGTTTTGTCTATAGATAAAGTAGCCCAATGCGTACATTTTCTTAAGAGCCCGTAGAGATTTTGCCGCTGAGCTGACTGCAGCTCTCTCGCTCGCACATTTCATGTTTTCTCCAGATTTCTCGGCCACTTTTCGTAATATAAGATTAGAGACATTTTAATAGTAGTTTATGATACTGATGCATAATACCTAGTTATTTGCAGTTTCATACACTACTTTATCTACACTCATACATTTGGGATTGAACCAACTAAATTAAAGATCAACGTTAGAAAACAGAAAGAGACTTGTAATAAGTCATTTCCTTAGTTGCATCTAAAATAATTTTGCAGTCAATTTTTTTTCACAGTTCTAAGCAAAAATAAAAAACACCTACGAAATTCAGAAATTGAAATCAAAATTTAAAACTTTTTTGTAATGCTCTAAAAATGGCGCGCATTCCATTAGAAAAAAAAATTGATGAGTGCATTCTTGCAAACTAATCGCAATAAGTCATCGATCACCATAGAGTGCATTGTAATCATGGAAAGTATGTGGGAAAATATCGTTGTTCTTTTTTAATATCACTGCACTACCGTCTTCTTGGATTTGCCCTGTATCGTAATGAGAAAAAAAGTTATTTTATGATGCAGCTGACTGCATCGTAATGAGTTTCTTTTAATTTTACCTATCCACGAAAATAAAGTACGTATTTATATTACCATTTTTGAATTCATATTTGGAACATTACGTTGTGAGTGTAGATAAAATATATTTAAGTTTTTTTACTAACAGTTATTTGAACTGGCAACTTCGATCAAGAATATCCTAGATAACGCTTTACGAATTAGATCAGTACGCAAAAATGCCACCTCAAATAGCGTCCCACTTACAAACTTGGCGCTTATTTTGTACAAAAACACATCTTTTATCACTTGTAAGTGGGACGCTATTTGAGGTGCCATTTTGTAGACTCTGACCGGACATCTAGGATATTCCTGATCGAAGACTGGCAAATACGATAACTTTTTGTACTTAAGCAACTCGAAACTGAAATATATGTTGAAATGTCCGTAATTTTATATTGCGAAAAGTGGACGAGACACATTTTTCAAGTGCAGTTCACAATGCAAGTTCACAGTGCAGTGGGCAAGTGAAATTTAAATAAATAAATAGTGTCCATCAGCCATTTTTGATATCTCCACTGCTGGACATAGGCCTTCCTTATGGGAGGACGGGCCATAACCCACCACGCGGGCCCAATGCGGATTGGTGGGTGTTAACGACTGCAAATGCAGCCGGGACCAACGGCTTAACGTGCCTTCCGAAAGGAGCTCGAGATAATACATTTTTGGTCACCCATCCCATGACCGACCCTTGCGAACGTTGCTTAACTTCCGCAATCGCTGGGCCAGGCGCTAAACCACTGCGCCACCGAGCTCCACAAATAAATAGTACAGTTGCATAAATAACTATTTTGAAAAAAGAAATAAATGTAGCTTACTTCCGCAAACAAAATATGCAAGATGCACCGCCCGCCCGCCCGCAAAAATATGCACATGTACACCACAAAATATAAGTGCACAATACCTGCATTTAGCAAGACAGCAACCTAATTGGTGAAGGTGCAAGGTGTGTACCTTGCACCTTCACCAATTAGGCTACTCTACACGTGTTTCGCCCCAACCCGGAGCATCCTCAGGAGTTAGATCGTGCGTAAACCAACACCGATTCGGTGTTGGTTTACGCACAATCCGAATTGGTGAAGGTGCAAGCTGTCTTGCTAAATGCAGGTATTATGCACTTATATTTTGTGGTGTACATGTGCATATTTTTGCGGGCGGGCGGGCGGTGCATCTTACATATTTTGTTTGCGGAAGTAAGCTACATATATTTCTTTTTTCAAAATGGTTTGGGACTTCCGCCAAGTGACGCCTGATTCAATCAAATACTTAAATAACTATTACCTAATATCGCCCCAGCCGCCGTTCCCTTTAGTCAGTTTCTTGTTGTGTTTGGCGCCACCTGTGGTCACTATCGCAGTTACTCTAGATGGATACAAATACAATTTAGCGTTCTTCAGCAACTGCTGAACTTTGCTGATCACGGTTGATGCGTTGCAATTCGATTTTTTATGGTGGATGCCACTGAAAAAAAACAAAAAAAAAATTAAAAAATCACACACCAATCATTCTATAGTAACTATTGCCTTTAGTCTGGTTCGCCCACATGTGTAAGACGTAGGGGTCCCGGGTTCGATTCCCAGGAGGGTACTTTAAACTCGGTTTGGTTGGTGGTACGGTCAGCAACGAAAGTTGTTTAACACTTTAGTATTTTGTCATAGTTACTTTATTGACTAATGTCAGGGGGGTATCACTCCGCGCTTAAACTTTTATATTAGCCTACTGGTCGCGGCCCACTCCAAGAGGGCCATTGTCGAGGGTTATCACCGCGCCGACCGAAACGCGCGGCGTGTGCAAGCGACGAGAGCGCAGCGCGTGAACGACACGAACGAAACGAGTCACTCAAGCGCCGAATGCGAAACTGCATGCACTTCGTTTTTGATACTTAATTACTAACGTACCTACCTACCTACCAAAGTTTATTGTATTTTTTGAATACATATTTACATACTTAGTTGTATCGAAGTTCGAAATATGGCACCAGTAAAGAAAAAAGCTAAAAAATACTATTTTTTTTCACCCGTCCCATAACCGACCCGTGTAAAAGTTGCTTAACCTCCGCAATCGTTGGGCCAGGCGCTATACCACTGCGCCATCGAGCTTCTCTAACTACTTAGAAATACTTATTATTTATGCTCTTTAAATATGCTCAGCTCACCTATTAGGTAGATTTATTTTATTTTATAAGTAGGTACCTATTAGTAATTTCATTGTTTATTCATGGGCATAACGAATGTTTTCTATGATATCAGTAACTAGCGAGTAGCAACCCCGAAATGTGTCGGTTGAGACAGAGCTATGCGACAGAAAGAGACGCCTCTCTTTCTTCTTCGTAGGTGCATATAATTTTATCCACGCAGCGTTGTGCAGTTTGAAATTGTACTTTATTGCCGTGCAGCGAGAGTAGCTTATTATTTGATGGTCCTCGCGGGGACCGACTTCTGTACGTTAGTACTATTATATATTCTGTGCTAATGTTTCAAACCGTGAGACACCTGTCAAAAAGTTGCTACGACAAAGAGCCAAAGCGTTAAGCGACTTTCATTGCTGACTGTACCTATAGCTTATTTCAAGCTAGCTAGCTAGCTACCACCATCTTACCTAAGTCTGACGTCATAAAAAATAAAAATAAAAATGTGTTCCGCCAGTTAGAGGCAAGATAGCCAGTTCCTCAGTGATGAGGATTCCGGTTGTAGTGCGCTTACACTGTCGGCCTTATCGTCACTTTACATCAGGTGAGGTGAAGGCCAAGCTCTATCCCGTTTGGATAAAAAAATTGCTTGTAAGTACTTATGTACATAAATGTACTTTAAATAATACTCGTAAATAAAGGACTTCATCACATACATTGCTCCGATTTTAAAGTAAGTAGCTAAAGCACTTGTGTTATGCAAATCAGAGACAACGGTGGAACTATTTATCATTTGGTTCCCGCAGTGGGGTGGTTCCACTCATGATTACAAGCAACTTTTACTATGGGGCCAACTCTGATATCGCGAAAATTCAGCTTTTAAATAGTAAAAGTTGCTTGTAATCATAAGTGGAACCACCCCACTGCGGGAACCAAATGGTTATAAGTAATAAGCATACAATCCAGCGATATTCAAAGCCCGAGTGAATAGGCTTTTAGCTCGCTCCATCTTCGGCCTCTTCTTAGCCTTATGGTTCTCGAATGTGGCCAAGAGTAAGCCCATTTAATGTTTTTTTATGCATAACGGGGTAGTGCTTGGCCTTCACCTCACCTGATGTTAAGTGACGATAAGGCCGAAGGTGGAAGCGCACTACACCCGGAATCCTCATCACCGAGGAACTAAGCAACACTATCAACTTAAATTGTTGTTATGGCGTCAGACTTAGGTAAGATGGTGGTAGCTAGCCAGAGGGACTTGAAATAAGCCCTACCACCAACCAAACCCGAACACGAATTGTAACCCCTGGGAACCGAACCCGGGACTCCTGCGTCTTAAACGGATGAGCGAACCACTAAACGACAGAGGCTGTAAAAAAATACACGCATATTTTGCTTAAAAAGACTCACCATTCTCCTATATGGAATACCCTAGGCCCTTTACATAAAATAACTTTAAATTTCTCCTTCCCCGGTCGGTTTTGTGACAAATGGAGCAAAGAGTAATCCCAATTATAATCATCGTAAGCACAAAATTGGTCCTCTAGCTCCATAATGTTATTCCATACTGATCTATTGAAGGCGAATCCCATGTTGTGCATACTGGAATGCCATGGTGTTATTTCAACCTGGAGATGAAAAAAAAATCAATTTTAACTATTTATATTGTATTTTTTTAATGTCAGAAGTCTTGATAACTTTTTCATACATTATACATTAATCCTGAAATTTTAATCATTTGGTTCTCACAGTGGGGTGGTTCCACTCATGATTACAAACAACTTTTACTATGGGGCCAACTCTGATATCGCGAAAAAAAACAACTGTTCCATACATTACAACGGCGAGTAGGTATTGCGCTTTTGTATGGAACAAAAGATTTTTTTAGCAATATCAGAGTTGGCCCTATAGTAAAAGTGGCTTGTAATCATGAGTGGAACCACCCACTGCGGGAACCAAAATGATTAAAATTTCACGCTGTATTTTCATGAGAATAAAAGCTGATAAGTACATTAAATACTACTAAATATAATATAATACTACACATGCTCTCATTAAAGTCGAAAGCTGATGTCCGGTGTAGGCCACGTCTATGTACAGTCACGTTTTAAAAGTGTGTATACAGTTTAGAACTTAGTCATTTTGTTGTAGTTGTCATTTATCATTGATTTCTGTTCAATAAAGTAATAGCTTTTAAAGTGAAAAAGTGAAAAAAAATCGTCTGTTTCATACAAAAAAATAATATCGAAAATATATATATAATTGATATTTTCGTTATTATTTTTTGTATGAAACAGCCGATTTTTTTCTTCGCGATTTCAGCGTTGGTCCCATAGTAAAAGTTGTTCAGTTTGATGGTCCCTATCTACCATATTCGGCTTTATAAGGCTTTTACCAAACACCTTGTATAGATATAATTATTTCAGCACCAGAAACAAAAATATTGAATTTTTTTTATAATCTATTTCTAAACTAATGTGATTGGAATAAAAAATATAGTTAATTGATAATGTGATTTTAAAAACGTTCTTAGATTTTTTTAAATATACATAGAACTGAAAATAATACTTGTAAGAATAGCCCTTTGCTTAGGTACCATGCTATATATTCAGGAAAGTAATATAAAGGAAAAACTTAATGACATACAAACAATCATGCATTAAAACTTTCTTTGATTAGTACAGTCAGCAATGAAAAACGCTTAACGCTTTGGTACTTTGTCATATCAACTTTTCTGAAAGATTTCTCACGGTTTGAAACATTAGTCAAAAAAGTTACTACGACAAAGTATTAAAGTGTTAAACAACTTACGTTACTGACCGTACCTGCATAGTCCTTTAAAATATAATACGATCTATATTCAGTAGGTAAGTAAAAATATCGTTCAAATCAATCCATCTACCAACTAAAACATAATTTATATTGTTTAATTTAACTATTTAAATAATATTTAATTCAACATAAGGCAAATTACTGGTCACCCAGAAAGCACAAGTTTATACCGTTTGTCCCTCGATAAGGTGCAACCCCAAAAGGGAGACCAATAAAAATCGTAAAAAAATTGATGACTAAATTGATTACTTTTTACTAAATGAATACCTTCTACATTATTGGGCCGATTTCTTTGAAATTAAACCACACACTTGGCAGGTGGAGATAAACATCTTAAAGATATCTGTTTCCTAAAGGTTGACTGGGAGAGAATGCTTTTAGCATTAAGTTCGCCTTTTGTAACATTTTGTTTGAAATGTACAATAAAGTTTGTTGAAAAAAAAAGAGACTTCTATGACTGTGCTTTTTAAAAAATGCATTTATTTTAACACTTTTTTCAGCAGTCTTTAAATTATTGAAATAATTTTGTTGTATTTCTCGATAATTTATGGTCTAGTTTCATCCCCTTTTAGGGCTGCACTTTATCAAGGGACACCCCGTATACAGGGTTATTTGTAAAACACCAACAACCTCGCAGGAGTAGATTACCAACATTATAAACAACAACATTTGTTCTACGACTTTTTTCATAACTCAATTACATTCACCAAAAATGAATTTTCATGTTTTTATTGTACTGTTCGACACTTTTTACGTCTATGGATGGCGGCGGGGCGGGGTGGGCGGGTCCATAGAGTACATTATTATACTAGAGATAGAGTTATCAGTCGGACCTAATGATCAACGCCATCTAACGAAATGTGACAAAAAGTGTACGATATTATAATATAGGTACTAGTAGGTTCCTATAAATCTTGACTTGTAATTTTTTGGGAGGTAACCGCTATGTTATGAAATAACATTAAAATAATTTACTTTATAGCTAATCAGCTTTGACTATATAAAACTGTGAAAGACACACGATACCGCGATTCAGCACGGGATAGCGACATCTCTCGACTGTTTGACAAACGAAAAATGAACGCCATCTATCAAATCAATCTGCAACTAAAATCTTAGGCCGCGCTCCCTTGTAGCGAGTCAAGTACTAAGTGAAAAGCCCCTGGGCGGGTCGCGCGCAGTAGGCGCGAGTTATGAACATACGAACGGTAAATTAAAATGATATTGTTTTTTTTTGTATGAAAGTAAAATCTAACGAATTATCAAAAGTTGTAAAACCAATGTTGTTGTTTATGATGCGAGGTTGTTGTTGTTCAAATAACCCTGTATAGATATAAATGAATCTCTAAAAATCACCACCATATTAATAATTAAAACTCAAATTTAGCTGCGCAAAAAAGCTCAATCTCAATAGCGTTATACAATCCTAATGTATGTCTACTGGACAGTTTGACTGGTCAGTTTATATAATGACCAAAGTTTCTTTTTGTATTTTATAATTTACGCGACAAAATTTTTTCAGCTTATCGCGAAATGTTATATTTTCCAGCCAGGCACCATAAGGCAAAATAACGCAAAATTTTACGAAAGCTATCGCAACTAAACACATACTAAGAATACTGAAAGACACAGTCAAACTGTGTAGTCAACCAACACTGTGTGTCTGCATAATGTCTTTTAACTTAAGGTGGTTGTATGACCGAAAGTGGCGCCCTCAGAGGTTTTTATTTAATAAGTTATTAATAGAAAAAGATTTTAATAATGTTTATCGTGGATATTTTAGGGCCCATGGTCTAGTATTTTTAGAAGGTATCACTACGTGCCCTCGTAGTCATTCGTAGAAGTAGATAGCAAATGTGTCAAAAACGGTCACTTTTAGCAGTTTTGCTATCTACTTCTAGCAGTGACTACGAGGGAATGTAACGATACCGTCTAAAATACTAGACTGTGGGCCCTAAAATCTCCACGATAAACATTTTTAAAATTGTGTATTAGAATTATAATATTCAATATAATTCACCGCGGCGCTACTTTCGCTCAGGGTACCTTAACAAGCAAAAACTACCTAAGTCAAAGCGGGGAAGACCGGCATATAATTTGATGAGTTGAAATGTTTTAAGCTTATCACATAAATTTATAAACTTATCACTATTCTAAGATACTTAATATAATTGAAAAAATACTAGAAAAAATCGACTCACCCGTAGCAGCTCAGACGGGACGGGTGAGTCGATTTTTTCTAGTATTTTTTCAATTATATTAAGTATCTCAATATATAAAAATAGCATTGTGAATGCTAAAATATAAAAAATCTATATTATCACTATTCCTTATATATAGACTGATAGAGCAATTCAAAAACTACAAAGGACAACTAGACAAAACAATATTACTATACAATTTCATAACAAAACAATCTTTTTTTTTAAAACGCAGACGTCGACGATCTTCCCCGGCAATTTGGGGCAACGTGGGTGGGTCCGTCTACTAGCAATATTATCAAAAATAAGACGTTTATACATATCTATTTATTACCATCTACTACTTCATTATGTAATTATTGCATTTGAAACTTTAAATTATCTCTAATTAAGGTTTAGATTCGAATAAATGACATTCAACGTTTTCAGAGGCATAGAATAGAGGTCAGGGGTTCTAAACATTTTAAATTGTGTAGGTAGCGACATCTATTATAGAGATGTAGAACCATAATGGAATATTGTTTATGGGACTAATGACTAGATTGCGCTACTATGCAAGAATCGGGTTTTAGATGGACTGTTTGGTCTTGCCCCATAGACGGTCTTCCCCGCATTGACCCTACTACATATTATACTGTACAGTACAAGCGTAATTAAATAATTATCCTTATATACAGCTCTGAAATAAAATGTCAATCCACAACCCAGTACACATGCTTCCCGCTATAAATTGCGAGGGTAGAGCAACCAAACTGTCTTCTTTCTATTTAAATTTCAATTATATTAAAACATACATAAAAAAACCGTCGACTTGAGACCCTTTTTTGAAGTCGGTTAAAAAGAATTTCAACCAATTTGCCTTGACATTTTTATAACAATAGAATTTCTTCTACAGTAACTTTGTAAAGTCCATCGTGTACATTAAAAAATAGGGCATTAATCATGCCAGAGAATATAAAATGTAAGTAAAAAAATATGTGTTCTATACAAATATATTTTTGAAAAAATATTATTGCCGCGTCTCGGCGTCGTGAGATATTAATCACTGTCTTTATTAGGACTTATTATAATTATTATAAGTGTTTTTCCATCATAAACATATTTTTTTATTTTATTTCATGTCCTTGAAACTCGATTTTCAGCCCAAAATGCGCCAGCGCCCGTTTAGTAAAAAGGCTAGGCTGTTAATTGAATGACTAACTAAACTATTTGGCGGCGACACATATATTTAACAAAGTAACAACTTGCTATTAACAAAAGTTATATTAATTCGAAATATTGCACATGGTTCTCGCAGTGGGTGGTTCCACTCATGATTACAATTACAAGAAACTTTTACTATGGGGCCAACTCTGAAATCGCGAAAAAAAACGCTGTGCTTTTTATGGAACAGCAGTTTTTTTCGAGATATCAGAATTGGCCTCATTGTAAAAGTTGCTTGTAATCATGAGTGGAACCACCCCACTGCGGGAACCAAATAATTAAAATGTTGTTTGTTTTTAACATGAATGTCACCGGAAAATTGTAAATACCAATAAATTACAAAAATTTTCGGGAAATATAAATATTTTACGATTTAGTATGATTGACAAAATGTTATACCTATTTAAAAACTGTAGCAAAAATGTCAATACTAATTATGTAGAAGACAATTTGGCTGCAAAAGGCAAGCTTTAAAACAATGCATGCTCTACAATTCTCAACCTTTTGCGTATTGGAATAAAGGTTCGGGTAGACTTGGAAGTTCCACGACTGAGTATCAGCTAATCTTCTTCTTCTCTCTTCGTTTGCTGCCTTTACTTGCTGTATGTAGTTTAAAGTCAGCTGTTTCTTCCTCTGGTGTGCGACAGAGACAAAACATACAGGACATAACATAACAAACAGTTTGTTCAGTAGGTACCCGTAGCACGAACAGCTATCGAAAAAATAACGCGCGTAAAACCATGGGTTGAAAGACCGTTAAAAAAATAACGATACAAAAAAATAACGTTTAAAATACCGTTAAAACATTTTATCGGTAAATTTACCGGTAAAAATAACGTTAAAATTATTGTAAAATGTTGTAAAATTACCGTTAAATATAGCGTTAAACTTTACCGGTACAATAGTACCAGTAAAATTATCGGTAAAAAAGTAACGTTATTAATTGGAATAACGTTAGTTTTAAAGTAACGGTTACAAAAAGTAAGAAATATATTTATTGAAATAACGTTAATTTCAATGTAACGTTATCTAAAGTAACGTTATTTGTTGACATAACGTTAATGTTAAAAGTAACGGTAAAAAAAGTAAGAAATAACGTTACATTTAAAAATAACGTTATCAATCCCTAAAAACATTCGATAGAGTAATTTTGTATGGGAAATTTGTACAGCGCCATCTACCGCCGAAAAGCGAAATGAGATTTTCCATAGATAATTACTGTATCCAGTACTTTTACGCGCGTTTTTTTCACGATTGATGTTCGTGCTAGGGGTACAGATAGATATATTTTTCCTTACAATATAACCAAGTGCTATTTTTAATGAGAGGTTTTCAATAATCGATATCAGCTATTTTTAATGTCCTCACTGCTGGGGCACAGGCCTACCTTATGGGTGGATAAGGAGGATGGGCCGTAAGCCCGTAACCCACCACGCGGGCCCAGTGCGGATTGGTGGGTGTTAACGACTGCCAATGCAGCCGGGGCCAATGGTTTAACGTGCCTTTCGAAGGAAGAACTCCAGATAATACATTTTTTGGTCACCCATCCCACGACCGATTCTGCTAACGTTGCTTACGATTGCGACACTATCGACACAATAGTGATTTTAAGGATTTGTTCAGTCCACGAAACTGAACGACTTTCTCTTAGAAACATAGTACAGTCAGCAACATAAGCCACTGTACACTTCAGAACTTTGTCATAGCAACTTTCTTGACAGATGTCTCAAATTTTGAAACATTTGTCGAAAATGTAAATACGACAAAGTACTAAATTGTTCAGCGACTTTCGTTGCTGACCGTACCAAATATATAAAAAGACTTGACTATCCAAACAAATCAAAGAGTTTACTTGATCAGTGGCCCTACCATGAGTTGATGCAAACTGTTTACGTTACCGTAAACTATAGTTTTGTCTCTTTCACTCGCACTGACTGTGAGCAGTATATCCGATAGTTTACGGTAACGTAAACAGTTAGCATCAACTCATGGTAGGGCCACAGTTTAATTAAGAGGATTGTCAAGCAAACGGTCTCCATACGATGGGCGATAACGTTTGCCACCCTCTAAACCTTAACCTACAGTAAAAAAATTTGGTATTTTTTTGAAATGCCTAAATACTAGGGCTGTACGTTTTGATTTTTTAAATATCTATAATAGATTTCGAAATATTTGGATTTTAGTGATTTCATACAAAACACAGAAGTGCCAATATTTTCAAATCTACAATGAATATTTAAAAAATCAAAACGTACAGCCCTAGTTTTTAGACATTTCAAAAACATACCAAAAATTCATTTCTGTAGGTTAAGATTTAGAGAGTGGGAAACGTTATCGCCGTTTGTATGGAGACAGCTTGCTTGACAATCCTCTTAATAAGATATGATTGTATTTCGATTCGACACATGTTTAGTAGAAAAACTTGTACAGTTTTATGGACTGAACACATCCTGAAAATTAGGAGAGTGAATAAAAAACGAATAAAAAATGAGGAGCTCGGTGGCGCAGTGGTTTAGCGCCTAGCCCAGCGATTGCGGCGGTTAAGTAACTTTCGCAAGGATCGGTCATGGGATGGGTGACCAAACATTTATGATCTCGAGCTCCTCCGTGCTTCAGAAGGCACTTTAAGCCGTTGGTCCCGGCTGCATTTGCAGTCGTTAACTCCCACCAATCCGCATTGGGCCCGCGTGGTGGGTTATGGCCCGTCCTCCTTATCCACCCATAAGGAAGGCCTGTGCCCCAGCAGTGGGGACATCAAAAATGGCTGATGGACATAATAAAAACACCCTGTATAAATAATAATACTTAACTATAAGTATAATAAAAACAGTTTTTTTCACTTACCTTATCACTATTATGATGATACTGGTAAGTTTTCAAATAAGTACCGAGTGACAATATTTCGCACTGTGGGCAACTTTTGTCAGCCATATTTCGTAACATATACAACATATGTATGAAGTCTTCTGCGACATAGTGGTCCTCTTCGAGGAATACTACAAGACCTGAAAATTAAAAAAAAGAAATACAAATAAAAGTTTGACTATCCATACAAATCAAAGACAAAATTTTGAAGATAATTTCGACACATGTTTCTGTTGTTTAGTTTCTATGGACTGAACACATCCTTAAAATCTGGATAATGCTTAAAAAACAACCCTGAATACAGACTGAAATTCTAATCATTTGGTTCAACTCTGAGAGTTGGCCCCATAATAAAAGTTGCTTGTAATCATGAGTGGAACCACACCACGGCGGGAACCAAATGATTAAAATAGACTGTATGTTATATTAATTTTAAATGCGAATTAATTAATTGGGTGACTGGAAATAATTAAAGGCGACTGTTAATGGGATACTTAATTACTAAACAGGGCAGCAGTTTATTTTTTGGGAGACAAAATATCTTACTGGGCGACTAACGGTGGATTACAAAAATTCTTAAAACGGGCGACTACATATTATGGGTGACAAATAATTTTAGTTAGCAGTGAAAACTCTAAATGGGTGACAAAAATACTGAGTGGGCAACTATTATACCAATTTGGGATTTCAGCTGCCCAACATAGTAATTTAAACGCGTTTTTATTAGGTTGCTTTCTCGTTTGTTTGTTTGTTTTTTGTCATCTCGATTAGGATAATAGTCCCAAGTATATGGCAAATTTTAAATGTTTTGTGTGCCCTAAGGTTATCGCCCAAATAGTAATTTGGTCGCCCGTTCTAAATAACTGGTTACTCAATATGTATTTTAAAGTCACCCATTTTCAATATCTGTAGTCGCCCTCGGTCTCTCGCCCACTTAGTATTTCAGTACGCTATATTCAGTATTTTTGATACCCAAAATGGGAATTTATTGTTACCCGATTAAATACTACCCATTTTAAATGCTATGCCAATATTATTATTATGTATGTTCCTACCTGTATGTCCTATAGTGCATTGCAATTGGTTAAATATCTTATTCGCCTTCCACCACCAATGGTGTTTGGTTTGAGTATACTTAGCTTCTCTATAATGCCCGTGTAGATCAGGGTGTAAAGCGTTGTTGCATTTTAACTTAACAGCTCTGAAACAAACATGTTTTATGATATAACAATATAAAAAGAAAATAAAAGGTAAAAAGATAACTTTTTAAGATAACAATAACTCCTGTAACTTAAGAGTCCGTACACATTTTGCTGCTGACTGCCGCCCTCTCGCTCGCACATTTCATGTTTTCTCAAGATTTCTCAAATCTGAGTGCGTAATTGAAAAATGTGTACCGGCCACTTTTCGCAATATAAGATTACGGACATTTCAACATATATTACAGTTTCGAGTTGCTGTAGTACAAAAAGTTATTGTTTTTGCTAGTTCGAATAACTGTTAGAAACGACAACTTTTGTACTTACCCACCAAAAAACTGAAAATATTATAAAATGTCCGTAATCTTATATTGTGAAAAGTGGCCGAAACACATTTTTCAATAACGCACTCAAGATTTAAGAAATCTTGAGAAAACATTAAATGTGCGAGCGAGTCAGCGGCAAAATGTGTACGGGCTCTTAAAAGTTTAAAAAATAAAATTGGCTGATTTCTAATGGAAGATGAGTCTTTATTAATTAGGTGGAGACCTAACTAATATCTATACTGTGGACTTAGGCTCATTGCTAGAGAAGTCTAGCAATGAGTTCCTTTGAAATTATTTCAAATTTGGAACATTCTATTGTATAATAGTTTGGGTGCATTCCAGCAGGCCAATCGTTAAGTCATAGATCACCACGGTATAATACTTTATACCTATTGTTAGTAATTTCAGAGTAATCTGTCATTAAAGTTACATAATTGTTGAGTTTAATCAGTTTAAAGCGTTATTTATAAACTCCTAAAACTCACTAATAAATAATTATTGACAATAGGTGCATTCCAGAAAACTAATCGCTGAGTCATTGATCGCCATAGAGTACATTTTAACCATGATAGCACAGATTAATAAGTGGACAAGTACAAGCTGACTCTGATTCACAGTTTCAAAAATTTAAAAGTATTAAACTTTAGCATAAAGGGGCAGCTAGGTGATTGCGTAAAGTCAATCGTATTCATTTGAATGGAATACGATATTAACTGTCAAATGAATACGATTACCTTACGCAATTCCACCCCCGGTTATTTTCCAGTCCCATTCTTTATCTGCGCGGGTTGTAGGCACTTTAATCATACTTACTGATCAAATTTGGCGTCCCTAGGGCAGTCGTTAGGATCTGTGCCAGGAAACTCGTGTGGATGTGTTTGTATGGAGTACGGATAGAATATTTGCATCACCTGGAAAAGTGGGTAGAGATCATCATTATTTAATAATTTTTTGTATGAAGCAGCATATTTTTTTTTGACGATTTCAGAGTTGGCTTCATAGTAAAAGTTGTTCAGTTCGATAGTCCCTCCCTATCTACCATATTCGGCATTAGGGGTATTTTTGTAACACATATAAATTGCATGTAAATATAATATTAGAAGCATTTGAAAACTGCAAGTTTTACTCAAGTTATAAAACAGCGCCATCTGTGTGACTTGCTTATAACAATACGAAATAAAATATTCATGCAGTGCAGCAACTGGTTCGCCTATAGTCGTACAGAGGGCGCTGTTACAAAATGATATAAACATACGACGTCCATACACCGCCGTCTTTTTCTTGAGCTAGCATCGAAACAAGTAAAAATAAAATCCCAGTCATTTTCACCACTATTTATTATTCCTTCGGGGCAACCATACACAAGTCGTTACCATGGACCGGAACCGCTTACCGTTAAACTCAAAAACCCTATCAATACGGTAACCCTATCGAAAGGGTAACCCTAAGCACTTACCGAATCCGAAAACCCTATCGGGGAAACCCTATAAAGGCTTTATGAAGGGGTTTTAAAACGTGTTCAAGCAATTTGTACATAGTTCCACCTGGGCCCAAGGACCAGTACCCTTAGCACGAACAGCTATCGAAAAAAATAACTCGCGTAAAATCATTCGATAGATAAATTTTGTATTGAAAATTTGTACAACGCCATCTATCGCCGATAAGCGAAATGAAATTTTCCATAGAGAATTGTCTATCGAGTAATTTTACGTGCGTTTTTTTTCTCGATAGCTGTTCGTGCTAAGGGTACTGAACCGCTTACCGTTAAAGGGGTTTTGATTGGGTATTTCATGAACCGCTTACCTTTAAAAGGGTTTTTGATTGGGTATTTCATAGACTTGCTTTCAAAAACCCCATCAATACGGTAAGCATAACGTCGACTAACCCTATCGAAAGGGAAACCCTATCATTTGGTAAGTTTTTTAATAGGGTTTCCCTATCAATTGGGTTAACCAAAAATAGGGGTTTTCCGGTCCCTGGTCATTAATTACTCGTCTATAGATACGAGGAATCCGCATACAAGATAACATACCTTAGTGAAGTCAATGCTCCTGACGAGGCTGTTGATTTCCTCGTCATAGTAGTCATGGGAGAAGACTATGAGGGTTCTGTCGATGTCCCGAGCTTGCGCCAGGGACACTATTAGGTGGCGTAGGTACGTCAGGCGGGTATGTACCTGCGGACAATAGTTATTCCCATAAAAAAAAAAAAAATTCGAAATAGACAAAATGTATTACAAAATCGCCAACTCCATTAAGGCGGTTGTATGACCGAAAGTGGCGCCCTCAGAGGTTTTTATTTAATAAGTTATTAATAGAAAAAGATTTTGATAATGTTTATCGTGGAGATTTTAGGGCCTAGTATTTTTAGAAGGTATTATCACTACATGTCCTCGTAGTCATTCGTAGAAGTAGATAGCAAATGTGTCAAAAACGGCCACTTTTAGCAGTTTTGCTGTCTACTTCTAGCAGTGACTACGAGGGAATGTAACGATACCGACTAAAAATACTAGACTGTGGGCCCTAAAATCTCCACGATAAACATTTTTATAATTGTGTATTAGAATTATAATACTAAATATAATTCACCGCGGCGCCACTTTCGCTCAGGGTACCACATAAAGAATAGAATTAGATTTTTTTATATTCTTTTGCATTTATTATTTCTTTACTTCTATTTTTATAAAATTATATGCTGGCTTCCTTAATAATGTTTATGCTGAAATTATAGAACAGGTAACCTTCGGGCAATAGATAGTTAAAGTTTAAATCAAAATGATTATATTAATGGACATTACCATACATCATCGCTTTTAGCGATAAGGCCGCCATATTTAGCACTGCATGTTTTATTGTTAAGTCTTTGTGTATGTTACACTTTTGGTGTTGAAATAAAGTAGGTATTATCTATTCTATTCTACAAAATCGCTGACTCCATTAATGATAGAATTTGTCATTTATATTATTACGCATTTGATATTTATTTATTTATTATTTTGATCCTCATGTTCGCTAAATAATACGCTTTCTTGATCCTTTATTAACATTGGGTCATTCCACGCGAAACTCACAAAACTCGAAAACAAAAAAACATACGACAAGCTAAAGAGATTATCTAGTAGCTACAAGTATTAAATTGCGTATAAACCTCACAGATGATTGTAAAAAAAACAGAAATATCATCAAAAGCGCTTGTCGCGGGTCATATTTTTGGCGTAAATAATAGCGGAAACGTATTGAATTCTACATTAAAATACACTTTAACGTACTGTGCAGTTGTTCCAATAACTTTTTTTCAAGAAAGATAATTGTGCTAAAGACAACGAAAAACATCGAAAAAGTGCAGAAGTGAGGTTATTTTCCATACTCTTTACACGTTAAGAAAATAACAGACACAAATGATTTCGCGTAACGGAGCCTTAAATAAATTTTTGTATGAAACAGCAAAATTTTGAATTTTTTCAGAAAGGAAAAAGCTAGGTATAGATACTTAAACTTTCTTTGTCTTTATTTTAAAAACAAATTGCAGCTAAATGTTCATACTTCAATCATACATAAATTACATTCTTAAGAATATTTTAGAATGGAAATATAAATGTTATACAGCAAAAACTGGCGTGACTTTCGAATTACTTCTCCACACGCTCGCAGCAAAAAACGATTTTGGAAAAGTTTATTTTTATTTTATTTTATTCGCTATACCATTTTTTCAGTTTCAGTACCCTTAGCACGAACAGCTATCGAAAAAAATAACTCGCGTAAAATCATTCGATAGCTTTTTGTATTGAAAATTTGTACAACGCCATCTATCGCCGATAAGCGAAATGAAATTTTCCATAGAGAATTTGTCTATCGAGTAATTTTACGTGCGTTTTTTTCGATAGCTGTTCGTGCTAAGGGTACAGATGAACATATTTTTGTTTTCACAGATTACATTAATTTCCTTATTCTAAAACCTTGCCAACCTGTAAGCATCAAGGTTGTTGGCAAGACAAGCGCTTGTTTACAGATTTTTAGTAAACCTGTATGTATCAGCATTTTACTTAACACTATCTATTATTTGATTTTTGTGATTGTTTATCCCGAGTTTAGTACAAACTGATGTAAAAGTAGCCGGTTAATAATTTTTGTTCTGTGTCCGTCGCAGCGCAACCAGCCTAAGCTATCATTGACGTAAGAAAACCTATTTGCTCTGTGGTATTCCACGCTTTATGAAAAAAATAAACTGTCATTATATCTAACAAATTTTTACACTGAATTTTCTGTATTTTACACATAATTTATTAAAAACTGTACTAGGTATAGGTGTATAATAATTTAAATAAAATGGACGATGAAGAACACCATGTAGCGGTTTGTACAATAAAGTGTCAATAACTTTTGCCAACTTACAGAAATAATGTTTAAAAACTATGTGTTTTCATAAATAGTTCCTTAATACTTGGACAACTTCTAAAATTTTAATGATATAAAATCAACATACCTAATAATTACCTACCTACGTTTTGGGTAAAATTATCATAGAATTCTACTGACAACCGTAGTAATCGGGATAGTGGTTGGCCTTCACCTCACCTGATGTTAAGTGACGATAAGGCCGAAGGTGGAAGCGCACTACTACCGGAATCCTCATCACTGAGGAACTAGCTATTTTACCTCTAACTGCCGGCCCCAGCAGTGGGGACATCAAAAATGGCTGATGGACATGTAACTTAATATTATTATATAAAAATAGCATTGTGAATGCTAAAATCAAAAAATTCAATAATATAGCTATTTTATCTTAATCGATTCTCTGGTATCTGTAAAGATGTTGCATTCGAATGTTGAAGGTAATTCTTCACATTGATGAAATAACGCTGGCTTACAGCGAAAACGTAAAAAGTACTAGAAAATTTCGCCACTCCCACTAGCGCCTCGGTAGCATAATTGGTTAGTGCATTGGGCCGGAATCCTAAGGGTGCGGGTTCGAGTCCCATCTGAGCTGCTACGGGTGAGTCGAACTTTTCTAGTATTTTTAACTATATAAAAATAGCATTGTGAATGCTAAAATCTAAAAATTCAATATTTTTTTCGATAGCTGTTTGTGCTAAGGGTACTGATCAGCATTCTAAGAGATATCTTTATAACTTGCCAAATATGTACATAGTAATGAAAACTTTATTCACAGACTCGTAAAAAGTCCGAACCACCCCCTCCCCGCAGACGGCCAAAAAAAATCGTGATACCACGCCGAGCGCCATCTGTCGTGATCCCAGGGCGACAGGTCATATTCATCACACCTGACAAAACTACTTGTGTGGAATGCACGTGTTTCCCTAAAGAAGATCCTTATGTCAAACCTAAGTACGCCTTTTTATCAGCCATTTTCATGGCCTCAGTTCCTTATGGGCAGGGAATAGGGATTGATAAAGTTATTTTTAAATGTTACGTTATTTCTTACTTTTTTTACCGCTACTTTTAACATTAACGCTATGTTAATATATAACGTTACTTTAGATAACGTTACATTGAAATTAACGTTATTTCAGTAAATAACGTTACCTTTTTACCGATAATTTTACCGGTACCATTGTACCGGTAAAGTTTAACGCTATATTTAACGTTATTTTTACCGATAAAATGTTATAACGGTATTTTTAACGTTATTTTTTTTAATCGTATTTTTTTAACGGTATTTCAATCCCTGCTACTTATAAGCAGGGATTGAAATACCGTTAAAAAAAGGATAAGGAGGATAGGCCATAACCTATCACGCGGCCTCAATGCGGATTGGTGGGTATTGACGACTGCAAATGCAGCCGGGATCAACGGCTTAAAATCTTCAAATTGCACAGCGCTGCGTGCCTATTATAAGCACATCCGAAGCGTTTCTCTTTCTGTCGCGTAGCTTTGTCTCAACCGACACATGACACCCCTCGTGCGCTGGCTCGACTGAGTCAGCCGCGAGCAGTAGGCTAATATAAAAGTTGGAGTGAGACCCCCCTGGTTCTGGTAATGTTTTCAGTATGCCATGCGGATCGTCGTGGAGATAGGTACTTGGGGTATGCAAATATTGCCAATACCTTATTTATAGTAATACCTTACTTAAGTAAGAGATTCCCGCCTACCTCTTGATGCTACTGGGAACTTATTAGATCCACTCTAGATCTAGGACACTTTCGTCAGATAAAAATACAGGCTGACTTTTTTTCTGACGAAAACTTTTTTAAACTTCGTTTTTAACCTTTTTATTTCGTTAAACTTTCTTCAGATTAAAATATAGGCTGTTTTTTTTCTGACGCAAACGGAATTCTTAACAGTTACTACATCCTATAGCTAGCAGATGACATCGTGCGATGATTAAAAAATCTACTCTATGCTCCAGAAAATTGAACCCATGCCTGAGATCTCCTCTAACTCTATACGAGCTCGCAGCCAGGGTGGTAGACTCGCTCAAGTTTCCCGAAGCCTTCAGCTGGAGCGAGGAGCAGGTGGCAGATTGGATGACTGATGTTGTGGGGCTACCACAATATAGAGTAAGGCTTTAGATTAAAGAACAAACTAGAACTTGCGTATGTCCCTAAAAGCCAGTTGTACTTACTTGTATGAAACTACTCTATTTCGGAGTAGTTTTGAAGTTTTGGACATCCTAAATTCTACATGCCGCTTTTCTTTTGTGTATTAACAAAAGATATTTCAATTGAATGTCGAGAAAATTCCTCACATTGGTGAAATAACGCTGGCTTGCAGCGTAATAGTAGGATAATACTAGAAGAAATTCGACGATGCCACTAGTGACTCGGTAGCTCAGCGGTCAGAGTATTGGACCGGATATCCAAAGGTCCGTTCGATTCCCGTCCAAGAATTGATCTGGTGCAAGTCGATTTTTTTCTAGTATATTATTTAGTATTGTATAAAAATAGCATTGTGAATGCAAAAATCTCAAATTTAAAAAAGTTAAATATAGTTTCAAGTTACGATCTTGCATTGCACATGAAAACTTTAGTAAAGTGGTTAGAATTATGTGATGTAAATGTGATTACGTGTGATTACGTGTGATTCAGTTAAGGCGCTTTTGGAGAGAAAAAAATCTGTTTAATTAGAAGAAAGAACAGTCCCTCCAAAATAAGCTAATGATTCAGATTTCACCTTGTAAAACTACATTTTTGGACTAACACAGTTTGACACTTTCAGGAATGCATATTGGAGAACCACATAAACGGAATGAGGTTACTGATGTTGGAAGACCCTTCATTTATGCCCGCCATCAACATCCACGACTTCAAGGATATAACAGTAATAATCTACAATAACAATTACTATCAGCTGATTGTAAACCGCTCGACATCTACCTGCAGGACATAGTTGTGTTGAGGTAGAACCAGCCTCCTGATTACGTAACTCTGTTGCTTACAATTTTTGAGTAAAATCGATTGAAAACGCAGTTACATTGCTGCTTTAAATAAGATAGTTGTCACAATGGTTCTCACTAAGGCAGCAATGTAGCTGCGATTTCTGTTAGAGTTGATTGCAACTAAGTTACGTAATTAGGGGACAGGGCTCTGTCACTCCGCGCGCGAGTCTGAAGCGCTCGGCGTCCTCTGAGAGGACAAATTTCATACATCAGAAAAGATAAGACCTAAGCTCCTCTGAGATATCCATACCTCTCTTTCTAAGAGAGGCAACTACTAAGTGAATGTTTTGGAGCGAAGGGAGCGCTGTGCTACCTGAATTGCACCTTGTTGTGTCGGAGCAATAGTTGCAATTTATTTAAACGATTTTGCGGAGTGCAACTTCTGTACGCTAGTACCATCGATCAAGAATACCCTAGATGTCCGGTCAGGGTCTCAAAAATGGCACCTCAAAATATCGTCCCACTTAAAAACTGGGCGCTTATTTTGCACAAAGTAAGTAATAAAAGATGTGATTTTGTACAAAATAAGCTTATTTTGTACAAAATAAGTGATATAAAATGTGAGTTTGAACAAAATAAGCGCCAAGTTTGTAAATGGGACGCTATTTGAGGTGCCATTTTTGCGTGCTGTTTTAGTTCGTAAAGCGTTATCTAGGATATTCTTAATCGAAGTCTAGTACTATTATTTATTCTGTGGTAGAACTAAGATAAAGGGTTGACATTATGCAGTTTAACATGAAAAGAAAAAATCACAAAAGTGGCGGTTTTTCAGGGTTTATACTTTATATTTTTTCCGGATTGTTTGCATTGTTATATTCGGCTTTAGGAGTTTTTTGTAACACGTTGTTAAATATTCTTATTTTTTTAGAGAATAACAGCACATGTGAGGAAAGAATACAGTACAGAGTTTGTGAGATTTTGTCGCAGTATCGGCCTGCCGCCAAGGAAGCCTTTGACACACTGTACCTGGTTCAAATCCAGAACTGGCCCAAGTTGGGGTATACGGCAAAATTGGACTAGGTATGTATTTTAGTTATCGTACAATACAATGGTATAGGCGGAGGGATTAACCAGGGGGTCTCACTCCGCGCTAAAACTTTTTCTAGCCTCTACTGCTCACGGCTGACTCAGTCGAGCCAGCACACAAGGGGTGTCATTTGTGTCGGTTGAGACCAGGGATTGAAATACCGTTAAAAAAAATAACGATACAAAAAAATACCGTTAAAACAGTTTATTGGTAAATTTACGGGTAAAAATACCGTTAAATTAAAATGTATCGGTAAATTTACCGGTAAAAAAACCTTTAAATATTGTACCAGTAAATTAACCGTTACCTCGATATAAATTATTATTATTGAAGTTTGCGACTTTCTTATGAAAAAAATATCGGTATTGAAAAGGTTAAATTACGAGAAGCTAGGTATACCTAAACAAGAAAATCAATCGCATAGAACTCTGAGTAAGTGGCAACGTCGCATTCGCGGGCAGGTATCGGAATGAAAATAACGTTATTTTTTACGTTATTTTACCTAAAAAAGTAACGTTATTTATTGAATTTTAAAGTAACGACGATATTTATTAAAATACTGTTAATGTTAAAAGTAACGGTAAAAAGGTAAGAAATAACGTTACATTTTAAAATAACGTTATCAATCCCTGGTTGAGACAGAGTTACGCGACAGAAAAAAAGTGCTTCGAATGCGCTTATAATAATAGGCACACAGCGCTGTGCAAATTGAAATTGTACTTTATTGCCGTGCAGCGAGAATAGCTATTATTTGATTGTCCTCGCGCGAATGATCTTCTGTACGTTTAGTTCTATTATAAAGATGACCCTAAAATTTGAGTCCCACCCTAATAAATAAATTTTATTCCTTAAAAATATATATTAGTATAGTGGGACTCAAGCAGTAGCCTGTAACAGATCCATAGTAGGCCTATCTCTCTAACTCTTTGTGCTGTTTCTCTTTTCAGTTGTGATATTCTTCGATGGATGAAAATCTTAGATCCTGCACCTATTTATAGAGATCACTGGGATTTGGTTTGGTAATTGTTTTTTTTTCATTTATTTAAATATCTGCTAAACCTATTCTTGTGTAACAAGCTTTTGCCCGCGACTTTGTCTGCTTGCATTTCCTCTCCCTTGGGAATATCAGTATGATAATAGTTTGTCCTTATTCATGGTTTAATTCCCCCCCCCCCCCCTCCACCCCCTTTAGGGCGTCGTAGAGCTAACCAAAGGAGGGCGCGTCGTATCATAATATATGTCATCCCATACAAATTGCAGCCGATGGAATACGATGTGAACTGTCAAATGAATACGATTACCTTACGCAATTCCACCCCAGGGGGGAGGGGAGGGCGTTAGTATTTTAGCATACCGTTGGGTGGGGCGCACAGGGTAAAAGGTTTAACGAGTACTAGCATACAGTATGGCCGCTCCCTGCCCCCCGCTGAATGCGTCCCCCCACCCGCGATCAGTTACCTCACAGTTACCGACTGCCAAAAGGCTCGGTGCGCAGTGATTTACTATGCACCGCGTCCTTGCCATCCTTCACTGTCAACACTGACGGCTTTACCACAAAAGATTATAAAACACTGTTTAATAAAAACACTGTTTAAATGTGATGCCGTCTCTTTCAAACAATATTGTCAAAAAAGTGACAGCATCACATTAAAACAGTGTTTTAGTTATACATTTGTTGAACAGTGTTTTAAAATCTTTTGTGGTAAGGCCGTGAATTAATATTAACGGCGAATACATGTCACACTTGCGATTTGCGGACGACATCGTAATTGTGGCTGAAACGTTGCAGGATCTACAATACATGCTGAACAGCCTAGCTGATTCCTCTCTACGCATCGGTCTTCGAATGAACTTGGACAAAACCAAGGTTATGTTCAATGAACATGTAATTCCAGGACCGATGGCAGTACAAGGTAGTCCTCTCGAAGTTGTTACGAAATATGTCTACCTCGGGCAAACATTGCAATTGGGTAGAAACAACTTCGAGAGAGAGGCCAACAGAAGAATACAGCTGGGCTGGGCAGCATATGGGAAACTTCGTCGAATCTTTGAGTCGCCTATTCCACAGAGTCTAAAGGCGAAAGTCTTCAACCAGTGTGTCCTGCCTGTCATGACATACGGAGCCGAAACGTGGACACTCACTGTAGGGCTGGCTCACAAATTTAAAGTCGCACAGCGAGCTATGGAAAGGGCTATGCTCGGAGTTTCTCTGAGAGATCGGGTCCGGAACGAGGTGATCCGACAGAGAACTAAAGTCATCGACATAGCCCACCGGATTAGCAAGCTGAAGTGGCAGTGGGCCGGCCATATTAGCCGTAGAACCGATGGCCGCTGGGGCAGACGAGTTCTTGAGTGGAGACCGCGTATCGGCAAACGTAGTGTGGGACGCCCTCAGACAAGGTGGAGCGATGATCTTCGCAAGGTGGCTGGCAGAAACTGGATGAGTATAGCCGCGGATCGTGCTCAGTGGCGTGCTCTCGGAGAGGCCTATGTTCAGCAGTGGACGATGATAGGCTGATGATGATGATGATGATGAAGGCCGTGAATGTTTACAAACTGCACGGTAGCCCTAGACAAAAAAAAACGTCATCTGACGTCATCTGTTTATAACGGGGCGTTGTATGGAATCCATTGGGAGTGACCGAGGTGTGCCATGGCCAAAAAACGCCAGAAACCAAAAAGACAAAAAACTTTTGCTTTAGTAATGTTAGTATGGATTTACAGGTACCGCAAGCCAGATTTTCCCAAAACAAAGTTTGCTAGAGTTAAGGCACCGCCTTCTCAGCTTCGTATACCTCATTATGTACCAACTGAAGATATTTGTAGAGAATACCAGGTAAATTATTATTTACATTTTAAAGTCGGTGTTGGTATTAAAGAAGGTATTACCTTTAATCATAGTATCTGTTTTATATACTTAATGCATTGTTATTTTATGAAGGCTCACCCTTAATTTTTTTAATATAGGTACAGAATAAGTATACACGCAATATTTACAATATTAATATTCTCGATGGAATTATAGATGAAACGAAATTAATCAAAAATGGTAGATTCAAGTGCATTTAAAGTATCATGAATGGTTAAAGTAGCCTTTTTACCAGGGCTCTGTCATTCCGCGCGCGAGTCTGAATCGCTCGGCGTCCTCTGAGAGGACAAATTTCATACATTAGAAAAGATAAGACCTACGCGATAGAAAGAGAGGCTAGGAGACTAAGTGAATGTAGGGAGCGCTGTGCGACCTGAATTGCACCTTATTGTGTTGGAGCAAGAGTCGCAATTTATTTAAACGATTTTGCGGAGTGCAACTTCTGTACGCTAGTACTATTATCTATTCTGTGTTTTTACATAGTATGATATTTCGCGCTTTAAATTAAACTAATTTATATCTGTTTTATGAATTAGAACTACCAACTTTTTAAATTATTGTTAATCTATACCGATGAATATTATGTGGAAAGTAAAACAATGGCATCATATTTTATTAAAAACATTTTTTTTATCAACCAGGCGCCCAGGAAATTCCATTTGCACAAAACAGACGAGGTACAACTAATATGGTTGGAGCATCGACCAGGGTCGCCGCTAATCAGCCAAATAGATATGATGGAGACGAAAAAAGAGAAGAAGAAGAAGAAACCTCTTACTGTACCAAAGAAGACAAGGCTGGTGCCAAAGAAGGTAAAGCTGGAAGGGTTGAAGGGAAAAGATCTGGTGCTGGCTAGAAGGAAAATGCCGAAACCTAAGTTTTTAGTTTAGTTCTTTGCTGATTTGGAAGAAAATTTGTCAGTTTCAAGCACACAATGAAAATGTATGGCATACTTTTTAGAATATTTTAAATCGGGTTATTTTAAATTTTTGGACTGGGGAGTCTCACTCCGCACTTTTATACTAGCCTACTGCTCGCGGCTGACTCAGTCGAGCCAGCGCACGAGGGGTGTCGTGTGTCGGTTGAGACAGAGCTACGTGACCGAAAGGGAAGCGCTTCGGAGGTGCTTATAGCAGGGATTTATAACGTTTTTTCTAAATGTAACGTTATTTCTTATTTTTCTACCGTTACTTTTAACATTAACGTTATGTCAATAAATAACGTTACTTTAGATAACGTAACATTGAAATTAACGTTATTTCAGTAAAAACGTTAATTTTAACGTTATTTCTTACTATTTGTTACCGTTACTTTAAAATTAACGTTATTCCAATTAATAATGTTACTTTTTCACCGGTAACTTTACCGGCACTATTGTACCGGTAAAGTTTAACGCTATATTTAACGGTAATTTTACCGGTACAATAATTTTAACGTTATTTTTACCTGTAAATTTACCGATAAAATGTTTTAACGGTATTTTTAACGTTATTTTTGTTTATCGTTATTTTTTTAACGGTATTTCAATCCCTGGCTTATAATAATAGGCACGCAGCGCTGTGCAACTTGAATTTGTACTTTATTGCCGTGCAGCGAGAGTAGCTTATTATTTGATTGTCCTCACGTATGTGCTTTGGTATGTTCAGTACTACTTTGGATTTATAGTGGTTTGATTAATTTATTTGATTTGGTGAGCAGGTGATTTTGAATTTGTAAACGGTTCAATAGGTATAGCTTTTATATTTATTAGGTTGGCCAATGTGGGAAAATAGTATGAATTTGATATTAATGAACTATTAATGAATAAAAATGTATAAAAAGAAACAAACATCCTATTTTAATTAAACCTAAACACAACTTTGGGTCAAATAAGTGTAGTTTAATCTTTTAGCCTCAATATCCTGCCTATAAACTACCGTTCTCAAGCCAATTTGATACAACATGCAGAAATTATACCATCTTGTAGAAGACTGCAGTCAAATAACTATCTGATCGAAGATTTAGAATAGAATAGAACAATCTTTATTTGAGAAAAAAACAACTATTCTAAAATACATTGATGGTTACGATTTGTCCTAAATCGGTCCCAACTCAGCATAATACTTGGCCCCTGACCAAGCGCTGATCTTCCGTTGGAACCGGTTTGGTGATGCCACGGAACAATAACCGGCAGATTTCGGTGGTATTGTGTCCATTACCATACCACTAAGGTACTGCTCTATAGTATTGTGCGTGATAACTTAATTTCGTTCACATTTATAACAATGGACAGATGCTTTTCTATAGGAACAGCATCTCAGATATGATCTCAGGATAGCTCTAAACGTTGAGAGAGGCTAATAAATACGGGCCCTAGTATCCTAGTAGAAATTTGAAAGTAGCACCAGTAACAGAGAAGTTGAAAGGGATTCGTCTGGCTTGGTTTGGGCATGTTATGAGAAGAGATGAAAGGCATGTTACTAGAAGAGCAATGGATATGGATGTTGAGGGCTGGAAAGTAAGAGGAAGACCGCAGAAAAGATGGATGTGTGCGGAATGATATGAATGTGAAGGGAGTGGATGAGGAGATGACGAGTGACAGGGAGGAATGGAAGAGAGGGACGCACTGCACCGACCCCAAATAAATTGGGATAAGGGTAGGGGGATGATGAGTATCCTAGTAGAAGCTGGCCGTCAAGGCATTTGTCAAGGTAATTTCAACAGCTTCAAATAACACATATGGCAAAGAACTACACAATATATTGTTCCTCGATTGTTAAATGACTTAGATCTTTCTTTCAAAAAAGGCATTACGGTCAATAATTTAAAGAAAAAACTTAAACTGCATTTTATAAACAGCCTATAGATAGAAGATCGAACGGGTACCGGCTCCTGCGACGCGAATGTGCCTTCCTTCACATTCGCTCTGTGCACACCACTGTTCGTTCACCACACAATTGCTATCTCCCTCCTACTTACGTAGTTTTATAGTTCTGTCTTACTTAAGTTAAGATAAATAACCTTCACTTGTTATAGATAAATGTATAATAAGTTTTTACTTAGACTTGTAGTAATTGAGATTTTAATAACCGTTCTAAAATATCTATACGTACCTAGTAACTGTTGTCACACGTACTCTCATCACACCGCACCGGACAAATCTACGTGATTTTTGGTGCGCGTCAACGATATATTAAAACAAAGTTTAGATGCGTTACCCGCACTCCACAATGGCAAGACGAAAGTAAGGTAATTGCCCGACTTTCAATTAGTCAGGCACAGGCTCGTGACACGTAAACACACACCACTCTCGTCAGTCAGACACTAATAAACCGTGACATTCTGATCAAAAATGCCTTCCTGCGTCTATAAACGATGTGCAAATCATACAGCAACAGTCAGAGATCGGAAAAATGATTCATTTCACACGTAAGTACTGTATTTAACCGTAAAATGTATTTTCGTATTTTGTATTACTCTAATCGGCCATTTTTTTACAAAGAGCGAGACGCGCCAATGAGCATGCAGCGTATCAGACGAAACTTATGATGTCTGTTTATCTCTTTCTAACGACAGGGATTCCGTATGGTGGCGTTCATTTTTGTCCCACTTTTGATGTTGTGTGTATCTGCAGTACCTGTCGCTGTTTTAAATTGCATGATGTTAGCGCATAACGCATCTAAACTTTGTTTTGATATATCGTTGGTGCGCGTAACATCAATGTAATGTTTTATTTTTGACAAATAAATAAAAAAAAATAAAAAAAATAGGTAGGTACTTACTTGTATAGCTATGATAATGGTGTCGTTCTGTACGGGGCCGAATATATCTTCGTTGTATATAGTTTGCGCGTCATTGTATCTGCTGATGGCGCGCATGATGTCCGTGATGTTCTTCGGAACTGCCCTGTCAGTGGAGTTCGCTGGAATCAAAATAAAGTCTTTTAATTTTATTGTAAATAAAGAAATATACTCATCAACTTTGTCTAGGGATACAGGTGTTACTTTGAAGCCTTGGTTTTCTGCTGTGATCTGATGATGGCCATCCAGGAAGTGAATGGAGGAGATTCAGATCGCTATACACACCTAACTGATTTGATCAGCATTCTAAAAGAATAATGGGTCAGAGTTCTCAGTTTCAGGATTTCCATACATTTTCATGCTATTTTCGCGGTTTTTTTTTTAACATTTCCTTTAATCTTTTAGAATGCTGGTTTTGCCATTTTTGATGTCCCCACTGCTGGGGCACAGGCCTTCCTTATGGGTGGTAAGGAGGATGGGCCATAACCCACCACGCGGGCCCAATGCGGATTGGTGGGTGTTAACGCCTGCAAATGCAGCCGGGACCAATAGCTTAACGTGCCTTCCGAAGCACGGAGGAGCTCGAGATAATACATTTTTGGTCACCCATCCCATGACCGACCCTTGCAAACGTTGCTTAACTTCCGCAATCGCTGGGCCAGGCGCTAAACCACTGCGCCACCGAGCAGATCAGAAGATTATAGCAAATAAAATTGGCCGGAAGCTTGAGAAAATCCTTCACTTCCGGTCAACATTTTAAGGTTATATTTACGTCATGTGACATCAGTACGAGACCCGTGGCGTGGCATCATTTACGGCCAAATACTCAAACGAATCTCAAAGTTAAGGCCACCTTAAATACATAAAAGTTGTCAGATTTGACAAAAACTCTATGAAACAAGTTAAGGAGACCTTAACTTAAGATTTTAGCTAAGAAGCCTTTGAGTATTCGGCCGTTAGCCCTTCAATAGTTAAGTAGAGAGAGTTTACATAAGTCTGTCAGTTCTGAAATGGCCGGAAGTCTGTCAAGTACTTTCAGGCTATCCAAAAACGATAAATAAAAATAAATAAATTTGGCATTCCTAAAAGTGAGCCAGGATGCATATTCCATCCATACGAGTACTATCATTCTTACAAGATCTATCTATGGAACAAACTTACCAGAAACATTTCTATGATGCACCGTCAAGTACTTGTGTAGTTCGGGTGGTACCAACGCCAAGACTTGTTCAGAGGTTTCATTTGCGTTCATTAATTCCTCTGAAAAAAAAACAACAAGCAAAATTTTAATACTACAGAAAAATTTCAGTATTAGTAATGATGAGGCGTAACATTTTCGGCCTTACCACAAAACAATGTTTAACATGTGTTTAACTAAAACACTGTTTTAATGTGATGCTGTCACTTTTTTGCCAATATTGTTTAAAAGACGGCATCACATTTAAGGCCGGCCACACACAGACGGAATCACGTTACGGAATTCCGTACATACGTGATTCCGAACGCAGCTAATCCATACAACTGGATTTTTCCGTACGGAATCTTCATACATTATCGAAATTCCCTTCGGAATTCCGTAACGGGATTCCGTCTGTGTGTGGCCGGCCTAAACAGTGTTTTTATTAAACAGTGTTTTTAAATCTTTTGTGGTAAGGCCGCTAGGGTCCTTTACCCGAATTCGGACACACGGATGGGGTAAGTAAGACAAATTCTGGTACTTGTCACAGTTTGTATTTTTATACCGATGGCGTAGCTTCTTTGACATTCACAAGTGCTTGTAACAGCCTAGACTGAATAAATGTTTTTTTGATTTGATTTGATTTGATTTGATTATACAGCGTGAAATTTTTATCATTTGCTTCCCGCAGTGGGGTGGTTCCACTCATGATTACAAGCAACTTTTACTATACCCCACAATGTCTGCTTGTAAAAGTTCCCTTTATCGAAAAAACTGTAGTATAATGGCAATAAAAATAAACAATAAAATTCCAAAATTAATAAGAGAATCACAAATTATAGAATTTAAAACAAAATTATTTCACTGGCTAAAAGAAAATTGTTTTCACACTCTGAATGAATTCTTCACCCATTGCGGGAACCAAATGATTAAAATTTCAGCGTGTATTTGAGAGAGTCTTATTTGGTAAACGAACAACGTCATGAGGATCACAGAAGAGTGATATACTCAGATAAATGATAAGTATACAACGTGTTACAGGAAGAAAACCCCTAATGCTGAATATGGTAGATAGGGACCATCAAACCGTACAACATTACTATGGGACCACTCTGAAATTGCGAAAAAGAAATAAGCTGTTACACATACAAAAATAACGAAATTATTATATCAAAATCTTCGATCAAGAATAACCTAGATGTCAGAGTCTCAAAAATGGCACCTTAAATAGCGTCCCACTTACAAACTGGGCGCTTATTTTGCACAAAGTAAGTGATAAAAGATGTGTTTTTGCACAAAATAAGTGATATAAAATGTGAGTTTGTACAAAATAAGAGGCGATTATGTACAAAATAAGCACCAAGTTTGTAAGTGGGACGCAATTTAAGGTGCCATTTTTGAGACTCTGACCGGACATCTAGGTTATTCTTGATCGAAGATTTTGATATAATAATATTCGTTATTTTTGTATATCACCACCACACCACCAAGTTTGTAAGTGGGACGCTATTTGAGGTGGTATTTTTGCGTACTGTTTTAGTTCGTGAAGCGTTATTTAGGATATTCTTGATCCAAGATCAAAATGTGTAAAACAGCTGATTTCCTGACCGAGTGGTCCCATAGTAAAAGTTGTTCAGTTTGATGTTCCCTATCCACCATATTATAGTTATGGAGCAAAAATTCGTAATGTACTCATTGATTATGAATTACGGTGTGCATGAGTAGTTACGTACCTAATATAATACAATATTTATATTATATACGGCCGAATACTGAAACGTCTCTCAACAATAATCAGTTGAAGGGCTCTTAAATGTAAGCATCTCTCAAATTAAAGTGGTATACTGAAAGGCTACTCAAATGATTTGAAGGCATAATCAGCTAAGCAGCCATCAATATTAATTTAAGCACCCATCAAATAATTTACGTCATGGCAACATTCACGATGACTCGTTTTACGCAACATTGTTTTAATATAGAGTATTTACTATGCTACAAAATTTATTTAAAATAATATTTAAAAATTAAAGTTTTATTTGGTACACAATTTAATTAATTTTTACGGTTCATTTGACAGATAAATAAAATTGAGTGGCATTCCAGTATACGAATTTTACACTAAGCGGGGTTTGAGCACAACTTAATTTTGAGTTCACTTAAATTTAACACATGCTTATAATTTACGTTTGAGAATACGAATTTTGTGTTTGTAGGAGCTGCTCAAACATTTAAGTAGCCGTCAAATATTTGAGACACGTTTCTGTATTCGGCCGTTACCTAAATTATGTTAACAGTATTTATACAAATCAGATACAGTAACTTTAACGAGTATTAGTCAATTTTGTGCATTTAATTTATTTTTACAATTTATTTATTTTATTTATTTTTGCAATTTTGTAAATAAATTAATTAGGTAAGTACTTGAAAGGGCAAGCCAAATTAGACTTGAAATTTTAAATCTATTAGCTTTCAAATAAATAAACTGAAAAATACAGGTTAGAGCGACTCATTTAAGGCCTTAATTTAAGGTGGTCGATCCGTGATGGAGTGAAATCGAACGTAACTCTACTTACATTGGGTTCAAATCAGTGCGCGTTCCAACGCGGCGGTTGCGTTGAGAACTTGCACCGAATTCTCAATTTTTACATGTTTTTATTACTTTTCTTCGCTTTCAAGTTAGTTAAAAAAAATCTGTTCATTTAAGATTGAAGGTATTAACATCGCCGATTTTTATGGTTGGTTTTATTTAACATAAACGAATGTTCTGTTTCCGAGAATTTTTGCAAATATAACCAGAAACAGGGTCCACGGAATATTTTTTTACACCAAAGGTGGAAACATTTTTATAAATGCTTTCAATTAAATCTATTGTGTATTATTTAAGTAGATTATATATTTTTTCCATGATAGCATCACGCGCGTAATCTTTCAATAATTTGAATTGAATATTGGGATTTGACCCACCTTAAGGCCTTAAGTCCCACTTATAAGAGGGACTCAAATTATATTTTTGGCATCTGAATGGAACCGAATTTTCAAGTGCCGAATCTATATAATACTAGACATGGCTTTTACTATCTGTTTTTTTTTTTATTTGGGACAAAATACTGTGTTTTAGTCCTACAATGAGGATCGGTAACGACTTTTGTTTAGTGGCTTATCAAAAAGCTTATGCAACCACATGATTAAATGTGAAGAAATTTTAACAATATCTCTTAGGCAGCGATTACACGATATGTTTTGCTGTCAGTCACCGTCAGTCACGGGTCGTGACTGACGGTGACTGACAGCTGGGGTGACTGATGGTTGCATGAAGTTGATTTCTTCTTTCCATCAGTCAAACGTAATTCATGACCAGAGATGTGCAAAATACTTTATTAAAAGTATTTAAATACAAGATACAAATACTTGTCATTTTTTTGTATTTCAAATACAAATACAAAATACTTTTAAAAAAAAGTATTTAAGTACAAAATACGTATTTTCAAAATACTTTTTTCAAATAAAATACCTTTTTTTCGTATTATTTTTTATTATTGTTATATTTGCGCCCAGATAGGCTTACGTGGCTAACGTAGCTCACGCCTGCCTAGTGTAGTTCTTTTTTTAGCAATTAGTCGCAATACTTGCAATATAATATGCAATGTATTGTATGTAGCTATTTTAAGCATGGAAAGTAATAAAACTAAACATTAAAACAAATTACTTTCCATGGTTAAAATGTATGCTTTGGTGATCGTTTCCTTAGCGATTGGTCTGCTGGAATGCATCCATTGACATAAATAAATGTTAAATTACCGAGCTTCATGATTGGTTTTTTGTTTTGCAGTGACATTGACATGACAAATTACCTAGCTCTATGATTGGTTGTTTTGTTTGACATTGACTTGACATTTACATAGAAAGTAATTTGTATTTTACAAATGCTAATGACGTTTGCAGTGACATTGACTTGACAAATTACCTAGCTCTATGATTGGTTGTTTTGTTTGACATTGACTTGACATTTACATAGAAAGTAATTTGTATTTTACAAATACTAATTACGTTTTAAAAAGTATTTCAAATAAAATACTAAATACATTTTAAAAAAAAAAGTATTTCAAATACAAAATACAAATAGGTATTTTGTATTTTGTATTTGTATTTTAAATACTTGTATTTCAAATAATTCACATCTCTGTTCATGACTGATGGAATTTGACTGACGCTTGCATGAGCGTGTAATGGCCGCCTTAGGCTTAGCCCGCATAGCGAATTTCATCGGCGCGCTTCTTTCCGCAGACATAAAGAAATTGTACAAGCTGCACGCACTTGCGAAAACAAAACCGCACGAAAATAATACCACAATCAAACCTGTGTTTTGCTGCGGAAAGAAATTCGCGAGGTAATGTATAGCAGGACCAACTACCTGTAGTAAATTATTACGTGCGTCTCAGCTGAGGACTGCGTAGAAACTGACCAAAATCCCTAGAAATTTTATTCGCCGTGCGTGCGTTTTAAAACGCCCGAAAAAAATCGCGCGGCGCGATATCGCTATGCGTGCTAAGCCTTAAACCTGAGAAGCTTTACGAGCTTTGTTATTTTGGGGGTCATTATGACGTACGCGAACCTTATGTAGCACGTGATAAAGCACATATTGCATTGAGCTTGGCATTACCTTCAAAACCCTTATAACTCAACCATTTCTTTACTAAGTTTCATAGCTATGAATGTGTTTTTATATTATACCAATAAAACTATAGGATTCAAACCTGTTACTGATCCTCATTGTGCGTTACAAGTGACATCTTATATTATTGCACAACCAACTTCATTATCTACTAGTTACTACTGTTTACTACTGTTTCTAGGTACTTACTACTTATTTAAACATTCAATAATTTAATCTTATGCCCTATAAGACAACACCTTCGTATTTCACCCATCCGATAAGCAGTTGAAACCCAGTGCTTCATAGCAAATACAAATAACTACGGTACCACCCACACACAACCACCCAATCCACCCATACAACCCGCCCTCCCCCCTAATGGGCCCTTCACATAATACAGACAGGCCAACTGAAGAGGCCGCGCCTCCCCCTGCACACGCTGATATTTGGCCGGAAGGCCGTGGGAGGCCGCGCCTCTCCGTACGATCCTGCAGGCCGGGCCTGTGCATGTGAAGGGTCCATAACATGACCGATTGATTACTGAACCAAAACACAATATGATCGTGCTGATAAACCACTGTTTATCATAGTGTCGGAGTGTAAAGCAGAGTTCCGACAAGACACTTCTCCGACAGGATGGAGCTCCGACAGCCCGAGCTCCTACAAGCCCGAACTCCGACAAGCCCGAGCTCCGACAGCACGGAGCTCCGAGAGGACGGAGCTCCGACAGCCCGAGCTCCGACAAGCCCGAGCTCCGACAGGACAAAGCTCCGACAAGACGCCGCCCCGCTCCGACAGGATATACTTCCATCGAAATATACACTACTTAAATAAATATTTTCTTTTTGAAATCAGTTTTCTTTTTGGAATATTTTATTTTTATTTTTTTATACTAAATGTATTTTGCATAAAGGAAATAAATATTTCCTTTAGTAGTGTAGATGTCGTCGGAACTGTGTCCTGTCGGAGCGGCGTCTTGTGGGAGCCATGTCCTGTCGGAGCTCGGGCTTGTCGGAGCTCGGGCTTTTGTCGGAGCTCAGGCGCTTTTGTCGGAGCTCAGGCTTGTCGGAGCTCGGGCTTGTCGGAGCTCGGGCTGTCGGAGCTCCGTCCTGTCGGAGAAGTGTCTTGTCGGAACTGGGTTTTACAATCAGTGTTTCGGTGGTCAAACGGAGGTATATCTTAAAAAAAAATTACTTAAATATCAAAATAATTTATAATATTTTGCGGGAATCGAACCCATAATTTACCACTGGAAATTATAAATTCAGACTTGATGATGTTATGATTGTGTTTTTAGATAATGTTGCAATTTAATATTTTGTTTACAAAAAAACACAACAAAAAGACACCACATAAAAGAAAAAAAAAACATTAAAATAAAAAATATAATAAAACCTTGTACTGGTTTATCAAAATTTGATATTTTTGCTCGATTAATATCATCCTCAGGCATCTCTGAAAAGGTTAGTAATAATGAAATAATAAAAAATTAATAAATAAATAAAAATAGAAAAACAATCCTTCCTATCAGCAAAATAAAATAGTGCATGCTTAAAACGTTTATTATCCATTTAAAAAGCCGTGTATTTTAAAAATGTGTACCATTTGCCCTTTAAAATTTCATGGTCACAGAAAAAAAATATTTTTTCTGTGGCTAAGACTATCTCTAGAAAAGTCAGCCAGTTTATCATGCGCATGGGCACTACTAGAGATGGGATTTTGGGTTTAAACCCAGATATAGCCCATAGACCATTTTGTTAAACAAAATAAAATCTTTAGAAACAAAAGATGTTTGAATATTTTCTGTATTGATTTAACAAGAAATTGTTTCCATAGCAACGTCACATTTGACATATCAATAGAAATAATAGAATTGTAAAAAGTTTCTAAGACATACAATGTGGTATTTTATTGGGTCTCTAAACACAGTGGTCGGGTTTAAGAGGGTTTATGCGCTACACTAGCGCCGCCAATGGAAAAAAAAACATAGTGCTTAAATAAAGACGAAATTGTGAATTGTGTTCTTATAGTGTACTCCGAAAAAGTTTTGTTGTACTTTCTATCGCTTTAAAATATTTTCTAGTCTGTCGTTTAGTTTAATGGAGTTTAATTGCTAAAAGTGGCCACTTTTAGCAATAAACTAAACGACAACTAAACGACAGGATCTAAAATATTGTTCAAACGATAAAAAGTACAACAAAGCTTTTTCGGAGTACACTATAAGAACACAATTCACAATTTCGTCTTTATTTAAGCACTACGATTTCTTTTCCATTGACGGCGCTAGTGTAGCGCAGTAACCCTCTTAAACGGGGTCTTATGCCCATCTCTAGGGACAATGCACGTCAAAGTTTTCTCGATTCTTTATTTACTCTCGTTTAGGGTTACCATCTATGTAAGTGAGAATGCCTGTCAAGGATGCAGAAAATGCCTGTTCTTTTAGAAAAATGCGATTTTTAGTCAGTTTCATCCACTAATCTTGTAATCTATGGTTTCATCCGTGCAGGCGGGTAGTCTACCGCGGGATTGCGTTATTGGAGCATGTATGCGAGCTTTCAAATTTCAGCGAAATTCAATAATGCCTGTCTAAACAGTAAAATGCCTGTCGAATGCGGCAAATGCCTGTTATTTGGTAACCCTACTCGCGTTAGCAATTCTATCCTGCTCATACCGAACTAATGTGAGCGGAACAGACATAGCAAGATAAGTGACCACAATAGTCGCAGTGCGCATGCGTTTTTTTGTTCAACATATTCTGAAACGTCACACAGTTGATCATAATAAGCCGATTCTGATGCTGATTGGAAGATTAATTATTAACTATAACTATGTTTTTCTTTAAGCTGTCAGAAAATCGCCCAATTTGTTTGAAAATGTTACTTTGATTAGGGGGGCTGTAAAAACGATGCCTAACCATAAGAAAATCTTAAGGCGAGGCCAGTTCACGATCTGATGAAAAGTCTGATTTTTGAACTTCCAATGTGAAGAACTGATGTAAAATTCTACTTCACAAAAATTACTGTAGACTGACAAAGACACAAAGAAGCATAGTAACCGAACAGAATATTGAAAAATGGCATGGTAACTCTGTAAAAAAATCCTGAATAACACCATAAAAACTTATAAAAATAAATTTCAAATAGTCAGATTTCGTAATTTTCAACGACAGTGTTATGATTTTTTATGCAAAAAGGATAGCTTTTTTATCGATCTAACACAATAACCGAGTACATTTTTAATAAATGATCCAGTATTTCAGAAATCAATAAAAATGTACTAAAATTCGTCAAATTTCTGGCGAAGCGTCAATTAAAGTTATGCGATATTCAACCTTATTCTAAAGACAGTGAAAGAGTAAATTTCGTGAACTGGCCTCGCCTTAAGTTTCTTCCTTGTAACATTACCCTTGCCAGCTGTCAACGCGCTGCAGGTAGTGAAACTAGCGCAGCCACTACATTTATTTTTATTACTCGTAAACCAAGTCAATATTTAAGTAAGTTTAGTTTTTTAGTTTTAGCAAAGTTTTAAAATCCATTTTAGCTCAAAGTGGCTACTTTTGGCAGTTATGGATTTTAAAACTTACAGAATGAATGATAACTGTTGAAGAGTTATTCAAAAAATATTAGAGACAATTTAAGAGATTATTACATGAGCTTTTTTTAAATATTGACTAGGTTTACGAGTAATAAAAATAAATGTAGTGGCGGCACTAGTTTTACTACCACCGCGCCAAAAATAAAAATAAAAAAATTAAAAGACCTTAATTTCAGCTGTTAGATATTGCACACAATTTTAATGAAACCTCCACCAAAACAAATGAGTTTGACCATATTTTTTCCTACAATACAGGACGACACAAATTCCGTAAAATATAACAAGTAATTTACCAAATTTTAAATCATAATCGGTAGATAAATCTGAAATAAGAAAATATAAAACTTCGTATTATAAATTGATTATGAAACGTAGGGATAAGAGGTGTTTAAACATCAATGTTTAAACGCGTTTAATATTTGTGTTCTTAATAATATTAAACTTATTTGGTATTAACAAGATGGTGGTTCAGTGAATGTTAGGTAGGTACCCATAGAGCCAGCCAGCGTATCAAAAAAGTTTAAAGAAAAACGCCAATTTTACTAGTAAAGATTGTATAGCAGATGTATAGTTACACAGTGTTTTGTCACTTTCATTTCAATGTCAAACTCAAATAGTTTGACAGAGAGTAACCATTGTGTAACTATACATCTGCTATACAATCTTTATTAGTAAGGGAGTAAAAGTAATTTTTTGAGCATAGTTCATACATTTCTTGGCAACACCCTTGACATAGAACTTTTCCAACTATTAAAAACAAGTTCCTATATTATATCATAGTTCCACTATTTATGTTCTAACCTGTATGCAAATGTGCACTTTAATGATCTCGGCAACCTTGGATGCGTATGGACAGTCACATAAATATACTAGAATGAGTCAACACGTGCTGGTTTTCTTCACTAATATCGCAGAATAATAAACCTGTATGTATATCGGGTCATTATGAACTTACCATCCAAAGGAGATGTTCCATTTTTGTATGGAGGCTGTATGGGCCCATTTGGGTAACCCGTGGCCTAAGGTCATAAAATTATATTTTATGGAAATGTATAAATATTTTTTTTAAACCTGCAAACATTATTTTTTTATTTTTGAAGTTGGATAGTTAAAGTTAATAAAATAGCAACCCGAAACGTTTTTCTACCTTGGCAACATCGATTTTCTACTGTCATATGTCACATTGATGCTGTCAGATCAGCCAATGTAGTCATTTTAATAGAAATAAAAATGCAAAGGAATATCCCTTAACAGCCGGCAGCCGCACAAAATGGATTTTCAGGATTAAATCAACAGTAAAAACTTGTAACAAGCATTAGAATTTATTGATATACTCGGGAGAGTAAAATTAATAGTAAGACACTGTCATTTTAGAGCGAAAACATTAAGAAATACAAGATGAAGAGCACCACTATTCGAGTTTTTAAATATTTTTTTATTTATGTTTGCAGGGATTAATATTTTTTTTCTTTTTGGAAACCTTGTCCTACGCAAGAAATCTACGAGAAAAAAAATATTATGGGTGTAGGAAAATTTTAAAAAAGTGAACCCAGGAAAGAACGACTCCTTATTTCAAGTATGTGTCCAGTCCATGAAACATGTGTCGAATTTCGCCACAAAATATTGGTCATCCCATCCCATACTAAATTGATCACGTGATCTCTTTGATTTGTTTTATACTGTTTTTTTTAGATATTTGGCTATGTATTCCTTAGAGAAAGTTGTTCAGCTTCATGGACTGAACACATCCTTATTTGGATGGTGAATACAAAATGACCCTGTATGATTTCTTAAATGCGTATCTTAATTACTACGTCGAGTAAAACATTTCGTACAATAAGCTAGATGATATTTTGTGCTAACATTACAAAGAGGTAAAAGGGGGCACTTGTATGAAAGAGCAACCAAATTCAACCAATAAATAATTGGCTTGTAATATTTGTTGATACCCCATACCTAAATTACTTCCTTAGTAGAAGAACAAAGGCTACACCTAGCCAATTAGCCGTATGAGCAAATCGTTTACACCTAGGTTTAACCAATAGCTATTAACTACAGGCTAGTACACCTAGTTTTAGCCGACTAAAACTAGGTGTAGCCTTCGGGTATTAGCCCTAACGTAACATATACATTGCAAAATAAGCATAAATTACACTTCAGTAGTTGGTACACCAGTAATTAATCTGAAATCTATTTAATCTTTAGCATTTTTAACTTCTAGGCATGCATCGTCATATTCTCTGTTGAGACTCAATACTCTGCTTGAGAACAGTTACCCTAAATGCGATGAATATCACCATCCCTTTCTAACTGCACTCAAGCAGAGATTTACAAAAATGCAATAAATAAATTATTAGCTTATCTTTCTATCTTATTGAAAGGTGTTTCCATACTCATTTGACATTCACATTCCGAAAGCAAGGTATCTTAGTATGGCATCTTCAGCATAATGGCATGCTAAAGATGCCATACTAAGATACCTTATTAAAAAAGTAAACATCCAAATAATCTATTATCTACACGACAATTATTATAAATCATTGCAGACATGCACAATTTCAAAACCTTTATTATTTATGTGTATATCTCACGGCTAATACCTAGTTTTAGCGCTAAAACTAGGAGTAGCCGGTAGCTGTTGGTTAAACCTAGGTGTAGCCGATCTGCTTTACTCTTGCAGGTCCCGAATATAGGTTAGAAAAAGTTAATGGTTTTTTTAACAGACAACAGAAATAACTTTTTTAATACCCCATAAATTACCCCCCTTAGTAGAAGCACAAAGAAAGCTAGACCTAGATTTAATCGGCAACACCTAGTTAATTAGCGTTGAGCAAATACAAAAAACAGCTACCGACTACCTACACCTAGTTTTAGCCGGCTAGAACTAGGTGTAGCCGTACTGCGGGTATTAGCCGTAACATATAGTTATAGTATAATCCTTACCTCCATCTCTGTATATCCCTCCGCTAGAAGCAGACAGCATAATCTGCACCCACAGGCAAAACAGCCCAATAATCACGAAAACACGCACCACCGAAGCATATTTTAACCGTGGCATTATTCACACGACAGATGGCGCTGAATTCATCTTCTCCGCTCTAACTAACTCATTCCGAAATCAATAGATGGCGCTGTACTTTTTAGATGGTCTTTCATTTCTTAGATGGCGCTATTCCGTCATTTGAAGATAATGGTTGTTTTCTGACTTATAGATGGCGCTTTTTGTTTGACTAGCTTCGCTTTGTATTCTTGCCGAGTTGATCTGAAATTAAAGAATAGTTATTCGTTATTGTTTAATCAACTAGAAATCTAGATACACTCATCAACTTTGTCTAGGGATATACAGGTGTTATTTTCATACAAACGAGGTAGGTAACTTTGAAGCCTTGGTTTTCTGCCGGGGATGTACAGTGCTGTGATCTGATGATGGCCATCCAGGGAGTGAATGGAGGAGATACAGATCGCTATACACACCCAACTGATCTGATCAGCATTCTATACGACGCCCTTAGTACAAGCAGACAGAAGCAGACCCATTCGCACTGGCAGCACCCGATCACGAGCATGACGCATGGACCAGCCATCGCTTCGCTCAACCATATTTGAGGGAACGTAACGACCCGCCCCACACGACACCACCGCAGAAATGTTTAAAGTGAGCATGACATACTAAAGCTACTCGCATTAAGGCGTCGTCGAGTCAAAAAGCTTACAATAAGTTTTAAGTAGGTAGGACAATTCCCTCAATTTTCACATAGAATAGAAAAATCTACGACCATATTAGCTCCTGTGTTATGTTCAGGTGAGTTTGAGGTAAGTTTGAATTGAGTTCGGGTTGAGTTTGAGTTGAGTTCGGGTTGTGCGCGCGGCGTGCGTAGTTACATCAATAAAATGAAGCTTATTAATGTGTCATAAAACTCGAAATTGTAAGCGATGTATTTCAAGGAGTGGCTGCGGTTGTGTAGAAAAGAAACTAACAGGCTTGAAGGCTGGCTTGTGAAATCCAACAATAATATGGGATGTGATCTCTATATAATCTAGGATTTTCTTTGTCTGCTTAGATGTAATGGGTAAAGCGTATATTTTTCTATATTGACCTCCAACCTCCGTAAAGATTAGAATCTAATCTTAGATTAGAATATTGTTGTTACCTACTTCATTGTTTTCAATTTAACGAAAATCACGTAGCATGTACACAGTTAAGTCTTTATTCAACCAATTCACGGTTACACAACGACAGGGTTGTCAATCGACTTGTTGAATGAGGAATCTTCCAATTGTCATTTAATTAATGTGATCTATTAAATTGGCCCTACTTTAAGGCTGAGTTACACCATCTAACTTTAACGATAACAAGCTTGTTAAAGTACCGGTTAAGCACAAGTTAGCCAAAAAAAGAGGTTGCCAGCCAGCATGATGTCCTTTGACAAGTTTGACGTGACAAATAGGTAGCATTATCATTTGACGATAACTTTAACTTTGACAGCGTTTTGGTGCAACTCACACTTGGTGTGCAACTCACATTTGTCACATCAAACTTGTCAAAGGACATCATGCTGGCTGGCAACCTCTTTTTTGGCTAACTTGTGCTTAACCGATACATTAACCGATAATTGTTATCGTCCGAGTCGAATGTGCAACGCTTGGACAAACCTCGTAGGTTTATAAGCGTAAAGGCATCTTTAGAATAATTATTGCAATGTTATTTGAATAAATAAATTAAAAAAAAAATTAGCAAGCTTGTTATTGTTAAAGTTAGATGGTGCAACTCAGCCTAAGTGTTGTCACAGTCACAGGTTATTATTTTTATTTTCATTGTGTGTTGACAACCCTATTTTAACGAACGTGTCGCATTCGCGATGGCCGTCACCGACAGATGTCGACATTTTGACATTGAAAATATCGATACAATGCCTTATTTTACATGCGAAGAATGCTCCTTTGTTGGATGTCGTCGTTAAGTTTGAATTCAGTCGTTAAGGCAGTGTGTGTGACAGCTCGTTAGAAAATTACCATCAACACAGACTACCAGACATCGCAAAAGTGTGATTCAGACTTCAAAAACATTTTCCTACTCTGAGTACTACAGCTTGACCATAAAGAGTTGAGTTGACAAACATTTAGGGTGCCACTTTCTTTGCAAACGTCAAAACCACGAATAATTTGACAACACTGACAATTTGATAATGAGGGCTTTTCAAAATGACAAAAAACTGTAGGCTCCATAGATGGCGTTGATTAAAATGTATGTGTCAATGTATTTTTTTAAGCTTCGAAGAATACTTAGGTAGACAGGCAGATGTAACCCTAAAATGTTTTCATCCCTTCTATTCGAAAAAATATGCTTTGTTCCTATATAAGTAGGACCAAAATAGCTCTTTTCTGGTAAGAACTTTTTAGTGGGAGGAAAAGAGATTTGAATTTAGAACATGTATCTTTCAAAGAATTCGAACGCCGCGGCCGGCTGGTAGGTATGTATTGACTGGCTGGCTGCCTCGCCGCGCCGCGGCGACCTGGCGCGGCGAGGTCGCCGCGGCGCGATGAAAAAAAAAACATAAGCGCGCGAATTAAGTCTGTGTTCTTGTAATTAGTACATACTTTGTTCTATTTTGCTAAAATAATGAGTTCTCCGTCGAGTTATGAAAGTGACAATGTATTAACTCCTGAAACAATAACTATAGAAGCTAACAACGTTATACAAAACTTATTACCCACGAAATCCCGGGAAAAATATTTGAAGGCCTATGACAATTTCATACTATGGAAAAACAGAAAAGGAGCAAAAACGTTTTCGGAAAATATTTTTTTGGCCTATTTTCAAGAATTGGCTAAAACTAAACAACCGTCTACTCTTTGGAGTATATACTCAATGCTTAAATCTACAGTAAATACCAATAAAAATATTAAAATTGACAGCTACTCAAAATTAGTATCTTATCTGAAGAGACTATCCGAAGGATACAAAGCAAAGAAATCAAAAGTTTTTTCCGGTCAAAACGTTGAGACTTTTTTAAATGACGCGCCTGATAAGGAATTTCTTGCAACAAAAGTAGGTATGTATATTTTAGTTTTTCCATTGTATTTTATATTACAGTGTTTTAAAACTTGTACATATTGTACAGACTTGTCTGATTCCTTTCGGTTTTGTTACAGGTAGTTTTAATATTCGGCATTCATGGAGCTTGTCGTGGTAACGAGCTACTGAAAATAACAGTTGATGATGTCAAAAAATACTCAGATGACTTACTGTTAGTGAATTTAACTGACACAAAAACAAAAATTGATCGGTCTTTCATAATTCGAGGCCAGTACAAACAAATTGTGGAAAAATATCAGAGCCTGCGTCCTTCTCATATGGCATCTAATAGATTTTTTATTAGGTATTATAATGGGAAGTGCTGCAAACAGGTCATGGGAAAAAATAGAATATCCTCAATGCCCCTAGAAATAGCTGTATACTTAAAGTTGCCCGATTGCAACCTGTACACAGGACACTGTTTTCGCCGAACGTCCGCTACGCTTTTGGCAGATTCAGGAGCAGACCTTACTGTTTTAAAGCGGCACGGAGGGTGGAAATCCAGCTCTGTAGCAAAAAGTTACATCGAAGATTCCATTCAAAATAAGGAAAAAACTAGCAGCCGCATCGTAGAAAATATTAAATTAAGACCTAAAGACAACTTATCCAAGCCATTGTCGCCACGTCCATCTACATCAGTCTTTCCCAAAGTGGGCGATAACGCCCCCTTGTGGGCGCTGCAGGTCTCAAGGGGGGCGGTAAGAGACCCAGAAAGAAAATGGGGGCGTTGTGTAGAGGCGGGGGGGGGAGGGGTGATTTGTAATTTTATTTAGCTAGGAGGCCTCTTAAACAACGACTGCAAGAGCTCTCGACTCTCAACAACAACTTGTGAACATCAACTAATATGAATTAAAAGATTGCTCAAACTCGGTTCTATATTTCTCTCCGCGTAGTTCATATATCTGTCCTATTTTATTGAATATAGAAAAAATGAAAATCATGTCAATCGGTCGCTCCGTTTCGTAATGAAAGTAGACACAAACAAACATATAAAAAGGCAACAGACACACTTTCGCATTTTAATAGTTATTAGTACTCGTAGATATCTATCATGTTTTAACAAGTTTTTGTTAAATAACCCGAATTGTGCATTCCTGTATCAGTCGGCTGGTTCATTGAATACTTGTTCGGACTTGTTGAGTACGATTGAGCATCGAATGAGTTAATATACATATATAGGTCACAATAATTAATTAATTTAATTTGAAGTTATAGTGGTTTTTAAATAGGTGAAAAAATGGGGGCGCTAAAAAATATTTATTCTCAAAGTGGGCAGTAGACAAAATAAGTTTGGGAACCACTGATCTACATCAAAGGATTCTGTACCTATTCTTGAGAACCAGTCAGATACTAAGATTACAAATACTCAAAATGTAAACGAATCGACAACAATATCGATCCCAAATAAAACAGTGACAATAACTTTTGAAAATTGCGCTAGTGTATCAAACGTAACTATAAATTTAATTATTTTTACTTTTCACGTGTCCTTTTTTAAATAAAGAACATTTTCATTAATTACATAAACACAGTCTCCTATTTATTTTCTCATAGAAAGGGGATGAAAAGTAGAGTATATGACTCGGGCGCAAAATATTTTTGGCGAGGGCGACATACTTTGAATCCCTCGCTACGTTCAGGATTCTACTGAAGAATCCCTCGCTACGCTCGGGATTCTACTCTAGAATCCCTCACTTCGCTCTGCAAAATATATTTTTTTCTTATTGTTATTTCTAACTGCAATCAGTTTCCACACTATGGGCAGTTTTGAGTGGTGGGTGACACAAGTTTATCAAGATAATTATCTTGATAATTATCAAGTATTGATAATTATCATTGATAATAATGAGTAACCAGGGGTGTGCATATCAAGGGCGTTGCCAAGGGTGGGCAGGGAGGTACAGCTGCTAAATAAATTCTAAAAGGCAGAAGGCAGGCACTATGAATAAAAGTAGGATAAAGAAAAAAACATTGATTACACAGATTTTCAAAACTCATTTTAATTTTAAATGTGATTTTATAATAAATAGAAATAAGAAATAGACCCGTTTTCCCCCCGAAGGGTAGAAAACGGATATTTAGGTTTCAGCCGTAGCTTGAACCACTTGAGATTACGCTTCAATGAAATCGTCACTCACACACTTGCAAACTGTTCTACCGTGTATCTGTGCCCTGTTGCTATCTCTTTCTAACATGACGCAGCGCTCGGTGGAGCGGCGCTAGCGCCGCGCTCTTCAGTACGTGAAAATTAGCCGGCAAGGTACTTAAAGGCGTGGTTCAAGCTACGGCTGAAACCTAAATATCCGTTTTCTACCCTTCGGGGGGAAAACGGGTCTATTTAGGTGTTCGAGCCTTCGCTTGAACCACTTGAGATGTGTTTCTATTCTGCCGGCGCTGCTAATGCGTACTGTGATTTTTAGTAAGTGTTTGAAATGAGTAATAAAACATGTAACTTCTTATTAAATTCTTTTAATGATTTGGATTAAATGGGTAATATAAATTCTTACAATCAGATATCATTTCGTAATTATATAAATGACAAAGGCTTTACCCACTTGTTGATTATAATCAGATAAGATCACTATAAATCATCATATTGATAGGAGACATTTAGAAAGTTGAAAAATTATCACTTAAACTGTTAGCAGTAGGGTTACGATAATTTTACGATAATATTTAGACTACCCCACAGGTAGTCTGAATAATAGTATTTCTTTAAGTGGTTAAGGAAAGTATTTCTTGATCTCCAGTTTCCCCCTTTAGAATCTTTTCAATATCGTATTTGTTAGATGACCAGTGATCGGATGCTACAGTCGCTCTAAAGCTGCCTGCTGAAGCGGATATACCAGCATCACGAAACAATGTTCGAAATGTTCAAATCCATCCTGCAATCGCTGAGCGGGATGCACTCTTTACCTACTGTGCCTCTTGTTGGATACTTCCCCTCTCGTCTCTCATGAGACAGCCGTATGGATTTTCTGATCCACGATAGGAGACCAAGTTGAACCTTATCTGGGATCTCTAAGGACCCATGCTGATTGTCTATATTTTTCAGAGTCATCATGTGGCCATAAAAGTATTTCATTTCCGTTGTCTGTAAACGATTCTTTTTCAATGCTTAACAGAGTAAGATCGTGTGCTCTACGTCCCGAGGCAGGAGAAGGACGGCGGTATGTCTAAAAATGTGTAATAAGCTGTTGTTATTTATACTTATTGTAGGAATTAGGGACCCAAGGGGGTCATTTATTTTCAAAGGCAATGGTTTTTTCACTGGAGTGTTCTTCGAGAAAATGGCTTTTAGGACATTTACCTTGGAAGATCCAAAGTATTTACTAGTACATGGGAGCATAGGGCTGCTAACTTTTCAGGATTTGATAAAGTTGTTATTACTTACTGATTTGTGTAAGGCAATGGTACGGGGGCCAGTTTAATGTCTTTATGTAGATGACACAGATATTGCACTACATTTAAAGGCCGTGGGTTGCTTGTCAGTGGTAACATTGTTGGAGCGGGACCACTTCTGCCATCGTAGCTAAATGGGTGTGTATAGGTTTTGATAGTGGATTTCCTCCAAGAGGCTTCTAAAAGGCTTACTGCTTCTGACTAGCTTCTTGGATATCTATTCCAGCAGCCAGCTTGTACCTTCCAAACCAATAAATTTAACTATTCTACATTCTGTGGCGGATGATTCGTTCGGAGGTCGACAAGGTTCATTCTCAGGTCCGGAATTAGGACTGGAGGGCATACAGCAATTCGCCTAAGATCGGGCTTCCAGAAAGCTCTGTTCCAACTGAGGGCTATTATCAAGTAAATTCCTTGGGAGGTTTTGAGGTGGCGAATCACCCGAGGAATCATTTAGGGGTTGATATGATGTTTGAGATCTTCTATGATAGTATGTGTTGACGGTGTCAAAGTGCTATTCCTAGTAGAATTTTTTCCTTAAGTGCATTGAGAGTCCGAAGAAATGCTATGACGACTGGTTAGTTGATTCTTGCTTTTAATTTAATGCCCCGAACTGCATCCATGGACGCACAGTAGAACTTGCCCGAGCCAAATGTCTAAGACACAATATGTTGAGGTGAGTTAGGTGAGTATAACAAGGCTCGACCCAGACACTAGCGTAGAATCTTTGATCTAGCACTTCGATATTTTTTCTCTGATAGAACACTAGTGTTAGGATCGAGAAGCTTTTTAACATGGCTAAATAGACCGGTAACTGGGATCGGTATGCAAAAGCATTGACAGACTACATTAAGGAAATACGAAAGGTGAGGCGACTTTCATGGAGAAAGTTCTGTGAGGGTATCATTGGTGCCCCTCAACTAGATAGAATCCACAAAGTCCTGGCCGAATCGCCTTCGAATCAACTGGGACTATTAAAGAAACCAGATGAGACTTTCACTGAAACAACGGAAGAAACCGACGTCGACGCCAACGACGCCAACTCTTGGCGTCAACGCACTTTCCTGGATCAGTGCCAGACGCCAATGGAATGAATGTTCCTCAGAGCTGCCTCGCTAGGCCTAACAATGAGGACTGGAGAAGAGCAGAAAGGAACTTCAGGCCAAACAAAGTTGAATGGGCCATTGATTCGTTCAAACCGTTCAAATCAGCTGGGGAAGATGATATCTTTCCTGCTCTCTTACAGCAAGGAAAGGAGATCCTCATCCTTATTTTAGTAAAGATTTTCAGAGCAAGCTATGCCTGGGGGTATATGCCAAGCAAACTAATTCCAAAGGCTGGAAGGAAGGACTTTTCACAACCAAAATCCTTCAGCCTGATTAGCCTTACCTCGTTCCTACTCAAGAGTATAGAAAAGGTCATTGAATTTGATGTGTATATAAGGGACGAGCTACTGCGCGAGCATCCCCTACATACAAGGCAATGCAACACGCTTATCGTAAGGAAAAGTCTACAGAAACTGCTCTACTAGAACTAACAGAGAGGATCGAAACGGCCCTAGAAGATAAACAGATAGCCTTATGCGCTTTCCTTGACATTGAAGGAGCCTTCGATAACGTCACTATCGAAACCCTTTCTAGGGGAATGCGTGACAAAAACATTGACAGCACAAACATCCGCTGGGTCGAAAGCATGCTTCTTCACAGAACTGTAAACATCCGCGTCAGTTTACACGGAACTATAGGTATACTAGAGGTTTCAAGATAACTAGGGGATGCCCACAGGGGGGCGTACTATCACCCCTATTGTGGTCACTTGTTGTAGATCAATTATCGATTGAAGCCTCTTAAAAGACCTAGATATACAGGGCTATGCTGACGATGTGGTAGCCTGCGTGATATGCCCCTATGTCAGAGCACAGTATCATCCATACTTCAAAGGTCTCTCAATGTCATCAATAAGTGGTGCACTGAGAACAGCTTTTCGGTGAACCCGAACAATACAATAATGGTTCCTTTTACTAGGAAGCGTAAGTTGGACAAACTTAAAACGCCCACTATAAAGGGGACTCCCATCCCATACCATTTTCTACGGAAGCCAAATACCTGGGCGTTACAATCGACCAAAAGCTGATGTGGAATACATACATAAATAATCCAAAAGGCTAAAATTGTCTTAAGAATTTTGCTGTCGTTAAGCGAGTGCAAGATGGGGCCTAAACGCCCAGAGTGCCCTGTGGATGTATGCTTCCATAGTCAGGCCGATGATAACATAATAAAATTATGCCTGTGTAGTATGGTTGCAAAAAGCAACCCAAACGACAGTTATAAACAAGCTAACCAGCTTGCAAGGGTAAGCGTGCCTTATGGCAAAGGGGGCCAAGTCTACAACACCAGGAGCAGCACTCAATGCCTTGCTAAACCTACCGCCACTTCATCTGTTTATTTTGAAGGAGGCGAAAGCAGGGACTTATAGAGTAAGCAACACCGGTAAAGTAAGCTGGCACTCTCAAGCATTGAGGTCTTTACATGAATCAGTGCTTGAACTCAAGCTCCTTGCAATGACATCTGACTGATGTTATGCTTCCACTCTGTAACTTCACTAGAAATTACCCTGTGGAACTACCTAGCAGAGAGATGTGGTCTGATGACCAAGGCTCCTGTAAGGCTGGAAGCCTAGTCTGGTTCACGGATGGCTTCAAAATGGGTCCTGATTTAGGATGTGGTGTACAAGGTGTGAGACCAAGAGTCAACCTTAGTGTTAATCTTGGTAAGTACGCCACAATATTCCAGGCAGAGGGTCTATGCCATTATAGAATGTGCAGAAACCAACCGCCAACAAAAATACACAAATCAGACCATCTATATCTTTTCAGATAGCCAGCGCCATAAACTCGAAAGTAATACGATCGAAACTGGTGAAAGACTGCGTAGATAAATTTAATGAACTAGGACATAAGAATTAAGTTATTCTGAAATGGGTACCAGGTCATTCAGGTAGCATCGGTAATGAGAAAGCCGACGAGCATGCTCTAACTGAGGCGCGAGGCCGACAAAACGGCCCAGAACCTTTCTGCGGCATCTCAAAAAACCAGGCTATGCAACTCCTTGAGACAATCTCTTGGACGAGTCGAAAAAATTCTGGTTAACACAGCCAAGATTGAGACACGCCAAAACCTTAGTGGAAGGCTACTCGCAAAGACGGACGAGTGAGCATATAAAGTTCAGTAGATTGATCGTCAGCGCGACTATTAGAGCCTTAACTGGACACTGCAAACTAAACCTATTCATATGAAATTGAGTGATATTGACGTCTGCAGATATTGCAATGATGAGCAGGAAACGCCCAAGCACCTCTCATGTGATAGTGGACCCCTAATCCGCAAGCGTAGTATCAACCTGGGATGACACGTAATCGACCCGGAGGAAATAAAAACTCTTAAAACCAGGAAGATACTAGAATTCCTGGCAGCCGCAGGGCTTAAAGAGTTACTATAATTAGGTGGCGAGTCACAATAGATCTATTAGGTCGCAGTGACTACAGCTTTATCTGACCTGCAGAGCCCCTAACATTCAAATAATAATAATAGAATCGAAAGCCTTAGGTTATGTCTGCTGTTGGGATAGCAAACCTTAGCTCGGCTTAGACTTTTGGGGAGATTTCCTCGCCAAAGAGCAATGTTCGCCAATCCGAGGGAAAGACTTCGTCGGTTGCTCTCGTGATGATAGAATGATGGACTCTTGTGATGATAGAATGTTGGACGAGACGCTAAATCTCCAAGTTGTTTTGGCATGATCGAAATAAAGGAGTAATGACTTATTTGTAGGAATAACACATCTAATTATTATCATTACAAACTGATGTGTCGATAAACTACATATCGTCTCATTCTCTGATAAGGTGGTGTCGTATCAGTATATTCTGTGACACTCTCACGACACCCGCCGCCGGTATGCGTTGTCGCAACGATTGAAATAACGCGTCGCATCAAATGACACGACGCTTATGTATTTTGTGACGACGCGCCGCATCAGACGATACGACGTGTCACACTAGTTGACACGACGTGTTCCATCAGATGATGCGACGTGTCGCATCATTTCATGCGACACTGGGCGAAATGAGAACTGTATGTTGAGCGATACTAGACGTCGCGTCGCCCCAATTCATGCCACTAGTGTCGATGTGATGCGACACTACGACCCAACGGAAAAGTGACTGGCACTTTGACGTCGCTGGACCATGGGTGCCGAGCGGAATTAGGGTCAATAGTAAGTTTACCGAAGTTGTATATCTGTGTGTTTTACTTTGTGTAATTCGATCCGAAATTTCAAACGCAGCGTGTGAGTTGTTCGATAATCAAAAGCGTACTGAAGAGCGCGGCGCTAGCGCCGCTCCACCGAGCGCTGCGTCATGTTAGAAAGAGATAGCAACAGGGCACAGATACACGGTAGAACAGTTTGCAAGTGTGTGAGTGACGATTTCATTGAAGCGTAATCTCAAGTGGTTCAAGCGAAGGCTCGAACACCTAAATAAGAGCATTTTTTGTTTGAAAATATTAAAGATGCCTAAAAATACAAAAGACTTTATTTATACGCATACATTATTACCCATGGCTAGATAATTATCAGATAATTAAATTGTCTATGACAATAATCTTGATAATCTGCAACCCTTTCTTGCTTAATGTGTTTGTTTATTCAACTTTAGATACCAATGTGTAAGCTCTTTGTGGAAACTGTTTTGGCAAATGTGTGATTCAATTGTGGTACCCATATTTATTGTAAAATTGCTGTTTGTTTCCCTAATAAACTAAAATAAAATAAAATAAAACCCTGATTTTATCCAATGTCCAACGTCTGGACATTTGACATTGTCCCAATTTCATGATTAAAGCTTTATTTATAGGATAGCATATAACTTACTAATCCTACAAATATCATAAATGTGAAAGTTTGAATGTTTCAATGTTTGTTACCTACGCAATAACTCAAGAATAGCTGAACAAATTTGGATTAAATTTGCCACAACCTGGATTAAAACTTAAGACCAAACACAATAAATAATTCTGACAATGACCTGCTTCATAGGTAGACAAAAAAGTTAAAATAAGAAAATAATTATTGTCTATCTCACAGGTTGATAAATTTCAGATACATTATTATAAAAATTGAAGAATTTTTCCTACAAATTCTATCAAAATTAAGGTAAAAGATAGATGTTATCCTGAAACCGGTCCTAAATAATTAGATTTGTCCACAATTTAATAGTTTTTTTTTATTTTGTTTTTATCAAATAGAAAGACCTTGGTCAGACTTAGTGACCTCATTCAAGATTTAATTATCATGCCATTTAAACAATTGCCTTGATAAGATAATAACTAAGACTTAAAATCACTGATAAGATAAGGAGTAGGTATTTAAAAAAATAGGTTTAATGAAATTATCAGTGAATCATTCACTAATGAAAAAAGGATGAATTAAACTGAAAGTATTATAGGTATGTTTTTAAAAGTACCTACTATGTTTGACCATGTTGTTTGTATATTATAATGTTGCATAAATGATCTCTCGGGTTGTATAAAGAACCGTGTAATGTATATATTTCGTAATATCTCATTAATTTCGTACTTACCACACTCTTTCCCCAAATAGAAGTGGGTACACCAAAACTTGTTTTTATTACGTAAAAACACTGACACAGATTTTATGTAGGTAATTAGAAAAACACAATTTATCCTTATGATTCTACAGTTATTCGTATGTGGGATAAATACGTCTAATTTTCACTTTTTATTAGGTAAAGATGAGTCGAAGTTATCGATTAGTGACTAAAAGTCTGTGTCGAAATTTTCTATTGTAAACACCACAAATTTTAATTTAATATTGTTATTTTAACACTCGAAACTAACTGTTCCACTAAAACAATGTCACATGATTACAATTGGTGTGCAGTAAACAGTTAATTGAGTCGAAAAATAGCGAGTAGCGAGCGAACACACGACTTCGATGTAAACGCGACTTTCAACCTAAATGATGGGAATGTTCCTGGCGCCAATACAGATGTTTGACGGCGGCAATTTCTCTTCGATGCGTATAAAAAGTCAAAATGTTTCGTCGATTGTGCCAAAAGTTGAGATTTGCTTTTTTTCACAAGAACATCGCTGTTGCGTAAACGTCAGTTTTTTGACGTTTACTTTTTTAAATTGTGGAGGCAGAAGTTATACAAACAAACGGTCTCAATAAATTATTCTGCTAAATACAATGAACCGTACGGTATTTGTATTTAAGTTTTTTTTATCTCAATTCCCATAAAAAAAACTTAAATACAAATACCGTACGGTATATTGTTCAAAGATAAAATAAGAGTTATCGCCAGCGCGCAGCGCCAGCCACGAAAGAAATCCCGTAGACATGGCACTGACATCGTTTGATTCACTAGAGAAAAAATAGAATCCACGGGACTTCTTTCACGGCGCGGCGTTGCTTGGGCCGGGCTGGGGCCCTACCGCCTAACTCAAAGCGATAGCTATGCTCTTTGTTATATCTTAGCTCGATGACAAGGACGGACAGTGCACTGACGTCATAAACCAAAGCCAGAGTCAAAGCGATAGGTACGGCGGCTGTAGTCGACTGGCCTTTAAGAGGTTTAAAAAAATAATGAATAAAAGTTCTCACAGTTAGCCTATCGTTTTGCTCTCTCTATTAAAAAAATACAATTGTATAAGAAGCACTATAGAAGACATTATAAGAATGAAGACTGAAAACTTGAAAACAAGCTGTACAAATATTTTGAAAATAAACTAAGCTGTATGGCGCAAATGAGCCTTTGCCTTTTCTGCTCGAAGCGGAAAAAATTAACCAAAAAAAATAATGCTAGTGGTTATAAATAAAGGCTTTATAAATATAACGTATAACGTCCGTTATATTCAAGCTCCCAAAGAGCTTTAATATATTATATTCCTCTATAATCTTTGGACTTATCGTTATGAAATGTTATGAGAGCGTTATGCGTTGCGCGAGTGAGTGACTGAGTGAGTGATTTGAAAGGGCTTTAATATATTAGTTATAATAAAGCTTTAACCACAGAACAGACTACGTCATTTATCATGTGAGGCAAACCTGCGCTAGGTTATTCGGTGAGTTTAATAACGTTCCTTGGCTCTGTTAGCTCTGTGTTATCCGCGAAGTCTCTGATTTTATCGTATTGTGTTGTGCTATAATTTGTAATTTTGTTAAGTTTAATAGTATTTGATAAGACTTGACAAGAGGGAGTAAGTACAAGCTTATGTTTAAAAATTATGTTCTGGTGGTGGACACTGGTAGGTTGGTGATGGTGAATTACTTGTGCTTACTAAGCCTGAAAAGTATGAAGGAAAGTTAATTGCATTATTTTTACCCTTTATACCTATGCCATGGTTTAAATAATAAATGTTATTAGGTAAATATTAAAATATTTTATTAATCTCGGATACTTACATCCCTTATAAATATAGCTCTTACCTCAACAAACGTAAACATATATGATAAAGAACATATAACAAAGCATGGCTTGTTAAGCATGTACACGTAATTACCACCACCACTATCATTTGGGGGCGCTACCTACCTTTGATAGGCCACGATAATCACGTGATATCTAAGTGCTTGTTAAGCATCGCTCCTAGACGATCAAAATGTGACTGACAAGCCGAAAAATTTACGTGCTTGACAAGCCATGCTTGACCGTAAAGGAGGTACATACATACAAACAGAAGTTCAATAATAAAGAATAAAATAGAGAAAAAGATAAGAATAGTTAGGCTGACATCCCACTATTAAAAATAAATAATGTGGATGGATGAAAGAAAACTCGTATGCAGTATGAAGCGGGCTTTGTGTAGACAGACATGCAGGACCGATATTATAGATTAAAAAAAAACGGCCTACACAAACAAAGACCTGCGTGCAGTGGCCCTGCGGCAGTGCTTTGATTAGCCCACTTAGGCCGCGTTCCCTTTTGAGCCAACAGCGATAATATCACTGATATCGCGCTCACACTTCGTTCCGATTTGATGTGAGCGCGCCAACGATAGCAGTATTTACGTCACGGATGACGTCACTATCGCCGCCATTTTGCGATTACAGTGATATCGTTCTCGAGCGTTAGCACTGTGAGCAGTCTGTCATATTTGACGTTTTGAGTTGTTTTGCATTGACCTATTGTTTTGTTTATCTTATAGTTTATTATTTATTGGATTCTATAACCCGAAGCAGAACAGCAATAATACAAGATGATAGTGCTTATTAAAGACGAAACTACGGGTAGAGATATTTCTCTAAATTTAAGCACGGAACAGTATGAAAGAGCGCAACAAGGTACCTAAGTTTATTTTCAACTAACAAATACAACTTTTCATGTCCTTACACACTTCTGATTCGTTATTTACTTTGTTTTGACGTTACAAAACGTCAAAACAAAGCTCGGCGCGCGATGCGTGCGATAATTGCCGTTCCGAATTGAAATCGCGTCAACAGTGCTGTCAGCGCGATAATCAAAACGGAACAGCTTTTAGCGCTCACAGCGCCAACAGTACTATTGGCTCAAAAGGGAACGCGGCCTTAAAAGTACGAGAGGCATGAAATAATAGAACTGGAATGAACGAGAAAACAATTGTAAAAGGGCTCGACTCCGAATCTGAAAAGCGAAAAAAAAAAAACGTAACGTAAAAATGATATAAAGCTCTCTTATAATAAAGCTCTATAATAAAGCTCTATCTAATATAACCTCAATAAACGTAAAGGCTATATAGCTTTTATTTTGTTTGAGGTTAGAGCTTTATTATAGCTTTTTTTTAATTTTCAGATTTTTGCATTCACAATGCTATTTTTATACAATACTAAATAATATACTAGAAAAAATACGACTCGCACCAGATCAATACTCAGACGGGAATCGAACCCGCGACCTTTGGATATCCGGTCCAATGCTCTGACCGCTGAGCTACCGAGTCACTAGTGACATCGCCGAATTTCTTCTAGTATATCCAACTCTTACGCTGCAAGCCAGCGTTATTCCATCAATGTGAGGAATTCCTCGACATTCAATTGAAATATCTTTCCAGATATTTTGACAACTGATAAAGATGAAATATTAGCCATATAATTTTTTAATTTTCAGATTTTTGCATTCACAATGCTATTTTTATACAATACTAAATAATATACTAGAAAAAATACGACTCGCACCAGATCAATACTCAGACGGGAATCGAACCCGCGACCTTCGATCGCGCGAAAGGTCGCGGGTTCGATTCCCGTCTGAGTATTGATCTGGTGCGAGTCGTATTTTTTCTAGTATATTATTTAGTATTGTATAAAAATAGCATTGTGAATGCAAAAATCTGAAAATTAAAAAATTATATGGCTAATATTTCATCTTTATCAGTTGTCAAAATATCTGGAAAGATATTTCAATTGAATGTCGAGGAATTCCTCACATTGATGGAATAACGCTGGCTTGCAGCGTAAGAGTTGGATATACTAGAAGAAATTCGGCGATGTCACTAGTGACTCGGTAGCTCAGCGGTCAGAGCATTGGACCGGATATCCAAAGGTCGCGGGTTCGATTCCCGTCTGAGTATTGATCTGGTGCGAGTCGTATTTTTTCTAGTATATTATTTAGTATTTTATTATAGCTCTTAAAAAAGCCTAATAAATTATTAAAGCTTTTAATATAATATTGGAAAACAGCCGTTATGAACACCTTTGGCCTGTCAGTCAACTGTCAGTGTCTGTCAATACTGTCAAACTGACAGCAGTCGGAATCGAAATTCAAATCAAACAAAATCAATGCAAAAATCGTGAACGCTAAATCTTATTTTTCTTATTTAAAATTAAAGCCATTTTTATTATAAATGTTAATTTCTTTGAGTTAATATAGGTACTTAATAACAAATTGGTATAATTTGTCATCTCAAAGAGCATAACCTAAAAGTTTGCCAACTAAACTGTTTTAATTCGTGATGGAGGAGACAGAATTGAATTCTTCAGAGTTGGGTACACATTCGTACTGGCAGCAAGCGTATTCTAAAGAGATCGCTAACTTCGAAGATCACGGAGACACTGGCGACGTCTGGTTCGGCGAAGACAGCGCATGTCGCGTTATAGAATGGATCTGCAACTGTGATATTGAAAAAAATGCGCCTGTTATTGATTTAGGTAGGTACCCAAATACCCAATTTATATCATGTTATAGAGATAAACACTGAATAATGTCTATTATTCATACTGCATTGTAATAGAATACTCCCAAACCCTCCGCTTAACTTCGGCGCCGGCGAATTCCTCCTTACCACCCATAAGGGCAATAAGGAAGGCCTGTGCCAGCAGTGGGGACATCAAACCCTCCGCGACCACTATTCCACTATCCAAAGTATTGATATATTACCTTAACAACTTATACTTACCATATTAAACCCTAATATAAGATCAAACTCATAAGCCAAATGTTTTTAGCAGACTACATCACTGCACATGTCTTTATCTATGTGAAGTCCCGTATAATCTTAAATAACCGAGTTGTGCACGATGGGTTTTGTTAAAAAATTAAACAATTTTATTCTGTTTTTAGTATTTGTTATTATGGGGGCAACAGCAATACATCATCTGTGAAAATTTCAACTTTCTAGCTATCACGGTTCATGAGATACAGCATGGTGACAGACAGGCAGATAGACGGACAGTGGAGTCTTAGTAATGTGGTCCCGTTTTTACCCTTTGGGTATGAAACCCTAAAAATATAACTTTTAACTAGTCAATAATTTAGATTTATTTAACTCGTCAACGCCCGCTGTGCCCTATCGGGCACAAACAACAAAAGAAATCTATTGTTGTATTGTTTTCCGGGCGTTAAAGAGTTAATGGAACATCCCCAGTTAAATAAAATAATGACCAATTTGACTATAAAATGCTTTTCCCTCTTAAAAAAATCAGTTTCAGTTCAATTTAATTACTTTTTTAATTTCATTTCAGGCTGTGGAAATGGGTACACTCTTACAGAATTAGCGAAGGAAGGTTTTACTAATCTGCTGGGTGTGGATTATTGTGTGGAAGCCATTAAGTTGGCGGAGAAAGTGTCTAAAAAGGAATGTCCATTTATTAAATATAAGGTGAGTAAAAGGCATCTAAACTAAAGCTATAGAAGCCCTAATCCACAAGCGTAGCATCCATCCTAAAAAACATATTTTCTCGAAAACGGTGCTACCCATACATAGTGCACCCTTTGTGTTTGATTGTTGATAATCTTCTTGAATTTTAATAAAAATAAACACATTACTTATTTTTTCATTGTTTCTTAATATGATCATTACTTTAGCATACCGTTGGGTGGGCGCACAGGGTAAAAGGTTGAAAGGTTGGAAACCTCTCATCTGAGGCAACATCTCTTAGGTCGTAGTGACTAGAGCTCTATCAGAGCTGCAGAGCTTCCAACACTCAAATAATATTTTTAAATTTGAGATTTTTGCATTCACAATGCTATTTTTATACAATACTAAATAATATACTAGAAAAAATACGACTCGCACCAAATAATAATAAAATAAACTAAAGCTAGGGTAAGCACACGAAATCTTTAGGATAATAAAAAACTTAGATTTATTTTTCTCATTACAGGTTTTTGATATAATCAACGACAGTGTAAGTGATCTCGGTTGTAAATTTGGATTGGTACACGATAAAGGGACGTATGATGCAATATGCCTCAATCCGGAGAAGCCGAAAGAAAACAGACAGAAATATATTGAACAAGTTTATGAACTAGTGGATGATAATGGTAAACCTCATTAAACAAAATAAGTAAAATATTTTAGGTCGTATTTCAAAAACAGATAATAACTATAGCAGCTTCCATCCGCCACTTAAATTGAAAAATACCACAGATAGCTTATAGCCGGGATGAAATTTTTTAATACTTTTTATCCCAGTCAAAGTTTCCCTAGGAACTTTTTTCTGAATATCCACTGGGATGGGATAACGTCGCGGGCGGAAGCTAGTAAGTAATACCACAGAATAGATAATAGTACTAGCGTACAGAAGTTGCACTTCGCAAAATCATTTAAATAAATAGCGATTCTTGCGCCCACACAATAAAGTGCAATTCAGGTCGCACAGCGCTCCCTTCGCTCTAAAACATTCACTTAGTAGTTGCCTCTCTTTCTATCGCGTGGGTCTTATCTTTTCTGATGTATGAAATTTGTCCTCTCAGAGGACGCTGAGCGCTTCAGACTCGCGCGCGGAGTGACAGAGCCCTGGTAATACTTAATTAAGAAATAGACTGTTTTGACAAAAAGTAAGAAAGAATCAAGTTTAACAGATAAATAGTAGGTACCTAATTGGTTACAAGAATTAAGTTTTCTTTTATTTGTATGATTTAATGTATTAAGCTCAGGGATTGATAACATTATTTTGAAATGTATCGTCATTTCTTACTTTTTTTACCGTTGCTTTTAACATTAACGTTATGTCAATAAATAACGTTACTTTAGATAACATTACATTGAAATTAACGTTATTTCAGTAAATAACATTAATTTTAACGTTATTTCTTACTTTGTGTTACCGTTACTTACGTTATTCCAATTAATAACGTTACTTTTTTTACTGATAATTTTTCCGGTTCTATATTGTACCGGTAAAGTTTAACGCTATATTTAACGGTAATTTTACCGGTACAATAAAAATCTCAAATTTAAAAATCCAATTATTTGTTATAGGTTTGTTTGTAATAACATCATGCAACTGGACGAATCAAGAGCTGATAAATCACTTTTCTGAGAAATTGCAGCTCAAATGTGCGATACCGACACCTCAGTTCAAATTTGGCGGCAAAGTTGGCAGTGTTGTATCGTCTGTAGTATTTGTTAAGAATTAAATAAATCTAAGTTTAAAGTTAATGTTTGTTTTAATTGTGCGCTACAAAGTAGTCACAATATTTTTTAGTAAATGAAGTTAAATAACTTAAACAATCGAGAAAAATATGCATTGAATATATTACGGTCTTAGGCGACGGCTACACGCGTGGTAAATACTGTGATCCATCATATCAGTATTTAATCAGGGGCCTATTTCATAAAGGATTAGTAAAGAATGGTGGCAAGTCCCATACAATATTTGTACCAGACTTAGAAAAATTTTCGCTACGCTCAAGTTTATGATTTGTACAAAAAAAACATAAAATATAGAGAGTTTGAAACTGGATTTAATTGAAAGATAATCTTACTGGGAATACGTACATTCCTATAAAATATTTTTAAAACCCGTGAATATCAAAATATTCACAATAAACCAAAATACATGCTAGTAATCTGTGTTTCTTTTGGTTCTCTCAGCTTGTTTTATATTATTTTAACTCTTTGGTTTGTTGAAACATAATTCTACCCCAATAAACTACTACCTACCTACTATGGTAAAGTACTGTACTTTTCATTATTTTATGAAATTGACCCCTGATTAAATACTGATGGATCACACTATTTTACAACGTGTGTAAGCGTCGCCTTATGACCGTAGCCTGTTAGATTGAAAAAGTAAAAATGTCAATGATGAAAATAGTGTTGTTGAGAATGTGTTCAATTGAAGTTTTTAATTGAAATTACTACTCCATCAAAGTTAGGAAAAACCCGTCAAGAGCGAGTCGGACTCGCGCACCGAGGAGGGTTTCGTACCAGAATAATAGGTATATAAATAAACTGCTTTGTAGAATATTGCAGCTTTAGGTCAGCGCCATCTCTTGACAGATAGTGAAAATGGGCATTTTCACTTTAAATGGTGCAGGCTGTTTTTCGGTTGTCCCATGACAACAAATCGATCTAGAAAATATATTTTAACATATTCTTTAAGGAAAAACACAATACACTGAATATTATTCATAATCTGTATTGTTTTGGGTTTTAGCTCCTGAAAGAATACAGTTTCTATTTTATTTTAATTTAAAATGAATTGATATTAGACTATTAGATATACAGCTCTTTAAAATTTAGGTGGTTCATTATCGACCACCCTACTATACCTACAATGTTTCTAATCGATATTTTCGATATTTTTTTATTTACTTATATGAATTGAATGAAATTAGGACATCCTTATCTTGCAGCAATGTCAAAGTTTGTTTCTGGTTCCGGTTTCGTTTCGTCTATTTTTATTTCTGTGCTGTGTTTTTTAGTAACATTTTATTTTCACTTGTTACTTGTTACGCTCATATTTTGCAGTAATTACGCTCTTATGTATTTGTTAAATAGGTAACTAGGTACTTAATTTATTGATTTATTATTGGAAACTCCATGAATTCGCTAAATATTTATCAAATAGTTTTTCTCGACTGTCTTCGAACAAAGTTCAAGGTTCAAAATAGCGCGCTACGAAACGCAAAACTTAAACTGACAGCTGTCAAAAACCTTCAATCTTTCCAGTTTCGGACGACTTTTCCAAGAAATTATAAAGAAAATCTCAATTTAAAGGCGAATATGTCTACGCCGGCAGTTGAAAAGTCTTCTTGTATATTCTGCAATATTGTTAACAAATTTGAAGAGACGGAAATTTTATATGAAGACGAGGAAGTGTGTATTTTTCGTGACATAAAACCCGCTAGCCAGTTTCACATTTTAACTATTCCAAAACGGCACATTGAAGATGTAAAATCACTCACGAGCAGTGATAAGGATCTAGGTATGTAATTAAAACTGTTATTATGATTAACCGCGATAATTTTCGCATTGTTTTAATGGTACTTGCAGAGCGATCTCTTCATGCCCCTCCTATACTTTTCGAACTTTTATTTAGCCTAAAAACGTCTATTTTTGGCATATTTTTAAAGTAAGTAGGTTGCTTAGTGACTTATTATTAGCATCTATCGTATATACATAAAAGTTAAAGCATGGTTATTGAGCCAAATGTAAAATAACAGTCAAAAGGGAGCCAACTAACTCTCTGCTTATACTCATGCCTTCCATATAAATATTCCTGCTTTGGCAAAGACAAAAATATTCAAATAAACTAAAAAATAAAGCACTTTTACGGCCAAATACACAAACGATTCTTATAGTTAGGGCCATCATAATCACAATCTTTATTTGCTAATAAACATGGTATATAAAAGATTTAATAAGTAATAATAATAAGTTATAATAATAAGCTAGATTAAGTTTTATTTAGGATTTCACTTATCTCCATCTTACTATGCACTTTCTATTACCTGCTTACTTAAAAATCACAAACAATGCTGGGTTGGCTGGATCTGTCTTTTAGAGATAAGCCCACCTTTGTAAACAACTTTTATATTTACCTGTGTAATTATGTTACAAGTGCAATAAAGAATATATATAATAATAGGCACTTAACATGTTTAGCCAAATTAATTAGCATGTAAAATTTAAATAAGAACATAATATTCACATTAATAATTTTAGGTAGGTAGTAATTTCCTTATTTTGATAATACAATCAATATACAATTCATTCCCTAATGTCAAAAAATTATTTTAAGTCATACAGGGTATGTGAGCCTAACCATTTACCCAAGCGTCTTTTAAAACTATCGATATGTAAGGTCCTCAATTCCTTAGGTATTTTATTAAAGATTTTGATACACATAGTCAAACAGCTTTTTCTGTACTGCATTGTTTTTGGAGTTACCTGAAATACCAACCTATTCGGATCTCTACTATTTTTGGATAGATATCACATGCTCTTTTAAATAAATGCTTATTCTGCATTACAAATACACATGCATCAAAAATCTTTTTTCTAAAATAAAAATAAAATTTAGATTTGACAGAAATTCTATGAAACTGTCAGCTTTCCTTAAAGTTAAGGTGACCTCAACCCAAGATTTTAGCTAAGAAGCCTTTGATCATCAGTATTTTTACCACCCATTAAATTTTGTACCTATTGAGTCCTAAAAACATAAGTAATCACATAAAACTCTCCACTCTTTCCAGTACAACACATGTTAATCGCTGCTCAAGAGCTTTTAGCGAAGAACAACTTATCTGTAACGGACGCAAGGTTCGGCTACCACTGGCCCCCGTTCAGAAGCGTGAAGCACCTCCACCTTCACACGATTGCACCGGAGTCTCAGATGGGGATCATAAGTCGGATGGTGTTTAAAAAAGACTCGTATTGGTTTGTATCGGTAAGTAAACACCTTAAATTAACATGATAATTAATTAATTAATAAGCTTGTGTACATTATAAAAAATCTCAAGAATACTGTTTTTTTTATTTATAAGTAGGTATCAAAATACAATTGATACTTGATTTTTGATTTAAAAAATATTTTTACTTTCAGCCTGACTATGTGGCATCCAGGCTGTGATTGGTAATCTACTTAGCTTTAATTCAAACTATTGCATTTAACGCAACAACAAATGTTATTCACCTTAAATTATTTTGGGGAAAAAGTTATTTACCTAGAAATTTGTAGAAGGAACTTTGATCAAGAATATCCTAGATAACGCTTCACAAATTAAAAAGCAAAAAACACAACAAAAAGCGATTCGAAATATTAAAATTCAAATCCACACATAGATATTTGTACCTAGGTACAAATTATTATTCTTTCCAAATTCCAAAATAAAAACAGTACTTTGTGCACAAACACAAGACACAACCGTTGCATTCGAAGTTTGTTCAGAGTGCCCAGTTGAACGCATACTTTCGAACGCAACGAACAACGTTCACAGTATGAACTTGACTTTATAATTTTGAACGATTTGATTGGTTAAGGGACGTGGCTAGGCGGGCGGACAAGTATGACTCACTGCATTCTTAAGAGGATTGTCAACCACGTGGTCTCCATACAAACGGCGTTAACGTTTCCCACCCTCTAAACCTTAACCTACAGTAATTAATTTTTGGTATTTTTTTGAAATGCCTAAATACTAGGGCTGTACGTTTTGACTTTTTAAATATCTATAATAGATTTCGAAATATTTGCATTTTAGTGATTTCATACAAAACACAGAAGTGCCAATATTTTCAAATCTACAATGAATATTTTAAAAATCAAAACGTACAGCCCTAGTTTTTAGGCATTTCCAAAACATACCAAAAATTCATTGCTGTAGGTTAAGGTTTAGAGGGTGGGAAACGTTATCGCCGTTTGTATGGAGACCACGTGGTTGACAATCCTCTTAATGCGAACGAACTATAGTTTGAAAGTGGGGCGTTATTTAGAGGTGCCGTTTTTAAAACTGACTGGACATCTAGGATATTCTTGATCTAACAGTACGAATAATGCTTTTGCAAAGTATGTATTCAGTTCATACGAAAGTAGAGTAGTAGTATTTACTTTATAAAATACCATAGGCCGATTGTGATCTAATAAATAATAATACATAAATATTTGACAACATCACATACATTGCTCAGATTCCAAGGTAAGTAGCTAAAGCACTTGTGTTATGGAAATCAGAGACAACGGTGGTATCACAAACACCCAGACCTGAGACAATATAGAAAAGTTCATTTCCTACATTGACCCAGCCGGGGATCGAACCCGGGACCTCAAGAGATGGTGACGCCTTGAAAACCGGCGTGCAAACCACTCGACCACGGAGGTCGTCAAGTGACTAATGATGTGCTATTTTTGTTGTGATGTCAAGTGCAGTTTGATAGTCAGTGGTGTTAAACTATAATAGTATAATGGGATTTTTGTTATAATTTATTATCTGAGGGATATCATAGTACAGCTTGCGCAAAATATCTTGACCCATATTACTTGCCCAGTAGCAATTTGAGGTACAAAAATGTTTATAATATTTGTATGTTTATAGTGCGCAAGCCTCATTGTCAACGTCGTACCCAGGGTCATGAGCGCCCCTGCCCCCCTAGCATGACCAGCCTGCCTAGCATGACCAGCCTGCCTAGCATGACCAGCCTGCCTAGCATGACCAGCCTGCCTAGCATGACCGATTTATATCGCGTGATATAGCTTTTTATCGACACTCAAATGTCAAACTCCTTTGTCTTTTAGACAGTTAATCAAATCAAATCAAATATTTTTATTGCAATCATCATGTTAAATGTGATAAAACGCTATATCACGCGATATAAATCGGTCATGCTAGGCAGGCAGCATGACACGATTTATATCGCGTGATATAGCGTTTTATCACGTTTAACTGTCAAAAAGACAAAGGAGTTTGACAGTTGAGTGTCGATAATATGCTATATCACGCGATATAAATCGGTCATGCTAGGCAGGCAGCATAACACGATTTATATCGCGTGATATAGCGTTTTATCACGTTTAACTGTCAAAAAGACAAAGGAGTTTGACAGTTGAGTGTCGATAATATGCTATATCACGCGATATAAATCGGTAATGCTAGGCAGGCAGCATAACACGATTTATATCGCGTGATATAGCGTTTTATCACGTTTAACTGTCAAAAAGACAAAGGAGTTTGACAGTTGAGTGTCGATAATATGCTATATCACGCGATATAAATCGGTCATGCTAGGCAGGCAGCATAACACGATTTATATCGCGTGATATAGGGTTTTATCACGTTTAACTGTCAAAAAGACAAAGGAGTTTGACAGCTGTTGAGTGTCGATAATATGCTATATCACGCGATATGAATCGGTCATGCTAGGCAGGCTGGCAAGATTTGAATTTTGCCCCCAACACAAATATTTCTAGGATAATGAGCGCCCCTAGCAAGATTTGAATTCTTATAGACTTTTCTAGCTATATGGGCCAGCAAAGTGCGCCTCCTGAAGTTTGCGCCCCTGGCAGCAGTCTGGTTTGGTTCAAGTTATATTGCGCGAGCTGTAATATTGTTTATGAATGTATGTTTTAAGTTTTTAATTTTATTTTAATCTTGTGTGTGTGTGTAACAACATTGTGATGTTACTTAATTTATTTTTTATAAAAAGTTTATTCTTTTATAATTATAAATATTTAGTTGAATATTTAGTTCATTATGTTTATTTAGTTGTCATATAGAAAATATATCACTACTAGCTATGTAGCTATCCGGCCCCAGCTTCGCCTGCGTGGACTACATGTTATATCGTGCAGGCGAAGACCTATTTCCTTCCCCTAGGTCCCATACCATCTAAATCCGTACCAAAGGACATCATACATTTTATTGTGCTTTATTCTGATAGATTTTGTCCACCTAAGCATTTTTATTATGGCACCGAAGCTGTAGCACCGCTTCACATTTGTGTCAAAATGTATGAAAAGACAGACTTTTTAACTTATTTAAAATCAAGTAGGTAGGTATAGCGGTGCTACAGCTTCGGTGCCATAATAAAAATGCTTAGGTGGACAGAATCTATCAGAATAAAGGACTTTTGCTTTTTGGCCGGCACTTTCACATTTGGACCAAAATGGATGATGGCCTTTAGTCAAAATCGGTCCAGTGGTCTATAGCCTCCACCCATGAAGTTTTCGCTACCGAAAACTATCGGATATAGGTACTACTCACAGTTAATGCGAGTGAAAGAGAGGAAACGATAGTTTACGGTAGCGAAAACAGTTTGCATCAAGCATCAACTCATGGTGAGGCCACTGGGCACGAAAACGTAGACAGACGGACTTTCACATTCATAATAATTATTTGTATGGCTATGGATTAGTATGGATGGTAAGCAGATTAGTAAGTTTTTACGCTTTCACCGCTTTTTTTTAATAACCAGATCCTGGCTAGGTGTTATGGTTACAGTTGCTGTCGGGAAACATTGGAATACTTCCGAATTATTAACTTATGGTTCACAAGATATAGCCTGTCCCTGCCAAAATGAAGGTTTGCTTTGGCATGGACCATTTAAATCACTTATATTATTTTTCAGTCTTTTTTGGGACTAATTCCGAAAAAGTGGGACTAGTTAGGACTAATTGGGGAGAAATTTTCCATGTAGTCAGAATTGCGGTTTTCAAAGTGAGCCATGCCAAATGTAGGACATTTATTTTGGACCAGTCTTTAATGGAGCCCCTAGACTCTAGACCAGGGATGCACAGACTTATGGAGACCATGGGCCACTTGGGCAAATGATAAACTAATGGCAGGCCACCAGCACAACATAAAAACATAAAAAAGCCAAAAAAAAGATTTTTTTTCATATGAACGAGGGAATATTTTTGCTGGCGGGCCACTAGCATATTGCCGACGGGCCACATGTGGCCCGCGGGCCGCAGTCTGTGCATCCCTGCTCTAGACGATCAAGCATTTCTTGTCAATCATTTACATTGCATTTACCATATGGGGGTGTGGCCTACTTTTGATTGGCCACAATAATCTAGCTATTCTGTGGTGCTTTACGATGTGGTTGTTATGGGAAGCGGTCGTTTTGGGAATAGTCCTTATGGGAAGTGGACGATCTGGGAATGGTCATTCTGGGATGTGGTCCTTTTGGGAAGTGGTCATTTTAAGAAGTGGACATTATGGACCTAAAGGCTTGTCAAGCATCGCTCCTAGACGATCAAAATGTGATTGACATGCAATGCACTGCTTGTCAATAATTTACATTGCATTTACCATTTGGGAACGTGGCCTACTTTTGATTCGCCTCCGTAATCTATGTTTTCTGTGGTGTTTGTCAAGCATCGCTTCTAGACGATCAAAATGTGATTGACAAGCAATGCAATGTAAATGATTGACAAGCAATTTTGATTGTTTAGGGGGTCCATAAGTACCTATGGGTATTAATTATTAGTCATAATAAATTATTCTAATTTTAATGTTACCAAAATATGAAATATTGGGAATAAAATGTACAAAAAAAATTGTGTTTCATTCTGATTATCTTTATATCTCTTGAAAAAATTACAGATTACTGCGATTCATGCGCAATGTCCCCGATTTCACTGTGCCTGTAGCTGTCGAAAGTGCGCATGTTATAAAATGTAGAACACATTTGATGTTTGGGGGACGATGTTGGACGTTTTTGATAAAGGGGAACAATAACGACTGGACTGGACTGCTCATGTTTCGTCAATAATAACAACGAAATAATTTTTCGTTGATAAGTTTTTTTAAAGATTAGATTCGTAGATAGAATTTATAACGGATTTTCTGCTGTACGCATGTCAGTATTTTAATTACTTTTAGGCCGTTGGCATTCAACGCCATCGCCTTTGCTACTCATCTGACATTTAAATGTCATTTGCATAAAAACAAAATGTCAATGGGTGCATTCAGCAGGCCAATCGCTGAGTCATTGAACGTCATGGAAAGTAAAAAAAAAACATTACAAACTTTCAATGGCCATATTAAAATGTATAGATGTTTGCTGGAATCATATATAATTATACAATTCCAGCAAACATCTTGAAGCTTTTTCGTCGGTGTGGGGAATCGGCGATAAGTACGTGGCTCGTGCATGTGCGCTTGCAAGCGACCAATAGCGCGCGCTCCTCTCCCGCCACCCCCGTACCTCACTGCTACGCATACTCAAAATACGCATTCTGCACAATACCCACTTGATTTCAAGATGTTTGCCGGCTACTGTACTGTGGTGACCGATGACTTAGCGGTTGGTCTGCTGGAATGTACCCAATGTCAAAATCAGTTGGTCAATTTGTCAAACAAATAGACGGGTGGATTATCTTTGTCCTTTGTGATTTTGCATTATCATTCTAATTTATCTAACAAATAGATGATTAGTGTCCACTAAACAACGATGGCTACAATAGCAGATTTAAGGAGCTCTTTCGAAGCAAAGTTAAAGGACGGTATACCTAACCCACCGGGCGAATTCTATCCATCCGATTTGGAGCGTGTGAAAGAAGATAAATACTTGCAAAGGGTATTGAATCATGAGGATAATGACGTCAAACGAGCTACGGATATGCTGTGGGAGATCCTATTGTGGCGGAAGACAGTCGGGGCCAACGAGATTAACGAAACAAACATACGAATGGACTACTTGAAAGAGGGCATCTTTTTCCCTCACGGTCGCGACATCGATGGCAGTCTGATCCTTATTATCAAGTCCAAAATGCATGTCAAAGGTCAAAAGGACTTTGAGGAGATAAAAAAAATACTTATTTACTGGCTGGATAGAATCGAAAGGGAAGAAAATGGTAAAAGAATCACTCTTTTCTTCGATATGGATGGCTGTGGACTTAGTAACATGGATATGGAACTGATAAAGTATGTTATTAGTTTGTTCAAGTTGTATTATCCATACTTTTTGAATTACATTGTTATTTATCAAATGCCTTGGGTGATGAACGCTGCATTTAAAGTTGTGAAGTCGTTATTGCCCGCGAAAGCAGTTGAGCGAATGAAGTTTGCGAATAAAGAGACGTTGAAAGAGGTCGTACCTCCGGAGCAGGCTTTGGTGTGTTGGGGTGGTAAAGACCCGTATACGTTTGAATTTGTGCCGGAAAATAGAGGTAGTTCGGAGCATACTCCGAAAAAAGTTACGTTTGCGGAGCAGGGTGACAGCCAGCATTCTCCTGGGGAGATGCTACAATTGATTCCGAACGATACAATTCTTTTTAAGAATGAAAATGAAGAGTTGTCCAGTCAGTTCACAATCACAAATATGGATGAAAGTGCTATATCCTTCAAAATACGTACAACTTCACCGGAAAAGTTCCGAGTGAGGCCGAGCTCGGGAACTCTACCCAGTGGTGCATCACAAACCGTTTTAATCGTAGTGCAACCCGGTTTCCAACTGCGTACAGTAACGAAGGATAGGTTCCTTGTGATGTCGGTTCAAATACCAAAAGCTGATTTATCTGGTAAAGAGCTTGCTGAAGTCTGGCAGAATTCTACAGGCAGTAAAATTGATGAGTATCGTCTCAAATGCCAGTTCCCTGAAAAAGATTTGTCGAGGAATGGTAACATCATCGACGGTAAAATTATTGAAAAACCCGATTCGATAACAAATGCTTTGAACAATCTGCAGCAAAACTATGAAATTCTCCATAATGATATGAGAAAGTTGAAAATGATGCATTTTTTAACGTTATTCATGACCGCTGTCGCTGTTATTCTCGGCTACCTCGTTTACAAAAACACGAGCGAAGAGGGAAGGTACTGTGAGCGAATTTAGCCCTTAAATATAGTGGTATTAGATGCCACTGTTAATATAGACTATGTATTGAACATAATTCTTTTTGCTATATTGTTGTTCAATACCGTACTGTTCGTTGTATATTGCCAGTTGGTTCGTAGAGTTGAAACTCTCCATGTACCCAAGTAGTGTATATTTGACTTAGAATAAAAACAAGCTAGAACAATGGTTCCCTACAAAGTGCACTGTCAAAAGTGAGGCAAATAAAACTGAGCTAAAATGGCTTAGTTTTCCGTTTTTTATTCTTCATTTTTCGTTACCTATAAGAACGAAAAAGTTTTTCCCTACCTTTATAGAATTGGTTACTATTTTATTGAATTTTAGTTACGATTAGTTTAGGTAACATAATACGAATTATTAAAAACTGACCCATTTTGGCTCAGATTTTTTGCCTCACTTTACAAGGACTGCTTCTATGTTATTATTCTAAGATATTTGGTGTAAATTGCGAACCGTTTCTAAACATCACAGTGATTTTGTCCAAGCGATAACATTTAGGGCCTATTTCAATGGATAATGAAGTATCATCTAGCTTAATTTAAAAAATGTTTTTTTTTTCTATTCTAAAAAAATTAAATTATAGGTCACAAAATTTTATCTGCAATTACAATGCGATTAAATTGAAAATGGACAGTGATTCGCTGCAACTTCACTCTAGACTGTATGGCGAAGAGAAAATTGTACAGATTAAAATATGTCGTGGTCGTATTGTTGTACAGCAAGCATTCTGAAGTTTGCCACTTCTGTTGCACATTGTTAAATTAATCGCATTGTTAGTTCATAATAGTATTAAAAATTCAATTAGCCTTTATTTATAAGTTTTGTATAATATCATATTTGATAAACAAAAAAAATCTTTCTTTAAGATTTGTCCATTAATTTAATTGGAATTTAACTGGAACTTGTGAAACTAAATTGTATGGCCCTAATTCTAATAAATAACTTATAACAACTTAGACAAAAGTTCATTCCAAAAATTATATTGGCCAGATCAGTCGATTTTCATACAAACGAGGTAACTTTGAAGCCTTGGTTTTCTGCCAGGGATTGACTTAACTGTGATCTGATGATGGCCATCCAGGGAATGAATGGAGAAGATTCAGATCGCTTTACACACCCAACTGATCTGATCGGCATTTTAAGAGATATGAGGAACAGAGTTTTCAAATTCAGATTTCCATACATTTTTCTGCAAAATTCGTTATTTTTACATATCCTTATATCTCTTAGAATGTTAAGCAGATCAGTTGGGTGTGTATTGCGATCTGAATCTCCTCCAATCACTCCCTGGATGACCATCATCAGATCACAGCTAGATCAATCCTTGGCGGAGAACCAAGGCTTCAAAGTTACCTCGTTTGTATGAAAATCGACTGGTGTCCTTCATTATCTGGCCACCACTATAGGTACCTATAAACATTCCTTAGAATATTTCTTATATATATTGTTAACTTAACCATATTTAAAGTTTTAATACTGTTAATTCCTTTTTTTACTTTTATACTTACTCATATACTTTATTAACTTATATTATAAGCCTATTATTAGGTTCCTATCTTTAAAATTACCAATGTTTCACACTTACATTGTTATCTTTCCTAATCAGGTATTTTGCAATTAGGTAGATACTTCAGTTTATTTGGAAATAGTACACACGACGGCACTTCAGACGTGGCCTCCTTTTTATACATATTTATGGTTTTTTACGTTTGAATTATTGTTCTTTTCTATACTATGACATTGCTTTTGTTCGATTAGATTGTGTCGCTTTTAACTGTCTTTGCTGGTTGTGTGTGGTAAAATGCGTATTAAAATATTATTTAAAGCCTCGCTCACTCATCATAATGTTGATTGACCTCTATGCCCTACATATAAAAGCTGTTTTCGCAGTTTAACTGTATAACCTGACGTGCTGTCGTGTGTACACAACAAGATGGTTGTTTACCACCTGTAATCATCAATTTTCATTTATTGTCTCAAAAAACATTTGCAAAATATTCGCTATCTTTCGATGACAATGAAATCCATATCTATTCAATAAAAGTTTACAGTGCGATGTAAACTTGATGGCGGCTGTGAAGTTAGGCGCACGTCATTGCGCAATACATTAGATTAGGGTTTAGTAGTATCACAGAATAGATAATAGTACTAGCGTACAGAAGTTGCACTCCGCAAAATCGTTTAAATAAATTGCGACTCTTGCTCCGACACAATAAAGTGCAATTCAGGTCGCACAGCGCTCCCTTCGCTCCAAAACATTCACTTAGTAGTTGCCTCTCTTTCTATCGCGTAGGTCTTATCTTTTCTGATGTATGAAATTTGTCCTCTCAGAGGACGCCGAGCGCTTCAGACTCGCGCGCGGAGTGACAGAGCCCTGGTAGTATACAACGTGTTGAAAAAACTCCATAAAGCTGAATATGGTAGATAGGGACCATCAAACTGACACATCGCACTACACCTAAGTATGTACAGCATTTTTTTTTCACTTTTTCTCTACTTATTCCATTATCTAAATTATGCTTTATAAAGAGTATAATCAACTACTTATTATATTTAATTTAGTATAGCACTGAGGTATAATGTACTAATATTAGTTCAGTTAGTTTATATGGTAGAATTTATTTATGGGAAAGGTTGGAATGGTAAAAAAGATGTGAAATAACAAGAATTTAGTTTTAGATTTTAAGTGCCACATGCTTCGATCAAGAATATCCTAGATAACGCTTCACGAACTAAAATAGTACGCAAAAATAGCACCTCAAATAGCGTCCCACTTACAAACATGGCGCTTATTTTGTATATAATCACCTCTTGTACAAAAACACATCTTTTATCACTTACTTTGTGCAGAATAAGCGCCCAGTTTGAAAGTGGGACGCTATTTGAGGTGCCATTTTTGAAACTCTGACCGGACACCTAGAGTATTGTTGATCGAAGGCCACATGTTAATTTAGGCATTATGTTGTAGACTTTTTACTGTCGTGGGTTCGAATCAGAATTTATTTATGGGAAAGGATGGAATGGTAAAAAAATGTGAAATAACAAATATTTAGTTTTAGATTTTAAGGGCCACATGTTAATTAGGCATAATGTTATAGACTTTTTACTGTCGTGGGTTCGAATCCTCTGTTATGTACAGTCGGCAGCACGTCAGGGTTAAACAAAACTGGAAAAAATCTGCAATTTATTTTGTGTCTTAATATCATCGCTTTTAAGTTTAAAATTCGAATCGAATGTGCTTAGTCTTGTCGTGGTAGCCCTGTGTGCCGTGGACTGTACGTAAAACAGGCGTACATTATCAGTGGCGCTACCATGAGTTGATGCAAACTGTTTACGTTACCGTAAACTATCGTTTTGTCTCTTTCACTCGCACGGACTGTGATGTGAGCAGTATATCCGATAGTTTACGATAACGTAAACAGTTTGCATCAACTCATGGTAGGGCCACAGGTTAAACAGTTAAAATGTTTCAAACTGTAAGGCATCTGACAAAGAAGTTGCTATGGCAAAGTACTAAAGTGATAAGCGATTTTCATTGCTGACTGTATGTACCACTGTTTCGCGATGCTACAGGCGTCAAAGTCAACATGCTACGTCGGATGTGACGTCGTGTGTACATGCTATGACGTCGTGTGTACTCAAGACGGCACCTCAAGACTATACATGTTGACCTTGAGACCGCCTTTATGCCCTACGTAATAAAAGCTGTTTCCGCAGTTTAACTGTATAACTTGACGTGCTGTCGTGCGTACATTGTTTGAGCCCCAGTAAAGATTTTTCATATTATTTATTATAAGTTAATACCATAATATACCTATCCGTTATTTATTGTGTTTAGTACAAATATTGCTTGTTTGCGACTAAGTTATAAGTAGCAGAAAAAAATGTATTGCGTTTTTAAGACATTTAATAAAGTGCCTGCTACACGGCTGCCAATCGTCCCAACTATGGGACGTGACTAGAGATGTGCCGGGTGGGAATATTCCCGGCAATATTGGGAATATTCCCAACAAATTAGGAATATTACCGGCAATATAGGTATTGGGAATATGCCCGGAAATATTGGGAATATTCCCAACAAACTAGGAATATTCCCGGCAATATAGGTATTGGGAAAATTCCCAGAAATATTGGGAATATTCCCAACAAATTAGGAATATTCACGGCAATAGGTATTGGGAATATTCCCGGAAATATTGGGAATATTCCCAACAAATTGGGAATATTCCCGGCAACGGCACATCTTTAGACGTGACCCCAACCAGGGTGACCTTAGTGGTTTACAGCCGTGTAGATTTGCAATAAAAAGAGGTTATAGAACCGAAACAAGCTGAGATGGTTGGCAACCAAGGTCACCTTGGTTGGGACATGGTTGGCAACCGTGTAGCAAGCACTTAAGAAGCCTCACAATGTAAATTTTGTATGTGACAATGTAAATAAAAATTAGACAACATCACAAACATTGTTCTGATTCCAAAGTATCTATTTTTTTAATCATATTTCCTCGCACTGCTTCTGCAAGAAAAATAAAGTCCTGTGAGATGACCAGGTTATCTCATAGGAATAGATTTTCCTCGCAGATAACTGTTAAAAAAATAATTATATGTAAGGAAAATTTAATAATAATAAATGACCATGATAATATCTTCAAGGAACTAGTTTTTATTTACAAAGTTAATAATAGTCCGGAAAAACTCCAAATGTATGGTAGCCCTACCCTTAGGAACTCGTCATTATAAAAAAACCTGCTAGTTGGTGTAAAAATATTTTACAACAGTTGCATAATCATATTACTTACTTTACCTTGGTTTTTGTGGTAAGTTACTTAACACACTGTTAATAAAAATAAATTACTTTTTACTTAGTAGTGGCACAGATAATATAATACTATAGGTAGTGGTAAGCTTTAATTGTTTCTAAATCGTTGAGTAAGTACAGTCAACGGCACGTTGGGTTAGCTGGGTACCACAAGTACCACAACCCAACTTCAATCAATGATGTTGGTGTAACAATGACAAAGTCTATTTATCATAATATCACTGTAAGAATACTTTATTGTGTAGGTAGGTACCTACACTGTTTTTTAACCCAAATAAATTTAAAAAAAAACATTTTAAACGTAACTAAGGCGACGCCACTTATGGGATATAGGGGCCTTAATAAGACAACAAAGTCGAAATATCTCTGTATAGTAGGTAGGTATTCAAATTAAACGATAGAGTCTGGCCAGCGAGTCGTGTCATTAGATATTTTTTCAATCTTTGGGATGGCAACATTATTTAAGCTGTCAAACGGTTGTTTCAACAGCTCGGAAAGCGTCTCAAAACATTGATACTTTCAATATGGGTTTCTTCCCCGCCCGACTCTGCATTATTTTTTCATTTTTGCGTTATATTAAGTTCGGAGTTTTAGTGACAATGATAGTGATAGTGATGATTCTGATGTTAACTTGGGCATTGAATTTTTGGATCCTGATTTTGATTATGAAACTGAATAAATATATGGTATAATAACATAAAACGTAGTTTTATGTTATATACTGTTTATATATATATTCGTTCGATTAGTACAATCTCTGTAGTATTCAGCTATCTACACATTATTATATTGAAAAAAAGTGATTAAAAGTCCCAACAAAAAAATATATAATGAAAGTATCAAATTGATATATCGCAGTTTTTAAAGTGTGTACCTACAGCTACAAAATTTTCAAATTTGCCGCGTTTTTGAGATGACACGACTCGCTGGCCAGACTAACTTAAAAATTAAGGACAATTTAGTAGGTAAGGTAGGTACCTACTTAATTATAAAAAACTTTAGTAGGTACTTACTACTTACTTTGTGGCGATTTATTATATTATATTTACCTACATTTTATCTAGGTATTTTGTGCTGTAATGTACCTACCTAAGTAAGTACTTACCTATTAAAAATCTAAAATATGATGATTATGAGATAACAGTAATAATAGTAGGCTTACCTTGGGCTAACATTGAATATTTATTTAACTGTGTTCATGTCGTAGGATATTATATACAGACGGACGTACAGACAGACAGACAACAAAGTGATCCTAAGTATAAGGGTTCCGTTTTTTCCTATTCAGGTACGGAACCCTAAAAATATCTGATATCGAATGTCAAAACAATATTGTAGATGTAGAGCCCATGTTTTTACCCGACTGCGGGTTATGTTTTTCGCGCGTATCTTGTAAGTATGTTTGTATGTAATATTCTTTATTAGGTACCTCATATCTTTCAAACGGCTGAACGGATTTCTATGATTAAGATATCGTTAGATTTGTCTTTTCAGCCCAAGTGTTCTTGAGAAGGTGGCGTTATAAAAAAACCAACATGGCGGCTGTACGGTGCTATTATACGTAGTGATTTTTTTTTTATAATACTAATATGGGTGTCAAATTAATTACTTTAGCTTTACACAGGTGTTGGCGCCACCATCTAGGGGCCCTATTTCATAAACATTACAATTTGTAATTTACTGCGGTACCTCTACCTACCTAATTTTCATAGATACATTGCGGTGTCTGTGATTATTTTGGTTTCAAATTGGCGACGCAATGAACACCAAACGATCGTTTATTTAGTTGTAATATCGGCCTACTCAACTCAAACCTCAACTCGATCGATTGCTTTGACTATTGCTTTGGTTTATGACGTCAGTGTACTGTCCGTCTTTGTCATCATGTTCTGATAATATATGACAAAAACCATACAAAAACGGATAGAGCAATGCTATCGCTTTCAGATAGGCCGCAGAATACATATGGATAGGCGGTATCCGCGACCGCAGTGGGTAGCGGTATACCCGAACGGTATTTTGTATGGCATTACCGCAGCTGTTGCGAAACCCGGAACCGCATACCGTGTGGGCACGCGGTAGGTACGTACCGCGTGCTCGCGTCGCCCGCCAGTACCGTAACCGCCACCGGTACAGGATACCGGTCAGATTTGAGTAGGCCTTTACTACGGTAGTGTTTATGCAATAGGCCCCTGATTGACTTTAATACTAGCTTATTTTATAACATGGAATCGTGACGTTTTAGGAAATTATTTCGTTTAAACAATTCTTGTTCGTATTGGTAGGTACTAGCTATCGATTTACACAGGTGTCATGCATGGCCGGGTGAATATGCTGTTTCTTACTTCCTGCGTCATTGTTCTCACTCGAAAATGTTTAAAAATCCAATGCATCACAAGGAATAAATTAAAAATATGGCATCATTTATATTAGAGTAGCTACAATAATAAATTGTATAAATTTGAAACAGCGTAGATTCACCCGGCCGCTATTTTTAAAAATAAAAAAATGGCCGACACATAGGTATACCGACTTACCGACTACCGGTATGTACTTGTTTGGTATGTTTTCCTGAATACAAAAAGTGCGGTAGTCACTTCCTAGGGATGGGGGGCAGGCGCGGTCCGAGGGGGGGGGGGAGGTCACGGGGACATGACCCCCCCAAAATCGTACATGATGTCACATAGAAAAACCTTCTAACAATTTACAAAAAAGCAATAATAATTAGTTTGACGACCTATGTGGTGCAGTGGTCAACATACCGCCTACCACGCAAGAGGTCCCGGGTTCGATTCCCGGCCGGGCAGAAATTGAAATGATGAATTTTAATTTCTGTGACGGCTCTGGGTGTTACTATGTATATTTAAAAGTATATCAGTATTATATCAGTTGTCTAGCACCCATATTACAAGCTTTGCTTAGTTTCGGGCTAGATGGCGCTGTGTGAAATTGTCCAAGCCTTTATTTATTATTTATTAGTGACCCCCCAAAATTTCAGGCTGCGACCACGCCTGATGGAGGGGGGTGCTGTGACGTAGCAAAGATGGCGGCCGGCCCATTCTATTAAACGGTATTTCTAGATAACTATTGAACCGTTTTTCGGTTTTTCACATAGGTAGGTAGGTATACTTATCTCTGAAACTATGCGTTTTAGCGAAATAGGCTTTATAAGTATTAAATCAAAGCTGATTTTTGCTACACGTTTTATTCAGTCAAGTTGTTTGATATCTTGTATAGTTTTCCAGATTGTCTGTCAACATGCTTAAGGTGAAGCTTCAGGTCAATCTGCCGTGCTTAAGAAGCCGAATTTGCCATGTTGGTTTTTTATAACGCCACCTTCATAAGGCGCTGTAGCTAGTGAAACTAGCGCCGCCACTACATTTATTTTTATTACTCGTAAACCAAGTCAATATTAAAAAAAAAAAAAAACCCCGCCTGCATAAAAAGACAAGTCGACTGAAACAATGGAAACAAGATTAAATAAATATTAAAGGCAACATGTCATAATAACATGCAGTCGGAGGCATGCATAAAGAAAGTGACATTATGAATGATTGAATTATATGCCTCCGACTGCATGTTATTATGACATGTTGCCTTTAATATTTATTTAATCTTGTTTCCGTCTTTTCAGTCGACTTGTCTTTTTATGCAGGCGGGTTTTTTATTTTTTTTATTTTTTTTATTTATCTCTTTTCAGTTGACTTATCTTTTGATGCAAGTGGGTTTTTTTTAATTTTTTTGAATTTATTTTTCGTTTACTTGTCTGACTTGTTTTTTGATGCATGTGGGTTTTTAGTTTTTGGACCATCTCTTTTATTTTCACTAATTTCATTGGTCATAAACAATCAAATGACATATTGTTCTTATTACATAATTTTATTTGCCATTCTCTTCATTTAAAATAATGTTATTATCCATAACAATGATTTTCCATAATACTTATTTATTACAATATTTGGCAAAACAAATCGTTTTCTTTATTTCAGCAAAGAAATAATGAAAAAAGCCAGCATAATTCATATTTATTAAAGAATTATTAATATTTTGACCAATCAAGATAATTTATTTTTTATACTAATAGAGAATTTTTGAGAGCTTTGGCATTGAATCTCAATTTAAAACGACAAAATTGTGGAACTTAAATAAAATTGTTAACTCATATTTGATTTGTCCATCAGCCATATTTAATGTCCCCACTGCTGGGGCACAGGCCTTCCTTATGGGTAGATATATTAATTTATAAAATATATTTATTTATATATTTAATTTATAAAATTGTAATTAGCTTTATGATTATACGATTTAGGTTTTTTTTTAATATTTAATTTTTAAATATAATGAGTAGGCATGCAATTGCAATTTGCATGCAGTGCAATCAGGCATTCAGCATGCAAGCAAGCGTGCAGCATGCAAGCAGGCATGCAGCAGGCACGCATTATGCAAGCAGGCGTGCAGCAGTAATTCAGCATGCAAGCAGGCATGCAGCATACAAGCCAGGCATGCAGCATGCAAGCAGGTATGCAGCATGCAAGCAGGCATGCAGTATGCAAGCCAGGCATGCATGCAGCATGCAAACAGGCAAGCAGCAAGCAATCAGGCATGCAGCATGCAACATGCTCGCAAGCAATAGGGAGCTCCGCTGCGAGTGGTCACACCACTAACCTAACCTACTGGTAGGTGCATTAAAGGTTTTTCTTTCGACCCCCCCGAGCAAGGGGGGCCAGCCCCTCTGCACCCCCCGGCAGCATACAAGCAGTTATGCATGCAACATGCATGCAAGCATTATGGAGCTCCGCTGCGAGTGGTCAAACCACTAACTTAACCTAACCTACCAGTAGTGGTGGTTGCATTAAAAGTTTTTATTTATAACCCCTAGGTACGTTTAGGTGAAAAGATACGTTATAAGTTATGTATATTATGTCAATTATTGATTATGTCAAATAATATGGCAACTGGTGTGACGGCAACGGCATGGCTCTCAACGCTAACAAATGCTCCTTCATACGTTTTACAAGAAAGTCTCAACCTTTCTCTTCTTCCTATAAAATTAAGGGAGACAACCTACAGGAAACGACTGAAATTCGGGACCTTGGTGTCATAATTGATTCAAGACTAACATTCACAAATCACATAACCAAAATAGTAGCCAAAGCTTCGCAGATGATGGGGTTCATATTAAGGAACTCAAAGCAATTCAACACAGCCACAGTGTTATTATTGTACAATGCTTTAGTTCGGAGTCAATTGGAATATTGCAGCGTTGTGTGGAACCCTCAGTACGCCGTGCATTCCCAACGACTCGAGCAGGTCCAGCAAATGTTAACCAGACGCCTCGCTTTCAAGGCTTCCGGCTTTTCTCATCGAAATCCGTACGAGCAGCGAATGGCTTTCTTCGAACTACAGACGTTGCGTGATCGACGCACAATTCAGGACTTAGTGTTTCTGCATAAGACCATTAACTTTTCCTCTAACTGCGAGCGGATCCTTGAACGTTTTTCTCTCACAGTCCCATACAATATGCCTAGAAAACCTATTGCCAAAACTTTCCATCCAGCGGCAAGCCGGACAAATTTGGGTAGGCAGTCGCCTGTCGTCAGAATTGGCAACGAATACAACCACATTGGCGCAATGCTGCCTGATCTCGATGTGTTCTCCGATTCTCTAAATAGTTTTAAGATTCAGATTGGAAAGCACTTTGTAAAATGTAATTCATTTGTTTATTTGTTTATTTTATTGGAAAACCAACAGCAACAATATTACTATAAGCTACAATATGTTAAACAGAAAGCCAATTACAGGTTTTCACTTATTACAGGTTTTCATGTTCCATTTTATTTTAATTTGATTTAATTTTGATTTTAGTTTTCTTATAAGTTTATAACTTACTGTTTTAATTGAATTTGTGTAACTTACTACGAATGTTGTGTATACCTATAATAAGCGTACATATAAGAACCGATCCATAAATCTTGTTGCTGCATTGTTGTATATATATGCTGTTGGTGTACCTTTTTAATAAATAAATATATAAATAATATTTTCACTCCTCTTGCTCAAAAAGTGCGTCATTGTAACGTACAAGAGTCGAGATAAAATAGCATAATAAGCCCTAGGGGATAAAGTTTTTTCTTTTTTAATGTTTGTCTATTACCAATGAGCGTACTAAAACGAAAAAGTTTTTATTCATAATCACGAATAAAAACTCGCTCGACTTAATACTGGGGGTCTATTACGAAAAGTTTAATGCGATACACGCGGCTGCGTCCGTGCTTCGTTCTGATTGATTCCTATTACAAAGCACTTGCGTATGTGATATTGCAAAGTGATTGCGTAAATTTGACAGTTTTTCTCTAGTGGATCCGTCATTATTCGTTCAATAGACTATGGACTACGATAGCTACATTGAAAATATTTGTAATAACTATAACCGACGAACTGCGGACGACTATCGTGACCAAGTTTCGTAATAGGCCCCCAGTTTCTCATTCTTATTTTTGAAAATGGAACTAAAAGCATCTCTTCGGTAAAATCATAGACTTATTTATACTCTGTGTACAGAGTGAATCGTAGAATGCGTGTTTGTGTTGCTTAGCTGCTACAGCAGAAATTAAAAAAGGTACCATGGCGCGAAATCTTTAGAATTTTTTTATAATTACAAACTGATTGAATTGTGTGACTGTAATTGGAAAGAAATAATTTTAATCTTCTGCCGTCAAGCACAAATCATTTATTTAAATATTGTACAAAAAGTTGATGAAGTGGAGGAAAAAAAACGAGTGGATTCGTTTACGGAAGTAAGTAAGTTGGTATAAACTATTTAATATTGTATTTTATTTTCTCGCAATCGTAGTGAAAAGTATAGTGTAACACACGACGCTAAAACCCATTGTAACTCGGTTTCTATTTATTCCCTCGCTCAAGCTCGGGAATAAAAATACCTCGTATGCAATGGGTACTTTTAGCGTCTTGTATAACAATCTACTATTATAGGAACTAATCATTATGACACTTGTTATTATGGCACCTAATTTTATGGCAAATGAAAAGTATGGCTAATGGATTGTTATGTCATACGTTGTTAGTATAAAAGTCATTATTACAAATGAATATTATGACCGAGGATCATTATGGCAAGTGAAATTATTACAAATAAAATTATGATAAACAAAAGAATACCCATTGTCATATCATAACACGATGACAAGGACGGACAGTGCACTGACGTCATAAACCAAAGCCAGAGTCAAAGCGATAGAGTTAGGCGGTAGAGCCGCAGATCGTGAACAGGGGGCTAATTGTCTAATTTAAAAATCTATCGCAATCGCTTTCATTTGACAGATGGACTTGAGACATTGCTGCATTTCTTAGGGTTAGTTTTTATTTGTGCCAAAAAGAAGCATCAATGTGTTACATCCTGAAAGCGATTGCGATAGATTTTGAAATTGGACATTCTACTGCATGTTTTGCGTTCTGCGAATGCTGCGCGTAGCAGCTACGCCGTAGCGCCCGTAGTTGCTTTGCTACGAACGGGGCCCAAGTCTGCTAAATGTAGTAATCTTATAATGAATCACAGACTTTGATAGTATTGTATGGAATTAACAAGCTTATCGCACGTAATTTTATAGTTTAAAATTGGCTTTTTGTACATATCTCATAATGTATCTCATACTACCTAATAGGTACCTAATTATATATCTTAATTTCCAAAACCGCAAATATAACTTTGTCATTCATAGCAACACTGTGAAAAACAAATTTATTTTTACAGACGAAAAATGATAGTGGGATTAAATATGGTATGGTATATAAGGTAACTACGGAACCTTACGGCGCGTGGCCCGACACGCACTTGGCCGGTTTTTTTATTATCCTTGTGTGCGTATGCTGATTGCTGATGTATCTCTTCTAACGCTATGTATTAGAAGAGCGTAAGAAATGACTTTATATCGCGTGATATTATAGCGTTTAATCACGTTTAACTGTCAAAAAGACAAAGGAGTTTGACAGTTGAGTGTCGATGAAATGCTATATCACGCGATATAAATCGGTCATGCTAGGCAGGCAGATATTATGGCTAAGTTTTATTTGTAAGTGCGTTTTTCGTGCTTGCCTTTAGGTTGCTTGCACATAGATTTAAGGCGTTATTATTCCAAACATAGGACAAATAAAATAAGTCATTTTATTTAATTTCTTAAGACGTAGTAAAACACCGCGAATAATATAGAGGAACTGAATATAAAAATAAAAAATACGTTTCATCACTTTGAAAATTGGTTTGCTAACAATAATCTTATATTAAATACAAATAAAACATCTGCTCTGCTATTCAGGACTAATGCAAAAGACAAAGATTCTTTAGATTCTATAGTAAATGAGTTAGGTATAGATTCTATGGAAATAGTTAAATTCTTGGGTATCCATATTGACAGAGACTTAAATTGGAAAAAGGAATTAGAGGTTTTAGAGTCCAGCATAAGCTCAGCATGTTATGCTATACCTTAAGAGATGAAATAACTTTAGATCAACTCAATTTTTTTTATTTTGCACTTGTTGAGTCTAAACTCCGTTACAGTATTATGATCTGGGGTAATAGCTATAAATATAATATTTCAGCAGCATTTGTATTACAAAAGCGAGCTATCCGCACTATGAAACGTATTCCTCAGATAGAGTCATGTAAACCACATTTCGAAACTTTAGGTATATTAACTGTCCCGTCTTTATATATTTTTACCTTATTAACATTTGTAGTGAAAAATTTGCACAAATTTGAGTCAAATGATGATAGAATACGGAGAGAACTCACACGCCGAAAACACTTGCAAATTGCTGTAGTACCTACGTTAAATATTGTCAGTCACTGCGTAAGATACCAAGCAATTAAGTTTTATAATGCCCTGCCAGTGGAGTTAAAAACTATTTATAATGTTAACAAATTTAAAGACAATCTTAAGTCTTACTTATTGAAAAAATGTTACTATTCCACTGATGATTATTTAAATGACAGAAATAATCACTTATTTCTATCATTTAAATAATCATCAGATCAATTGAATTTGCTAAGTTTTTGTTTTATGTTTTATTTTATTACCCGACTGCAAAGAAAGGGTTATGTGTTTCGCGCGTATCTTGTAAGTATGTTTGTATGTTTGTATGTATGTATGTTTGTATGTTTGTATGTATGTATGTTTGTATGTTTGTATGTTTGTATGTATGTATGTTTGTATGTAATATTCTTTATTACCTCATATCTTTCAAACGGCTGAACGGATTTCTATGATTAAGATATCGTTAGATTGGTCTTTTCAGCCCAAGTGTTCTTAAGGTGGCGTTATAAAAAAACCAACATGGCGGCTGTACGGTGCTATTATACGTAGTGAAAAAAAAATTTTTTTTTTAGAATACTGCAATATGGGTGTCAAATTAAAGGGCTTATTATAAGGATTTCAAAAAGGTATATCATGACCATAATATAATTATAAAAAAAACAATAAAATAAAAAAAGTAAATTATATTACGCAAATGCGAGCGGCCGCTATAAACATGTCAATGAGAAATTTATATTTTGTTTGTGTATGTTAGCCACATTCATGATGAAAAAATAGGCTATAATATCATCCCAAAATCCCTCGGGATCGAAGCCTCAGGCTATGCCGCAGGGCACGGCTAAGTTAATCAATAGATGGCGCTGTAGCCGAGTACATCGCGGTATGGTTTTGTATTCATCATCAATAGATTTCTAGTTGCATAGACCATATCAATAGATGGCGTTGTAGCCAAATACATCTCGGTATGGTTTAGCTCTCTGTAGAATATATAAGGTCTTTTGTGTTTGTACTGAAAATATAACGATAATAATAAAAGAAACGATAACGAGAAATAAGAAGAAACGATTCTCGTTTATGGTCTTTATAACAATTAACAACTTTTTTAATTGATAATTATTTTCATACGATTCCATCTAGCTAGCTAGAGTACATTCATTATTTATTATACTAGATTCCATCTATCTAATTGGAACGCGTGTTGCATTACTTTACTTGCATTAATATTGAAAAAAAAAATATTAAAGAAGTAGATTTTGTTAGGTTTTGTAGCAAGTATACCTAGTTTAGTTAGGACTAAGGAAAAGGGCGTATTTTTATTTTCTTGTACCATAGTTCATAAATATAAAACTGCAATAAAATACTATATGATATTTTTTTTCTAATCATAAATATATAAATTAACTGAATATTCATATGTTTTTAAAGTTAGTACCATATCTTTTAAAATAAAAAATAGTTTAATGTGCTAGACCTGATAAAAGGCTCCATTGAGTTACGAAAAGTTAATAGAATTTTTACAAATTAAATAGGCCAGTAATTATAAAATAATATTTATTTGGAACATAATCAGTCAATACTACAATTATTTATTAGATATTAAACATTTAAACACAACTTGAGCAATAAAAATCTCTAAATGCTCTCCTTTGAGTTACAGATTGGTCATAAACCTATACTTTTTTTTGCTTATAACGTATTTTAAGATAAATTAGACGATAAAATCTAACACAAATGTGAAATAAAGGAATTATAAAATATTTATTTGGTAACAAAATGGCACGTTAATTAAGGAACTTAATAAAATATCTTTAATTTCTTAACACTAGATTTGGTAGACATCACTCAATGGAATCACGAAATAACTAAATGGAAAAAGTAAAGCTTTGCTCACCAGAAACACTCACATATTCCGTGTTATTACAAAATATTTTAAAACACTGTTTAACTAAACACATGTTTTAATGTGATGCTGTCTCTGTCAAGAAATATTGTCCAAAAAGTGACAGCATCACATTTAAACATGTGTTTAGTTAAACAGTGTTTAAAAATCTTTTGTAATAACACGGATGATGTTTAACAGGAAGGTACTCTTACTACGAACCTGTAAAAATATTTATAGGTGATTGAAATGAAAATGACATATTAATTTATCGTTTCACGATAAAATTACAACTCTTAGTTGCTCCCGTGCGAAGCCTGGGTGGGTCACTAGTCAATTTACAATTTGCACACGCCCTTACCTTCCACTGAGTTACAAATTCATTCCAATGAGTGAAATGTTTCTCAGCCGACGTAACGCTTTCATGTCAGTGAAATTACAAAAAATATTTCACAGTTTATTGTTTTTGCCTTTGCATTAAACTTTATTTTAAATTTAGAGTGTATACCTTGACCTTTCTAAAAAATAACACATAAACACTTAAGTAATGATTCTTACCTTGGATTTGCCTTAAATATTTCCGTTTATCAATGGAAAATTTCAACTGCTCCAAACTAACATCCACAGTATGAGCTTCTCGTTACGGTATACAAAATGGCTGACAGTTATGACGCTTTGAGTTGGTGTTGCCAAATTGAAAAATATATTTACATCCGGTAGAAAAGATAAAATATGGTTAGAAATTACCGTCACTCAGTAGGAAATTTCCACTAAGATCAATTTGAGTTACGAGAAATAAACTCTTATTTTGCAATATTTACCGTTGATATTTCCGTGAAAGGCATTTTGAACGTTCAGAAATATACAACTGTCTTTGGAATCAGTAAAAATTCAAAGTTTTGGCGGCAACAGTGATGATAAACGTAAGATTAAACCACTACATTCAGTGAGTTACATAACATTTTAGTACTAACGAAAAGCTTACGAGTACTTTCAAAAAATCATAAAAAATACAATTTAAGGAAAACCTTAAAATAAACATCATAATTCAAAACAAAAATAAACACTTAATCTTAATTTTGTTATTCACATAGTGAATATTGCTAATGATCACAAAAAAAAAATTGCACAATTGAGGTGACACGTGAAAAAATGCAAGGTACAAAAAAATAAAAATACGCCCAATAGGGTGTTTAGGAATATCTTATTACTGAATTAGTGATTAATTACATTCTCTTTGATATCGATAAAATATTATTTAGAAAATTGGTAGCTTCTTGTATTGGTGTTCGGATTGAACCTTCTGCGTCTGAGTTTGATGGTTTATGCGGTAAAGGCAAGATCGAGCGACGTATGGTATGCTACCTCTAATTTTATGCTGGGCGGTGACTGTGCATAAATTGCAAGGTACAACTTTAGACCGGGCAGTTGTCGATTTGAGCAGTCACCTATTTGCTAAAGGTCAAGCTTACGTGGCTTTAAGCAGAGTCCGATCTCTCGCAGGGCTTGCTGTCAGTTGTCTTGACCCTAAAAAATTCTTATTTAAACCACACGATGAAAATTCTTTTAAAGAATTAGACCGTCTACGTAATTTGTAAGGAGAATATAACTAAAAAGACGTAAATAAAAAAACAACTAAATTTAAAAAATTAAAAACCCGCCTGCCTAAAAAAAGACAAGTCAACAGAAAAATAAAATAGAAAAACTAAAAAACCCACATGCATCAAAAAACAAGTCAACTGAAAAGATGGAAACAAGATAATATATAAAGGCAAACTTAAAAAATATTGATGGTAGTGTTTAGATTAAAGGCAAACTTAAAAAATATTGATGGTAGTGTTTAGACTAAAGGCAAACTTAAAACATATTGATGGTAGTGTTTAGAACTTTTGTTCAACATAATAACATGCAGTCGGAGGCATAGAATTGAATGATAAGTAAAATCATTCATAATGTCACTTTCTTTATGCATGCCTCCGACTGCATGTTATTATGATGAACAAAAGTTCTAAACACTACCATCAATATTTTTTAAGTTTGCCTTTATATATTATTTTGTTTTCATCTTTTCAGTTGACTTGTTTTTTGATGCATGTGGGTTTTTTAGTTTTTCTATTTTATTTTTCTGTTGACTTGTCTTTTTTTTATAACTTGTATTAATTAATTTCCGATACAATGTATATTGTTTGTGGAATAAATTACTTACTTACTTACTTACTTACTTACCCATAATTTATCGTAGACATATTTGTGGACGTGTCTGTACCTATACAATCAAGCACGATGGTTTATGTTGGGTTGCCCAAATTTACAATAAAACCTTTTTCATATTATTCAGTAGATAGGTACTTAGGAACCAAAATGTTTGTTGATAGTTTAGGCTTTACAGTGCTTAAGAGGGTTTATGCGCTACACCATAGCGCCGCCAATGGAAAAAAATCATAGCGCTTAAATAAAGACGAAATTGTGAATTATTGTGTTCTTCTAGTGTATTTACTCCGAAGAAGCTTTGTGGTAGATACTCTTTATCGCTTAAACAACATTTTCTAGTCTGTCGTTTAGTATAATGGAGTTTTATTGCTAAAAGTGGCCACTTTTGGCAATAAACGACAACTAAACGACAGGTTATAAAATATTGAATAATCAAAAAAGAGTACCACATAGCTTCTTCGGAGTAGGTTGAGTTGGAGTCTGTTTTACAGGATGCTACAGGTTGTTCAAGTTTGTATGACAATTTGTATTGAGTTGAAGTAGAGACACTATTTTTGGAGGGTAGATACCTTTCATGGTGTAGGTGAGCACTGAGAAAAGGTTTTGGAAAATTCCCGTTATACAAGGTGCTACAGTGTTCCAGTTTGTACCTACATGATTTTTTTTTGGGAAAATTTAAATGTGTGAAATGAGGTCTACTGATAAATACCTAGGTATAATGGTAATCCGTGACTTTCAAAATAAATGCACAACTATCTTAATCACGCGAACGAAGTCGCGGGCAAAAGCTAGTCATCTATATTTTCCTACCACCCGTTCCAGACTTTTTTAACTGACAAGAAGAATGGGCGCAAGAAACTTTATCAGCTTTTTAGTTACTTTTGAAAGACGCAGGCTCTATGAACGATTAGAGACATTCGGGGTAAAAGGACGCACTTTTGCTTTTTTTGATTTATTAAACAGTAAGTTTTGTGGTATTAGACGTGCAAATATGCGTTATGTGTAGGACGTTAAATAAACTTATGAAATAATAAAGCTTAATACAATAACTTCAGCGGTTTTTTGTATATTAAGGAAAATTATCAAAAAGTAGAAGTGCGTATTTTTACCCTTATGTTGGGGTAAAAGTTTGCAGTCATTTGGGTAAAATTGCGCATGTTGGGTAATAGTACGACATAGGAAAATATGAACAAATAAACACCGGAACAAATCAAGAAATCAAGGTTTATTTATTATATCTCGTACATGAAATAAGTCTTTGTCTTGAATGTAATAATTGCTACACTAACACCTTAATAATAATAAAAAAATACTTCTAACAGAACATAACAATTTTGAAAAATCCTCACTCAGTGCACCCCTAGACCTCATAAGGAACCTACATGCCAAATTTGGTATTTTTAGGCTGTGCGGTTGGTAGATAAGTCAGTCAGTTTACGATTTTATATATTAAGGGCTGATTTTTCAATCCCTAGATAACAGATATCAGCCAGTTAAATTATTAACCAAATAAAATAAATGACATTTAAAACATTTGACAGATAAGCGAATGACAAACATTTTCAATTTGGCGGTTTAGTACGTTATCAAGCGAATAAATTTTATCTAGGCATTGAAAAATCAGCCCTAAGATAAGAAGATTTCTAGAACTATTTACTTGGGATATAAGTTCGCGAGCATACTTTTACCCAAGTACTACCCTGGTCGGACCATCAACACAATAACACTAACTGGGAAAAGTATCAAAGGAGTCGTTCTTTCCTGGGTTCACTTTTTTAAAATTTTCCTACACCCATAATATTTTTTTTTCTCGTAGATTTCTCTCGTGGGACAAGGTTTCTAAAAAGAAAAAAAAACATGACTATCCAACTTTAAAAATAAATAAAAAATGATTGCAGGTTTAAAAAAAAATGATACATGGACAGGTTCCCTATTTTGTTCTCTTTCCATTAAATATAATTATATGACCGTAGGCCACGGGTTACCCAAATGGGCCCAGCCCCCATACAAAAATGGAACAACTCCTTTGTTGGGTGAAAATTTTATTTTAAAATAAATCGGTGAATAATCGTATAAAAGCAAAAAAAAAATCTTACCTCAATAACACCATAAATGTCAACACCACACACTTTTCTTTGGAGTACAAAATATTAGGATTTCACCTCAGTTTTGATTTTTTTGCTCTAATTCACGACACGCGATGCGCACGACTTATAAAGTGTTGACACAAAATGGCGACCCAAGCTCACTTAATATGGCCGACAAAGCACCCGCGCCCCTCACCTCCCCTCTTAGAGACCTGCCTTGCGTACCCACTGCGTCCTTTTACCCCGAATGACTCTAGCCGAATGAATTATTGACCTACAAACTATTGGTCGAGTCGAGAAGTCGTTGTTTCGAATAACTGATTGCGGCACTTTCGGTTCGGAACACAGACGCAAGCTCGATGAACGATTGCTCGTGTCGTGTTGCTCGAGCTGTCACAGTTTCGGATGGCGATAATTCTATGAATGAACTATTTATTTATAGAAAAATATTTCTTCAAATCGCTCAATGACCAACGTTGGCTCAAATGAAATGAATTGAAATGAAGTGAAGTGAAATGAAGTGAAGTGAAATGAAATGAAGTGAAGTGAAGTTAAATGAAATGAAATAAAATGAAATGAAATAAAATGAAGTGAAGTGAAGTGCAATGAAATGAAGTGAAGTGAAGTGAAATGCAATGAAATGAGTTGAAGTGAAGTGATGTGAAGTGATGTGAAGTGATGTGAAGTGATGTGAAGTGATGTGAAGGGATGTGAAGTGATGTGAAGTGATGTGAAGTGATGTGAAGTGATGTGAAGTGATGTGAAGTGATGTGAAGTGATGTGAAGTGATGTGAAGTGATGTGAAGTGATGTGAAGTGATGTGAAGTGATGTGAAGTGATGTGAAGTGATGTGAAGTGATGTGAAGTGATGTGAAGTGAAGTGATGTGAAGTTATGTGATGTGAAGTGATGTGAAGTGATGTGAAGTGAAGTGAAGTGAAATGACGTGAAGTAAAGTAAAGTGAAGTGAAGTGAAGTTAAATGAATTGAAGTGAAGTGAAGTGAAATGCAATGAAATGAATTGAAGTGAAGTGATGTGAAGTGAAGTGAAGTGAAGTGACGTGAAGTGAAGTGAAGTGAAGTGAAGTTAAGTGAAGTGAAGTGAAGTGAAGTGAAGTGAAGTGAAGTGAAATGAAATGAAATCAAATGAAATGAAAATGTTTATTTACTTGAAACAATTACTGAAAGTATCTACCTGAATGGGACTTCTTTCGTGGCGCGGAGTCTAGTTGGAAGTTGCGCTGTTATCGACCTCAAAAGCTCCCTCTACAAAATTAAATAAGTAATAGAAGGCTTATTTATATCCAAAAATGTACGAAACCTTTATAAATCTAATTAAACACAAACAGTTTTCATGGTAAGTTTATTATTTGTACAGCTTGTCCAGCCATCGCCTGTTGTTCAGACATGTATATAAGGAGGACACCATGTTCAGACTTTAGAAAGAGGAGCCATGAGATTCAGCGTTGCTGTTGTTGGCTTTTTGGTAAGTACCTACCTTACCTACCTACCTACTACTTAACTACTCATCAACGCCCGAGCTGTCGCCGGCGACCGGACAACAATAGAAAATCTATTGTTTCTCGTTTTTCGGGCGTTAATAAGTTATTTTTTTTCTTTTTAAGAAATAATTATTAATATAGGTATGCCAATTTTAAACATGGGCGATCTTAATATTTCTCACCTATGCTCAAAAATATTATCATTCCATTTGAAAAGGGCACGTGGGCGTTCCACATTTCCGTGGAGTCTAGGCCCTATTTCACCAAGTCGACATTTGTCAGTGACATTTATGTCGGTTAATTTTACAATAGGGATGATGACATGAGTAAAATAACGAAATACTAATAAAAATCGTAAACATATTAAACTTTTAGAGTAGCTTGTATACCTCTTGGTTTTATATATTGCATATTATTTATTTTAAAACCCTTCAAAGTTGGGTGGACAAGTCCATTTAAAAAGTATAATAAAATGTATAGCAAATTTGTCTAAGAAACTATTTTGATAAACACAATAATTAATTCTTTTACCAATGTTTCTTTTTTTGAGAGGTAATTTATGTAACATAAAATAAAAAAAGTTGTCATCATCCCTATTGTCGTTACTTTAACTAATGTATTTTGTGAAACAGGGACATTTTTTACAAGTCGACATAATTTGTAGATTTGTCAGTGATTCTTGACATGTTATCCTTGGCGATCGACCTTAAAACCTCTCGCGATCGACCGGTCGATTCGATCGCGATCGACCGTTCGGGCACCTCAGAGGGCCTAGCCAAAGTAACATTCGCTAATCTTCGTTATCGCTTCGCTTTCGAAACATGTATAGGATTAGGGAATGCAATCTCGACTCGAGATTGACGAATCGAGATCTCGTCTCAAAATTGGAATTCGAGATCTCGACAAATAATCGGACGAGATCTCGCTTTAATCGAGATTAGACTTACTTTTTGTCTAATACAGGTGCCTTAGCACCTAACAGGTGGAATCAATCACTGTTTTGTGTTTTAATTGTTAAGTTAAAGGAATTTTTTTTAAATACCTTATTATTTGATCAAAAATTGTTAAATTGAATAAAAACTACCTACTGTGTGACTGTTATAATATTTTGTAAATAAAACACAATAATAAATGAGCAAAAATAAATAAAACTACTTTTATTAAAGAAAAGGTATAAGTAGATATTAGAATTCGTATTAAAATTTAATAAGTATTAGATATTGTTGTATCTCAACTAAATTAATTAACGTTATTTCTGATGAATGGACTTTAAGTGAACATTTAAGCCGGTTGGTGAACCTTTTATACATTTACGAATAGCACTGCACAACTTGCATTTAGCTGTCAATCCATCCGCAGATTTCTTCTTAGAGATATTTAACTTAGTAACTATCCAATGTTTTAACACAGTTAAGTTAGCTAGCAAATTTTCTGGAGAAAACTAATAAAACAATAACCTTCAAACTGACAATATTGTAGATCAGTCAGCGCGCTTTTGCGCACCGATGAACACGTAGTTTTTTCATGCGCGCTCAATCTCGATCTCGAGCGTAATCTCGATCGATTCGGTCGAGATCTCGAACGATATTTTACAAACGAGATTACCTATCTTCGAGATTGAATCTCGAAAAATTACACGAGATCTCGCAACAATCGAGATCTCGCGAGATCGAGATTGCATTCCCTATATGGGATTGACATAGGCACCCATTACACACTCAATCAGATTGACAAAGATTGACAGAGATTGATTGTGTAACGTCGTTTCAATCTGGCGTGGTTTTGTTTCAATCTGGCGTGGTTTTTTGTCAATCTGGCTTAGGGTTGGCACCTTTTTTTCGAGGTAATAGTATTATTTTCAAAACATTTAAACATTATAGTAGGTACTTACTTTTGGGATATTTATAAAAATGTAGTCCACATTTATTTTTAACTAGCTTCCGCCCGAGACTACATCCGCGTGGGTGGACATTCGAAAAATCGCTAAAAACAAACATACAAACGAACAGAGAACCTGCAGTCTGCTTATCGCAATCTACTGCTATCCGATACATGTTTTTTTTTGAAGGCTGAACTGATTCAGATGAAATTTAGCGCACAGTTTATTAGCCTAGATTAAAACATAGGATACTTTTGATCTCGGTCAAAGATACCCTAGGGGTTTTTATTTTTTTAAACATTGAAATTAATTTGTATTACTTTTGGGAATTTTATAAAAATATAGCCCATATTTATTTTTAACTAGCTTCCTAGCTAGTACATCCGGGTGGACATTTGAAAAATACCCTTAAAACATACAGACTAAAAGAAAAACATTCTCCTGCTTTTTTGAAGTCGGTTAAAAATATTGGATCGCAGTATATTGTGGACTTGTGGCAGATTGACAATCAACCACAAGTCCACTTGTATCGGATCGCAGTTACTTGTGGTTGATTGTCAATCTACCACAAGTCCACTTGTGGTAGATTGACAATCAACCGCAAGTCCACTTGTATCGGATTGTGGATTGCTTGCTGGATTGACCGTGTAACGTCGCATCAAAAACCAGATTGATGAGAAACCAGATTGATGTGAAACCAGATTGATGTGTGTAATGGCGACCATACTGTTCCGAAGCGAAGCGATAACGAAAATTTGCAAATGTTACTTTGGCTAGGGGGGCTGGGGCCCTATTTTGAATCGCTCGACTGGCGTTGGCGTCGTGCGCTCTTTTCTACTGATTTTCGTTCGACATCTCATACATTTGAGTTGATTTGTCGAACGAAAATTAGTAAAAATTGTTTAAAAAAAAACAAAAAACCGACTTCAAAAAACCTACCTCTAAAAAGCAAGAAATAATATTCGTAATAATAAAAATACGTCTATTGAATTCGGGTGGGGTTGGAGTACAAATTCCTTTTTTTTATTCTAAAAGCCCCACCCGACTTCAATAGACGTATTTTTATTATTACGAATATTATTCCTTGCTTTTTAGAGGTAGGTTTTTGAAGTCGGTTTTTTGTTTTTCTTTAAACAATTATTTATTTTTTATTTTTAGTGTAGGTACCTTGCAGGTAAGGTATATTATATATGTAGAAAAATCGGCTCAGCCAAACGTAAGATAATCGCGGAGAAACATACTTAAATACGGGTCAAACTGAGAACCTCCTTTTTTAAGTCGGTTAAAAAACTACACTTAAGATATCCCTCTTCCAACAAAAAAATGATTATCTTATTCAGTTCATAAACAAAGAAGTAATACGACCAATCATCGAGGTAATTCACACAAAATCATACTATTTTCGTGCTTTTTTCAAAATTACTTGAAAAGTACTGAACCGATTTCCAAATTTTAAAAAATGGGACCAACTTTGGAGTGTACCTAATGTAATAACGTTTGAATCATTTCAATCGGTCAAGCCGTCTTCGAGTAATCGGTGGACATACGTAAAAAAAAAACAAATATACAGACGAACATAGAACCTCCTCCTTTTTTGGAAGTCGGATAAAAACGAGCGCTCGTCGCCAGTCGAGCGATTCAAAAATAGGGGCCCTGGTATAAGAACAAAGGATTTTTCTACCTACTTAGGCCGGCCACACACAGACGGAATCACGTTACGGAATTCCGTACATACGTGATTCCGAACGCAGCTAATCCATACAAATCTATGCCTGCCTAGCATGACCGATTTATATCGCGTGATATAGCATTTTATCGACACTCAACTGTCAAATTCCTTTGTCTTTTTGACAGTTAAACGTGATAAAATGCTATATCACGCGATATAAATCGGTCATGCTAGGCAGGCAGGGCTACCACACACATGCGTGATTTTTCCGTACGGAATCTTGAATTATGAATAATTTGATAATAATATATATTTATTTGACTTAATTAAGGACTTACACATTTATTTATTAAAAAAATGTATATGAATTTTGAGCAGCATAAAACCTCTTTGTGGTCCAAAAAAAATAACTGTATTACCCGGCTAAATTGGGAATGCTCTGTTTACTCGCATAGAACTTGCAGTAAGGTACTAATTTAACTTTGTAGGGTTAATTCTATTACGAACTAGTGTTTTATATATTATTGCACGCGTTTGTTATAGCTCTTTTTATGGCCCTAAAAGCGATGTATTAGGGCTCACTTTACGAGCAAGTGTGTTGTTTTTTTTATTTTGAGAAATAGGTACCTACGTGTAGTCCGTTCATGACATAACGTAAATTTATAGTACTGGTAAAGGTGATTAGCAAATTGCGCATGAATAACAACAGCGACATTTTCAAAAGAAAAAAATATCAAAAATTCAAAAAGAACCACATGGGCCTGTCCATAGAGAACATGTTTCAGTAAAACTAATAAGGTCATTTTGATTTTATTAATTTTTCCTAAAGAAAATGTCGCTGTTGTTATTTACCACGCAAGTTGCTAATCAGTTTACCGGTAGGTACCCAGTTTACCGGTACCTACTAAAATTAAATTAAAGGTTTTGAAATGAGTTTCTTTATTTTTAAATTTATAAAATGTGCATTTTTTTTCAGGTGCTGGTGACCGTTAGCGGTCTACCATGTAAGTATTGATTTCTTAAATAATTATAAAAACCACTGAATAGTAGGTATGTACATACGAGATAACTACTACGTTGGTACTAAAGCAAGCAGATACGGCGAAGAAAATGTTTGTTCACCTACAGTTCGCAATTCCTAATTGCAAAAGGACAATGACAATTTTAGTATAGGCGCTGGGCTATGATGTCTTGATGAAATTATTGATCTAGCCAATTCCTATGATTTAGCTTTAGATTATGTGGGAAAAATATAATTAAATTATTATTTGTCAGATAAGAGAAATCTGAAACTCAAGCAGTACCTAATTTATTTTTTACATTTTCGTATAATTATACGAGTTTCAGATTTCTCTTATCTGACAAATAATAATTTAATGATATTTTTGATGAATATTTGTTTGATATTTTTGATGAATATTGAATGATGAATATTTATTTTTGATGAAATGATATTTTTAATACCAAATTTGGTATACCGCCCGGCACGTAACTTGGCAAGATAAAATTGTTTAAAAAGCAAAAAAACCGACTTCAAAAAACATGCCTCTAAAAAGCAAGAAATAATATACAAATCATTAGATACGCATTATCATTGTTATAATAAAACACGTCTATTAAAGTCGGGTGGGGCTGGACTGGAGTACATCTTCCTTTTTTTATTCTAAAATCCCCACCCGACTTCAATTGACGTGTTTTATTATAACAATGATAATGCGTATCTAATGATTTGTATATTATTTCTTGCTTTTTAGAGGCAGGTTTTTTGAAGTCGGTTTTTTTGTTTTTAAACAATTTTTTTATTTTTAGTGTAAGATGCACAGTAGCTACAAACACTAAACTCGGAGCATGTTTTGTCTCATCTTTGTCTTGCCAAGTTATATGCCGACAACTATATCTGTTCTGATTATTGTCATTTTTAATTCTCCATTATTTGAAAGGCACATAATCTATATCCGTCCATACAGCCAAGTTATGCCACATATTAACTAGTACTTACATAGGTAAGATAAATGACAATAAAAAGACTGACGAATACGCAATCAGTGATATTTAACTGCGTTTTTTTATTTATTTATCAAAAAGGTAATTACAATTTTCACATTATAATAGTACAGCCGTGAACGGGAAGCTAGCGATTGCATTGTCGAGGATGGTTTGAAGCCCGAGCCGCAGGCGAGGGCTTTAATCATTCGAGGCAATGCAAGTAGCTTCCAGAACAAGGCTTGTATAGTGCTTTTCTCAAGAAATGCGAGGAAATAAAAAACTTTTCAATTGAAACTTAATTAAATTAAATTCCCGCCAGTTTTTTTTTTTTGGGTGCATTCCAGCAGTTTAATCGCTCGAAGCGCCGAAAAGCAAAATGAGATTTATCATAGACAAATCCTCTGAGTAATCTTGAATTACGTGCAGCGCCATCTACCGCCGAGAAGCAAAAACCCATCTCATTTCGCTTCTCGGCGGTAGATGGCGCTGTACATAATTCAAGATTACTTAGAGGATTTGTCTCTGACTAATCTGGTACAATACAATGTAAATGTTTTTATTCTTATAGTAATATACTCTGTGCGCACCATTTTTTTTATTGTATCGTTATTATAGTACCTATTAAATAATTTTACCTTTATAATATTAACTGTGTTTAAGTTGCATTATCACATCGATCCACCAATAGTAAAGTTCGTCCAACCAATACTAGATGGCGCTGTACCCTCGTGGATCGCGGTATGGTTTTGCTTTAACAATTGTATGAGGTCCTAATGTGATTCATTATTTTCGTTCGCTTTTTTTGACCACGGCGGTGGTAATATATCTATACGTTTAAAAGTGTGTGTTTCACTGAAGGTGTCGCCCTCTATAGTGTGATTTGTGTTGTTTTTGTGAACAGCTAAAACAAAAAAAAGAAGTTGCCGCAGACCACCCAGATCATCTTCGCACTGTACCTACTTCCCGCACTGGTGGCTGTTGCGGGAAGTAAGTATTGAAATTCATTCCTGGCCTGAATTTTAAATTTAGAATGTGATGAACCAGACCCCCTCGGAAATGTGGAACGCCCCGCATTCCTTTTTCAAATGGAATGATAAGATTTCAGAGCATAAGTGAGAAAAAATATTTCCCGCCAGCCAATCCACGTTATTGTATCAACCAATGGACTTAAAATATCTGAACTGCACAAATGTACAGACAATAAATTCCTTTGCCTTTAAAAAGTTCACATTCAACAAATACCTTTTTTGTTGAATGTGAACTTTGTGAACTCTATACAGAGTTATTTGTGAAACACCAACAACCTCGCAGGAGTAGATTACCAACATTATAAACAACAACATTTGTTCTACGACTTTTGATAATTCGTTAGATTTTACTTTCATACAAAAAAATTATATCATTTTAATTTACCGTTCGTATGTTCATTTAACTCTACGCGCCATCCGCTGCCATCCATAGACGTAAGAACTGTCGAACAGTACAATAAAAACATGAAAATATTTTTTTGGTGAATGTATTCAGTTATGATAAAAGTCGTAGGAGAAATGTTGTTGTTTATGATCGGTAATCTACTCCTGCAAGGTTGTTGGTGGTTTACAAATAACCCTGTATAATGTGATGTGGCAATGCAAAACACAGTTAAAATAAATCTGACCCTTTTGATTTTTACAGGGTGTTTGGAAATAGCCTTTAAAAAAGCCGAAAAAGCCTTATTATTTATCAACTTTTAAACTCACATTTTATTGGTGATTTTAATGTACTTATAGTAAGAAACCATTTAATTGGATTTTTATTGGATTTTTTAGATAAGTATATAATAATAATGCTGAAGTTTTTTGCTAAAGCCACACCACAGCCTGCTTTTGGGCATTCTCCTTTACTCAAACGGTTTAAACATATATATCTATTTATCTGCATTTACTTTACAGTACCTATTATAACTTTTTGCTTTTTCCCCACAGTGACGCAAGATACATCATATGATGCAACATCATATGATTCATCATATGATTCATCATATTATGATGACTCATATGATACGTCATCTTATGAAAGTGATGAAGACTATCAGTCCGATGGCAGCACCGCAGACTATACGCAATATGATACTGGTGAGCCAAACTACTAACACAATACCTACCGGGTGTAAAAAGACCTTCAATGAAGCCGAGGTTTACGTATTCAGTCCATCATCGGGACCATTTCTGTTCTAAAATTATTGCTGGGAAACGGTTTTCATTTTAGGTGTTACAAAAGCATTACATACGCACGCAGCCGCATGTGGCCGAGTTGAAAGGCAGCGTTCGTGTGCGTGCGCATGAGATAAATTGAATGATGACGTTTTGAAACCATTGTTTGTTATGAAATACCTACTTAAAGTTTTCACCTATTGGTACTGTATACAGTTACAAAAAAAATAGATACAGGCCTCGGCACGGATCTTGAGCGGTGACATTAAATACACAGAAGTCAATTTTTAGGTCTTGCTAGCGGGGGACTTGGTGCGGGGCGACTGCACAGCAAACATGCGCCAGTAATCCCCTACAATTTCTCCCACCGCTCATGGTTCGTGCCGGCACTTATCTATACTGCAAGTCTGCAAGGCTAGCCCTACATGCCGCACCTAATGTGCGACTTCAACTCTATCGAGTAAGCCTGACATCAAGCAACTGATTAAAAACAACCACAACAAATAGCGCCTGGCCCAGTGATTGCGGAGGTTAAGCAACGTTCGCAAGGGTCGGTCATGGGATGGGTGACCAAAAATTTATTATCTAGAGCTCCTCCGTGCTTCGGAAGGCACGTTAAGCCGTTGGTCCCGGCTGCATTTGCAGTCGTTAACACCCACCAATCCGCATTGGGCCCGCGTGGTGGGTTATGGCCCGTGATCCTTACCACCCCTAAGGAAGGCCTGTGCCCCAGCAGTGGGGATATCAAATATGGCTGATGGACTAGATATTTTTCTTTGTTTTGTGGTTTTCGCTAAAACCAAACCACTATGTGACGTCCGTATAATGGAGACTACCTATGTGCGTATGCACAGGTCCGGCCTGACTGACTGACCACGACTGAAGGCCGCGCCTTCAGTCAGTCCACGACTCATGCTGACGCCACACGTGGGTCTCGGCCGGAAGGGTTTGGTTTGTGTGTGTGTAGTCTCTATAAGACATGTTATTTGATTATATGTCAAAATACCGAAACTACTTCCTCAAGCTTTCTCACATCAGCGTTAAAAAGGTAAAAAAATTTTTTGACAGGTTCCACATGCTCCTGCGATAAGGGACCGCACGCTAGTACCAACAGCTACCAGGAATCAACGGACGAGGCATCAGAATACAGTTCAAATAGAGACTCCTACTCCCGCCAAGGAAACGATGAGAAACGTGACAGCTCGTACAACGAGTCCAACGCCAGGAAAATCACAAACAGATCCAGTGATGCAAATGGTGCCCAAGAAACTGTAGACGAGATATCAAATAACCAAAATGGGAGAGACATCTACGACAAACAAGGAAACACAATCAAGCGTGATCAGTCTGCTGCTGAGTCTACTGCCAGGAAGATCACAAACACTTCCAGCAATGGAAAGGGTGCTCAGCAAACGGTAGACCAATCATCCACAGACAAAAACAGCAGAGTGATCTATAGCAAAGACGGCCAAAACGAGAAACTTGACAGATCTGCCAACGATTCCAGCGCCAGGAAAATCACAAACCAGTCCAGTGATAGAAATGGTGCCCAAAAAACTACAGACGAGCAATCGACAAACAAAAGTCTAAGAGACATCTACGACAAACAAGGAAACAAGATCAACCGCGATCAGTCTGCTGACGATTCCTCAATCAGAAAGATCACAAACGCTTCCAGCAATGGAAAGGGTGCCCAAAGAACGGAAGACCGATCATCCACAGACAAAAACAGCAGAGTGATCTCTAGCAAAGACGGACAAAACGAGAAACTTGACAGATCTGCCAACGATTCCAGCGCCAGGAAAATCACAAACCAGTCCAGTGATAGAAATGGTGCCCAAAAAACTACAGACGAGCAATCCACAAACAAAAGTCAAAGAGACATCTACGAAAAACAAGGAAACAAGATCAACCGCGATCAGTCTGCTGACGATTCCTCAATCAGAAAGATCACAAACGCTTCCAGCAATGGAAAGGGTGCCCAACGAACGGAAGACCAATTATCCACAGACAAAAACAGCAGAGTGATCTCTAGCAAAGACGGACGAAACGAAAAACTAGACAGATCAGCCAACGATTCCAGCGCCAGGAAAATCACAAACCAGTCCAGTGATAGTAATGGTGCCCAAAAAACTACAGACGAGCAATCCACAAACAATAGTCAAAGAGACATCTACGACAAACAAGGAAACAAGATCAACCGAGATCAGTCTGCTGACGATTCCTCAATCAGAAAGATCACAAACGCTTCCAGCAATGGAAAGGGTTCCCAAAGAACGGAAGACCAATCATCCACAGACAAAAACAGCAGAGTGATATCTAGCAAAGACGGACGAAACGAAAAACTAGACAGATCAGCCAACGATTCCAGCGCCAGGAAAATCACAAACCAGTCCAGTGATAGAAATGGTGCCCAAAAAACTACAGACGAGCAATCCACAAACAAAAGTCAAAGAGACATCTACGACAAACAAGGAAACAAGATCAACCGCGATCAGTCTGCTGACGATTCCTCGGTCAGAAAGATCACAAACGCTTCCAGCAATGGAAAGGGTGCCCAACGAACGGAAGACCAATCATCCACAGACAAAAACAGCAGAGTGATCTCTAGCAAAGACGGACAAAACGAGAAAATTGACAGATCTGCCAACGATTCCAGCGCCAGGAAAATCGCAAACCAGTCCAGTGATAAAAATGGTGCCCAAAAAACTACAGACGAGCAATCCACAAACAAAAGTCAAAGAGACATCTACGACAAACAAGGAAACAAGATCAACCGCGATCAGTCTGCTGACGATTCCTCAATCAGAAAGATCACAAACGCTTCCAGCAATGGAAAGGGTGCCCAACGAACGGAAGACCAATCCTCCACAGACAAAAACAGCAGAGTGATCTCTAGCAAAGACGGACAAAACGAGAAAATTGACAGATCTGCCAACGATTCCAGCGCCAGGAAAATCACAAACCAGTCCAGTGATAGAAATGGTGCCCAAAAAACTACAGACGAGCAATCCACAAACAAAAGTCAAAGAGACATCTACGAAAAACAAGGAAACAAGATCAACCGCGATCAGTCTGCTGACGATTCCTCAATCAGAAAGATCACAAACGCTTCCAGCAATGGAAAGGGTGCCCAACGAACGGAAGACCAATCATCCACAGACAAAAACAGCAGAGTGATCTCTAGCAAAGACGGACGAAACGAAAAACTAGACAGATCAGCCAACGATTCCAGCGCCAGGAAAATCACAAACCAGTCCAGTGATAGTAATGGTGCCCAAAAAACTACAGACGAGCAATCCACAAACAAAAGTCAAAGAGACATCTACGACAAACAAGGAAACAAGATCAACCGAGATCAGTCTGCTGACGATTCCTCAATCAGAAAGATCACAAACGCTTCCAGCAATGGAAAGGGTTCCCAAAGAACGGAAGACCAATCATCCACAGACAAAAACAGCAGAGTGATATCTAGCAAAGACGGACGAAACGAAAAACTAGACAGATCAGCCAACGATTCCAGCGCCAGGAAAATCACAAACCAGTCCAGTGATAGAAATGGTGCCCAAAAAACTACAGACGAGCAATCCACAAACAAAAGTCAAAGAGACATCTACGACAAACAAGGAAACAAGATCAACCGCGATCAGTCTGCTGACGATTCCTCGGTCAGAAAGATCACAAACGCTTCCAGCAATGGAAAGGGTGCCCAACGAACGGAAGACCAATCATCCACAGACAAAAACAGCAGAGTGATCTCTAGCAAAGACGGACAAAACGAGAAAATTGACAGATCTGCCAACGATTCCAGCGCCAGGAAAATCACAAACCAGTCCAGTGATAGAAATGGTGCCCAAAAAACTACAGACGAGCAATCCACAAACAAAAGTCAAAGAGACATCTACGACAAACAAGGAAACAAGATCAACCGAGATCAGTCTGCTGACGATTCCTCAATCAGAAAGATCACAAACGCTTCCAGCAATGGAAAGGGTTCCCAAAGAACGGAAGACCAATCATCCACAGACAAAAACAGCAGAGTGATCTCTAGCAAAGACGGACAAAACGAGAAAATTGACAGATCTGCCAACGATTCCAGCGCCAGGAAAATCACAAACCAGTCCAGTGATAGAAATGGTGCCCAAAAAACTACAGACGAGCAATCCACAAACAAAAGTCAAAGAGACATCTACGACAAACAAGGAAACAAGATCAACCGAGATCAGTCTGCTGACGATTCCTCAATCAGAAAGATCACAAACGCTTCCAGCAATGGAAAGGGTTCCCAAAGAACGGAAGACCAATCATCCACAGACAAAAACAGCAGAGTGATCTCTAGCAAAGACGGACGAAACGAAAAACTAGACAGATCAGCCAACGATTCCAGCGCCAGGAAAATCACAAACCAGTCCAGTGATAGAAATGGTGCCCAAAAAACTACAGACGAGCAATCCACAAACAAAAGTCAAAGAGACATCTACGACAAACAAGGAAACAAGATCAACCGCGATCAGTCTGCTGACGATTCCTCGGTCAGAAAGATCACAAACGCTTCCAGCAATGGAAAGGGTGCCCAACGAACGGAAGACCAATCATCCACAGACAAAAACAGCAGAGTGATCTCTAGCAAAGACGGACAAAACGAGAAAATTGACAGATCTGCCAACGATTCCAGCGCCAGGAAAATCACAAACCAGTCCAGTGATAGAAATGGTGCCCAAAAAACTACAGACGAGCAATCCACAAACAAAAGTCAAAGAGACATCTACGACAAACAAGGAAACAAGATCAACCGAGATCAGTCTGCTGACGATTCCTCAATCAGAAAGATCACAAACGCTTCCAGCAATGGAAAGGGTTCCCAAAGAACGGAAGACCAATCATCCACAGACAAAAACAGCAGAGTGATCTCTAGCAAAGACGGACAAAACGAGAAAATTGACAGATCTGCCAACGATTCCAGCGCCAGGAAAATCACAAACCAGTTCAGTGATAGAAATGGTGCCCAAAAAACTACAGACGAGCAATCCACAAACAAAAGTCAAAGAGACATCTACGACAAACAAGGAAACAAGATCAACCGAGATCAGTCTGCTGACGATTCCTCAATCAGAAAGATCACAAACGCTTCCAGCAATGGAAAGGGTTCCCAAAGAACGGAAGACCAATCATCCACAGACAAAAACAGCAGAGTGATCTCTAGCAAAGACGGACAAAACGAGAAAATTGACAGATCTGCCAACGATTCCAGCGCCAGGAAAATCACAAACCAGTCCAGTGATAGAAATGGTGCCCAAAAAACTACAGACGAGCAATCCACAAACAAAAGTCAAAGAGACATCTACGACAAACAAGGAAACAAGATCAACCGAGATCAGTCTGCTGACGATTCCTCAATCAGAAAGATCACAAACGCTTCCAGCAATGGAAAGGGTTCCCAAAGAACGGAAGACCAATCATCCACAGACAAAAACAGCAGAGTGATCTCTAGCAAAGACGGACAAAACGAGAAAATTGACAGATCTGCCAACGATTCCAGCGCCAGGAAAATCACAAACCAGTCCAGTGATAGAAATGGTGCCCAAAAAACTACAGACGAGCAATCCACAAACAAAAGTCAAAGAGACATCTACGACAAACAAGGAAACAAGATCAACCGAGATCAGTCTGCTGACGATTCCTCAATCAGAAAGATCACAAACGCTTCCAGCAATGGAAAGGGTTCCCAAAGAACGGAAGACCAATCATCCACAGACAAAAACAGCAGAGTGATCTCTAGCAAAGACGGACAAAACGAGAAAATTGACAGATCTGCCAACGATTCCAGCGCCAGGAAAATCACAAACCAGTCCAGTGATAGAAATGGTGCCCAAAAAACTACAGACGAGCAATCCACAAACAAAAGTCAAAGAGACATCTACGACAAACAAGGAAACAAGATCAACCGAGATCAGTCTGCTGACGATTCCTCAATCAGAAAGATCACAAACGCTTCCAGCAATGGAAAGGGTTCCCAAAGAACGGAAGACCAATCATCCACAGACAAAAACAGCAGAGTGATCTCTAGCAAAGACGGACAAAACGAGAAAATTGACAGATCTGCCAACGATTCCAGCGCCAGGAAAATCACAAACCAGTCCAGTGATAGAAATGGTGCCCAAAAAACTACAGACGAGCAATCGACAAACAAAAGTCTAAGAGACATCTACGACAAACAAGGAAACAAGATCAACCGAGATCAGTCTGCTGACGATTCCTCAATCAGAAAGATCACAAACGCTTCCAGCAATGGAAAGGGTGCCCAAAGAACGGAAGACCAATCATCCACAGACAAAAACAGCAGAGTGATCTCTAGCAAAGACGGACAAAACGAGAAAATTGACAGATCTGCCAACGATTCCAGCGCCAGGAAAATCACAAACCAGTCCAGTGATAGAAATGGTGCCCAAAAAACTACAGACGAGCAATCCACAAACAAAAGTCAAAGAGACATCTACGAAAAACAAGGAAACAAGATCAACCGCGATCAGTCTGCTGACGATTCCTCAATCAGAAAGATCACAAACGCTTCCAGCAATGGAAAGGGTGCCCAACGAACGGAAGACCAATCATCCACAGACAAAAACAGCAGAGTGATCTCTAGCAAAGACGGACGAAACGAGAAACTTGACAGATCTGCCAACGATTCCAGCGCCAGGAAAATCACAAACCAGTCCAGTGATAGAAATGGTGCCCAAAAAACTACAGACGAGCAATCCACAAACAAAAGTCAAAGAGACATCTACGACAAACAAGGAAACAAGATCAACTGCGATCAGTCTGCTGACGATTCCTCAATCAGAAAGATCACAAACGCTTCCAGCAATGGAAAGAGTGCCCAACGAATGGAAGACCAATCATCCACAGACAAAAACAGCAGAGACGGACGAAGACGGTCTAGACGGTCTAGGTCGGTCTATAGCAAAGAGGGACAAAGCGAAAAACTAGACAGATCAGCCAAAGGTGCCCAACGAACGGTAGACCAATCATCCTCAGACAAAATTAGCAAACACGGACAAAACGAAAGAAGCGTCAGGAAAATCACAAACCATTCCAGTGATAGTTATCGTTCCCAGAATACTACAGACGAGCACTCGATAAACAAGAGTCAATGAGACATCTACGACAAGAAGGATACCCATTCAAAATGTTAATTTTATCTGTTTATAAATTGCTAAATAAATAAAAATCGGCAATACAGAAATATAGAAGAAATAAAACACTTTTTAACAGATACTAGCGCGGTTTTATTGAAAGTACTTTGGTGATTAGTTGGTATCTGGTTCTATATTTTTATTTTCTTGAAGTTTCGGCACCTTTGCAGCTGCTGCTTATGAGCCTAGTTGAGCCTACCCTCAAGTGATGAATTTAAAAAAAATATGGTTGGTTTAAGTTAATGTTATAATTCAAGTTTGTGAATTAATTAATGCTAAAAAAGAGAGAATTTACTGAAATTACCACCATTTCACAAAATTGGAAGGCCTCTCCAATAAAGAAATCGCGAAAGAAAACTTGGAGAGGAATGCCGGCCTCTGTATGTTATATTTATTAATTTTGTGAAAAAAGAAATACCTATATTTAGCTTACTTCCGCAAACAATATAAATGCAAGATGCCCGCCCACAAAAAAATGCACATGCTCACCACAAAATATAAGTGCATAATACCTGCATTTAGCAAGACACACCTTGCACCTTCACCAATTAGACTGCTCTACACGTGTTTCGCCCCAACCAGGAGCATCCTCAGGAGTTAGATCCTGCGTAAACCAACACCGAATGAGTAACGCGCCTTTTCCTTCCCGCTCCGCACCGAGTGACTGACAACTGTTCATCTTTTATAGATCTACAAAAAAGTCCGCAATGGCAGATATCTATCTATTAAGAATAACTTAAAAATTGGTCACATACGATGTGGTAATTTGGAAAGCTATTTAGAAGAATACAGTTTACTGAAATTTTTGATTTTAGGCATTCACAATGCTATTTTTATAATTAAGATAATTAATTTAATAGAAAAATTACTAGAAAAAAATCAGCTCAATCGTAGCAGCTCAGACAGGCTTACCTTAAGCACCTACGTTAGTTAGGTACCTTAAGCATTTTATGCACGCGTGCAAAAATAAATTCAAGCGTCTTCTTACACCGCTGACGGTACAGGAAAAAATACTTGCGTTTTTGCGTAATTAATTCGTGAAAAACTCCAAAATTTTCGAACTTTCTTCAGTTGTCGCTGTTCAATGGACAACCTTTAAAAATATAATAATGTCGTTTTCACTTTGTATACCTAATAAAATTAGATACAAAAAATTGTTTAAAAAAAAAAACAAAAAACCTACTTCTAAAAAGCAAGAAATAATATTCGTAATAATAAAAATACTTCTATTGAAGTTGGGTGGGGCTGCAGTACAGATTCCTTTTTTTTATTCTAAAAGCCCCACTGACACGACTTCAATAGACGTTTATTATTACGAATATTATTTATTGATTTTTGGAAGTAGGTTTTTTGAAGTCGGTTTTTTGTTTTTTTTAATCATTTTTTTATTTTTAGTGTAGGTACCTTGTAGGTAAGGTATATTATAATATGTAGAAAAATCGGCTCTGCCAAACGTAAGATAATCGCTGAGAAACATACATACGGGTCAAACTGAGAACCTCCTTTTTTAAGTCGGTTAATGAACCTACACTTAAGATATCCCTCTTCCTACAAAAAAAATATTATCTTATTCAGTTCATAAACAAAGAAGTAATACGACCATTTATCATCGAGGTAATTCACACAAAATCATACTATTTTCGTGCTGTTTTCAAGATTACTTGAAAAGTACTGAACCGATTTTCAAATTTTAAAAAATGGGACCAACTTAGGAGTTTACCTAATGTAATAACGTTTAAATCATTTCAATCGGTCCAGCCGTCTTCGAGTAATCGGTGGACATACACAAAAAAAAATCAAATATACAGACGAACATTGAACCTCCTCCTTTTTTGGAAGTCGGTTTATTACATAAAGTTAATATATTTATGGTTTACTAGCTTCCGCCCGCGACTTCGTCCGCGTGGACATTCGATAAAATCCTCATGTTTAATTTCATTAAATTCTGATCAGCCGTTTTTACGTGATTAGGCGGGTTCCCACCAAGCGCGCTGCCTCGCGAGGCAGGACGTTTGCCGCACGGTCCTCGCACGAGGCTGCTCGCTTGGTGGAGACCCGCCTAACCACGTAAAAACGGCTGATCAGAATTTAATGAAATTAAAACATGAGGATTTTATCGAATGTCCACGCTGACGAAGTCGCGGGCGGAAGCTAGTTTATAATATTCAGAATTTTATCCAGAGATATTAGTATCCCGTTCCCGTTCCCGTTCCCATTCCCGTTCCCGTCTCTGTCCCCGTCCCCTGGATGTGCATGTCCAGGTCCAATCATGTCCACCGAACACGGTGGACTGATTGGACACCAACAGGACTTCAAAATAAATGTAATTTTCGCAATCACCACTTCATGAAACCTCAAGAACGACATCCACATCGATTTTCATGTTTACTTACCCCATTTACACCTTAAGGGATGATTTTCAAAATAACAAAATATGTGTTTGCCTATTTATTGTTAGACATGCTCCTACGAATTTTAAAGTTGTAATGTCTATTTTATATTCTTTTTCCATACAAAATTTGAACCCCATTTTCACCCCTTTAGGGGTTAAATCATGTCCACCGTGTTGGACTTCAAAATAAATCTCATTTTCGCAATCACCACCTCATGAAACCTCAAGAACGACATCCACATCGATTTTCATGTTTACTTACCCCATTTACCCCTAAATGGTTGATTATTAAAATTACAAAATATATGTTTGCCTATTTATTTTTAGATGTGCTTCTACGAAGTGTAAAGTTGTAATGTCTATTTTATATTATTTTTCCATACAAAATTTGAACCTCATTTTCACCCCATTAGGGGTCAAATCATGTCCACCGTGTTGGACTTCAAAATAAATGTCATTTTTGCAATCGTCATCCCAGAAAACCACAATAACGACATCCATATCTATTTATGGTTTTTTTACCCCTTTTCACCCCCATTTTATGCCCATAGGGGTTGAAATACTTACAATAACAATATACGTTGCGTAAGATTTCCATCCATAAGCCTAAATTATAAATTTAGCGATTTTTTCTTTGAAAATAAAGGATTTTCTTCAATACACAACTTCATCCCCCTTTTGACCTCTTCGGGGGTTGAATTTTGAAAAACCCTGAGACCCGTATTTATTAATTTTTAATGCTCAGCCTAATCACAAAATTTGAAGATCCTAGCTTCAAAACTGAGGGACTTTCATACAAACTTTGGACCCCCGTTTCACCCTCTTGGGGGGTGAGTTTTGAAAAATCCTTTCTTAGTGCACCCCTGGGCTTCATAAGGAACCTATGTGCAAAATTTCAAGTCTCTAGGTTCAGCGGTTTGGGCTGTGCGTTGATATCTCACTCAGTCAGTCAGTCAGTCAATCAGTCAGTCAGTCAGGACTTTGAATTTTATATATATAGATTAGGGGACACATACTTTTTATTTTAACTTTTAATGTTTTTTTGTATATTAAATCATTGTTTGAAATCTTACTCTTTCTAAAAGAGTGTAAGTGTAAGTACATTGTCAGGAAGTTGAATGTGTAGCTTTTGCAAAAAAAAATCAAAATATGCCACCATGATTTCGATACAAGACAACTAGGCTCAACTCAAACTTAGAGTAAGTCGGGCTTCTGTTCCACGAAGCCGCGATGCTCGAAGTTCCTGACATTCCCAATTTGGACTAGATTTTAGTTTTTTTTTTTAAATTAACGTAAAAAATACTGAGCTAAAAAATCTGAAAAAAGTATGAGCTTAGAACACGACCTCCGTGGTCGAGTGGTTTGCACGCCGGTTTTCAAGGCGTCACCATCTCTTGAGGTCCCGGGTTCGATCCCCGGCTGGGTCAATGTAGAAAATTAACTTTTCAATATTGTCTCCGGTCTGGGTGTTTGTGATACCACCGTTGTCTCTGATTTCCATAACACGAGTGCTTTAGTTACTTACCTTGGAGTCGGAACAATGTATGTGATGTTGTCAAATATTTATTTATTTATTATTTTTTAGAACACTAAAATCTCTAAATGGTTTTCTAATTTTAGTACTTTCTCAAAATGAAATGTTGTCCATTATTCATATCTTATGTTTTTTGTCATTTTTTATATTTTGCGATGCGAATGCTGCACGTAGCGGCTACGCCGTAGCACCCGTAGGCCGTAGCTACCATGCACCTTGAGCGCTATTTTTAACCGACTTCAAAAAAGAAGAACCGATGGCGCAGCTTCTTTGACATTCACAAGTGCTTGTAACAGCCTAGACTGAATAAATGATTTTTTGATTTGATTTAAGGAGGTTCTCAAGTAGACGGTATTTTATTTTTAATTTTTTTTATGTATGTTTTAACATAACTTCGTCAGTTGTTAACCGATTTATACAATTCTTTTTTTACTCCTCTTGCTCAAAAAGTCCGTCATTGTAACGTACAAGAGCCGAGATAAAATAGCATAATAACCCCTAGGGGTTAAAGTTTTTCTTTTTTAATGTTTGTCTATTACCAACTTCGAGCATCGCGGCTTCGTACGAGCCCGTCTTACTCTAAAATTACCAATGAGCCTACTAAAACGAAAAAGTATTTATTCATAATCACGAATAAAAACTCGCTCGACTTCATACTGGGGGTCTATTACGAAAAGTTTCATGCGATACACGCAGCTGCGTCCGTGCTTCGTTATGATTGTGTCCTATTACAAAGCACTTGCGTATGCGATAAGTAAGTAAGTAAGTAATTTATTCCACAAACAATATACATTGTATCGGAAATTAATTAATACAAGTTATAAATAAAATAAGACATAAAACAAAAACAACAAATTCAATTGATCTGATGATTATCGCAAAGTGATTGCGTTAGTTTGACAGTTTTTCTCTAGCGTATCCGACATCATTCATTCAATAGTCTTTGGGCTACGATAGCCAAATTGACTGCAGACGATTATCGTGACCAAGGTGCCAATCGGACTTAGGCGGCAACCCATCCACGGATCAGTGGTATGAGTATTCCACTTTAAAAAAAAATATTATTTTTAGTCGGCAACTGATCCCCGATTGTAAAAGTATTGTAAGTATGAGTATTCCACCTAACAAAAACGCGTTTTGGGGCGGAAACTGATCCACAGATGTCAAAATTGTGTCATTTTTTTTAAATTTTGATACCTATTTTGTACAGAATTTTTTTGTCACAATTTTGACATTTTGTGTCGATTTTTTTTTTATTTTCACATATATTTGATAATAAAATAATATCGATTTTATTTTTTTACACTAGGTATTTTAATTTAAATTTAACATTGTATATTTTTTTTAAACAAATAACACGAATAGATAAGATTCTATTCAGTGCAAATAATATTTTCCCCCTTTTTTTTCTGAAAAAACCTATATTTTTGGTTATCTTCAAAAAAAAAAAATTTCTTTTTTATTTAATTTCTTATTTTTTTTTCATTTTATGCACTTTTTCCTAATTTTTTTTTGAAGAATAAAAATCGATAATAACTGATCAAAAACATAAAAAGTACATACTGATTCTATGGCTTGAAAATTTTGCTGCATCCAACTCATCCACAGATTAAATACGCGGTGTACTCATCCTCTGCTACAGTGATACAATTTAGTCGGATAAGATGCCGCCTATACCCGATCGAAAATGGATCTTTCATCCTCGGATGTGATCTGGCTGGGATGAGTTGCCGCCTAAGTCGCCAATCGCGCTAATGTTTAGATCAACTGGACCGCGACTGAACCGCGACCAATTATAACTTTTGACATATTTCGTATCGCACTAACGTTTTGACAGCTAGTTGAGACAGATGTGCCAAACTGGACCGTAACTGGTGCGTCAAGATAAAGTTAAAAGAATGCTACTTTTTATGAACCATTTCTCAATCATTTGGTTGGTGTTTACTCTCTCAATTTTGTGATATTTATTATACAACGCTTTTATGGTTATTGTAAGAAGGTCTTCTGTAGGAGTGTAAAATAATATAAATTCAATAAATTTTTAAATGTCCAATCGGCAATTTGTAAAAAGCTACAGATTATCAAATCATTTAGTTTGTTTACTTATGAGATATTAACACCATAATTATGCCAATTTGGATGCCTTTGGTGTGGAAACAAGATAAAAGGTAAGAAAACCATACCTAACCTAAAAATTTTCACTAAGTAAATAAATTTCACTCGTTCTTTACTATACTTACTAGTATAGGTAGGTACCTAGATTTTGGTAGCATGGTATAAGCCATAAATTTATACTATTAGATTCTAAACTCCTAATAATAAGTAGGGTAGGTAAGTAAGTAGGTACCTACCTACATAAGTATTACAATTTTAATTTACTCACCCTTGCAATACAACTAAAACATTTATGAGGATCTAGGTAATAGACTAAGAACAATGTTATTTATTTTAAAATTTATTGTTGATTCATCTATAAATACTCCCTTAACTTTTAACATGTTTTGATTTAGGTGCCGATGAAGATAACCAATGTATGCTTTGTGCTGCAGAGGCAACACTTCATTCACTCTGTTGGTGGCAGAAGAGGTGGCTCTGAGCATTGACTGAGGACTATGGAAGTGTACCACGCTAGCTAGGTGTGGTGCTCGCTGATGCTATTGACAAAATTAGAGTTGTTTACCTAATTGTTTCGGGGTAATAGGACAATTGAAAAATAATAATAAAATGATTTTAGAGAACTTTATTAATGTTATTTTTTATCAATTTATTAACTACTACTATCTCCTTCTCCTATTGCATCTCCTTGTTGGCAATACTAAAAAAGAACATAAAAAAAATGTTAGTCATTTTTATTACATAGGTACACAATAATTTTAATAATATGATTCCAAATAAGCAGTTAAGTAAGATATTAAAAACAAAACTAGATGTAGATCCAAAGGTTGTGGGTTCGAGTCCTATCTGACGAGCTGGTGACGAGTGTCTTTGTTCTAGTATATGATTTAAAATAAATATTAATCACACTTGATGCAAAGCCTCAACTTTAATGATAACTAGATGTTTTGTATCTTTTAAACATAGATTTAATAATATTGGGGCATATTATTATTCATTAACCACAACAATAAAATCTATGGTGTCTCGTTTTCCGGGCGTTGATGAGTTATCTACAATAGATTAAAATAATACCTTTTTTATACATAAGATCTCTGACTTCCGCCTTCTGCAAACATTTTAAATCTCTGCAAACTGCAATGTAGCTCCACTTTTTCAATTGTAGAACCAATTTTGTAATGCTTATTTTATTCTATAACCTGAAATTAATAAAAAATATTTGGGAAATTAAATACTAAAATATTTATTAGAGTAGGAACATATTAAATTAAAAAGGGCACACTAATAATCAAAGGGTACAAAATATAAGTAGGAAGTTGAACGGAATAAATTCTAAATTCTATTTGTTGTTTCACTAGTACTAGTACTTATTACCTTTCTAAAGCAGAGAAGTCATAGGTTTTGAGAGTGATACCAACAATTATCTTACCAAAAAGAATCTTACCGTTCATCATTATTGCCTCTTCATTTCTGTAAAGAAGTAAAATTCCTCTAATGCTGTTATGAAAGCTGCATCATGATGGCCGTATCTTCTATCTCTTTGGTCAGCATTATGCTCAATTTTGATCTTGATTTGCACTTCTGTAAACAAAATTGTTTAAAAAACAAAAAAACCGACTTCAAAAAACCTGCCTCTAAAAAAAGTAAGAAATAATATACAAATCATTAGATACGCATTATCATTGTTATAATAAAACACGTCTATTAAAGTCGGGTGGGGCTGGAGTACATCTTCCTTTTTTTATTCTAAAAGCCCCACCCGACTTCAATTGACGTGTTTTATTATAACAATGATAATGCGTATCTAATGATTTGTATATTATTTCTTACTTTTTTTAGAGGCAGGTTTTTTGAAGTAGGTTTTTTTGTTTTTTAAACAATTTTTTTATTTTTAGTGTAAGTACCTTCTATATTAGGTAGTGTAGGTTTTTTAGAGGTATTAAATTTTAAAGCTTTTTTGTTTTCATTTTCAGCTTTTTTGAAGTCGGTTTTTTGTTTTTAAAACATTTTTATTTTTAGTGTTAGTAAGTACCTTCTGTATTTGGTAGACTTTAGTTTATTTATATTATCTTATCCAGTAAGTATATTATCTAGGTAGATAAAACATGGGTAGACCCAAAGTTATTATTTTTTTAATTTAACTTTTTTGTGTAAGTATGGTATATTTAGCGACTATATTATCTAAGTTACAATAGTCTTATGTCAATAGCTCATCGCCTTTTACAAAATACTGGTTTTCCCGACGCAGGGGCGTTAGTTCTTGAGGAGTTCTCCTGGTACTTCACTATCAGCTCCACTTCACCATATGCATTATGACGAACAACATAAATAGCCTAGCAACCGTATTAAAGTAATCGTATCGCACCAGTGAGATACTTAGTTTAGTACCTATTGAATAGTTCCGGTGATCATCTATGGTCTTCATCATCAGTTCCACTTCACCAAAATGGTACTTTTCGAAAGCAAATGCACGAGTTACTTAAGAAAGTACTAAAATCGCTATAGGTGTGCCTATAATATTTGAAGAGTTCCCTTGATTTCTCCAGGATCCCATCATCAGATCGTGATCTTATGACAATGGGACCAATCTGTAACTATATGCTTTCAAACAAAAAAATAATTTTTAAAATCGGTTTGAGATTGACAAAGTTATGTTAAAACATACATTAAAAAAAAACCGTCGACTTGAGAACCTCCTCCTTTTTTTGAAGTCGGTTAAAAATACACTTTCATTTAGGTACTCATGCTCATGCATGTTAGCATAGCTATAAAAAGTTCACTGTACATAATTACATACCTTTGATTAGGTCCCTTGCTGACTGGGTCTCGGCTTTATTAACCGACTTCAAAAAAAGGAGGAGGTTCTCAAGTCGACGGTATTTTTTTTTATGTATGTTTTAACATAACTTTGTCAATCTCAAACCGATTTTAAAAATTATTTTTTTGTTTGAAAGCATATAGTTACAGATTGGTCCCATTGTCATAAGATCACGATCTGATAATGGGATCCTGGAGAAATCAAGGGAACTCTTCAAATATTATAGGCACACCTATAGCGATTTTGGTATTTTCTTAAGTAACTCGTGCATTTGCTTTCGAAAAGTACCATTTTGGTGAAGTGAAAATGATGATGAAGACCATAGATGATCACCGGAACTATTCAATAGGTACTAAACTAAGTATCTCACTGGTGCGATACGATTACTTTAATACGGTTGCTAGGCTATTTATGTTGTTCGTCATAATGCATATGGTGAAGTGGAGCTGATAGTGAAGTACCAGGAGAACTCCTCAAGAACTAACGCCCCTGCGTCGGGAAAACCAGTATTTTGTAAAAGGTGATGAGCTATTGACATAAGACTATTGTAACTTAGATAATATCGTCGCTAAATATACCATACTTACACAAAAAAGTTAAATTAAAAAAATAATAACTTTGGGTCTACCCATGTTTTATCTATCTAGATAATATACTTACTGGATAAGATAATATAAATAAACTAAAGTCTACCAAATACAGAAGGTACTTACTAACACTAAAAATAAAAAAATAAAAATGTTTTAAAAACAAAAAACCGACTTCAAAAAAGCTGAAAATGAAAACAAAAAAGCTTTAAAATTTAATACCTCTAAAAAACCTACACTACCTAATACAGAAGGTACTTACACTAAAAATAAAAAAAATATTTAAAAAACAAAAAAACCGAATTCAAAAAACCTGCCTCTAAAAAAAGTAAGAAATAATATACAAATCATTAGATACGCATTATCATTGTTATAATAAAACACGTCAATTGAAGTCGGGTGGGGCTTTTAGAATAAAAAAAGGAAGATGTACTCCAGCCCCACCCAACTTTAATAGACGTGTTTTATTATAACAATGATAATGCGTATCTAATGATTTGTATATTATTTCTTACTTTTTTTAGAGGCAGGTTTTTTGAAGTGACAAAATGCGAAATGGACCAAGTGGACCAAATGCGAAGTGGACCAAACTCGCCTGAACGCTTTTATTATAAGTCACCATCATTATAATCATCATATCAGCCACACGACACCCACTGCTGGGTATAGGCCTCCCCTAAGGATCTCCACAACGATCGGTCCTGCGCTGCCCGCATCCAGCTGCTTCCCGCAACCTTCACCCTCACGTCGGTCCACCTTGTCGGGGGCCTACCCACGGAGCGCCGTCCGGTGCGCGGTCGCCATTCCAGAACCTTTCCGCCCCAACGGCCATCGGTTCTTCTCGCTATGTGTCCCGCCCATTGCCACTTCAGCTGAGCAATCCTTCGAGCGATGTCGGTTACTTTAGTTCTCCTGCGGATCTCTTCGTTTCTGATTCGATCACGCAGGGAAACGCTTATTAATAAGTATTTGGTTTATATTTAGATTGACTGACATCAGTTAACTGAGGATTGAAAAAATCAGCCCTAAAAGAAACAAATCACATTTGAAATGGATTAAATAGTTTTGTAATGAGTGATGAATGACAAAAAAAATCCTTCATAGGTAGGTACATTGTTTGTTACCAAAAAATACAAAGAGGTAACTTATTGCAAACCGACCCGCTATCCAACAACTCCAGCGGGATACAAATGAGGGAGAAAAACAACGTCAGCCGGTCTCTAAGCCTGTGCAGTCAGTTCCGCGGAGGCTGGATGATGAGTGCGACAAGGACGGCTTCAAGAAGATGGAAAGGAAGAGGAAGCCCACTCGCCGTAACCTATGTGGCACCGCCCCGACCGGACACAACCACCTGCTTCGTCCGGCCATCCCGACAACGCTGCTGTACGTGTCCCGCCTGCACTACAGTACGAAACCTGATGATATTGTAGAGTTCATCAGAGTGAAGACCAAATTCTGTCTGAGGGTCGAGCGGTTGGAGTCTCGCCACATTGTGAACTTCAATTCATTTGTGGTGAGGGCACCGACCGAACATCTGTCGACCTTCATGAAAGAAGATTTTTGGCCGAAGGGTGTTTTGTTCCGACGGTTTCGCGGTCGGATACCGGACACTGCGTTGCGCAACACGTCGCCGCCATCAATACGTGGAAAATAGTATAAATATATTATGTAATAATATGTATGTTAGTCTGTAAGGTATATATTGTATGGGCCTAGTCGCCTGAATTAAATTAATAAATAAATAAAAAATAAAAAAAATTAATAGAACTCTAAGCCCACTCAGGTGGCCAACATTCTATCTAATGCTTACTGTTCAAGCTTAAAAATTGTGCAATAGACCAAGGGTGGCCGACAAATTTGCCAGGTGGGCACAATTTTTTGGACATCTTTTAAGCTAGGCTGGCTAGCCGGCATAGCAGTGCTACCGTGCGCCGGCCAGCCGGCCGATCTCGGGCGGGCAAATTCAATTGCCTTGACGGGCCACTTTATGCCCCGCGGGCCTGGGTTTGGCCAGCCTTGCTATAGACGATTAAATCACATCACATCACTGTGTAAAACAGACTTTGATAGACGTTGAGTTTGAGTATTGTATGGAATTGACAAGGTTACGGATACGGCACATAATTTTAAAGGTGAATTAATAAATTGGGTGACGGGAAATAATTAAAGGCGACTGTTAATGGGATACTTAAATACTAAACTTGGCAGCGGTTTATTTTTTGGGCGACAAGATAACTAAACGGGCGACTAGCTGTGGATTGCAAAAAATACGTAAAACAGGCGACTACAGAACATGTGAGAGACAAATAATTCAAGTTAGCAGTAAATTAATAAAAAAAAAAAATAAACCCGCCTGCATTAAAAGACAAGTCGTCTGAAAAGATGGAAACAAGTTTAAATAAATATTAAAGGCAACATGTCATAATAACATGCAGTCGGAGGCATGCATAATAGACCGATACCAATACGTTATTTTGAGGGTATAACCTTAAAAAATTCTAAAGTTTATGAAATCTTATCTTGTCTGTCGATAGACTTGCATACAAAACGTTTATTTTTGCGTTTTGTGTCACATCTAGCTAATGCATCTTTAGAAATTCGATTATTTGTCGTCGATATAAATAATTGAACACAAAACTGACAAAATTGATTTAAAGTTAAAAAACTCAATGGTATTGTATTTAAGATAGCCTGAGTAGTGTACAAACCTAATTTGTGTCATTTTCGTCCAGTGCAAACTGACTTATAGTAGGTAACGGTAACTTGAACTTCAACTGTATCTGATATAAGATTCCATTGATAAAAACGACACAAATTGTGTCAGTTAAATTACAGTGTTCCCGTGGACAAAGATGACACAAAAAGCTCATGTACATCGGTTATGACTTCGTAATCATCATGAAAGTAAAATTTTCAACTTTAATTTTCTTTTCGATTGATAGTGTTAAAAAGACAAAAACCTAAATTGTCACTTATGCATCCACCCAAAATGACACAAATTCATGTATTAGTCTTAGTTAATGGTGCAGAAACTATATACGAAAAAAAACAAACTTTAATATTTTTGAAACCTAAAACTCTAGCGGTATTGGTCTATAAAGAAAGTGACATTATAAATGATTGAATTATATGCCTCCGACTGCATGTTATTATGACATGTTGCCTTTAATATTTATTTAAACTTGTTTCCATCTTTTCAGTCGACTTGTCTTTTTATGCAGGCGGGTTTTTTAATTTTTTTTATTTATCTCTTTTTAGTTATTATATATTACGGTCATGATATACCTTTTTGAAATCCTTATAGTCCGGGCGGCCACTCCAAGGTTACTTACCTCATCGAGTTACTAGATATTACCACCTTCCACGAAAAGTAGACCTAAAATAGGTAGGAAAAATGTTGGTCTGCCGGAGCTCAGCCTGGAGGAAACTTGGCGGTGAGATGTTTTGGGACCTACTTTGGACTATCAAAATACCTCATGTGGTTACTGAACGAAACCTTTTCGTTGGTTTTAGTTTTTATTAATAGAATCTAAATAATTATGTTTGCCGGGCGAATTCTTGGAGGGTTCCGCAGTCCAACCATTTTTAGGGGCCGCATGGGGGTCCTATTTTACCTCATCGAGTTACTGGATGAAACCAAGCTCTCCGAGTAGCTAAAACGATGCCCTTTAAATATTAATTGGTCTGCCAGCTCGCAACCTGGCAGTTTTTGCAGTCCAACCAAATAAGTACAGAATATAAGACAAAGTTGCTTCCCGCTGCCTGTCCCTATGTATGCTTGGATCTTTAAAACTACGCAACGGATTTTGATGCGGTTTTCTTTAATAGATAGAGTGATTCAAGAGGAAAGTTTATGTGTATAATACATGCATAATATAGTAGAGAAACACTGACAATATTAAAGGTTTCTAATGTGATGTCGTAAATAAACACTTTTTGGCGCTTACATTGCAAACGCTGGCTGAATCCTATGAGATAGATCAAAATAATATACTACAGTATTATGCACCTTAAAAAGATCCACAAAAAAGTCCTTAACAGTATATGTCTATCTCTTAGGGATAACCCACAATAACCATTTTTATCCTTTGTTTTTATGAGAAATAATGGTTTAATAATAATTACGAAGCGATTTTAAGCAATACAGCCTTAATCCTTATCCAATGGGGTTGGTCAACTTTTCCAAAACTATTGTGAATTATATATTTTTTGGTAGCTTTTGGCTTTGTAGTCAGGAATAACCAATTGGGGAATTTTTATCTTACTTCATTTTAATTTAAATAAAAAATGAAATTTTTCATTTACAGCATAGTACAATATATCACTATTACGGCTGTATGCGTAAGTAATGCTTTTGCTCCAAAGACTTCTATGTTGTTGCTCAAAACAAAAAAGCAAAGGTTTGGCATTAGCAATGTCAACTATAGTAGTCATGTCAGTCACAGTCAGCTAAAATAAATAAAATAACTCTTTTGTGAGTAAGTTTGTAGATATACATACATTTACGTGATCATCACAAACGTATAAAGCTCTTTGAGGACAATTACTGTTTTATCCTTTGCACCACATCTCTTTCAAAGGCATGGTACCTAATTTGTAAAAAAATTGTTCTGCGGATGGTCACGTCTATATTTCAAACAAAACGGAACAAAGCAGTGTAGGTACTTCATCGGCGTAACAAGCTGGATTATGGATTTCTTCAAGCTGATTCATTTCCAATAACTGAACAAGAAAAACACTAGAAAATCACAGTAATAAGCTGATAAACAAATAACAACATTGGGTAATGATTATGATAATACACTTTGTCACTGTCTGTCAAATCTCAATGATCAAATCTGTCAATCTGTTTTTTTAATCAGTAAATGCAAAGGAACTTCGTGTTCAGCTGTACGTTTGATATTTTATCGCGATAATAATATAAAAAAAATATTTGGTTAACAAAGTAAAATAAAAAAAACATAATATTATTTTCTTTATTCTTCTAACTTGTGCTATCAAAAAAAAATATAAAACAATTCTCTTCGAAAAAGTTTATCAACCCCATTAAGTACAGTGGGCAGCATTTCAAGCTATACAAAATTGACAATAATCTACAATGAATTTTAAACCTTAATTTGCTCGAATTAAAGATTAAAAATGATTGAAGAAATTTGACAGATTGTGAAAGCCCAACGTGCCGTCTACCGTACCTTAAATACATTGCGCATGTGATATAGATCAGCGGATCCCGAATGGGGTTTCGTGAGAGGCTCTCAGGGGTTCCGCGAAAATTCAAGAGTTTAGGTACAAAGACAGTCCCGATTTCGATGATATTGTCCCGCGTCCCAACGATCCCTTAGTTTTCTCCAGATTTTTGATGATAACACGCGATCAAAATCAAAGTGTTAATAAAGAATGGGTCGAAATGTTTAAAAACATAAAAGACGATAACAAGTTAAATGCCTTATTTTGCGTTTTACCTCGCGCTTTAAGCATACCGCCTTTAAATGCTTATGTTGAGCAAGGTTTTTCCCATACGACGCTTAAATATTCTAATGTCAGAAATCGTTGCTCTGTAGGTAGATTTAATGAAAGCTGAATTCAGTATGTCTAGTTCGGAATTCGTAAGTAAATATAAAAATGAAGCGGAATTAAAGAGATACCCGTAGCAATAGAAAATATGCATGGAAACAGAATCAAAATAAAAATACCTAAAACATAAAATCAAAAGTCTTTTTTTCCCTTCAGTTCGGTAGTTCTCCTTTTTTTATTTTATTCTTACTTTGCTGACCCGCCCGTTTGTTTCCATTGATTTTGAGTATTTTAATTACAAACATTCACATACATTCAACATGTCCTTTATTTATTAGTTATCAAACTTTACAGTGGTTTTACTGCCATATTTAATGATTTCAACGTACATTTAGTTAGAAAATACACCCAAAAATTTACTTATTTTTTATAACATTTACTTTTAATTTGTCTTTGTATATTGTATTATTTTTTGTCCTATTCATTAGGTACTTGCCGTAAAATAGGAGTACTTTGGCATTACGTGGTTACATTGATAACAACTATCAATTAAAAAAAACTGTTTTTTCTTGGTTTCTGAACATATACGAACAGTTTTTTTAATGACGTTTACAGCACTGATACTGCAAAAAGCAAATGGTGCCCATACCATTAAATGTTTGCAGGTGTTTTTGTTAAAACATTTTTTTAGCAGTGCACTGGTGACAAGCTATTTTAATGGCAAGAAAAACTCTTAGTACACTTAGAAATTTATTCTATTTCGATTATTATTGTTTGTTTTATCTAAAAGTATACACTTTAAGGGATGAAGGGAGTGAAACACGGTTGAACAAGTGTTTTTGTTGATTATGTACCTGTTTTAAAGGTTTAAAAACAAAAAACCGACTTCAAAAAACCTACCTCTAAAAAGCAAGAAATAATATTCGTAATAATAAAAATACGTCTATTGAAGTCGGGTGGGGCTGGAGTACAAATTCCTTTTTTTTATTCTAAAAGCCCCACCCGACTTTAATAGACGTATTTTTATTATTACGAATATTATTTCTTGCTTTTTAGAGGTAGGTTTTTTGAAGTCGGTTTTTTGATTTTTTTTAAACAATTTTTTATTTTTTATTTTTAATGTAGGTACCTTGTAGGTAAAGTATATTATATATGTAGAAAAATCGGCTCAGCCAAACGTAAGATAATCGCGGAGAAACATACTTAAATACGGGTCAAACTAAGAACCTCCTTTTTTAAGTCGGTTAAAAAACTACACTTAAGATATCCCTCTTTCCACAAAAAAATAATTATCTTATTCAGTTCATAAACAAAGAAGTAATACGGCCAATCATCGAGGAAATTCACACAAAATCATACTATTTTCGTGTTTTTTTCAAAATTACTTGAAAATTACTGAACTGATTTCCAAATTAAAAAAATGGGACCAACTTGGGAGTGTACCTAATGTAACGTTTGAATCATTTTTTATTTAATTTTTTTATTTATTTATTTTTAGACACAGTGTAATTTCAATCGGTCCAGCCGTCTTCGAGTAATCGGTGGACATACACAAAAAAAAACAAATATACAGACGAACATAGAACCTCTTCCTTTTTTGGAAGTCGGTTAAAAAACAATCAGTGGTCTTTGATCAGAGGACGGGTTAACTTTGATCAATGATCAATGTTGTTGTTGTTATGTTGACTTTGATATTTTTTATAATAAAAATTAAAGACTAAAGATAAACTGCTTTGTAATAACTGATTGAGATTTAGTTCTACCAATACTCTATTCAATAACCAATTCGTATCAATGATCAAAATAACCCAAATATTTCAAATCCCATTATAAAGTATACGGTGATCCTTTGATCATCCTATATTCATTCAGTTTAAAGTTGATCAGGTGATTTTTTTATTAGAAACGGATGGTTAAAAATATTTCATTCACTTTATTTTAAAAATCTGAAAAACCGGCACGTTTATGTATTATATTTATATGTCAATAAATAGGTTCATATAAATTAATACAAAGAAACAAGCAAGCAAGTAAAATTTCGTCTGTAGACAGAAAATTTAACATTTAAATTAAAATAAATTTGGTTGGACTGCAAAAACTGCCAGGTTGCGAATTGACAGACCAATTAATATTTAAAGGGAATCATTTAAGCTACAAGGAGAACTTACAAATTATAAAAAACTAGCGAGTAGCGACCCGCCCGGGCTTCGAACAGAATACTAAGGCTATATTGATCTATATCACATGCACAATGTATTTAAGGCGAGGCCAGTTCACGAAATTTACTCTTTCACTATGTCTTTAGAATAAGGTTGAATATTGCATAACTTTAATTGACGCTTCGCCAGAAATTTGACGAATTTTAGTACATTTTTATTGATTTATTTTATTTATTTTTTATTTATCTTTTATTGGGAAACAAACAGCCTTATACATTACATAGCAATAACTTAATATATACTAACTCATTTGCCAAAAAAGTTTCCACTTATAATAATTTACATTGAATTCGCTAAGTACGTACTACGATTTCTGAAATACTGGATCATTTATTAAAAATGTACTCGGTTATTGTGTTAGATCGATAAAAAAGCTATCCTTTTTGCATAAAAAATCATATCACTGTCGTTGAAAATTACGAAATCTGACGATTTGAAATTTATTTTAATAAGTTTTTATGGTGTTCAGGATTTTTTTACAGAGTTACCATGCCATTTTTCAATATTCTGTTCGGTTAATTTGCTTCTTTGTTTCTTATTAAGTCTACAGTAATTTTTGTGAAGTAGAATTTTACATCAGTTCTTCACATTGGATGTTCAAAAATCAGACTTTTCATCAGATCGTGAACTGGCCTCGCCTTAAGGAAATTAGAAATTTGTAAATTCATACGAAAACATCCAAACTACTTTACAAAGAGACAAGACATCTCATCATGATACACATCACGACATGGCCACAAGTTAACGATACCAGTACATAGGCTTCGAATGAACTCATCCAGTCCACTCGAAATGTCAGTAAAAATACACAATAAATTACCGAAAGAACAAACAGAAGAAAAAAGTTACAGTATATACTTAAAAAAGTTACAAAAACTACTCTTGGAAAAATGCTACTATTGTGTTTCAGATTTTTTAAATGATAAAGATTTAAAGATTTAAATAATTATTTAATATTAAAGTATTATCATTTAATTGAAAAAAAGTAAGTCGTCCTCTCATCTCCTCTCCAAATAATTTGCTGTGCCCTATTCAGGGTCTACAATGTACTTTGTTATTTTACCTACCTACCATCTTGTTATCATTGTGGAATGCAATGCAATAAATTGAATTGAAGGATTAACGCTGTATTGCTTAAATCGCTATGTAATTATTATTAAGCCATTATTTATCATAAAAACAAAGGATAAAAACGGTTATTGTGGGTTATCCCTAAGAGATAGACATATACCGTTAAGGACTCTTTTGTGGATCTTTTTAAGGTGCATAATACTTTAGTATGTTATTTTGATCTATCTCGTAGGATTCAGCCAGCGTTTGCAATGTAAGCGCAAAAAAAGTGTTTATTTACGACATCACATTAGAAACCTTTAAAATTATCAGTGTTTCTCTACTATATTATGCATGTATTATTCACATAAACTTTCCTCTTGAATCACTCTATCTATTAAAGAAAACCGCATCAAAATCCGTTGCGTAGTTTGAAAGATCCAAGCATACATAGGGACAGGCAGCGGGAAGCAACTTTGTCTTATAATTTGTACTTATTTGGTTGGACTGCAAAAACTGCCAGGTTGCGAGCTGGCAGACCAATTAATATTTAAAGGGCATCATTTTAGCTACTCGGAGAGCTTGGTTTCATCCAGTAACTCGATGAGGTAAAATAGGACCCCCATGCGGCCCCTAAAAATGGTTGGACTGCGGAACCCTCCAAGAATTCGCCCGGCAGACATAATTATTTAGATTCTATTAATAAAAACTAAAACCAACGAAAAGGTTTCGTTCAGTAACCACATGAGGTATTTTGATGGTCCAAAGTAGGTCCCAAAACATCTCACCGCCAAGTTTCCTCCAGGCTGAGCTCCGGCAGACCAACATTTTTCCTACCTATTTTAGGTCTACTTTTCGTGGAAGGTGGTAATATCTAGTAACTCGATGAGGTAAGTAACCTTGGAGTGGCCGCCCGGACTATTATAATAAGCCCTTTAATTTGACACCCATATTGCAGTATTCTAAAAAAAATAATTTTTCACTACGTATAATAGCACCGTACAGCCGCCATGTTGGATTTTTTATAACGCCACCTTCTCAAGAACACTTGGGCTGAAAAGACCAATCTAACGATATCTTAATCATAGAATTCCGTTCAGCCGTTTGAAAGATATGAGGTAATAAAGAATATTACATACAAACATACATACATACAAACATACTTACAAGATACGCGCGAAAAACATAACCCGCCAGTCGGGTAATAAAAATCAATCTTTTCATCAGGGGCCCTACCGCTTAACTCAAAGCTTTAGCCAGAGTCATAGCAATGCTCTGTCCGTCCTTGTCATATCTAGGGTTGCCAGATGTCCGGTTTTAGACCGGACAGTACGGTTTTTTGATCGGCTGTCCGGTCTAGAAAACCGGACAATAGAAAGTCCGTTTTTTTAAATCCATGATTATATATCTCACTCACGAGAGAATTTACAGAGCAAAAGCTGTGAGTTATTCTGACGGGTAGTAAGCAAGACTTGCGGGCGGGGAAAGGGGCGCTCTCCGCCCGCTCCTAGCCACGCGATGCGCCTACCCACGCACGGCCCCAACCCGCTCGCTCAGCTTTCTCTGTTTGATCTGGTCAAAATTTAAAGGTTGCCCTTTGATTTTTCGTCAAATTGTAACAAAAAATCAAATTTGACCCTTTGATAAAAAATGTTCGGTTTTTTTGTCTGGGCGATTTGGCAACCCTAGTCATATCATAACACGATGACAAGGACGGACAGTGCACTGACGTCATAAACCAAAGCCAGAGTCAAAGCGATAGAGTTAGGCGGCAGAGCCGCAGATTGAACAGGGGGCTAATTGTCTAATTTAAAAATCTATCGCAATCGCTTTCATTTGACAGATGGACTTGAGACATTGCTGCATTTCTTAGGGTTAGTTTTTATTTGTGCTAAAAAGAAGCATCAATGTGTTACATCCTGAAAGCGATTGCGATAGATTTTGAAATTGGACATTCTACTGCATGTTTTGCGTTCTGCGAATGCTGCGCGTAGCAGCTACGCCGTAGCGCCCGTAGTTGCTTTGTTACGAACGGGGCCCAAGTCTGCTAAATGTAGTAATCTTATAATGAATCACAGACTTTGATAGTATTGTGTGGAATTAACAAGCTTATCGCACGTGATTTTATAGTTTAAAATTGGCTTTTTGTACATATCTCATACTACCTAATAGGTACCTAATTATATATCTTAATTTCCAAAACCGCAAATATAACTTTGTCATTCATAGCAACACTGTGAAAAACAAATTTATTTTTACAGACGAAAAATGATAGTGGGATTAAATATGGTATGGTATATAAGGTAACTACGGAACCTTACGGCGCGTGGCCATACTATATCTATGGCGTGGCCCGACACGCACTAGGCCGGTTTTTTTATTATCCTTGTGTGCGTATGCTGATTGCTGATGTATATCTACGCTCTTCTAACGCTATGTATTAGAAGAGCGTAAGAAATGACTTTATATCGCGTGATATTATAGCGTTTAATCACGTTTAACTGTCAAAAAGACAAAGGAGTTTGACAGTTGAGTGTCGATGAAATGCTATATCACGCGATATAAATCGGTCATGCTAGGCAGGCAGATATTATGGCTAAGTTTTATTTGTAAGTGCGTTTTTCGTGCTTGCCTTTAGGTTGCTTGCACATAAGATTTAAGGCGTTATTATTCCAAACATAGGACAAATAAAATAAGTCATTTTATTTAATTTCTTAAGACGTAGTAAAACACCCATAATTTATCGATTCACGTCATTATTTTAGCGTTTGCACAGTCGGTATAATTTATTATTAATTTAAGTGTTTGCATTACAAACTAATAAATTAACTGTTTGACGTTATAATCTACTTAACAGTCATGTTTAAAAATATGTAGGTACTTACTTAAATAGTATAGAACTTTGTCACTTTGTTTAAGTTGCCATTATTGTCTTTGTCATTGATTTCTGGGGGTCTATTACGAACAGTTTAACGCGATACACGCAGCTGCGACCGTGCTTCGTTCTGATTGTTTCCTATTACAAAGCACTTGCGATATCGCAAAGCGATTGCGTAATTGATCGTTTAGGGGGTCCATATGTTATTTTCGTAATAGGCCCCCTGTTCAAAAACAAAAAGTAATACTTAGCTTCTCTAGAGTGACAAAGTTGTAAACTGTAGACATATTTGTGGACGTGTCTGTACCTATACAATCAAGCACGATGTTGGGTTGCCCAAATTTACAATAAAACCTTTTTCATATTATTCAGTAGATAGGTACTTAGGTACCAAAATGTTTGTTGATAGTTTAGGCTTTACAGTGCTTAAGAGGGTTTATGCGCTACACTATAGCGCCGCCAATGGAAAAAAGTCATAGCGCTTAAATAAAGACGAAATTGTGAATTATTGTGTTCTTCTAGTGTATTTACTCCGAAGAAGCTTTGTGGTAGATACTCTTTATCGCTTAAACAACATTTTCTAGTCTGTCGTTTAGTTTTATTGCTAAAAGTGGCCACTTTTGGCAATAAACGACAACTAAACGACAGGTTATAAAATATTGAATAAGCAAAAAAGAGTACCACAAAGCTTCTTCGGATGAGTTGGACTCTGTTATACAGGATGCTACAGGTTGTTCAAGTTTGTATGACAATTTGTATTGAGTTGAGGTACAGACACCATTTTTGGAGCGTAGATACCTTTCATGGTGTAGGTGAGCACTGAGAAAGGGTTTTGGAAAATTCCCGTTATACAACTACACCACGTTATACACCTAAACTTTATACAATACAACTACCACGTTATACAACTAAACCACAAATTCTTGCACACACAAACATGCACACACACACACACATGCACACACACACACACACACATGCGCACACACACACATAGTGTAATATTAATTAGTTATTTATAAGTTTTCTATCAGTCTAGTGTCTTAGTTTGTTATCTAAGGAAGGAAGAGCGGTGTCCCACAAACACAGGCTTTCAGCTTAAATGGGGACACCAACTTATTTCTAAAAATTGTAATGGTTTAAAAGAAAAATAAACTTATTTTATTTTATTTTATTTATTTTCTATACAAGGTGCTACAGTGTTCCAGTTTGTACCTACATGATATTTTTTTATGGGAAAATTTAAATGTGTGAAATGAGGTCTACTGATAAATACCTAGGTATAATGGTAATCCGTGACTTTCAAAATAAATGCACAACTATCTTAATCACGCGAACGAGGTCGCGGGCAACGAAGCTACCTAGTCGTCTATTTTTCCTACCACCCGTTGCAGACTTTTTTAACTGACAAGAAGAACGGGCGCAAGAAACTTTATCAGCTTTAGTTACTTTTGAAAGACGCAGGCTCTATAAACGATTAGCCGAATGAATTATTGACCTACAAACTATTGGTCGAGTCGAGAAGTCGTTGTTTCGAATAACTGAATTGCGGCACTTTCGGTTCGGAACACAGACGCAAGCTTGATGAACGATTGCGATGAACTATTTATTTATAGAAAAATATTTCTTCAAATCGCTCAATGACCAACGTTGGCTCAATGAAATGAAATGAATTGAAATGAAGTGAAGTAAAATGAAGTGAAGTGAAGTGAAGTGAAGTGAAGTGAAGTGAAATGATGTGAAGTGATGTGAAGTGATGTGAAGTGATGTGAAGTGATGTGAAGTGATGTGAAGTGATGTGAAGTGATGTGAAGTGATGTGAAGTGATGTGAAGTGATGTGAAGTGATGTGAAGTGATGTGAAGTGATGTGAAGTGATGTGAAGTGATGTGAAGTGATGTGAAGTGATGTGAAGTGATGTGAAGTGATGTGAAGTGAAGTAAAATGACGTGAAGTAAAGTAAAGTAAACTGAAGTGAAGTGAAATGAATTGAAGTGAAGTGAAATGAATTGAAGTGAAGTGAAGTGATTGAAGTGAAGTGAAGTGACGTGAAGTGAAGTGAAGTGAAGTGAAGTGAAGTGAAGTGAAATGAAATCAAATGAAATGAAAATGTATATTTACTTAAAACAATTAATGAAAGTATCTACCTGAATGGGACTTCTTTCTTGGCGCAGAGTCTAGTTGGAAGTTGCGCTGTTATCGACCTCAAAAGCTCCCTCTACAAAATTAATTTATTTTATTTTATTTATTTTATTAATTTCATGGAAATAGGTGTAGAAAAAGCGTAAGAAACAATAAGCTAATTATAGGTTTTCGCTTATAGTAACAATATAGAATTTTACAAAACAATAATGTTATGAACCCATATAAACAAAATAAAAGTACTTAATGCTATATTATGTGTGTAATGCTCACCATACCAGCATGAACTTATTCAGTAAATAGATATTCAATAAGTTTTCGCTTAAAAGAATCTAAACTACAATTAAATACGTCGACATCAAGCTCACACCCACCCAACACCACGTTTAGGTTTTTGGTAGACCTAGGAATAAAACTATTTTGCCTATAGTTGGTCGACGCTCATGGAACTGCGATGGGCCAGTAATGCCTCATAGACCTTGATGGTTCGGAAAACGAAAATTTTGCTAGAAGATCAGCATAGTCGATGGCGCCATTTATTATCTTGAGAATGTACATAATATCGGCTACTTTTCTTCGCGTTACTAAAGGTAGGATGTGTTGGTTTTTGCAAAGACTATAGTATTCGGCTGAATTGTAAGGTATCCTCATTTTAAACCACAAGAATTTCATAAACTTCTTTTGGACTCCTTCAATTCTATCAATGTAAATTTGATATCTGGGATTCCAGATTTGGGAGGCATATTCAAGTCGGCTTCGTACGTATGCACAGTATAAGAAAGTAATAGAAGGGTTATTTATATCCAAAAATGTACGAAACCTTTATAAATCTAATTAAACACAAACAGTTTTCATGGTAAGTTTATTATTTGTACAGCTTGTCCAGCTATCGTCTGTTGTTCTGACATGTATATAAGGAGGACACCATGTACCTACATACATTAGAAAGAGGAGCCATGAGATTCAGCGTTGCTGTTGTTGGCTTTTTGGTAAGTACCTACATAACTTTTCATCAACGCCCGAGGCCAACAATAGAAAATCTATTGTTTCTCGTTTTTCGGGCGTTAATGAGTTATTTTTTTTCTTTTCAATAAATAATTATTAATTTAATGCCAATTTTAATATTTCTCACCTATGCTCAAAAATATTATCATTCCATTTGAAAAGGTTATGGTATGTATTAAGGGCGTTCCACATTTCCGTGGAGTCTGGGCCGTATTTCACCAAGTCGACATTTGTCAGTGACATTTATGTCGGTTAATTTTACAATTGTCGTTACTTTAAGTAAAGACAGGTATTTTGTGAAACAGGGATATTTTTTACAAGTCGACATAATTTGTAGATTTGTCAGTGATACTTGACATGTTATCCTTGGCGATCGACCTTAAAACCTCTCGCGATCGACCGGTCGATTCGATCGCTAATCTTCGTTATCGCTTCGCTTTCGAAACATGTATAGGATTAGGGAATGCAATCTCGACTCGAGATTGACGAATCGAGATCTCGTCTCAAAATTTGAATTCGAGATCTCGACAAATAATCCGCCGAGATCTACTTACTTTTTACCCGACTGCGGGTTATGTTTTTCGCGCGTATCTTGTAAGTATGTTTGTATGTATATATGTATGTTTGTATGTAATATTCTTTATTACCTCATATCTTTCAAACGGCTGAACGGATTTCTATGATTCAGATGTCGTTAGATTTGTCTTGTCAGCCCAGCCTGCCTAGCATGACCGATTTATATCGCGTGATATAGCGTTTTATCACGTATAACTGTCAAAAAGACAAAGGAGTTTGACAGTTGAGTGTCGATAAAATGCTATATCACGCGATATAAATCGGTCATGCTAGGCAGGCAGGTGTTCTTAAGAAGGTGGCGTTATAAAAAAACCAACATGGCGGCTGTACGGTGCTATACGTAGGGAAAAAAAATTTTTTTTTAGAATACTGCAATATGGGTGTCAAATTAAAGGGCTTATTACAAGGACTTCAAAAAGGTATATCATTGTCTAATACAGCTGCCTTAGCACCTAACAGGTGGAATCAATAACTGTTTTGTGTTTTAATTGTTAAAGGAATATTTTTTTTTAAATACCTTATTATTTGATCAAAAATTGTTAAATTGAATAAAAACTACCTACTGTGTGACTGTTATAATATTTTCTAAATAAAACATAATAATAAATGAGCAAAAATAAAAAAAAAAACTACTTTTATTAAAGAAAAGGTATAAGTAGATATTAGAATTCGTATTAAAATTTAATAAGTATTAGATATTGTTGTATCTCAACAAAATGAATTATAGTAGATTATACAACAAGTGAAAAAAGAGGGAATTTAGTTCGAGGGACTAAGTTGGATCCCGAGAGCAGCGAAGGATTCAAAAGTAGAATCCTGAGCGAAGCGAGGGATACAAAGGACCGAGATGAAATTTTTTTTTTCACGAGTTGTGTACTCTACTTTTTACCATTGACTACGAGAAAACAAATAGCAGTAGGTACTTAATACCTATATAATAGTTATCACATTTTGATTATTTAGGTAGGTAATAATCAGTAATATTTAAACATTAGAAAATAGTGAAACTAGAAGTTTTTCAATGAGATAAAACAACCACGCTAAGAGGGAAATTACATGATCAGTTTGGCATCAGTCCATTTCATCAGTTTGTATCTAGACTTTGAATTTTTACAGAATGAAGATCGTACCAGACTGATGGAATGGACTGATGCAAGACTGAACATCTACGGCCTTACCACAAAAGATTTTAAAACACTGTTTAGTAAAAACACTGTATAAATGTGATGCCGTCTCTTTCAAACAATATTGTCAAAAAAGTGACAGCATCACATTTAAACAGTGTTTTAGTTATACACGTGTTAAACAGTGTTTTGTGGTAAGGCCGTTAATCTCCCTCTAATACCTATATAGAAAAGAATCCAAAGATGGGACACTAAAAAGGACTTAATTACTTTGGCGGGATATTTTTTTAGAAAAGAACCCAAAGATAAGACACTAAAAAGAACCTAAATAAAATTGGCGGGATATTTTTTTTTATATTTGTATGACTATGGCTTTATCTATGGAATAGCTCCATACTTTCAGCACGTTTTGTTTTTTTTCTACATAATTCATACGAAGCGCGCTTGTTCCAAATTCAAAATATTTTTATTCACTCGGTGAATAAAACAGCGTTTTATTCACTCTTATCGTTGAATTAAACGCACTTTTTTGAGTGGCGATGGTAAAAACGTTATTTATTATGAATGGACTTTAAGTGAACATTTAAGCCGGTTGGTGAACCTTTTATACATACGAATAGCACTGCACAACTTGCATTTAGCTGTCAATCCATCCGCAGATTTTTTGTAGTAACCTCATGCCGCCAATTTCCTTGTGTAACGTCCATATACACTTGGCTTGATTTGATCTTAGAGATATTTAACTTAGTAACTATCTAATGTTTTTAACACAGTTAAGTTAGCTATCAAATTTTCTGGAGAAAACTAATAAAACAATAACCTTCAAACTGACAATATTGTAGATCAGTCAGCGCGCTTTTGCGCACCGATGAACACGTAGTTTTTTAAACAAGATTAAATAAATATTAAAGGCAACATGTCATAATAACATGCAGTCGGAGGCATGCATAAAGAAAGTGACATTATGAATGATTTAAATTATATGCCTCCGACTGCATGTTATTATGACATGTTGCCTTTAATATTTATTTAATCTTGTTTCCATCTTTTCAGTTGACTTGTCTATTTATTAGTTATTATATATTACGGTCATGATATACCTTTTTGAAATCCTTATAATAAGCCCTTTAATTTGACATCCATATTGCAGAATTCTAAAAAAAAAAATTTTTTTTCACTACGTATAATAGCACCGTACAGCCGCCATGTTGGTTTTTTTATAACGCCTCCTTCATAACGGCTGAAAAGACAAATCTAACGATATCTTAATCATAGAAATCCGTTCAGCCGTTTGAAAGATATGAGGTAATAAAGAATATTATATACAAACATACACACAAACATACTTACAAGATACGCGCGAAAAACAAAACCCGCAGTCGGGTAAAAACGAGCGCTCGTCGCAGAGGCGTCTTTACCTATTGTGCAGGGTGTGCAGTGCACACGGGCGCAGGGTCTTAGGGGGCGCCGCGCCGCGCCGACCGAGCGGCGCCGGCGCCGGCGCTTGCGACGCGAACGCGAAACGTGGTCACTCGCGGCGCGGCGCCCCGGGGCGCTCTCAAAGACCCTGCCAGCGCCCAGGAATATCTCAAATACTCGATGGGAGAGCAGGGTTGAAGCTGTTCTCTACGTTTTAATCTCGGAAAAGTGTATGATGCCTTGTTTACGATAAATTCCGATAGGAAGAAAGATGCGGAGTCTAGAAATATGGCAAATTCATTACTGGCAAAAATTAAGTCGTTTAAATTCATCTGCTCTTTGCTTATTTGGTTCGAAATTTTAAGCAAGATAAATATAGTTAGTAAGACTCTTCAAAAGTCGGCCGTCGTATATTGTCAGAAGCGTTGAGAATGATTGATCATGCAAAAACAAGTTTATCTGAATTCCGTAATGAGGAGTTCCTTAATAGCGCGAAAACTGTAGCGGAAGAATTCGAGGCAATAGCAGAATTTTCCACACCTGCCCGCCCTCGCGCTCGTAAAAGGTTTTTTAATTATGAGGCGGAGGATGAACCGATAACAGATGCGAAAACACATTTTAAAGTATTTTTTTTTCTTTTACCTATTAGATACCGCAATTACTAAGTTCGACGAACGGTTCGAACTTTTGAATCAAAATAATTTAATTTTTTCATTTCTTCAAAATTTAAAACAGTGGACGGATTTGGACTTAGATGCAAAAAAAGCACATTGTTCTAATTTAGAAAATAAACTGTGTCATGCTGGCAATTCAGATGTGGAGAATATTACCGATGTTTATTGATGATTCCACTACGCCCTTGGATATTTTAAATTATTTGTTTACGAATAAATTAATTTCAGTGTTCCCAAATCTTTCCACAGCACTTAGAATTTACCTCACTTTACCAGTCACTGTGGCACACGGCGAAAGATCATTTTCAAAACTAAAAATAATTAAAAACTATCTTCGATCCACATTGTAGCAAAGCAGATTGACAAATTTATCATTGTATCGAACATGATATCAAAATTGAAGTCGTGACATCATTCGAGATTTCGCTAATGCAAAAGCACGAAAAATAACTTTTTTGTAAACATATTTGCTTTGTATTAGGTTAGGAGCTTCCTGTGATGTTATTAGTTTTTAAATAAAATATTTTTGAAATACCTACCTACCTACCTAACTACAAAATTGTGCTGTTTTATTCTTGTAACCCCTTCCTTCCTAAAAAAATATTTTTACTCGTGTACCCATCGCTTCCCGACATCATTTAAAATTGCACTATTTGCACTTGAATTTCCGTTAAGTGGTGAAAATATAATGGGGTTGTTAAATTTTTCCAAAACTGTTGTGAATTATATATTTTCTGGTAGCTTTTGGCTTTGGAGTCAGGAATAACCAATTGCGGATTTTTTATAATGCTTCATTTTAATTTAAATAAAAATTTAAATTTTTAATTTACAGCATAGTACAATAAATCACTATTACGGCTGTATGCGTAGGTTATGCCTTTGCTCCAAAGACTTTCTATGTTGTTGCTCAAAATAAAAAAAACAAAGGTATGATTACTCTTTGTCACTGTCTGTCAAATCTGTCAATCAGTTTTCTAAATCAGTAAATGCAAAGGAACTTCGTGTTCAGCCGTATGTTTGATATTTTATCGCGATAATAATATAAAAAAAAAATATTTAGTTAATAAGGTAAAATAAAAAAATCATAATATTATTTTCTTTATTCTTCAAACTTGTGCTATCAAAAAAAAATATAAAACAATTCTCTTCGAAAAAGTTTACCAACCCCATTGTAAGTAAGTATTCCATTTTGACCGCGCGCCTACTAGAGGGCGCCAGGGTATTTTTGCACACTGGCGCTACATGGGCTAGAGACGGCTCTGGCTCGTCGCCAGTCGAGCGTTTCAAAAATAGAGGCCTTGGTATACAAAGTACAAAGGATTTTTCTACCTACTTAATCATAATAATATCCAATTTTTTTTTCGTAGAACGTAACAAACAGTTTTTAACCTAAAATAATAATGATTAATTATAATTTACATAGCTGACTAAACACAGATGTTTTCATTGTAGGCTCACTAATAAAACTAGCAAAAGGCAAATTATACGTCAATGAAAATATAGGTACGGTCAGCAGCACATCAAATCATACAAAATTGACAAAAATCTCAAAAAAATCTTATTATGCTTGTTTTTAAGTTTAAAATGGATTGAGAAACTTTGACACTTTGTGGAAGCGCAGCGTGCCGTTTACTGTAGGTACCTATAACATTCCTAAGCTCTGTGCCTATAACGTTCGGAGTTAAACTACATACTTAAGTATATACTTGTCTAAAGATTTTTTTTTATATTGAGAAATACGTGTAGTCCGTTCGTGGTCTTAGAGTAAGACCGAAGCCGTCGTTGCTCGAAGCATAACGTAAAAATACCTAGTACCGGTAAAGGTGATTAGCAAATCAGGCTCGATAGATGGCGTTGATAAAAATGTATGAGTCAATGTGAGTTTTTACCACGTTTTTATTAGGTTGCTTTCTCGTTTATTTGTTTGTTTGTCCACATGCCAACGATTTTGTACTAGCTTCCCGATGAGCTAGGTAGAGCCTTCAGACTTTGAACATAGTTCAGAACTGGAAAGAAATTCAATGTTATGGTGTCATTAAGCTGATATGATGATGGAACCGGGAGAAGGCCACAGGATCTCTATGATGAAACCATACAACCCCATCATGTTTGGGCTCGTTAGAATCGTCTTGACGAGTACTCTGACGGGAGACGAGGTCCATGGTCTGATGATGAAGCCTGAAAGCTATGCCATTGAAACTCAATATTGAAACCGTGCAACCCCATCGTGATTGGGCTCGTTAGAATCTTCTTGACGAGTACACTTTAGTCCGATTTTTTTGTAATAATTTTTATACTTAGTCTGTTTAAAAAAAGAAACATTTTTTCAATAATTTTTTTACTAAGCTTCGAAGAGTACCCAGGTAGGCAGGCAGATGTAACCCTAAAATATTTCTCTTTGGGCAGATGTCAGCCAGCGAGTGCTTACGTCTCTTTGGTACAGGCCGTTTATTTTTAAAAGCTAATTTTTACTCATCTCTTTCCTTCAACGCCATTTAATGAGGCAAAAGTAACTATTTTTATTTTTTTAATGTCACTTCGGAAAGCCCTCATTGTTATTTACCATGTAAGTTGTTAATCACCCCAGTTTACTGGTACCTACACTGAAATAAGGGGTTTTCAAAGTGACATTTAAAAAATAAAAATAGTAACTATTTGCTTCACTAGATGGTGTTGATACTCTTCGAAGCCTATAAAATAGTAACTATTTGCCTCACTAGATGGTGTTGATACTCTTCGAAGCTTAGTAAAAAAATCACATTGTCACCTATTTTTATCAACGCCATCTATCGAGCCTACAGTTTTATGTCATTGTGAAAAGCCCTAATTAAAAAAAAGTTTTGAAATGAGTTTCTTTATTTTTAAATTTATAAAATGTTCATTTTTTACAGGTGCTGGTGACCGTTAGCGGTCTACCATGTAAGTATTGATTTCTTAAATAATTATAAAAACCACTGAATAGTAGGTACAGTCAGCAGCATATCAAGCTATACAAAACTGTCAAAAATCTACAACGAATTTTGAGTCTTAAACTGCTCGTCCTAAAGTTTAAAAATGATTGAAGAAATTTGACAGTTTGTGGACGCCTTGCGTGCTGTCGACCGTACATACAGATAGCTAGACTACAAAGCGAAGCGAAAGCGAAGCGAATACGGCGAAGAAAATGTTTGTTCACCTACAGTTCGCAATTCCTAAGTACTTACGTACGTAGGTTTAAATTAAATTGCATAAGGAGTTTGACCATTTTAGTATAGGAGCTGGGCTATGAATGTGTCTTGATGAAATTATTGATTTAGCCAATTCCTATGATTTAGCTTTAAATTATGTGGAAAAAATTTCATTAAATTATTATTTGTCAGATAAGAGAAATCTGAAACTCAAGCAGTACCTAATTTATTTTATACATTTTCGTATAATTTGGTATACCGCCCGGCACGTAACTTGGCAAGATAAAAACGAGACAAAATATGCACAGTAGCTACAAACACTAAACTCGGAGCATGTTTTGTCTCATCTTTGTCTTGCCAAGTTATATGCCGGCAACTATATCTGTTCTGATTATTGTCATTTTTAATTCTCCATTATTTGAAAGGCACAGGAATCTATATCCGTCCATACAGCCAAGTTATGCCACATATTAACTAGTACTTACATAGGTAAGATAAATGACAATAAAAAGACTGACGAATACGCAATCAGTGTTATTTAACTGCTTTTTTTTTTATTTATTTATCAAAAGGTAATTACAGTTTTCACATTATAAAATTATTTCCCGCCAGCCAATCCAAGTTATTGTATCAACCAATGGACTTAAAATATCTGAACTGCGGAAATGTACAGACAATAAATTCCTTTGCCTTTAAAAAGTTCACATTCAACAAAGGGGAATATATAAACGCACTTTAAAAATAATGCTATACACATTAAAATGTTTAGCTATAAAATTAATTGAATGAACTTTAAAAATAATGGTTTGCACTATAATTATGCTAAGCTTTAAAATTAATTGAATCAACTATAAAAATAATGGTTTCCACTATAAATATGCTTAGCTTTAAAAATAATTGAATAAACCATAAAAATAATGATTTCCACTGTAAATATGCTTAGCTTTAGAATTAATACTTTTCACTATACAATTTAATTTTATAACATCTATTACAAACTTCAACCTCAAGAGCAAAAATTGGACACATTTGCCTACTACAACGTCTACAACAAACTATATTTTACTGAGGTTATTATTTGTAAATAAACTAAAGAACCTCAGCTTCAACCGGTAAGTGTGAATTTTCTAAACCTATACATTATGTTATTATACATTACTTAGCGAGCAATTTATTATCAACTACTTACGTACACTACACAATACACAATAAGTACTAAAGCTTGACTAAACTTATAAAATTAAATTGTATAGTGCAAAGTATTATCTAAATCTAAGCATATTAACAGTGGAAATCATTATTTTTATGGTTAATTCAATTACTTTTAACTACTCTCTACTTCGTTTCAATTTCAACATAGTTGAAGTGCAAACCATTATTTTTGTAGGTATTTTAATTAAGTTGTCTATGAAATTATTACTTTAGAGTGTATATTAATTTTGTAAATTTGGTTCATGATTATTTAAGTGATAATATTATATTAAAGATCTATTATTATTTTAAAGTGCTTAAGTACTATTTTATTGCTGTTTTCATCAAATTTAAAGTGCCATTAAATACATCCCTTCAACAAATACCTTTTTTGTTGAATGTGAACTTTGTGAACTCTATACAGAGTTATTTGTGAAACACAAACAAGTAGATTTGTTCTACGACTTTTGATAATTCGTTAGATTTTACTTTCATACAAAAAAATTATATCATTTTAATTTACCGTTCGTATGTTCATAACTCTACGCGCCATCCGCTGCCATCCATAGACGTAAGAACTGTCGAACAGTACAATAAAAACATGAAAATATTTTTTTGGTGAATGTATTCAGTTATGATAAAAGTCTTAGGAGAAATGTTGTTGTTTATGATCGGTAATCTACTCCTGCAAGGTTGTTGGTGGTTTACAAATAACCCTGTATAATGTGATGTGGCAATGCAAAACACAGTTAAAATAAATCTGACCCTTATTATTTATCAACTTTTAAACTCCACATTTTATTGGTGATTTTAATGTACTTATAGTAAGAATCCATTTAATTGGATTTTTTAGATAAGTATATAATAATAATGCTGAAGTTTTTTGCTAAAGCCACACCACAGCCTGCTTTTGGGCATTCTCCTATAATCAAACGGTTTAAACATATATCTATTTATCTGCATTTACTTTACAGTACCTATTATAACTTTTTGCTTTTTCCCCACAGTGACGCAAGATACATCATATGATGCAACATCATATGATTCATCATATGATTCATCATATTATGATGACTCATATTATGATACGTCATCTTATGAAAGTGGTGAAGACTATCAGTCCGATGGCAGCACCGCAGACTATACGCAATATGATACTGGTGAGCCTAACTACTTACACAATACCTACCGGCTGTAAAAAGACCTTCAACGAAGCCGAAGTCTACGTATTCAGTCCATCATCGGGACCATTTCTGTTCAAAATTATTGCTGGGAAACGGATTTCATTTTTGGTGTTACAAAAGCATTACATACCTACCACGCACGCAGCCGCATGTGGCCGAGTTGAAAGGCAGCGTTCGTGTGCGTGCGCATGAGATAAATTGAATGATGACGTTTTGAAACCATTGTTTGTTATGAAATACCTACTTAAAGTTTTCTTAACCTATAGGTACTGTATACAGTTACAAAAAAATAGAATAGATACAGGCCATAGGTTATTTGATTCTATATCAATATACCGAAACTACTTCCTCAAGCTTTCTCACATCAGCGTTGAAAAGTAATTTTTTTGACAGGTTCCACATGCTACTGCGATAAGGGACCGCAGGCTAGTACCAGTAGCTACCAGGAATCAACGTACGAGGCATCAGAAAACAGTTCAAATAGAGACTCCTACTCCCGCAAAGGAAACGATGAGAAACGTGACAGCTCGTACAACGAGACCAACGCCAGGAAAATCACAAACAGATCCAGTGATGGAAATGGTGCCCAAGAAACTGTAGACGAGCAATCAAATAATCAAAATGGGAGAGACATCTACGACAAACAAGGAAACACAATCAAGCGTGATCAGTCTGCTGCTGAGTCTACTGCCAGGAAGATCACAAACACTTCCAGCAATGGAAAGGGTGCTCAGCAAACGGTAGACCAATCATCCACAGACAAAAATACCAGAGTGATCTATAGCAAAGACGGACAAAACGAGAAACTTGACAGATCTGCTAACGATTCCAGTGCCAGGAAAATCACAAACCAGTCCAGTGATAGAAATGGTGCCCAGCAAACTACAGACGAGCAATCGACAAACAAAAGTCTAAGAGACATCTACGACAAACAAGGAAACAAGATCAACCGCGATCAGTCTGCTGACGATTCTTCGATCAGAAAGATCACAAACGCCTCCAGCAATGGAGAAGGTGCCCAACAAACGGAAGACCAATCATCCACAGACAAAAACAGTAGAGTGATCTATAGCAAAGACGGACAAAACGAGAAACTTGACAGATCTGCTAATGATTCCAGTGCCAGGCAAATCACAAACCAGTCCAGAGATAGAAATGGTGCCCAGCAAACTACAGACGAGCAATCGACAAACAAAAGTCAAAGAGACATTCTCGATAAACAAGGAAACAAGATCAACCGCGATCAGTCTTCTGACGATTCTTCGATCAGAAAGATCACAAACGCTTCCAGCAATGGAGAGGGTGCCCAACGAACGGAAGACCAATCATCCACAGACCAAAACAGTAGAGTGATCTATAGCAAAGACGGACAAAACGAGAATCTTGACAGATCTGCTAATGATTCCAGTGCCAGGAAAATCACAAACCAGTCCAGTGATAAAAATGGTGCCCAGCAAACTACAGACGAGCAATCGACAAACAAAAGTCAAAGAGACATTCTCGACAAACAAGGAAACAAGATCAACCGCGATCAGTCTGCTGACGATTCTTCGATCAGAAAGATCACAAACGCTTCCAGCAATGGAGAGGGTGCCCAACGAACGGAAGACCAATCATCCACAGACAAAAACAGTAGAGTGATCTATAGCAAAGACGGACAAAACGAGAATCTTGACAGATCTGCTAATGATTCCAGTGCCAGGAAAATCACAAACCAGTCCAGTGATAAAAATGGTGCCCAGCAAACTACAGACGAGCAATCGACAAACAAAAGTCAAAGAGACATTCTCGACAAACAAGGAAACAAGATCAACCGCGATCAGTCTGCTGACGATTCTTCGATCAGAAAGATCACAAATGCTTCCAGCAATGGAGAGGGTGCCCAACGAACGGAAGACCAATCATCCACAGACAAAAATACCAGAGTGATCTATAGCAAAGACGGACAAAACGAGAAACTTGACAGATCTGCCAACGATTCCAGTGCTAGGAAAATCACAAATCAGTCAAGTGATAAATATGGTGCCCAGAAAACTACAGACGAGCAATCGACAAACAAAAGTCAAAGAGACATTCTCGACAAACAAGGAAACAAGATCAACCGCGATCAGTCTGCTGACGATTCTTCGATCAGAAAGATCACAAACGCTTCCAGCAATGGAAAGGGTGCCCAACGAACGGAAGACCAATCATCCACAGACAAAAATACCAGACTGATCTATAGCAAAGACGGACAAAACGAGAAACTTGACAGATCTGCCAACGATTCCAGCGCCAGGAAAATCACAAATCAGTCAAGTGATAAATATGGTGCCCAGCAAACTACAGACGAGCAATCGACAAACAAAAGTCAAAGAGACATTCTCGACAAACAAGGAAACAAGATCAACAGCGATCAGTCTGCTGACGATTCTTCGGTCAGAAAGATCACAAACGCTTCTAGCAATGGAAAGGGTGCCCAACGAACGGAAGACCAATCATCCACAGACAAAAATACCAGAGTGATCTATAGCAAAGACGGACAAAACGAGAAACTTGACAGATCTGCCAACGATTCCAGCGCCAGGAAAATCACAAATCAGTCAAGTGATAAATATGGTGCCCAGCAAACTACAGACGAGCAATCGACAAACAAAACTCAAAGAGACATTCTCGACAAACAAGGAAACAAGATCAACAGCGATCAGTCTGCTGACGATTCCTCGGTCAGAAAGATCACAAACGCTTCTAGCAATGGAAAGGGTGCCCAACGAACAGAAGACCAATCATCCACAGACAAAAATACCAGAGTGATCTATAGCAAAGACGGACAAAACGAGAAACTTGACAGATCTGCCAACGATTCCAGTGCCAGGAAAATCACAAACCAGTCCAGTGATAGAAATGGTGCCCAGCAAACTACAGACGAGCAATCGACAAACAAAAGTCAAAGAGACATTCTCGACAAACAAGGAAACAAGATCAACCGCGATCAGTCTGCTGACGATTCTTCGATCAGAAAGATCACAAACGCTTCTAGCAATGGAGAGGGTGCCCAACGAACGGAAGACCAATCATCCACAGACAAAAACAGTAGAGTGATCTATAGCAAAGACGGACAAAACGAGAAACTTGACAGATCTGCTAATGATTCCAGTGCCAGGAAAATCACAAACCAGTCCAGTGATAAAAATGGTGCCCAGCAAACTACAGACGAGCAATCGACAAACAAAAGTCAAAGAGACATTCTCGACAAACAAGGAAACAAGATCAACAGCGATCAGTCTGCTGACGATTCCTCGGTCAGAAAGATCACAAACGCTTCTAGCAATGGAAAGGGTGCCCAACGAACGGAAGACCAATCATCCACGGACAAAAATACCAGAGTGATCTATAGCAAAGACGGACAAAACGAGAAACTTGATAGATCTGCCAACGATTCCAGCGCCAGGAAAATCACAAATCAGTCAAGTGATAAATATGGTGCCCAGAAAACTACAGACGAGCAATCGACAAACAAAAGTCAAAGAGACATTCTCGACAAACAAGGAAACAATATCCACAGCGATCAGTCTGCTGACGATTCCTCGGTCAGAAAGATCACAAACGCTTCTAGCAATGGAAAGGGTGCCCAACGAACGGAAGACCAATCATCCACAGACAAAAACAGTAGAGTGATCTATAGCAAAGACGGACAAAACGAGAAACTTGACAGATCTGCCAACGATTCCAGTGCCAGGAAAATCACAAACCAGTCCAGTGATAGAAATGGTGCCCAGCAAACTACAGACGAGCAATCGACAAACAAAAGTCAAAGAGACATTCTCGACAAACAAGGAAACAAGATCAACCGCGATCAGTCTGCTGACGATTCTTCGATCAGAAAGATCACAAACGCTTCCAGCAATGGAGAGGGTGCCCAACGAACGGAAGACCAATCATCCACAGACAAAAACAGTAGAGTGATCTATAGCAAAGACGGACAAAACGAGAAACTTGACAGATCTGCTAATGATTCCAGTGCCAGGAAAATCACAAACCAGTCCAGTGATAAAAATGGTGCCCAGCAAACTACAGACGAGCAATCGACAAACAAAAGTCAAAGAGACATTCTCGACAAACAAGGAAACAAGATCAACAGCGATCAGTCTGCTGACGATTCCTCGGTCAGAAAGATCACAAACGCTTCTAGCAATGGAAAGGGTGCCCAACGAACGGAAGACCAATCGTCCACAGACAAAAATACCAGAGTGATCTATAGCAAAGACGGACAAAACGAGAAACTTGACAGATCTGCCAACGATTCCAGCGCCAGGAAAATCACGAATCAGTCAAGTGATAAATATGGTGCCCAGAAAACTACAGACGAGCAATCGACAAACAAAAGTCAAAGAGACATTCTCGACAAACAAGGAAACAAGATCCACAGCGATCAGTCTGCTGACGATTCCTCGGTCAGAAAGATCACAAACGCTTCTAGCAATGGAAAGGGTGCCCAACGAACGGAAGACCAATCATCCACAGACAAAAATACCAGAGTGATCTATAGCAAAGACGGACAAAACGAGAATCTTGACAGATCTGCCAACGATTCCAGCGCCAGGAAAATCACGAATCAGTCAAGTGATAAATATGGTGCCCAGAAAACTACAGACGAGCAATCGACAAACAAAAGTCAAAGAGACATTCTCGACAAACAAGGAAACAAGGTCCACAGCGATCAGTCTGCTGACGATTCTTCGGTCAGAAAGATCACAAACGCTTCCAGCAATGGAAAGGGTGCCCAGCAAACGGTAGACCAATCATCTACAGACAAAAATACCAGAGTGATCTATAGCAAAGACGGACAAAACGAGAATCTTGACAGATCTGCCAACGATTCCAGCGCCAGGAAAATCACAAATCAGTCAAGTGATAAATATGGTGCCCAGAAAACTACAGACGAGCAATCGACAAACAAAAGTCAAAGAGACATTCTCGACAAACAAGGAAACAAGATCCACAGCGATCAGTCTGCTGACGATTCCTCGGTCAGAAAGATCACAAACGCTTCTAGCAATGGAAAGGGTGCCCAACGAACGGAAGACCAATCATCCACAGACAAAAATACCAGAGTGATCTATAGCAAAGACGGACAAAACGAGAAACTTGACAGATCTGCCAACGATTCCAGCGCCAGGAAAATCACAAACGAGTCCAGTGATAAATGTGGTGCCCAGAAAACTACAGACGAGCAATCGACAAACAAAAGTCAAAGAGACATTCTCGACAAACAAGGAAACAAGATCCACCGCGATCAGTCTGCTGACGATTCCTCGATCAGAAAGATCACAAACGCTTCCAGCAATGGAAACGGTGCCCAACGAACGGAAGACCAATCATCCACAGACAAAAATACCAGAGTGATCTATAGCAAAGACGGACAAAACGAGAAACTTGACAGATCTGCCAACGATTCCAGCGCCAGGAAAATCACAAACGAGTCCAGTGATAAATGTGGTGCCCAGAAAACTACAGACGAGCAATCGACAAACAAAAGTCAAAGAGACATTCTCGACAAACAAGGAAACAAGATCCACAGCGATCAGTCTGCTGACGATTCCTCGATCAGAAAGATCACAAACGCTTCCAGCAATGGAAAGGGTGCCCAACGAACGGAAGACCAATCATCCACAGACAAAAATACCAGAGTGATCTCTAGCAAAGACGGACAAAACGAAAAACTTGACAGATCTGCCAACGATTCCAGCGCCAGGAAAATCACAAACCAGTCCAGTGATAGGAATGGTGCCCAAAAAACTACAGACGAGCAATCCACAAACAAAAGCCAAAGAGACATCTACGACAAAAAGGGAAACAAGATCAACAGCGATCAGTCTGCTAACGATTCCTCGGTCAGAAAGATCACAAACGCTTCCAGCAATGGAAAGGGTGCCCAACGCACGGAAGACCAATCATCCACAGACAAAAACAGTAGAGTGATCTCTAGCAAAGACGGACGAAACGAAAAACTAGACAGATCTGCCAATGATTCTAGCGCCAGGAAAATCACAAACCAGTCCAGTGATAGAAATGGTGCCCAAAAAACTACAGACGAGCAATCCACAAACAAAAGCCAAAGAGACATCTACGACAAAAAGGGAAACAAGATCAACAGCGATCAGTCTGCTAACGATTCCTCGATCAGAAAGATCACAAACGCTTCTAGCAATGGAAAGGGTGCCCAACGAACGGAAGACCAATCATCCACAGACAAAAATAGCAGAGTGATCTATAGCAAAGACGGACAAAACGAGAGACTTGACAGATCAGCTAATGATTCTAGCGCCAGAAAAATCACAAACCAGTCCAGTGATAGAAATGGTGCCCAAAAAACTACAGACGAGCAATCCACAAACAAAAGTCAAAGAGACATCTACGGCAAACAAGGAAACAAGATCCACCGCGATCAGTCTGCTGACGATTCCTCGGTCAGAAAGACCACAAACGCTTCCAGTAATGGAAAGGGTGCCCAACGAACGGAAGACCAGTCATCCACAGACAAAAATAGCAGAGTGATCTATAGCAAAGACGGACAAAACGAGAGACTTGACAGATCAGCTAATGATTCCAGCGCCAGGAAAATCACAAACCAGTCCAGTGATAGATATGGTTCCCAGAGTACTACAGACGAGCAATGGACAAACAAGAGTCAAAGAGACATCTACGACAAGAAGGATGCCCATTCTGGCCCGTCAGAATGTTAATTTTATCTGTTATCGTGTTTAGAGAAGTATAATGTTCATATAATTTTATTGTTTATAAATTGCTAAATAAATAAAAATCGGCAATACAGAAATAGAGAAGAAATAAAACACTTTTTAACGGATACTAGCGCGGTTTTAATGAAAATACTTTGGTAATGGTTCTATATATATATTTTTTTTCTTGAACTTTCGGCACTTTTGCAGCTGCCGTCGTCACGGGGGATTGAAGCTGCTCGTGAGTCTAACTAGGCTTCTTTATAAATTCATCGCTTGAGGGTAGGCTCAACTGAACCTAGCCTACCCTCAAGCGATGAATTTTTAAAGACATTCAGAAAGTAATATTTAACAAACAAAAAATTGTTGGTAGTAAATGTTATAATTCAATTTTGTGAATTAATTGATGCTAAAAAAGAGAGAATTTACTGAAACTACCACCATTTCACAAAATTGGAAGGCCTCTCCAAGAATGAAATGGCGAAAGAAAACTAGGTATGTTATATTTATTAATTTTGTGATTAAAGAAATTCCTTTATTTAGCTTACTTCAGCAAACAATATAATGAGCACTTCTCCAGCCCTTGCCAAAAATGCTCATTTCGGTGGCAATTTCTCTTTCGGTTTTTGGAAGTTATATGATTAACGTTATTGAAAATATAATCTAATCTAAGTAAATTTATGTAAATGGCGCACCTATTGACAAAGCGGTTTACAAGATATTTGATTTTTAAATTTGAGGGACCACCAAAAATCAGGTTTCTGGCCACCGAAATCAGATTTCATATGATTTTATAGGGGAAATAAATAAAATTAACGAAAACTGAGTAAGTACAAAACCTTAAATCAACATTAACAATGCTTTTTCATAGCAGTTATTAATTATTTAGTATCAACACGGCCATAATTTAACCTCACAAAAAAAACCATTATTTATCTTCTATAAAATTGATCACATACGATGTGGTAATTTGGAAAGCTATTTAGAAGAAAACAGTATTAATCCTCATCAACTTAAATACTAGTTACCGAAATTTTAGATTTTAGGCATTCACAATGCTATTTTTATATTAAGATAATTAATTTAATAGAAAAATACTAGAAAAAATCGACTCACTCGTAGCAGCTCAGACGGGATTACCTGCACCTTTTTTGCACATAATGTTACCCTTTTACACCATACCATTGTGTGCCATACCACCAAGTGGGCAAGTGAATTAATATCTTAAGATCTATCGTAAAATATTAACGCGTGCAAAAATAAATTCAAGCGTATTCTTACACCGCTGACGGTACGGGCACAGAATAATTATACTCACGCGTACGGGGAAAAATAGTTGCGCTTTTTGCGTACCTAATTAATTCGTGAAAAACTCCAAAATTTTCGAACTTTCTTCAGTTGTCGCTGTTCAATGGACAACCTTTAAAAATATAATAATGTCGTTTTACTTTGTATAATGAAAGTAGATACAAAATTAGGGGACAAGTATATTTTTTATTTTAACTTTTAATGTTTTTTTTGTATATTAAATCATTGTTTGAAATCTTACTCATTCTAAAAAAGTGTAAGTACATTGTCAGGAAGTTGAATGTGTAGCTTTTGCTAAAAAAATCAAAACTGATATTATCTGTGATAATATGCCACCATGATTTGGATACAAGACAACTAGACTCAACTCAATCTTCCTGACATTCCCAATTTGGACTAGTTTTTAGATTTTTTTAAATAACGTAAAAAATACTGATCTAAAAATTCTAAAAAAAAACCCATGCGCATAGAACACTAAAATCTCGAAATGGTTTTCTAATTTTAGTACTTTCTCAAAATGAAATGTTGTCCATTATTCATATCTATGTTTTTTGACATTCTTCATATTTTGCGATGCGAATGCTACACGTAGCAGCTACGCCGTAGCACCCGTAGCCCGTAGCTACCATGCACCCTTGCGCGCTATTTTTCAAGTCGACGGTTTTTTTTATTTATTTTTTTATGTATGTTTTAACATAACTTCGTCAGTTGTTAACCGATTTATACAATTCTTTTTTCATCTCAAAGAACATACTTCGTGTGTGGTCCCATAAAAAATTTACAGAGATCTGGCTAGTAGTTTTTCATAATCCTGAGAAATATCAATTATTTTTGTTCCTCGAAGCGCACCCATTTTCAAGGTGTTCATCGTGGAATAGTTTAGGTGCGCTTAGTTAGGAATACCTCAGAGTTGGAACTGAAATCAAACTCCCAGACTCTCATATACTTAATACCTGTTAGTTCTATAAAACTATGGCTCGTATTATAAAATAAAACTCAAATCTCTGCTTGAGTAGGTACCTACCTACACTTAGAAAGGGATGGCGCTATATGCGATGAATAACCATTCCTTTTATATTACTCAAGCAGAGATTTGTGTTTGAGTTTGATTCTATAATACGAGCCTATGAGTATTTGAGTCATCTTTTTAACTTGCACTGTTTCGTTTGTTAGGAACTGATTTTTCAATGCCTAGATAATTTTTTATCCGTATTTTTTATGCGAAATGGACGTTCTGCAAAATGAACCAAATGCAAAACGGATGTGACGAAAGGGACAAAATGCGAAGTGGACCAAGTGGACCAAATGCGAAGTGGAACAAGTGGACCAAATGCGAAGTGGACCAAGTGGACCAAATGCGAAGTGGACCAAGTGGACCAAATGCGAAGTGGACCAAGTGGACCAAATGCGAAGTGGACCAAGTGGACCAAATGCGAAGTGGACCAAGTGGACCAAATGCGAAGTGGACCAAGTGGACCAAATGCGAAGTGGACCAAGTGGACCAAATGCGAAGTGGACCAAGTGGACCAAATGCGAAGTGGACCAAGTGGACCAAATGCGAAGTGGACCAAAGTCGCCTGAACGCTTTTATTATACTTAAGTAGGTATTTGGTGTATATTAAGATTGGCTGATATCTGTTAACTGTGGATTGAAAAACCGACTTCAAAGAACCTACCTCTAAAAAGCAAGAAATAATATTCGTAATAATAAAAACACGTCTATTGAAGTCGGGTGGGGCTGGAGTCAAATTTCTTCTTTTTTATTCTAAAAGCCCCACCCGACTTCAATAGACGTATTTTTATTATTACGAATATTATTTCTTGCTTTTTAGAGGTAGGGTTTTTAAGTCGGTTTTTTGTTTTTTTTAAACAATTTTTTATTTTTAGTGTAGGTACCTTGTAGGTAAGGTATATTATAATATGTAGAAAAATCGGCTCAGCCAAACGTAAGATAATCGCGGAGAAACATACTTAAATACGGGTCAAACTGAGAACCTCCTTTTTAAGTCGGTTTAAAGAACCTACAACACCTCTTCCTACAAAAAAATAATTATCTTATTCAGTTCATAAACAAAGAAGTAATACGACCATTATCATCGAGGTAATTCACACAAAATCATACTATTTGCGTGCTTTTTTCAAGATTACTTGTAAAAGTACTGAACCGATTTCCAAATTTAAAAAAATGGGACCAACTTGGGAGTTTACCTAATGTAATAACGTTTGAATCATTTCAATCGGTCCAGCCGTTTTCGAGTAATCGGTGGACATACACAAAAAAAACAAATATACAGACGAAAATAGAACCTCCTCCTTTTTTTGGAAGTCGGTTAAAAATAGGTGACAATGAATTGTGATTTTTTCTAAGCTTCGAAGAGTATCAACACCATCTAGTGAAGCAAATAGTTACTATTTTTAGGCTTCGAAGAGTATCAACACCATCTAGTGAAGCAAATAGTTACTATTTTTTTTTTAAATGTCACTTTGAAAACCCCTCATTGTGTGACAAATAAAATAATTTCATTAAATTTCATAAGACGCACTAAAGCACCCATAATTTATCAATTCGCGTCATTTGAGCGTTTGCACAGTATAATTACTTAAATGTTTACATTGCAAACTAATTAATTAACTGTTATTGTCGAATTGACGTAATATCTTCGAAAATTTAATAAGGTATACCCATACAATCAAGCACAATAGTATAATGTTGGGTTGCTCAAATTTACGAAAAAACCTTTTTCATCAGTAGAATTGTTTGCTGTAGCGACATCTACCTACGCCGCACATACCACAACACACGGTACAATAACGAATCATCACCGTGTTACACTAGATGGCGCTGATATCAACAAACGTATGGAAACGACGAAATAGACTTGTACTATTAGTTATTCTGTGGAAATAGTATAGAAACCTACATCTCGCTAACGAAGTAATATCAGCGACTCAGCATTTATATATATATATACAACTTCCAAGTACGAGTCTGAAATAACCATCATAGCTATGTGGTATCCAATGAAGGATTTTCCGCCTCCCTCCCCCTCCCCCACGCTGGGGAGGGTAACTCCGAACCCCTAAGGATAATAAGTACTTATATATACTATGTTGTTGCCAATAATCCTGTCACCCTGTTGTAATTATCTGGTAACGATATATTCATGTTTGTAAATATCGTTACTTATGGCTGTTACAGCTGATAAGTTTCTTGCGCCCGTTCTTCTTGTCAGCTAAAAAAGTCTGGAACGGGTGGTAGGAAAATATAGACGATTCAAAAGTACTTAATAATTAAGTTTATTTGAATAAAGCTTATTTCACTTTCACTATACTATACCTAGTTATTTATATTTTTCAGAATTTTCTAAAAAATTACCTAGTTATTTCGTTGTTATGTTTTTTCTTGATTGGCAGCGCTAGTGGACGCACGAAAAAATATACGAAACCTTTGAAAATCTAATTAAACTCGAACCGTTTTTCATGGCAGGTAAGTTTATTATTTGTACAGCTTGTCAAGGCGTCTGTTGTTCAGACATATACCTATATAAGGACATGGACACCATGTACAGACAACATAAAGAAGAGCCATGAGATTCAGCGTTGCTGTTGTTGGCTTTTTGGTAAGTTTTTGAAATAATTTTTCTTTCAATAAATACAAAAGAAATCAAATTCTTTTCAATAAAAATAACTTAACTTTTTAAGTAACTTAAATATTTACATAATATTTTTAACAATTATATATAACAAAAGAACCATAATCAAATCGAAATTAGATGAATCGGAATTTCCTGAGGGTATCTGTACCCTTAGCACGAACAGCTATCGAGAAAAAAAACGCTACACAGATTTCGAAAAAGCTTTCGATCGTGTGGATCATGTCATCCTGCTCCAAAAACAAGAATCTTTAGGTATACATGGTGATTTGTTGCGGTGGATTACGTCATACCTGTCTAATCGATCGCAGGCGGTCGTACTCGGGGGTTACAGATCGGATTACATTGGAGTACCCTCTGGAGTTCCGCAAGGTTCCCATCTCGGTCCTCTGCTCTATAGTGCATATCTGCACGACATATATACATCTTTCAGCCATTCGAAACATCTTTTATATGCTGACGACAAAGAGATTTATATGCGTGTGGACTCAGAGTCTGATTGTCAATTAATTCAGCAGGATCTTAATAATTTATCTATATATTTTTTTCTGTTTGATGTTATCAATATGTATGGCACTTCTTACTCAAAACATAAAACTAATAGGCAAGTAAACCTTGTTTTGATTTCTCTTTTTTTTATTGCAATCATTTTGCTTTCTATAGTCAGTAGTTTTTGTAAGTAAAGGCCTATGAAAAGCTTTTGGATATTAGTTTTCAATTCAGTGCCTTAGGATGGGTAGCCTAAGTATGTCATGCTCTCTTTAATCATTTCTGCGGTGGTGTCGTGTGGGGCGGGTCGTTACGTTCCCTCAAATATGGTTGAGCGAAGCGATGGCTGGTCCACGCGTCATGCTCGTGAACGGGTGCTGCCAGTGGGAATGGGTCTGCTTCTGAGTACCTATCTTAACGCATATTGAATTGTAAGAATTGCGTTTTTTTATTATTATTTTTTGTCTTGTATCAAGTGTTTTTTGGTAAATTTTGCCTACTCAGGTGCACTTTCGAGTAGCAGACATAGTGATTACTGATTTCTCAACTAGTTGAAAGTTATTTACACTCACAATTACCTATCCGATATGTAGTAGGTATTTAATATCAACCTACCTACCCATTGTGTGCAAACTTCTGTTAATTATTGTGATGGAAAATGACCTCACTTTAAATGTGGAGCTCATTTTTCAATGTTGACGACTCTGTATGAAATATACAGGGAGAAAAAAGCAGCTCTTGAAAAGCATTTCGCATTGAAAGTATTTCAAAGAAATTCGTAAATCATCTCAACTTTAGAGCTAAAAGAAAAAAGTCCGAATTTATTAACTATAAAGCTAACTGTAAGGAGTTTGGTCTACAGACATTGGACGAGCGTCGCGTTGTATTTGACATGGGTTTGTTGTTTGATGTGGTTCGTGGTCGACTTGACTGTCCTGAGGGCCTAGCCAAAGTAACATTGGCAAATCTTCGTTATCGCTTCGCTTTCGAAACATGTATGGGATTGACATAAGGTTTCGTTAACAATCGAATTTTAAAACGTCAAATCCATACATGTTTCGAAGCGAAGCGATAACGAAAATTTGCAAATGTTACTTTGGCTAGGGGGGCTGAGCTAGTTGAAAGAGTGTCATTGCGCGTGCCTGGGCGCCGTACCCGACACACCTCACTATTGCCGTCCCATCTCATGAGACTAAATACAATGCAGTGTTGACTAGAATGTTCGAGACATACAATAAGAGTTTCTCTAGTTTAGACCCTTTTATTGAATCTAAGAGGTCTTTCTTAAATAAAGTAAAAAAAGTCATGGAATATAGTCTTGGTGACTGTTGTGACAGCGATACTTAATTTTGTTTTATATTTTCTATTTTTAATCACACATAATTTATATAATATATACACACATAACTTATCATATAGATACTTTAAAACATAGGTACCTACATCATGAACATTTTTTATTAATATTACTTTTAATTCGTTTTAGTTTTGTCGTGTAGTAGGTATGGTAATGAGTACCTACTTACTCTGTCTTTTGTTTTAGTTGTTGTATCTTTTTTACTATTATTTGTGAAATTGTGGATAACTTTTTTTGGCCTAATTAGCTTTGGTTTTGTACCTATTTATGTACTATTGTATACTAGTAATTATGTTCTTGGCTGTTGTTGTCCCTGAATCAATAAAAATAAAATTAAAGATATGTAGCTTATTTTTCATTAACTTATGGGAATGTTGAGAAAATGATCAAAATGTTTTATGTTTAGACAATACTTAGGTTAAGAAAAATTGTTTTCTTGCAATGATATAATCATTATTAATAATACAATTTGCTAAGTATTAAGATTAAGTAACTAAGTAAGTATATGTTTAATTTTTATTCATATACAGGACGGATTTTTTTATGAGAACCTCGAGGGAAAGTACTCTAAATAAAGGAGGTAGGAGTTTTTGCTCAAGAGAGACGTTACTTTATTTTGAAAAGAAGCAAAACTGCTTTCAAAGCTTTTTGAAAATCCGGAAACCGAACCGACACTGATTCAAAAAATTACACCCTGTACTGTCAATATACCAATCAGTAGGGTCACTCGTAACAATTGAATCTTTCTAAGAAACATACTATCTTAAATTAAAGGAAGAGCATGAAACCTATCAGTTTTAACTAATAAAAACTAGTTTTTTCTTATAATAGTACATTATGAGACAAGTTAGCTTAGGTTGCTCATTGCACACAAGGTTGTGGGTTGCAGCCCGAGCCGCAGGCGAGGGCGTAACTCAGCCGAGTGTGCAATAAGCAAAAGCTCACGAGTTTCATACGACGTTTTTCAACACATTTGCGAGGAAAAAACAAAGTAATTTATCACACAGCAACAAATATGGCAAAAACAAAATATGATAATTATGGGAAAAGGCGCGCATCGCATGTTTCTTTTTGTTTTTTTTTTCACACGCCCAACGCAAGAATATTTTGCGAACAAAGGGGTGAGGAGCATACAGCCTACTACTAATACTTCAAAATTATAATTTTAAGTGACAAAATGCAAATATTTTAATATTTGATAACAAAATATTGTGAATTATGAATAATTTGATAATAATTATATATTTATTTGACTTATTTAAGGACTTACACGTTTATTTATTCCAAAAATGTATATGAATTTTCAGCAGAATAAAACCTCTTTGTTGTCAAAAAAAAATAACTGTATTACCCGGCTAAATTGGGAATGCTCTGTTTACTCGCATAGAACTTGCAGTAAGGTACTAATTTAACTTTGAAGGGTTAATTCTATTACGAACTAGTGTTTTATATATTATTGCACGCGTTTGTTATAGCTCGGTTTATGGCCCTAAAAGCGATGTATTAGGGCTCACTTTACGAGTAAGTGTGTTGAAAATAGGTTTATCATATATATGTATCTCTTTATTTATTTTATTATATAAAAATGCTGACCTTGTTTAGTATTGTGCTCTTGCGAACTTCGTTTTATTATAAGGAAGTGGAACCACATTTTTCTTTCCCCTTCTACCCACATTAGTTGGACAGAAAGTTATGTTTTTATGTTTTTTTAGTATAGTGTGCACGATGTATAGTTTACGTATAGATAGTAAATTGGTTATTTGGTAAAGCTCCTGTGTTGAAAAAGTCCTATTCTTGAAATACATTAGCTTTAAAAGAGTACGCTGGGCTCGTTCGACCTCCAGGAAACGCCCAAACCGGGATACAATAAATTATTATGGATTGAACTACGGAGATATATATTTCGTTCAATAGATTTCTAGATAATCCAGCACCATCTGATATGTTCTTTGGGACTATATGTCTCTACTTCTACTTATTTATTTTCTCTCACCCAAGGTTGCTTGGAAGATTGCTATATATTAGCAATAAGGCCGCCTTTTGTATGTTTTCTTTTGCCTGTTTTTTTTTCTTTCTGTTTTTGTTGTGTCCAATAAAGCTATTATTATTATTATATTTATTTGAAAAACGTCTCGTAAGTCTCTTTTTAACCGACTTCCAAAAAAGGAGGAGGTTCTATGTTCGTCTGTATATTTGTTTTTTTTTTTGTGTATGTCCACCGATTACTCGAAGACGGCTGGACCGGTTGAAATGATTCAAACGTTATTACATTTGGTACACTCCCAAGTTGGTCCCATTTTTTAAAATTTGATAATCGGTTCAGTAGGTACTTTTCAAGTAATTTTGAAAAAAACACGAAAATAGTATGATTTTGTGTGAATTACCTCGATGATAATGGTCGTGTTACGTCTTTGTTTATGAACTGAATAAGATAATTATTTTTTTGTTGGAAGAGGGATATCTTAAGTGTAGTTTTTTAACCGACTTAAAAAAGGAGGTTCTCAGTTTGACCCGTATTTAAGTATGTTTCTCCGCGATTATCTTACGTTTGGCTGAGCCGATTTTTCTACATATATATATACCTTACCTACAAGGTACCTACACTAAAAATAAAAAAAATAAAAAATTGTTTAAAAAAATCAAAAAACCGACTTCAAAAAGCTACCTCTAAAAAGCAAGAAATAATATTCGTAATAATAAAAATACGTCTATTGAAGTCGGGTGGGGCTTTTAGAATAAAAAAAGGAATTTGTACTCCAGCCCCACCCGACTTCAATAGACGTATTTTTATTATTACGAATATTATTTCTTGCTTTTTAGAGGTAGGTTTTTTGAAGTCGGTTTTTTGTTTTTTTTATATCAATTCAAAACGTTAAATATAAAATATTGCTACATTTCAGAAAAGTTTTATAATGCAACAAAAAATATAAAAAAATCGTGTTGAATTGAGTAGGTCTTACCTCCTTTTGATGTCGATAAAAAAACCCCACCTTTTTTTCTCGTATACCATATTATACAAAAAATGTGTTTTCAACTTTTATGCCAACATTCAATTTGAACAAAGAAAAAAAAATAGTACTTAAACTTAATACTTACTTAAATTAATATTAAGTAGGTACTTAGTTATTAAGTTACTTAATATAACTGAAAAAATATTAGAAAATATCGACTCACCCGTAGCAGCTCAGGCGGGACACGAACCCGCACCCTTAGGATTCCGGCCCAATGCACTAACCAATTATGCTACCGAGTCGCTAGTGGGAGTGGCGAAATTTTCTAATACTTTTTACGTTTTCGCTTTAAGCCAGCGGTTATTTCATCAATGTGAAGAATTACCTTCAACATTCATATGCAACATCTTTACAGACGCCAGACAATCGATTAAGATGAAACAGCTATATATTTAATTTTTAGATTTTAGCATTCATAATGCCAATGCCATTAGTTACTTATTATAACTGAAAAAATATTAGAAAATATCGACTCACCCGTAGCTTAAGTAACTTAATATATAAAAAAATTGCATTGTGAATGCTAAAATCTAAAAAATTCAGGTACTTAAGTAGTTAAGTACTTATTTTTTTCGTAGAACGTAATAATACAGTTTTACCTAAAATAATTCGTTATTAATTATAATTTATATAGCTGATTAAACACAGATGTGTTCATTGTTAGCTCACTAATAAAATTATCAACGGTAGGTAATTAGTTAAAATATTCTACGTCAATGAAAATATGTATGACGTTCGCAATTAAAGTTTTTATTTTTATTTTAAAAATTAAAAATCGACCAATACCTACTTACGTGTAGGTATAGGTAGTCCAGCTACCTGACCCTCAGACATTTTTAATGTCCCCAATGCTGGGGCACAGGCCTTCCTTATGGGTGGGTAACGAGGATGGGCCATAACCCACCATGATGGCCCAATGCGGATTGGTGGGTGTTAACGACTGCAAATGCAGCCGGGACCAACTGCTTTACGTGCCTTCCGATGAACGGAAGAGCTCAAGACAATATTTTTTTTGTCACCCATCCCATGACCGACCCTTGCGAAAATTGCTTCACCTCCGCAATCGCTGGGCCAGGCGCTAAAACACAATTCATGCTAAACTACTGCTTTCTAATCTAACTAGTACGTAGGCGGCCATTTACACGCTCATGCAAGCGTCATGCAATTCCATCAGTCATGAATTACGTTTGACTGTTGGTGACTGATGGGAAGAAGAAATCAACTTCATGCAACCATCAGTCACTACATGGTAGGTTATTTGTCAGTCACAGTAAACGTAATTGATGAAATTGACTGACGCTTGCATGAATTAGTAATGGCCGCCTTAGGCCAAAACTATAAGGTGTCTTGTTGACTTGACTACGGAACTCTATAAAAAGGTTTTAAAATGAAATGAAATGAAATGAAATTTGTTTATTTTGACATTTTACAATGTTTTCCTTAATACTAGTTAGGTACTAAGAGCAATTCCATGTGCTGTTATGGTGTAGGTAAAAAATAGCACTAGTAAAAAGTAAAAGTTGGCTCCTACCCTCCACACTAGTTTAAACTGTGTTGCGGCAGAGTAGTGTGTCCCCGTCCACTTGTTACTGATCGTGCCAGTACAGGAATAGAACCGGTCGGTCGGGCGGTATGGTTTTGAAACAAGTTATTCTTTTTTATTGTGTCAATCAGAAGTGCTATTTTCAAAAAGTTATAAAGAAGGACTAATTAGTTATTCTTTTTTTTTTTTCTTGTTATGCCGAGGAAAAACGTATTTACGCGCTTCCCCGCCCGCAGGTGAGCGGGAGGGGGGTATGTGGGACTCGCCAGGAGGGGACCGCAACATTCAGCGTTGCAGCTCCCTCCACGACTGCCTCCCGTGATCCCACCCAACCCAGTGGTTCGGTGGGATCTCGGGAGGAGGGAAAACCCACTAAAAAACCCCGGCACCTACCCTCTCGCCGCTAGTGCCGCCAGCTATGGGGCTGTGTGGGGGGCCGTAGGTGGCATTCTCCCCAACGGCAACGCGGCCTGCCCGGCTAACCCAGGCCTCCTCCTCCGGGGGAATGGCCGGGTTAATTAGTTATTCTGTGGAAGGACGCCCATTTCTGACCTGACAAAATAATATTATAAAATTGTATTTTTATTGTTATTTATAAACTTTACTGTCACCTAACTAAAATTAAAGTCAGCACTACCTACAGAAATAAAGAAAATAAGGTAGGTAATCATAAAGATTGAAAATATTACAAACAGAACATTTATTGCTTTAGCATGATATTAATTTAAATTGTTTATTTTACAGGTGCTGGTGACCGTTAGTGGTCTACCATGTAAGTATTGATTTCTTAAATACTTAACCCCTTACTAATAAAGATTGTATAGCAGATGTATAGTTACACAAATTTGAGTTTGACATTAAAAAGAAAGTGACAAAACACTGTGTAAGTATACATCTGCTATACAATCTTTATTAGTAAGGGGGTTAATTATAAAAACCACTGAACAGTAGGTACGCACGACAGCACGTCAGGTTATACAGTTAAACTGCGAAAAAGCTTTTATTACGTAGGGCATAAAGGCGGTCTCAAGGTCAACATGTATAGTTTGATGTGCCGCTGCCGTCCACTGTACTTAACAGTTATTTATCTGCATTTACTTTACGGTATTAGAACTTTGTTATTTTTCCACAGTGACGCAAGACACATCATACGATTCAACATCATATGATTCATCATCATATGATTCATCATATGGTTCATCTTATGATTCATCATCTTATGAAAGTGGTGAAGATTACCAGTCCGATGGCAGCACCGTAGACTATACGCAATCAACTGGTGAGCCTATATCTACTTAGGAATATACTACTTACTGCCTTAGAATAATAACACCTGGAACGATAATTCCCTACAAAGCGCACTGTCAAAAGTGAGGCAACTAAAACAGCCAAAATGGCGCCGTTTTTAGATTTTTATTGTTCATTATTACCTAATCATACCTAATAAGCACAAAACAGTTTCAATTTAACTACCATTAGGGGATTCGTTACTATATTATTGGATTTTAGTTATGATTAGGTAACGTTTGAAGGATATAAATCTGAGAACTGAGCCATTCTGGCGCAGTATTAGTTGCCTCACTTTGCATACTAGGCCACGGCTTCTAGGTTTTATTATTCTAAGCTTACTACATAACCTACCGTAGTAGGTACAAGTCGTCATACATTCGCCAAGACAAACGAAACGGGCTAAGTACGAATATAAGGCGGCCATTACATGCTCATGCAAGCGTCAGTCAAATTCCATCAGTCATGAACTACGTTTGACTGACTGACTGATGGAAAGAAGAAATCAACTTCATGCATTTGAATTTGAATTTTGCAACCATCAGTCACTACATTACACGGTATTCATTGAACTTCCAATGTGAAGAACTGATGTAAAATTCTACTTCACAAAAATTACTGTAGACTGAAAAAGAAACAAAGAAGCAAATTAACCGAACAGAATATTGAAAAATGGCATGGTAACTCTGTAAAAAAATCGTGAATAACACCATAAAAACTTATAAAACTAAATTTCAAATCGTCAGATTTCGTAATTTTCAACGACAGTGATATGATTTTTTATGCAAAAAGGATAGCTTTTTTATCGATCTAACACAATAACCGAGTACATTTTTAATAAATGGGTAGTTCTTCGGAAAAGTGTTCTCCGTGTAATTTCCACAGCATTTTTGAAATCACTAAATTAAAGTGAATTACACAAAAAAATTGAAAGCTTATGCAAATTCAAACATTATATCAAAATTCGCCACGTAGCGAATGCATACTTTTGCTAAAAAAAAATATAGAAAATTTGCGATCCATGGAAATTACAGTAAAGACCACGGAAATTACCCAGCAGATAAAATTTTGCTCAACATCATGTCAGATATGAAATTAAAGCTCAAATAAAAGTTAGTTGGGGTAGTATTAAGAACTACATTGTATTATAAATATTTAACAAAAATAGTAGATTAATAAAAAAAACTTACAAAGGAACTCAATGTAGAAACATGAAGGTAATAAATAATAATGTTATTAATTAATAAATTTCTTTTAGAGTATATTATTGATTGCATATTATGGATGCGCATCATACTAATAAAAATAACAAATATTTGGTAAAAAGTATCAACGATCTGTACGACCTAGGTCAATACTCGTTTACTAAAGACTAGTTTTCACTAATTGTGTATGGTCTTCAAACAATAACGCTGACTAAGTTTACCAACCTGCTCTGTATAACGATACAAGTTCTAATGCAGATCAGTTGGACTGCAAGCCCCGGGCACAGACTCCTAGCCCGGCAGAAGTACATACTTCCCTTTTCGCTGAATATACGACGTGACCTGCCGTCCTCAACAATGGTGACCTGACCACCGACACTGGACAGCAGCAAGGTATACCACCCCTCATGAGTGAAGATTGGAGTTAGCTTTCTAGGTCTGCAATCAAATGCAACTAAGCCCTGCAGCAGCAACTCGGCAACTGGCGGACGACGGTAACACGGCAGCCCACAGCCAGGTGATAATGCGACCTACACCGGTGTGGCAGTTCTGCATACGAAGCCATACCGCCCGTAAAGTAGAGCACATATCGTCATATCGGGAGACTGGAGTGTAACTGACCTATGTACGAGTATTTCAATCAAAAGCAAAGCCACTTGCTTTGCTTTTGATTTTCTTTTTTGAGTAACGAAGAAATTAATACAGGATCGACGAAAGCCAAGCTCACCCGACACTTTACCAAAGATATCTAGGACGCCAGCCTGAGAATAGTATGGCCCTCAAACAGCTAAAAAAGAACAAGGTGGCGGGTGACGATGGAATCACTAGAGAACTTCTGAGAGCTGACGGAAAGCCGATACTCAGAGGTTTCTAGAAGCTATAGGAACAGTGTACTCAAATTATCCAGACTATTAATTATACCTAGGACAGACAGTCCTAGTAAAGTGAGTCCAATTTCGAGGAAGAGATCTCTCGTCAGATCCAACTCAAAGCTTTGAAAATTGTTTGCGTCCAACTTACTTCAGTGTCTCAAAACGACAGTGTGTGTGTTTTTGCCAACTTGCCTTGTTTGGCGACAGAAATGAAGAGATCCGTAGAAGAACTTAAGTAACCGACATCACTTGAAGAATTGCACAGCTGAAGAGGAACCGACATCACTTCAAGGATTGCACAGCTGAAGTGGCAGTGGGCGGACATAGCGAGACAAACCAGTGGCTCTGGAATAGTGATCGCGCACCGGATGCCTCCACCCCCTGACAAAGTAGTCCGACGATCTGGTGAAGGTCGGAGGATGCTGCTGGATGTGGGCAGGACAGGGCCAATCGTTGTGGAGAACCTTGGGGAAGGCCTACACCCAACAGTAAGTGTCGAGCGGCTGATATAATAAACCAAAAATAAAACAAAGTAATTTCCATGGGCTTTATGTAATTTCCATGGTGTTTTATACATGGAAATTACGCCATGGAAATTACCAAAAAGCATTAATTTTGAAATTTATCGGCATTGAAAAGATATAACCTGCTACTTTGTTAATGGTTAAGTACATTTGGGAGTAAGGTATTGCACCTCAGAACCCGTTTACAAAAAATAGCACAATTATATTGCAAAAATGTGACATGGAAATACATTAGAAATGAGAACCAAAATTTTTAAAATCGTAGAACTTAGTCTTGCACCAAAAGCGTGGGAAACAGCAACACAGTCATCTTACCTGTCAGTAGCGGTGTAACTGTCGATTCGAAAACATCAATCACTATTTGTCTGTGCCTAGCCAGTCCAGAGCAATGGCCTTCGCAAGAGGGCGCAGTGAAAAAGTAGCTAGGCGTGTGACATACTTACTTAGGTCCATAAAATCAAAAGTTTCCCTCCGATAGGATTTAAAATTTGATCAGTATATAACGTGATATGTCTATTTTAAATGTGTGTACAAAACTGATTAAAAACGTGGGTGATTTCAAAAATATCCGCGATTTCTCATAAGCCGGCGCCCGTGTGACACGTAAAAACGTGCAAAATAACCCCGTTTTTGAGGTGTTGAGGGTGAGTTACTCCGATCTACGTAGTTTTTAACCAGTGAAATCTATATGACACGATGCTTAATGAAATGTAGAAACGATGTAATGATAGTTTTAATCATAATTATTTGTTTTTATAGGAGATATGAGTCACACACACTCAAAAATTGCTCTCCCAAGAACTACCCAAATGATCCAGTATTTCAGAAATCAATAAAAATGTACTAAAATTTGTCAATATTCTGACGAAGCGTCAATTAAAGTTATGCAATATTCAACCTTATTCTAAAGACATAGTGAAAGAGTAAATTTCGTGAACTGGCCTCGCCTTAATAAGTAAAATTTTTGACAGGTTCCACATGCTACTGCGATAAAGGTCCGCACACTAGCACCAGTAGCTACCAGGAATCAACAGACGAGACATCAGAAAACAGTTCATCCTCAAGCTCTTACTCAAGCGATAGGACAAACGTAAAACGCGACAGCACCTCCACCTCATCCGGAAGCAGAAAGAGTACAAACACCATTAGCAACGACAAAGGTACTCAACAAAACATTGATGAGTCATCATCAAACAGTTCAAATAGAGACTCCTACTCTCGCCAAGGAAACGATGAGAAACGTGACAGCTCGTACAACGATAACAGCGCCAGGAAAATAACAAACAGATCCAGTGATGGAAATGGTGCCCAGGAAACTGTAGACGAGCAATCAAATAACCAAAATGGCAGAGACATCTACGAAAAACAAGGAAACACAATCAAACGTGATCAGTCTGCTGACGAGTCCACTGCCAGAAAGATCACAAACGCTTCCAGCAATGGAAAGGGTGCCCAACAAACGGTAGACCAATCATCCACAGACAAAAATACCAGAGTGATCTATAGCAAAGACGGAAAAAAAGAAAAACTTGACAGCTCAGCCAACGATTCCAGCGCCAGGAAAATCACAAATCAGTCAAGTGATAAATACGGTGCCCAGAAAACTACAGACGAGCAATCGACAAACAAAAGTCAGAGAGACATTCTCGACAAACAAGGAAACAAGATCCACCGCGATCAGTCTGCTGACGATTCCTCGGTCAGAAAGATCACAAACGCTTCCAGCAATGGAAAGGGTGCCCAAGAAACGGTAGACCAATCATCCACAGACAAAAATACCAGAGTGATCTATAGCAAAGACGGACAAAAAGAAAAACTTGACAGCTCAGCCAACGATTCCAGCGCCAGGAAAATCACAAATCAGTCAAGTGATAAATATGGTGCCCAGAAAACTACAGACGAGCAATCGACAAACAAAAGTCAAAGAGACATCTACGACAAACAAGGAAACAAGATCCACCGCGATCAGTCTGCTGACGATTCCTCAGTCAGAAAGATCACAAACGCTTCCAGCAATGGAAAGGGTGCCCAACAAACGGTAGACCAATCATCCACAGACATAAATACCAGAGTGATCTATAGCAAAGACGGACAAAAAGAAAAACTTGACAGCTCAGCCAACGATTCCAGCGCCAGGAAAATCACAAATCAGTCAAGTGATAAATATGGTGCCCAGAAAACTACAGACGCGCAATCGACAAACAAAAGTCAGAGAGACATTCTCGACAAACAAGGAAACAAGATCCACCGCGATCAGTCTGCTGACGATTCCTCGATCAGAAAGATCACAAACGCTTCCAGCAATGGAAAAGGTGCCCAACGAACGGAAGACCAATCATCCATAGACAAAAATACCAGAGTGATCTATAGCAAAGACGGACATAACGAGAAACTTGACAGCTCAGCCAACGATTCCAGCGCCAGGAAAATCACAAATCAGTCAAGTGATAAATATGGTGCCCAGAAAACTACAGACGAGCAATCGACAAACAAAAGTCAGAGAGACATTCTCAACAAACAAGGAAACAAGATCCACCGCGATCAGTCTGCTGACGATTCCTCGGTCAGAAAGATCACAAACGCTTCCAGCAATGGAAAGGGTGCCCAACAAACGGTAGACCAATCATCTACAGACAAAAATATAAGAGTGATCTATAGCAAAGACGGATATAACGAGAAACTTGACAGATCTGCCAACGATTCCAGTGCCAGGAAAATCACAAATCAGTCAAGTGATAAATGTGGTGCCCAGAAAACTACAGACGAGCAATCGACAAACAAAAGTCAGAGAGACATTCTCGACAAACAAGGAAACAAGATCAACCGCGATCAGTCTGCTGACGATTCTTCGATCAGAAAGATCACAAACGCTTCCAGCAATGGAGAGGGTGCCCAACGAACGGTAGACCAATCATCCACAGACAAAAATACCAGACTGATCTATAGCAAAGACGGACAAAAGGAGAAACTTGACAGCTCAGCCAACGATTCCAGCGCCAGGAAAATCACAAATCAGTCAAGTGATAAATATGGTGCCCAGAAAACTACAGACGAGCAATCGACAAACAAAAGTCAGAGAGACATTCTCGACAAACAAGGAAACAAGATCCACCGCGATCAGTCTGCTGACGATTCCTCGGTCAGAAAGATCACAAACGCTTCCAGCAATGGAAAGGGTGCCCAACAAACGGTAGACCAATCATCCACAGACAAAAATACCAGAATGATCTATAGCAAAGACGGACAAAAAGAAAAACTTGACAGCTCAGCCAACGATTCCAGCGCCAGGAAAATCACAAATCAGTCAAGTGATAAATATGGTGCCCAGAAAACTACAGACGAGCAATCGACAAACAAAAGTCAGAGAGACATCTACGACAAACAAGGAAACAACATCCACCGCGATCAGTCTGCTGACGATTCCTCGATCAGAAAGATCACAAACGCTTCCAGCAATGGAAAGGGTGCCCAACAAACGGTAGACCAATCATCCACAGACAAAAATACCAGAGTGATCTATAGCAAAGACGGACAAAAAGAAAAACTTGACAGCTCAGCCAACGATTCCAGCGCCAGGAAAATCACAAATCAGTCAAGTGATAAATATGGTGCCCAGAAAACTACAGACGAGCAATCGACAAACAAAAGTCAGAGAGACATTCTCAACAAACAAGGAAACAAGATCCACCGCGATCAGTCTGCTGACGATTCCTCGGTCAGAAAGATCACAAACGCTTCCAGCAATGGAAAGGGTGCCCAACAAACGGTAGACCAATCATCTACAGACAAAAATATAAGAGTGATCTATAGCAAAGACGGACATAACGAGAAACTTGACAGATCTGCCAACGATTCCAGTGCCAGGAAAATCACAAATCAGTCAAGTGATAAATGTGGTGCCCAGAAAACTACAGACGAGCAATCGACAAACAAAAGTCAGAGAGACATTCTCGACAAACAAGGAAACAAGATCAACCGCGATCAGTCTGCTGACGATTCTTCGATCAGAAAGATCACAAACGCTTCCAGCAATGGAGAGGGTGCCCAACGAACGGAAGACCAATCATCCACAGACAAAAATACCAGACTGATCTATAGCAAAGACGGACAAAAGGAGAAACTTGACAGCTCAGCCAACGATTCCAGCGCCAGGAAAATCACAAATCAGTCAAGTGATAAATATGGTGCCCAGAAAACTACAGACGAGCAATCGACAAACAAAAGTCAGAGAGACATTCTCGACAAACAAGGAAACAAGATCCACCGCGATCAGTCTGCTGACGATTCCTCGGTCAGAAAGATCACAAACGCTTCCAGCAATGGAAAGGGTGCCCAACAAACGGTAGACCAATCATCCACAGACAAAAATACCAGAATGATCTATAGCAAAGACGGACAAAAAGAAAAACTTGACAGCTCAGCCAACGATTCCAGCGCCAGGAAAATCACAAATCAGTCAAGTGATAAATATGGTGCCCAGAAAACTACAGACGAGCAATCGACAAACAAAAGTCAGAGAGACATCTACGACAAACAAGGAAACAACATCCACCGCGATCAGTCTGCTGACGATTCCTCGATCAGAAAGATCACAAACGCTTCCAGCAATGGAAAGGGTGCCCAACAAACGGTAGACCAATCATCCACAGACAAAAATACCAGAGTGATCTATTGCAAAGACGGACAAAAAGAAAAACTTGACAGCTCAGCCAACGATTCCAGCGCCAGGAAAATCACAAATCAGTCAAGTGATAAATATGGTGCCCAGAAAACTACAGACGAGCAATCGACAAACAAAAGTCAGAGAGACATCTACGACAAACAAGGAAACAACATCCACCGCGATCAGTCTGCTGACGATTCCTCGATCAGAAAGATCACAAACGCTTCCAGCAATGGAAAAGGTGCCCAACGAACGGAAGACCAATCATCCATAGACAAAAATTCTAGAGTGATCTATAGCAAAGACGGACATAACGAGAAACTTGACAGCTCAGCCAACGATTCCAGCGCCAGGAAAATCACAAATCAGTCAAGTGATAAATATGGTGCCCAGAAAACTACAGACGAGCAATCGACAAACAAAAGTCAGAGAGACATTCTCGACAAACAAGGAAACAAGATCCACCGCGATCAGTCTGCTGACGATTCCTCGGTCAGAAAGATCACAAACGCTTCCAGCAATGGAAAGGGTGCCCAACAAACGGTAGACCAATCATCCACAGACAAAAATACCAGAATGATCTATAGCAAAGACGGACAAAAAGAAAAACTTGACAGCTCAGCCAACGATTCCAGCGCCAGGAAAATCACAAATCAGTCAAGTGATAAATATGGTGCCCAGAAAAATACAGACGAGCAATCGACAAACAAAAGTCAGAGAGACATCTACGACAAACAAGGAAACAACATCCACCGCGATCAGTCTGCTGACGATTCCTCGATCAGAAAGATCACAAACGCTTCCAGCAATGGAAAGGGTGCCCAACAAACGGTAGACCAATCATCCACAGACAAAAATACCAGAGTGATCTATAGCAAAGACGGACATAACGAGAAACTTGACAGCTCAGCCAACGATTCCAGCGCCAGGAAAATCACAAATCAGTCAAGTGATAAATATGGTGCCCAGAAAACTACAGACGAGCAATCGACAAACAAAAGTCAGAGAGACATTCTCGACAAACAAGGAAACAAGATCCACCGCGATCAGTCTGCTGACGATTCCTCGGTCAGAAAGATCACAAACGCTTCCAGCAATGGAAAGGGTGCCCAACAAACGGTAGACCAATCATCCACAGACAAAAATACCAGAATGATCTATAGCAAAGACGGACAAAAAGAAAAACTTGACAGCTCAGCCAACGATTCCAGCGCCAGGAAAATCACAAATCAGTCAAGTGATAAATATGGTGCCCAGAAAACTACAGACGAGCAATCGACAAACAAAAGTCAGAGAGACATCTACGACAAACAAGGAAACAACATCCACCGCGATCAGTCTGCTGACGATTCCTCGATCAGAAAGATCACAAACGCTTCCAGCAATGGAAAGGGTGCCCAACAAACGGTAGACCAATCATCCACAGACAAAAATACCAGAGTGATCTATTGCAAAGACGGACAAAAAGAAAAACTTGACAGCTCAGCCAACGATTCCAGCGCCAGGAAAATCACAAATCAGTCAAGTGATAAATATGGTGCCCAGAAAACTACAGACGAGCAATCGACAAACAAAAGTCAGAGAGACATCTACGACAAACAAGGAAACAACATCCACCGCGATCAGTCTGCTGACGATTCCTCGATCAGAAAGATCACAAACGCTTCCAGCAATGGAAAAGGTGCCCAACGAACGGAAGACCAATCATCCATAGACAAAAATACTAGAGTGATCTATAGCAAAGACGGACATAACGAGAAACTTGACAGCTCAGCCAACGATTCCAGCGCCAGGAAAATCACAAATCAGTCAAGTGATAAATATGGTGCCCAGAAAACTACAGACGAGCAATCGACAAACAAAAGTCAGAGAGACATTCTCGACAAACAAGGAAACAAGATCCACCGCGATCAGTCTGCTGACGATTCCTCGGTCAGAAAGATCACAAACGCTTCCAGCAATGGAAAGGGTGCCCAACAAACGGTAGACCAATCATCCACAGACAAAAATACCAGAATGATCTATAGCAAAGACGGACAAAAAGAAAAACTTGACAGCTCAGCCAACGATTCCAGCGCCAGGAAAATCACAAATCAGTCAAGTGATAAATATGGTGCCCAGAAAACTACAGACGAGCAATCGACAAACAAAAGTCAGAGAGACATCTACGACAAACAAGGAAACAACATCCACCGCGATCAGTCTGCTGACGATTCCTCGATCAGAAAGATCACAAACGCTTCCAGCAATGGAAAAGGTGCCCAACGAACGGAAGACCAATCATCCATAGACAAAAATTCTAGGGTGATCTATAGCAAAGACGGACATAACGAGAAACTTGACAGATCTGCCACCGATTCCAGTGCCAGGAAAATCACAAATCAGTCAAGTGATAAATGTGGTGCCCAGAAAACTACAGACGAGCAATCGACAAACAAAAGTCAGAGAGACATTCTCGACAAACAAGGAAACAAGATCCACCGCGATCAGTCTGCTGACGATTCCTCGGTCAGAAAGATCACAAACGCTTCCAGCAATGGAAAGGGTGCCCAACAAACGGTAGACCAATCATCCACAGACAAAAATACCAGAGTGATCTATAGCAAAGACGGACAAAAAGAAAAACTTGACAGCTCAGCCAACGATTCCAGCGCCAGGAAAATCACAAATCAGTCAAGTGATAAATATGGTGCCCAGAAAACTACAGACGAGCAATCGACAAACAAAAGTCAGAGAGACATTCTCGACAAACAAGGAAACAAGATCCACCGCGATCAGTCTGCTGACGATTCCTCGGTCAGAAAGATCACAAACGCTTCCAGCAATGGAAAGGGTGCCCAACAAACGGTAGACCAATCATCCACAGACAAAAATACCAGAGTGATCTTTAGCAAAGACGGACAAAAAGAAAAACTTGACAGCTCAGCCAACGATTCCAGCGCCAGGAAAATCACAAATCAGTCAAGTGATAAATATCGTGCCCAGAAAACTACAGACGAGCAATCGACAAACAAAAGTCAGAGAGACATTCTCGACAAACAAGGAAACAAGATCCACCGCGATCAGTCTGCTGACGAGTCCTCGGTCAGAAGGATCACAAACGCTTCTAGCAATGGAAAGGGTGCCCAACGAACGGAAGACCAATTAGCCACAGACAAAAACAGCAGAGTGATCTATAGCAAAGACGGACAAAACGTGAAACTTGACAGATCAGCCAATGATTCCAGCGCCAGGAAAATCACAAACCAGTCCAGTGATAGATATGGTACCCAGAAAACTACAGACGAGCAATCGACAAACAAAAATCAAAGAGATATTTACTCTAAGAATAGACGTAATACTCTCCGTGACCGCTCTTCAGGTTACTCTGACAGGAGAAAAATCGTGAACTCTTCTAGCAACAAATACGGTTCTGAACAAAATGTTGACGAGTCAACTACGGATAATAACAGCCGAGACATCTACCGCCGCGACGGAAATTCTGAAAGCAGGGATACATCCACGAATAATTTCTCAAACCGTAAGACCTCTAAAACTATTAAAAGTAGAAAGGGCACGCAAGAAACCTTTGACCAGGAATCAAATAATGGATATTCAAGGAGAATATCCAATGTTAGAAAGACTCGAGGTCGTAGAGTTGAAGACAGTAATTTATCATCTGTTAGAAAATCAGTTAGAAGTTGTTCCAAAGGTGGAGACAGAGACACCACTACAAACACTAATACCAATACTGCCTCAAACTCGGGATCGACTACCAACACAAATACAGCTAATCAATCAGCGAACACTGGCAGTTCCGCTTATAATTCAGCGGGTTCCAATACCTACACCAATAAAAATAATGGCGGAACCACAACAGGCAGCAATGCAAACTCTTACTCAGGGTCCAATGCGTATTCTAGTACCAATAAAGATACAGAACATACATCAACCAACTCTGGCAGTTCCGCTTATGGTTCAGCGGGTTCCAATACCTACACTAATAAAAATTATGGCGGAACCACAACAGGCAGCAATGTAAACTCTTCCTCAGGGTCCAATGCGTATTCTAATACCAATAAAGATACTGAACATACATCGAACAACTCTGGCAGTTCCGCTTATGGTTCAGCGGGTTCCAATACCTACACTAATAAAAATAATGGCGGAACCACAACAGGCAGCAATGCAAACTCTTACTCAGGGTCCAATGCGTATTCTAATACCAATAAAGATACAGAACATACATCAACCAACTCTGGCAGTTCCGCTTATGGTTCAGCGGGTTCCAATACCTACACTAATAAAAATTATGGCGGAACCACAACAGGCAGCAATGTAAACTCTTCCTCAGGGTCCAATGCGTATTCTAATACCAATAAAGATACTGAACATACATCAACCAACTCTGGCAGTTCCGCTTATGGTTCAGAGGGTTCCAATACCTACACTAATAAAAATAATGGCGGAACCACAACAGGCAGCAATGTAAACTCTTACTCAGGGTCCAATGCGTATTCTAATACCAATAAAGATACAGAACATACATCGACCAACTCTGGCAGTTCCGCTTATGGTTCAGCGGGTTCCAATACCTACACTACTAAAGGTAAAGGCAAAACCATAACAGGAAGCAATGTTAACTCTTCCTCAGGGTCCGATGCATATACCAGTACTAATACCGAAACAGACCATACATCGACTAACTCTGGCAGTTCAGCTTATGGTTCATCGAGTGGCAGCACTTACACTAATAAAAAAAATGGCGAAACCACGACAGGCAGCAATGTAAATACATCCTCCGGATCTAATTCTAATACCAGCACACAGAGTTCAAAAAAGAGTACTAGCTCATACTCTGGAGCAAACAGCAACACCAGCTCTAGCTCTGGCACATACGTAGTATCCAACGACAGCGGTACAGACACAACAAAAGGCAAATTCGCAGATAAACAAACTGAGAGCAAAGCAGATTACGGAAATACTGAAGTTGATACAAAATCGCACCAGACAAATAACGAGAGCGAAACCGTATCACAATCTGGAGAATCAACCAGTACCACTGAACAAACTGAATCATCTGAATCTACAACCACTGACGAGTAAACTACAAATGAAAATAGAAAGATGTAGCAACAAAAGGCATTAACAACTATTTCCCCAAAACGATAGCATTTCATAAAATCTTTTACTTTTCTGAACTTATATTTGGAAACATGGAAGTACAATTTCTATCAAGAATTAAGAATGAGTTACAACAGAATACTTCAACAAGATACATTGAAAAGCGGATACAATAATAAGTAATATTCTTTTTTGTTAATAAATCTTATATCATATTATTTGGACTAAATGGCAACGATTACATATCTAATGAGACACGTCGTTTGTGGCAGCGGGTAAAACTAATGGAGATAATAGAAGTAGCCAGGAGACAACGTACAAAGCTATACAGTAACCAAAATCAAAGGATATAAAAAACACGACACGAATGTGAAAGCCCTTGGAGCGTTCCTGGCTGAGCTGGGCTGGCTGGAGTGATCCGGCCGCACACCCTCCAACGCAAAATAGGCGCAATAGACGTCGAGTTGCGGAAACCGCCTGCACAGACAAAAAGAAGAAGAGGGATATAACAATACAACACTGATGGAGTAATTGAAAACACTAACCAACAACGTAGCGGAAATTCTGAAAACTATGACAGACCGTCCAGCTTCGGTGCTGTGTAAAATGAAGACAGTTATTACTGAAAGTTCAAACAGTCAACCTACAAAGTAATAAATAAAAACAAAAACAGAACGACAGCTAAGGATCTACTACAGAAGAGTAAAAAAGCCAGAAACAGAGTGAAAGTTACTCATCATCCTGCATCTACCTTCTCCAGTGAAGATTGCAATTAAATTGATATTTCCTTACGACGTAAACGACGTGTAACATTTATAATTTTCAGTACTAAGCTTCTATATTTCTGAAAATCATTCTTATTACCTACCTATTAAAATTAATAAAGCATAATTAAAGAATCATGTTTTTCTTATTTCTTAACGCAACAATTTCATGCTGTTAGTTAATCAAGAATCAAAACCTTAAAAGTAGATTAATGAGAAAATAAAGAGATTACAAAGTTCAGATCAAAAATACAAGGGCTCGATCACAACTTTGTTTTTTTTTATCTTCCACTCAGTTTTTAAGGTCGATCATTTAATGTAATTTTAACATCCCTCAGTTCTACCTGACGCACAAGAAATCAAAACTCCTTGAATTATTTCCAGGTAAAATTACCTGACTACTGGGCTAGAGAGGCAAATTAATTAATATACACAAAAATAGTTTATGAATTTTAAAAAGCTTTATTATTTGTACAAAATGAGCTGAGAAGCAAGAAAGCCCTGCGTCCAATAGGATCCCCTGCGAGACTCCCCATCATGTGGATATTTTGTCCACTGGATCCACCAAACGGACTTCCACAGGGTAGCATGCTGGACCCTCTTTTCTTTAAACTCTTCAAGAGTTAATTTTGTTCAAAAAAAAAAGATTCTTTTCACTTTTTATCTTTATACTATCACTGAATGTTTTTTGGAAATGTGTAATGTGCAATTTATCGTCCATTCACTTCGTAGAGATTAATTAAAAAAAAAAGATTTAGCTATTATAAGAGAGAAGAGAGAGAGAAATAAGAGAGTTTTTATTAAAATATAGCTAAAATAAATAATATATAGAAAAAAATATTTAGAAATTAGGTAGGTACTTCATATTAATTATTGGTCAGAAAACAATATCCTACAGGATACTGCTGGAAACATTAATGGAAACGCAAACAATCAAATGTTGTTAAATACAATAACATAACTTTGCTCTTTCATTTCATCATAATCCAGAGGATCCAAACATTCTAATCGCTCTAACAATAAAAACACCCCCCGAATTATCTCATAATTGCATTATTATCGTCGTAATTTAATACGCGGGGTCATTATTTCATTCTCCGCCATTGTTGTGGTTCGCGGCAAATGTTTTGTTTTGACAATCGCTATTTTGATTTATTGATTAAAGTTATCTAAATATCACAAAATCAGCTGTTCTTCATGATAGCATCGTTGTCAGGCTTCAGGGATATAAAGAAGGACATTAATACCTACTGTAGTGTAGACTTATTCCGTTTATCCACCCTGAAACAGCCATCCTTTTTTTGTATCAAGATGGAGAACGGCATGTTGGACTCGGTCACACCTCACACTTGGGGCACAGAATAACTAATAGTACCTTGGGCATACCCGGAAACAGGGATTGATAACGTTATTTTTAAATGTAACGTTATTTCTTACTTTTTTACCGTTACTATTAACATTAACGTTATGTCAATAAATAACGTTACTTTAGATAACGTTACATTGTTAAATTAACGTTATTCAGTAAATAACGTTAATTTTAACGTTATTTCTTACATTTTGTTACCGTTAGGTACTTACTTTAAAATTAACGTTATTCCAATTAATAACGTTACTTTTTTACCGATAATTTTAACGCTAATATTTAACGGTAATTTTACCGGTACAATAGATTTGAACGTTATTTTTACCGGTAAATTTACCGACAAAATATTTTTACGGAATTTTTAACGTTTTTTTTTGTATCGTTATTTTTTTGTATCGTTATTTTTTTGTATCGTTATTTTCTTTAACGGTATTTCAATCCCTGCGGAAATCGCGTGTCCATATATCCACCCATCAGATCAGATGACATAGATTTTCAATGAATGCACTAGATACTTAAGAGGATTGTCAACTACGTGGTCTCCATACAAACGGCGATAACGTTTCCCACCCTCTAAACCTTAACCTACAGCAATGAATTTTTGGTATTTTTTTGAAATGCCTAAATACTAGGGCTGTACGTTTTGATTTTTTAAATAGGTATCTATAATAGATTTCGAAATATGTGCATTTTAGTGATTTCATACAAAACACAGAAGTGCCAATATTTTCAAATCTACAATGAATATTTTAAAAATCAAAACGTACAGCGCTAGTATTTAGGCATTTCAAAGACATACCAAAAATTCATTGCTGTAGGTTAAGGTTTAGAGGGTGGGAAACGTTATCGCCGTTTGTATGGAGACCACGTGGTTGACAATCCTCTTAAGGTATCTTATAACACGTCTATACAAATCGTGCCGTCAGACAGGATGTAACCGCACCCTAAATGAAACAGTGTTTTTTTATAAATTTGAGTTTATTAAGATATAATTTGCACTAAATAATAAAACATAAGTCTTTGGCCTTCGATTTGGTACCTAGTTACATACATACTCGTACTTACATTACTATTACTTACTTAAGTGGGTTACTGCGCTACACTAGCGTAGTTTTGAAAATATAGTTTTTAATTTAAGCGATGAAAAGTACCACAAATCTTATTCGGAGTAGGTAGACTAGAAGAACACAATTCACAATTTCGTCTTTATTTAAGCACTATGACTTTTTTCCATTGGCGGCGCTAATGTAGCGCAGTAACCCCAAGTTAAGTACCAAGTAGGTATACACTCACCTATTATATTTTATGCTATCAAATTATTAATTTACTTACATTTCCCTAATTAAATATACTAAGTTAATACCGTTTATCGTATTTCTTCTTGATTTTATATAAATACCCAAACAATAACAGCCGTAAAATACTTGTACTATTATGTATTCTGTGGTAAAATACAAGGTGTATTTGTAATTGTAACCACTCTCCAAATTTTAAGGATGTGTTCAGTCCATGAAACTGAACAACTTTCTCCATGAAACATAGGGTCAAATATGTAAAAAAAATGTCTTTTCATACATCACGTGATCAGTTTAGTATGGGATGACCAAAATTTTTTGGCGTATTTCGACACATGTTTCATGGAGAAAGTTGTTAAGTTTTATGGACTGAACACACCCTTAAAATTTGGAGAGTGGTTACAAATACATCCTGTATAGTTCGCTGTAAAAGAGCAGAAAACTACAATGAACTATATTTTATACTGAAGCTGTTCTTTTTAAATAAAGTAAGCTTATAGAACCTTAGCTTCAATCTTTTTTTTTTGTACATGTGAATTTTCGATATAATTATTATGTAAGTACTTAGCGAGTAATCTAGGGTTGCCAACATTTTTGGAATCAAATATAGTTTTTTTAGTGTAAAAATTATAGTAGATGGCGAAAAAGTCCAAAAAAATATAGTAGGTTGCCGTTTTGGATGGAGGATTTTAAAGAAGAGTTTCATAATTTATTAATCAACCGTAAACGCAAGTGTTTGATACTATAATTATATACTAGGGTTGGCAATGGCAACCCTAGCGCCACTTGAGGGCATTGACCTCTATATTATTACACTGGACTGGCTGCTGTCAAACTGTTCTTGTGCCTACTTGATTTCCACCATTTTGGCGCTGTAGGACGTAGTGTGCGTACTCCCCTTTTAATATACTATATCTATGTTGCGTACTAAATCCAGTGATGTGCTTATGTCAAAAATGTATGCCAAATGCCAAAACATTCCAATCTAGCATCCTAGTTAGGAACCAATTTAGAGTTGCCACCCGTATAATAATTTAAATTTTAACAATTAATTTAAACAAATAACGCAAAGGTCAACATTGTTTATGTTTTTTTTATTTTCAATTCTCATCTCCAATCTTATATACAAATGTTTATCTTTCCGTTATAGGGTAAATTCACTTTTAAAATCGAACTTATTATACAATATTTTATTGTCAAGTACGAGTGGCAACCCGAAATTGGTATGCTAAATCAGCGTATGTAATCGCGGCTTTAGACGCGCGCTAGTGGCGTTTCAAATAGGCACAAAAACTTTGCTGTCATACCATAGTAGACAGCCAGTCCAGTTAAATAGAAAAAAAAAATTTAGGTCAGTGCTTGAGGGATATAAAAAAAATCTGCTGTTCCATACATTAAAGTAGGTACTGCACTTTTGTATGGAACAGCTGATTTTTTTTGCGAGGAGGCGAGTTGGCCCCATAGTAAAAGTTGCTTGTAATCATGAGTGGAACCACCCCACGGCGGGAACCAAATCATTAAAATTACACGCTGCTGTATAGGTACCTAGTTTCCTTAAAAAAACGACTACAAAAATGACGGTTTATATTGTTTGTGAAGGAAATTTCAAAGCCCGCACTAGTGCGGGAACTCGGGAAGTAAGTAAATGAGCATAAGAACTTTAGTCACGGAACTCGTGGATGTATAAATAAGATACTGTTCTTAATAATTTCCACCAATTATTTAATTTTAATCCCAACCCAATTAAAAAATTATGACTGGGTAAGTTAAAGTATTTTGAGAGTTTATAATAATAATTTTCCAGGGTTTTATGCATGGTATGTTATTATCTTAGAATAATAACACCTAGAACTAGAAGCCGTGTCCTCGTATGCAAAGTGAGGCAACTAATACCACTAATACTAAGCCAGAATGGCTTTTTTCAGATTAATATCCTTCATACGTTACCTAATCGTATTTAAAATCCAATAATATAGTAACTAATTTAATTAATAAAGTAAAATTGAAACTGTTTTGTACTTATTCGGCATGATAACGTAATATAAATCCTATTAAAAATCTAAAAACGGGGCCATTTTGGCCGTTTTAGTTGCGTCACTTTTGAAAGTGCGCTTTGTAGATTACTATCGTTCTAGGTGTTATTATTCTAAGGCTATTATCACAGTACATATATAAGTTTTTTTCAAACAGTAGAAGAGCTAACGTTACTTAGGCCCTTTTGTCATTGCACTCCGTCGTATCGCTAGGGTTGGCAATGTTGGCATTCTCCGGCCGTCTCGTTTTTCAAAAGATAACCGGAAACATAAAATAGTGTAACGTTACTGTATAATTGTCCATCGCTCGTACTAGGAATTTCCTTATCCAAATCGAGAGCTACTTCGTCATTCAATTGACTTAGCAGTTTAAACATCCGCAGACAGCACAATACTTATCGTGTACTCTGACGAATCATTTTGGCGAATCAATAAAAGTAAGTAACAATAGTCTCGGTGAACTAATCCACGCGATGTGACAACCCTGACTAAAGTACTGCGAACTTTGCTTAGAGCTCTGAGTGACGTCAGCCGTCAAATTCGACAGTTTCCATGGAGCTCCTATACTGTTTGAAAAAAACTTATATTGTACTGTGCTATTATCTCTATTATCTACCATTTTCGCCTTTATAGGGTAGGGTTATAACTAAACACCGAACATGATTTCGAAAACCATTTAACTAACTAACAGATTCCATAAAATGTTTACCCTTTTACAGTTCTCACCGAATGAATTACAAATATTTAGTAGTATTGCCCCGTGTTGCCTAGTGAAGTATGGCTGTGGCCTAAACCACAGAACAAAAAAAACTTTGCTCTTTGGTCTAAAGTCATGTTTGTAGATTCTGTTCGCTTTTCAGCTCAAGAGCCCAGACGTGCTGGGGCCATCCGGTCCGGCCTTTGCCCCTCTTCTCGGAACTCTGTAACAATGAAATTTGGTTGTATTTAAAAAAAGCAATTAATAATAAGTCACATACACTAAACTATTATTACCTACGTCAGTAGTTAGTACAAAATTATCTCAGTGATCACATCACCAACAATAATAATCGTTACCTATAATATTTCAACCAATCTAAACAAAACCTTGATAAACTATAACGGGTGTAACAATGAAGCCGAAGTCCACGTATTCCGCCCATCATCAGGATCATTTTTGTCTTACAGACTAGGTATACCTGGGAAACCAATAGTTACGAAGTTATTGAAAGTCAATGTCAAATATATTTTTTTTCAATTTTTTTATGAAATTTTATTTGTTCGTTATTTCCTACTTTTTGACTAAATAAACATTATCAAAATTTTAAGTATTTCGTAACAAACAATGGCTTCGCTTCGAGCACGCACATAAACGCTGCCTTTCAACTCGGCCGCACGCAGCTGTGTAGCATACACTCGCAGGCGCGGCCTGTTGTACGCGTCACATTGCGTGGTAATGCATGCAATGCTTTTTTAACACCAAAAATCAAAATGGTTTCCCAGTAATAATTTTGAACAGAAATGGTCCTGATGACGGGCAGAATACGGAGACCTCGGCTTCGTGAAGGTCTTGTTACACCCTGTATACCTACTTAAACATATATTAAATTATCGTTTTTGTATAATATATAATATAAGTAACAATTCTGGATAATAGCCACACATACAAAGCTAATAGGTAACTTTTTGTGTTTGTAATTAATAATTGCATGAGTATTTATCATCAGTCCTATTGTTAATAAAAACAGTTGGTTAAATATTGGGTTAAATGAATTATTGAGTTTTGCGATAATGACCTAAGTATTACCTACAATAAGTTTGGCAAACATAAGGCCTAGGTATTTATTGACCGAGCGATCCCCATTTCAGCTTGGGCAAAAATTCTTTCGTATTAATATTATTTATTTATTATTAAAAAGTAATGTACCTACACAAAGTTTGCAGACGAGATTTTGCCTTGACTTCCCGATTCCGTTGAAATCTCCACTCGGATCAAAATACGCTTTTGAAAAGTCACTCCTCAACTAGAAAACGGTATTTTGTGTTGTCTATAACAACAATAGATAAATAACAAGCAACAAATAAAAATCAAAACAAAAACAGATTTCCAACAAATTGCCGCCAAAAAATCTGTCAAACGGGAGCCATAAACTTTTTGCTTTGTTTTTTTAACGGACTCGAGTCTCCACCAATTGGCCACACGTGCACACAATCAAGGAGGTTTGTTCCACAAAAAGTTTACGTGTATCGTTTTTAAACTTTTTTCACTCGATCTATTTAGAGATAGTTTACAAGTTTTTTGTTACGCGTCCGAAATGTTATTGGGCGTGTAATTGATTCCACGTTTTTACTAAATGTAACTTAATAGTGTGAACAATGATTTGGTTCATTTAGGGTGATATGGATGGATAGTTTATCGGTGTTTCTTTAATTTTTTTTACAGATAGAACCATTGAGTAAATATATTTAGTCGTTAATCTGTCTATTAACACAATAGTTTTTATAACCAACACAATAAAAGTATCTGTGGTATGTCTTAGTTAGAATAATAACACCTAGAAGCCGTGTCCTCGTATGCAAAGTGAGGCAACTAATACTAAGCCAGAATGGCTTAGTTTTCAGATTTATATCCTTCATACGTTACCTAATTGTAACTAAAATCCAACTAATCTATTAAATGTAGGAAAATTGAAACTGTTTTGTACTTATTCGGTATGATTTAGGCAATAATGGTTTATTAAAAATCTGTAAACGGGGCCATTTTGGCTGTTTTAGTTGCCTCACTTTTGACAGTGCGCTTTGTAGAGAACTATCGTTCTAGATGTTATTATTCTGTACCTGATTTGCTTTCTTGAATTCGTTTACAATATCTAAATAGGTTATTTATTAGGTACTTAAGTAGGTAGTTACCTCCATTAAAAAAGTAAAAAAATAATGTTTTTATCTGTTCAGTTCAGTTCTGTACAAACTCTTTCGTTGCCATCTCAAAAAAATATTCGCAGAAAAAAGTTTGTTTAGTAAATTCTTCCGGAACGCGAAAAAAAGACTATTAAAAAAAACACCGGTGATTGTAAACAAACATTGAACAGAGGAAGCAGAATTTGTAAACAAACTGCTGTTACTTTGTTTATTTTTGAAACAGGTAAAGTTTACGGTCGGAGAAAAAAGTATCTACATACAGATATTCTAATTAGGTAAGTAAGTAACTCTGCCGATTTTTCTAGTGCCGCCAATCAAGAAAAAATCATTACAACGAAATAACTAATGTTTAATGAAATTTTATTCTGAAAAATATAAAAACTAGTATTAATTAGTTATAAACTATTTTTGTATACGTTTTTTTCCTGGTTTAAATGTGTTTGTGTGATTAAAACCTGCTAGCGATTTACGTAAGTCTGTTGCTAACAATTCTCGATTGAAAGCGCAGTTGCATTGCTGCTTTAGTTAAGATAGTTGTCACATTGGTTCTTACTAAAGCATCGATGTTACTGCGATTTCTGTCAAAGTTGATTGCAACAAAGTTACATAATTACCCCCCTTGATTATTGCCCAAAGTGGCCACTTTGGGCGTTAATCCAGATTTTGACTACGCGAACATATTTAAATTAAGAATTTAACGCATACAAAAAAAGTTGACAGATAATACTAGTTTTTATATTTTTCAGAATTTTATTTAAGGCGGTTGTATGATCGAAAGTGGCGCCCTCAGAGGTTTTTATTTAATAAGTTATTAATAGAAAAAGATTATAATAATGTTTATCGGTGAGATTTTAGGACCCATGGTCTAGTATTTTTAGAAGGTATCACTACATGCCCTCGTAGTCATTCGTAGAAGTAGATAGCAAATGTGTCAAAAACGGCCACTTTTAGCAGTTTTGCTATCTACTTCTAGCAGTGACTACGAGGGAATGTAACGATACCGTCTAAAAATATAAGGGCCCTAAAATCTCCACGATAAACATTTTTAAAATTGTGTATTAGAATTATAATATTAAATATAATTCACCGCGGCGCCACTTTCGCTCAGGGTACCACCTTAACATAGTTATTTCGTTGTAATGAATTTTTCTTGATTGGCGGCGCTAAGTGGACGCGCGATGCACCCTTAATAAGTTCATTAGGTATTTTTCTGTACCCTTAGTAGGTACTTAGCATGAACATCAATGGAGAAAAAGAACGCGCGTAAAAATACTCGATGTTTAATTTTATATGCTAAATTTGTACAGCGCCATCTACCGTCGAAAAGCCAAAATAAATTTTCCATAGATAATAATTATTACTCTATCGAGTAAGTCATTGGCAAATGTACAAATCGTACGAGCCAAAAAAAAAAAAAAAAAAAAAAAAAAAAAAAAAAAAAAAAAAAAAGTATTTTTACGCTCGTTTTTTTTCTCGACGACAATACAATTACTGATTTTAATAGGGTTAATTATGTTACGTTATTTGGTAAATATTTATTTTAATTCTTACTTTTTGTTACTTACTTACTTTAAAATTAACGTTATTCCAATTAATAACGTTACTTTTTTACCTATAATTTTACCGGTACTGTACCGGTAAAGTTTAACGCTATATTTAACGGTAATTTTACCGGTACAATAATTTTAACGTTATTTTTATCGGTAAATTTACCGATAAAATGTTTAACGGTATTTTAACGTTATTTTTTTGTATCGTTATTTTTTAACGGTATTACAATCCCTGTCGCACCAGATCATATCGACGACGGAAATCGAACTCGCGACCTTTGGATGTCCGGTCCAATGCTCTGACCGCTGAGCTACCGAGTCACTAGTGGCATCGTCGAATTTCTTCCAGTAGCACTACCATGAGTTGGTAAAGTAATCTACAATAGTTAACTATAGTCGCTAGCGAGCATCGAGTAACGTTTTGGCCTTTGTCATACGAATTTGGTACCATGAGTTACTAATTGACAGATGCCATCGAGAAATACCGTAACGATAGTAGTAAAGTCTCTCACTTGCGTTTTGACGCGTGAGATCAATTTTACTACCCTCTATGGTACCTGTCATAGCCTTCTATAATTACAAGCCATGAAGTGAGCAGAACGGCAACATTGCATGTAGTCAAGCACATAGTTTAATAATATTCTTTTTATTATTGATTATTTCTTTTTACTATATTATCTGCGTTTAAACTAGGTGTAAATTGTGATGTAAGATTATTTCAATCAAGATTTTATATTTATTATTATTATTTATTTATTAGGACATAAAGTTTGAATCGAATTATTTGAACTTTTCGGGGGTCCTTTAGTACGATGAGCATTTTGATCTAGGCCTCCTCTAGCAATGAATCTTACATCATTGGAAAGGTCTTTAAATTTGAAACATTTAATTGTATGACAGCAAACGTTAACTATTAGCACTTTGAGAGTTAAATAAAAAGTATGTTTACAGCAAATATTTTTCATACAAAAACCTCTCCAATGATATATTATTCAATGCTATAGGTGGGGTAGATCAACTCCCATAGACAACAAACCAGTTTTATACTTTAATAACCTTTAACTCCAAAAGTATTAGCAATTGATATAAAGTATATTAACAGCAAATATTTGTCTTTAAAAGACATCTTTGACAGCCATTTTGTCCTGGTTAAAATTTAAATTTTTCTTATTGTCTATGAGAGTTGATCTATCCCACCTCTAGCATTGAATGATATATCATTCGAAAGGTTTTTTATATGAAAAATATTTGCTGTAAACATCCAGTCCATCAGCCATTTTTGATGTCCCCACTGCTGGGGCACAGGCCTTCCTTATGGGTGGTAAGGAGGATGGGTCATAACCCACCACGCGGGCCCAATGCGGGTTGGTGGGTGTTAACGACTGCAAATGCAGCCGGGACCATCGACTTAACGTGCCTTCCGAAGTAAACAGCTGTAAACAGACTTTTTATCAATAGTTAGTATTTTCGGAGTTTTAGGTCATTAATGTTATAAAATTTGGTTGATTTCAGAGCGATTTATCTCTAATAGTACTAATAGTTGACGTTTGCTGTCATACAATAAAATGTTTCAAATGTAAATACCTTTCCAATGATGTAAGATTCATTGCTAGAGAAGGCCTAGATCAAAATGCTCATAGTACTAAAGGACCCCGAGAAGGTCAAACAATTTGACTTAAACCTCATGTCCTAATAAATAAATAATAATAATAAATATAAAATCTTTATTGAAATAATCTTACATCACAATTTACAACTAAGTAGTTTAAAGATAGATAATATAGGAAAAACAAATAATAAAGAATAAAATAATGTTATACCCCGTACTTGACCAGTATGCGATGTTGCCGTTCTGCTTACTTCATGGCTTGGAAAATATAGAAGGCTATGCTACTAGTGATCTTTTTTTACTTAGTTGGATTCATAGACTTAGAAAATTTTTCGCTGAGTGGAATATTAAGTTTATGGTTGGATTATCTTGCAAGTATACCAACCTAACGAAACTTGATGGGCAAAGGTTGTCTTTGACAACTATCTCTATCTCTCTTGATCATAGACGCGTGTCTCTTTCATGAGCTGTCAAACGTCGTAATTCGATTCAAAAAGTTTATAAAGAGTTATTATATACTCTTTTTAGATAAAAAATATGTATTGTGTGGAGTAAAGCATGCCATTCATGTCACCAAAGCTAAATAAATTAGTTACATTTTAGTTTGAAAGAAATTAAAATATAAAAATACGGGCACGCTACTATTATATATTCTGTGACGCTACTAAGGAAAATGGACGTAAATCTAACAGAAATCTATACATAAGTATTAAATTGATTGATTTTGGGATACGACTAGAGCCCTAACGGCTGAAGGTAGAGAAACCATTTTTGGAGGGTAGATACCTTTCATGGTGAAAGTGAGTACTAAGAAAGGATTTTGGAAAATTTCACCCCCTAAGGGGATGAAATAGGGGATGACAGTTTGTATATTCTCTTAATTTCAAAGCTAGGATGTTCAAATTTTGTGTGTAGGCTGACGATGACGATTAAAAATTATAAGGGGAAGGGGAAGGGCAAATGGAAGGGGAAAGGTGATGGTAAGTAAATGTTTAGGTGTAAAAAGTGTAAACGGAAGCGGAATCGAAAAAAGTAAAAAAAAAGTAAAAAAGTCAGAAAAGTAAAAAAACAAAAAAAATAAAAGTCAATAAGTCCTAAAAAGTAAAAAAGAAAAACAAAAAATCCAAAAAGTCAAAAGTGAAAAAGAATAAAAGTGAAATAGTAAAGGTGAAAGAAAAGTGAAAAAGAGAAAAAGTGAAAAGGGGAGCGGGGCACGGGAACGGGAACGTGATGAGGAACGAGATAAAAATATCTCTGAATTTAATTCAGCTTTTTAAGAATTCTGAAGATTTTCTAAAATGTCCACGAGAATGAAGTCACTAGCAAAAGCTAGTGAAAATATATTTTATGTTTAGGATACTGTCTAGATGTCTAGGATGCTGTCTAGATCATGTAGATATGAATTTTATTCTGATTAACCATTGGGAGATACTACGACGCGCGACGCCATAAATGTGTATAAAATAGTACCCTAGATATTATTATTTATTCCGTTTACTTTTGCTTCAATAACAAGTGCAATGTGCATACAATTTTTTGAAAAATAATTACCTATTTTTACGTTTTAAATAACTTATTAATATACCATAATAAATGAATACATAGAAGAACCAAAAAATATGTCCAGGAATATGACGCTTTGAGATTTTTCACGTAAGTAGGTAACGACGTAAGGAGTCAATTGATAATAGGATTATTGCTAAGAAATATTTATTAGTAAAGCAGTAAAATAACATATACGTGCACAGCAAGCGCTATTAGTTATTCTGTGGCTATGGGCTGACCGTGAATAGGTAAGTATCCACTTTGTGGGATGTGACTGTGACGTCACCCGCTTGTACCAATATAACGCCACGAATACTACACCAGCAATCGAGTTCACGTTAGAGAGGATAGTAAACTCGTGGATGGTGAGCACTCTTACTATAGATTTTAGTTCTTCGCGTATCCGCTAGAGGCTCTGCTTCAATTTCCCATACAAATTGCTTACGCTGTCGATATCGAGAATGGTTTTTGTAAACTCATGGTAGTGCTACAGTATACCACAATTTTACGTTGCAAGCCAGCGTTATTTCCCAATGTGAGGAATTATTCTTTTTAAACAACCATAAAAATTCCACATTTTCTGTTTCCCGCCTTCTGGGAGATTCAATAATATTATATTAGTTAATTTCAAGTGCGCCAGACTCCAGACACGAGTCTGTATCAATGGCGGTTTCCAGAAAGTTCCTTCCGTTATTTATTAGTGGTGGATCTGGGCACACTTCGGCCGAGTGTGGTCCAAGCGATAAGAGGCGCGGTTGAACTAATTGAATAGAATAGAAAGAATTGAGGAAAAGAGCGGGGAGTTTTGAACATGCGTAAATCCGAGCGGGTCGATCCGTGATGAAGTGAAATCGAACGTAACTTTACTCACTTTGGGTTCAAATCAGTGCGCGCTCCAACGCGGCGGTTGTATTGAGAACTAGCATCGAATTCACAATTTTACATGTTTTTATTACTTTTCTTCGCTTTCAAGTTAGTTAAAAAAACTGTTCAATTAAGATTGTAGGTATTAACATCACCGATTTTTATGGTTGGTTTTAACATAAATGAATGTTCTGTTTCCGAGAAATTTTGCAAATAAGACCAGAAACAGGGTCCACGGAATATTTTTTTACATCAAAGGTGGTAACATTATTATAAATGGTTTCAATTAAATCTATTGTGTATTATTTCAAGTACATTATATATTTTTTCCATGATAGCTTCACGCGCGTAATTTTTCAATAATTTGAATTGAATATTGGGATTTGACGCACCTTAAGGCCTTAATGCGCAGAAGTAATTTTTGGATCTCATTGGCGGGAGACGTGGTGCGGGGCTACCTACTGCACACATGAGCAGTAATCCCCTCCAAACTCTCACCGCTACGTGCCGAACCTTGGTAATCTTACCTAAAAAACTTAAATGTCAAAGATTGTATGTTTGTTAATCAATCACGCAAAAACTATTGTATTTCCGTAAATTCGAATGGCAATTTAAATAGAACTCGATTAATTAAAATCTCAAAAGTATTACCAATCGTTAATAACTACTATAGATAATAAAATTTAAACACGTCTTGTTGTCATAAAAAAAATTGTAAACAACCTTATTACAAATTAAATACTTCATGAAAAATATTTAAATTATCAATTTCTTCTCTCACAGCTATACAATGCGATTAATTTAACAATGTACAGTGAACGGCCCGCTGGGTTTTCACAACAGGGGAATGATATTCAATCAATTTTATACTTAAATGCAAAGCTATTAAGGTTCAAAATAAATAACAGATTTTTGACAGTTTTGTATAACATCATGTGCTGCTTACTGTACAATAGAAGCGACCCACTTCAGAGTGCTTGCGGTACGAATCGACGTATTTTAATCTGTAAAATTTGCGCCCGCCCGAGCCCCCCCGGGGCTCGGTGGCGCAGTGGTTTAGCGCCTGGCCCAGCGATTGCGGAAGTTAAGCAACGTTCGCAAGTGTCGGTCATGGGATGGGTGACCAAAAATGTATTATCTCGAGCTCCTCCGTGCTTCGGAAGACACGTTAAGCCGTTGGTCCCGGCTGCATTTGCAGTCGTTAACACCCACCAATCCGCATTGGGCCCGCGTGGTGGGTTATGTGGCCAACTCTCCTAACCACCCATAAGGAAGGCCTGCGCCCCAGCAGTGGGGACATCAAAAATGGCTGATGGACAACGGACAACCATCGCACTTTTTTTAAACTACCTTTTGAAAACCGCTCATTTAATCGCTTTGTACTTACCGCGCGCTCCCGCTCGCTCTTATAACTTGCGCCACACGCTTATCTAATAAAGAAAAGCACATGGCTCCCTATCTGGCAATTTTATCGTCGGCGTAAAGCAAATTACAATATAAACGAACAGAAATAGATGCACGTGCCAACACCTACAGTTACTGATTAACAAATGTACGGAGAAAACTAAATTGATTATAGTAATACATTTAAAATAGTAAATAAGTACATAAAGAATTACCTATATAAATACAATTGTTTTTTATTCAAGTTAGGTAGGTAGGTTTAAGGTAGGTATAGGTATCAGCATAGTTTTAAAATAGTAAATAACGCTGGCTTGCAGCGTAAGAGTAGGATATACTAGAATTAATTCGACGATGTCACTAGTGACTCGGTAGCTCAGCGGAACACAACAATTTTCAAATAGTTGTTATGGCGTCAGACTTAGGCAAGTCACCTTTTCAAAATGTCTTATTGTTGGCATATTTTCCTACATTTTATGCTTTATAAATTTCGATCAAGAATATCCCAGATAACGCTTCACGAACTAAAACAGTACCTACGCAAAAAAGGGCATCTCAAATAGCGTCCCACTTACAAACTTGACGCTTATTTTGTACATAATCACCACTTATTTTGTACAAATTCACATTTTATATCACTTATTTTGTACAAAATAAGTTTATATTGTACAAAAACACATCCTTTATCACTTACTTTGTGCAAAATTAGCGCCCAGTTTGCAAGTGGGAGAGCGGTCAGAGTCGAGACTCTGACCGGACATCTAGGGTATTCTTGATCGAAGTTTATAAAACACGAATATTGCCGATATGTAGCCAGCAGCTCTTTTCGAGTGCCAACCAAAGTTGCTTGGTTAAAATCCTAATCATTTTGAAGTGGTCTCGGCTCGGAGCGATGGCGCCATGTTCGAGTGCATGCCATGTGCACTGATAATGCACTTTCCCTTGAGAAACTTTCATTTATTATCTTGTTTTTATTTTTTATTTTTATTTATTAAGGAAACAAACGGTCATACATAATACAATTATTTTGCAATTTTAAATGGATCTAAAAAAAGACCTATAGTTCCATTAAAGTACAGAAAAAGTAGTTAGTAACAAAACTTTTTGAAATCTAAAAGTTATTCAAAGCAAACAAAAAAAAATTGTAGGTTAGATACTTATTAAATGTTAGTTAAAGTTTATATTGATTATAAACCTTATTCATAAAAACAAGGTTTTGTTAATTTAGTTTCATAGCTTTTTATGTTTGCTATTAGGATACCTAGGGGGTCTCCAAACTACGGCCCGCGGGCCAACTCCGGCCGGCGAGCACCTACAATCCGGCCCACGAAAACAGGCCGGATCATACCAACATGTCCATCAGTCATTTTTGATGTCCCCACTGCTGGGGCACAGGCCTTCCTTATGGGTGGTAAGGAGGATGGGCCATAACCCACCACGCGGGCCCAATGCGGATTGGTGGGTGTTAACGACTACAAATGCAGCCGGGACCAACGGCTTACCAACATACTGTAATTTAAATAGTATGTTGGTACGATGAGCTAGCTAGATCCTGGCCCTTGGACTTCGTTAGACTGGCCCTTATGGTAAAAAGTTTGGAGACCCACGAATAGAGCATCGATTTAAATTTTTAATTCCATTTGTCAAACTCAAACCACAGGTAAGTACCTAATTGTTATACTTCAATGATCGAAGAAACGGATCCCTGAACTAAAACGTGTTTTTTTACAAACCTATAACATTGAAAGACCTATGTAAATTCCATCGACACCCCATCTATCATGAGAAAAAAACATCAACAACATTTTTTTCCAGATTTTATTCTACCACTTTTCAGCGTAATTAATATACACTTTCTAGTACTTGGGGCTTCTGAGCTAATCCGCGGACAGACGGACAGACGGACATGGCGAAATTATAAGGGTTCCTTGTTGACTTGACTACGGAACCCTAAAAATGCCTACCTATACAGGTGAAATCGAAAAGAGTCGACAAATTTTGTGGTGTTGCTTAGGCCGTGAACCTGAACAACTTTGTCTATGGGACCTGATCAGCTGTTCCATACATTTTGGTCGAGTAGATATTGTCGTTTTCTATGGAACAGTTGGTATTTTTTTTTGCTCTGATGAAGTTGGTCCCATAGACAAAATTGTTTAGTTTGACCGTCAAAAGCCACACAAAAGTCGACTGTTCAAAAAATCCTAGGCGGCGTATGATGCAGGTCCGCCCTAAAGCCCCGCCCTCCACATACCTGAGTACCGTCGTTATTTCTTCTCCTGGGCGGCGTATGAAGCAGGTCCGCCCTAAAGCCCCGCCGTCCACATACCTGAGTAACGTCGTTTTTTCTTCTCCTGGGCGGCGTATGATGCAGGTCCGCCCTAAAGCCCCATCCCTCCATATACCTGAGTGCCGTCGTTATTTCTTCTCCTGGGCGGCGTATGAAGCAGGTCTGCCCTAAAGCCCCATCCCTCCACATACCTGAGTACCATCGTTATTTCTTCTCCTGGGCGAAGTATGAAGCAGGTCCGCCCTAAAGCCCCATCCCTCCATATACCTGAGTGCCGTCGTTATTTCTTCTCCTGGGCGGCGTATGAAGCAGGTCTGCTCTAAAGCCCCATCCCTCCACATACCTGAGTACCATCGTTATTTCTTCTCCTGGGCGAAGTATGAAGCAGGTCCGCCCTAAAGCCCCATCCCTCCTCATACCTGAGTGCCGTCGTTATTTCTTCTCCTGGGCGGCGTATGATGCAGGTCCGCCCTGAACCCTCCTGCGGGTTCCCCGTCCGTCTCCAACACCTTCAGCAGGTACGAGATGTAGGAAGTCGCCAGGCGAAGGGTTTTGATCTGAGGGAGAATACATGAATGCAATTAAATTGACAAAAGACACTCATCCACCGCAACTTCACTCGCTAATGTAAATGGCAAGAGAGAAAGAGAGAGAGTGTTTTGACTTGACCGCTTTGAAGTTGCCGCAGATCACCTGTCTATTGTCAATTTTATTGCTTTGTAAAATAAACAACGATTGCGGAGGTTAAGCGACGTTCGCATGGGTCGGTCATGGGATGGGTGACCAAAAATTTATTATTCCGAGCTCCTCCGTGCTTCGAAAGGCACGTTAATTGTGTGCATTTGCAGTCGTTAACACCCACCATTCCGCATTGGGCCCGCGGTGGGTTATGGCCCGTCCTCCTTATCCACCCATATGGAAGCACCCTGTGCCCCAGCAGTGGGGATAAAAAAAATGGCTGATGGACATACATTGCTCGTATTCCAAAGTAGTTAGCTATTATGTTATTATTATATTATTATTATATACATATTATTATTATATCATTATTATTATATTATTATTATATACACGGCTGCCAACCGCGTCCTGCCTGACCAATGTGACCTTGGTTAGCAGCCACGAAAACATGGCTGTAAAGGGTTGCCATCTGCTCTACTTGAGTTACGATTTACCAGCATAAATATTACGGGTTTTAGATTTTTTTAGTCGCAAGGGCGTCGCCAGGGGGGGGCAAGTTAATATTAAAGAGGCACCTAGTGAATTTATTCAAGTTTTAAGATGGGGCGGGATTTATCGGAATTGTCAATTGCACTGCCTTAGGACTTTGGTTATTTTGCAGTTAGCTAAATTTTTAGCCTCTAGGGGGGGGGGGCAGCTGCCCTCCCCCCCTGCCCACCTTTATAAAATAAATAAATTAAAGAAATTGTAAGACGACACGATTACACATCAAACAGATTATACAATCATGTTCACCAAAAGTTAGTTGAGACTACCCACTTTTTCTAATTTTAATTCCGCTTCCTACCTAAAATAGATTTGGTTGATAGGGGGAGGGAGGGAAGATATTTGTTCATTGGGTAAAGGGGAGATATTTGTTGATTAAAGAGTTTGGTGGGGGTATTTGTTTATTAGTTGAAAGGGGACTAAGTATTTTCAATCGTTACAAATGCTTGTCTACTAACTGAGGGGGAAATACTTGTTCATTGGTTGAGGGGGAGATATTAGTGAAGATATTTGTACGCACCTTCGACAGCTTAGTGTCGGGGGGCACGTTGGGAATGCGCCCCTTTAGGTCCGAGAACGCGCTGTTGATGCAGGCGGTGCGCCGGTGCTCCTTAACAGAAATACGTACACTATACTAATATCTCCCCCAGTCCCCCTTTTGAACACATTAGTGAAAAGAGGGGTTTAACAGATATTGTCACATTATGGAGATATCTCCCCCTTTTGTAAGAACTGAAGGGGGGTAGGTATCTATCTATTAAAAAATAAGTAGTTAAAATGCGAAAATTTTAATAAAGATGTTGTAGATTGGTACAAGACGAGAGAATACAATTAAAAATACAATTTAAATTAATGGAGTAGGACTTAAATAGTTGGTAGGTTACATTATTGAGATATCTTCCCCTTTTGAAATAACTGAAGGGGAGGAGTGGGGTGGGGGGTCAGTAGGTATCTATTAAATAGGTAGGTAGTTAAAATGCAAGGTAAGTGGAGGATTCCATTTTAAAAACAGACATAATAAGTATAGTTACATTATGAAAATGTCTTTCCAATTTTTAAAAGAAATACCGGATAGAAATAACTAGTACCTTCAACCAGAGTCATGACATTTAAGTGAAAGTGAAATAAGCTTTATTCAAATAAACTTAATTATTAAGTAATTTCGAATCGTCTATATTTTCCTACCACCCGTTCCAGACTTTTTTAGCTGACAAGAAACTTATCAGCTGTCTATTATTTAGAAGCAGGGTTTCACAGGATAAGGAAATGGAATAATATGGAAGTTGAAGGTATGTATTCACGTAATGAAATCGTATAAATATACGGAACACACTGGGTTCTCCAATCAGATTTGCGCTTGTACTCCTTTCTTAGGGTGCTTCTACACGGTGCAAGTTGCCCCGCAAGTTGAGCACTTGCTTGCGCAGGCATGTGCCTTGGAAACACGCAAAGCTGGTCCAGCTCCATAGCATTGCCCCCCGTGCAAGTAACCCGCGCGTCAACGTGCACCGTGTAGAAGCACCCTTATAAATTTTTAAACTTTTAGATTTTATGCATTCACAATGCTATTTTTATATTAAGATTATTAATATAATTGAAAAATGATAGAAAAAATCGACTCAGATGGGGCTCGAACCCGCACCCTTAGGATTCCGGCCCAATGCACTAACCAATTATGCTACCGAGTCGCTAGCGAGATTGGCGAAATTTTCTAATACTTTTCACGTTTTACATCTTACGTCCGTCTAACACGTTAGCTGCGGCACCAATTTTTGCATACTTTCCGTTCCTGCGGCACGAGGTATAATCGGCCCGTACCGTGACCAGACGTTAGGGCGACACGCGGTCTATTAGACCCCACCTCCTTTTACAGACTAAAATCCATTTTCTGGCGCGAAATCAAAGATAAATGAGAATTTTGGTCCTTATTGATATAGACAGTGAATTGATGAACCCTAATCCACCGTCGCCCCGGGATCTGATGGCTAGTTTAGGAATTATTAGCAAAACAAAATATGGGATCTTATACACCTCGTAACGCACTGAAATAGGGCAAATTTTCGCTGAGATTAGTGATGGGAAAAATAATATCGACGTTTTTAAACTGTCTTAACTACGCAACGACTTGACCGATCAAACTTCAACTACAACTTCAACTATCTATCTATCGCGACAAACGGACAGACAGCGAAGTCTTAGTAATAGAGGGTCCTGTTTTTATCCTTTCGATACGGAACCCTAAAAATCTTTAATATTTATATACCTACTTTCAAAACCTAGACAAAGAACTACTGAAATATTAATTATATTACTTACCTGTTTTGTCAACGGCTGCTTTGCGTTTCTTGTGGAGTTTTTCACAACCTACAAAAATATCAATTAAGTGTTAAGTCCTAATAATAATAACATTATTATCACGATATAGAATAATAGGTAATTCTAGATATGTTGCAAAGTATTAGGTACGTCAATAATCGTTATTACCAATAATATCTTTAGGTATAATATACTTAAGTAATAATATCTTACACTTACTTTAGGTACATAGCTACCAAGATAAGAAAAAACTAGGTACTTACTGAAGATTTTTTCATTAAAAACTTACCTGTTTTGGCTCTGTTTCTGAGTTTTTTAAAATTAACTTCTTCCGACATCGTTTAGACATGTTCGGCGCTGTAAAAGGACGTGCTCTCCAATCGACGTGATGCACAACACTGGTCGCGGGAAGCTCGCGTTGGGTGCGGTACGAGGTCAGGGGGGATATGGGACGTTTTAGCCTCGTTCCGCACTGCATTAAAATTATATTAATTCAGTGCGGCACGAGGCCTAAGACATCCGGTACCAAGGTAGGTACACCACCGAGTACGGAACCATTAGCGCATCTCAAATATATATTTATCTCTTTCCTACACTGGACCAAACCAAAGCTATGCCATTCGCACGACAGAGAAACTCACGTTTTTCCTTGCCGCACCACAGGGAAGTTGCATCAAGGGTGATTTAGGCCTCGCTTCGCACTTAACGTGCTAAACTGCTACGGGTGATTCGATTTTTACTAATATTTTTCAATTATACTACTTATAAAGGTTATCTGTGGTTGGTAATACATACCTTCGACAACTTAGTGTCTGGCGGTACATTCGGTATACACTCCCTCAAGTCTGAGAATGCCGTGTTGATGCTCTGCGTGCGCCTGCGCTCCTTCTTGTTGGCGGTCGAGCGCCGCTTGACCACGCGCACGAAGGAGGGCGCGGGACGCTCGTACAGAGGCAGCTGCATGTCGCACTCCACTGCTGGGACAGAAAAAATAGCAAACCCTTATTGCGCTCGTGGCGGGAACTTGACAGACTGATCGTACCCAGTCCGGCCAGGTGTCGGATGGGTGACCGTTAAAGTGGCATTACATCTGAGCACTTCGGAGGACACGTTAAACCGTCGGTCCCGGCTGTTGTCATCTGATAATAGTCGTTAAGCCAAGTCAGAGGCCTTACAGACGGCTTGATGAACTCTAACACCAGAGGCCACTAAGAGGCCATTCGATAAGAAGAAGACCTTCACCTTCATCATCAAATCAGCTGCAGTACACCTACCTGAACGTAAGCTGCAAAAGGTTTACCTACTTGATTTGTCCCAACCCCAATTAACCCAATCAATGTAACTATAGCTGGCAATCGACACAGCTTGTATCGAAATTTGGTTGTAAACATCCATCTATACGGCTGTCAACGATCAAAGGTCACCTTGGCTGGGACATGGGGTCAAGTATGCTAATGTTAACGGCAAAATCGTGGATATGGTTGTTAGCGACCCGCTCATACCTATTTTTAATTTATTATTTTATTGTAAAAAAAGGAGGGTAGTATGTGTGAGAGAACCTCCATCTTTAAAATTTAACGTTGATTTAGTTCGCTACTAACCGCGCTAAAAGTCAAATATATTGTTTATTTTCGTATTTGTGCGTGTATTTATTGCTATCGCGGGCTCCCACTGTCTACAATGGTGTTTGAATATATATAGTAATGCTTTTTGACACAGTTCTTGTTTCTTAAACCCAAAATCGAGACACAATCGGCCTTATTATAAAAGATTTTAAACACTGTTTACTAAACACATGTTTCAATGTGATGCTGTCACTTTTTTGACAATATTGTTTGACACAGACAGCATCACATTTAAACATGTGTTTAATTTAATTTAATTTTAACTATTTATTTCAGGCATCAATGGCCCATACAATAAATACCTTAAAGACTAACATACATAATATATATATAGTTAAAGGGCAGTTCCCCGAGGTGATTGATTTTTGTGTTTAAGCTAAGAAGACGTTAAGATAAATTTCTAAAAAAAAATAGATCTTCTTTGTGCCTTACGGTAACTGGAGAGCGTAGAAAAATTATGACAGCACTCACTGATTTTCAGTGAAAAAACCCAAAATTTGAAACAGCTCCTTTTCGTGACGACGGTGGTTCCCAGCCAGACTCAAACACATCACAAACAATAACTTGAAAGGTACTTATCAAGTTCCCGACACTGTTGTATATGTTCCTGGCAAGCTAAGTAGTTGGTTTTCGTTTTAGGTTTTACAAATGGATTATAGTATATTAATTTCTAAAGCTATTGAACATTGTTTAACGTGTCATTGACTTTCACTTTCAGTGGATAAAATGGTACCGAAATCAGAAAAAGACCCACGAAAATCAGATTTCATTGCTCGAAATAGGAAATATGTATTGTTTTTTAAAGAAAATTGCGTCTTCTAACGCAAAATATTTATTGTGTCCACCTTTTAAGGTAAATATTTAACTGATAAGTTGCAGCTGTTAGTTTATAAGTTTTTTTTGTGAGGTTAAATTATGGCTGTGTTGACACGAAATAATAAATAACTGTTATGAAAAAGCATTGTTATTGTTGATTTAAGATTTTGTACTTACTCAGCTTTCGTTAATTTTATTTATTTCCCCTATAAAATCATATGCAACCTGATTTTGGTGGACCCTCAAATTTAAAAATCAAATATCTCGTAAACCGCTTTGTCAATAGGTTTACTTAGTTTAAATTTACATATATTTACTTAGATTTGATTATATTTTCAATAACGTTAATCATATAACTTCCAAAAACCAAATGAGAAAGTGCCACCGAAATGAGCATTTTTGGCACGCTCTGGAGAAGTGCTCTAAACAGTGTTTAAAAATCTTTTGTAATAACACGGAATGTGTTTCAGTTTTGGGGTTAAAGAAACACAATGTTTTTCGGTTTTGGGTTTAAGAAACAAGAACTGTGTCATAAAGCATTACCATTCAAACACCATTCAAACACGAATTTGCCGCTAACATTAGCAAACTTGACCCCATGGTTCGTACCGTGTAGTTTAGCTTGTAGCAGACACTTTAGCGAATTTACAAAGATTTTTCTCTAGTACCTTATCCTATTAGGGTAATAGTTTAACTAACCTGTGTTGTTCTGTGGGTAGCCATGGTGCATTCCATGATGGTAGCTGTCGTATGGTTCGTTGCCCGTCATCTGCATGTCTTCATAGCCTGGTTTGAAGAACAAGATTTGAGGGGTACCTAGGTATTGTATTGAAATCCGCTAAGATAATCTTTGTCAAAAATTTCGCATATTATTAAAAAACTTTTAAACTTGATCAATAGGTAGGTATACTTTCCAGGAATTTTTCAGTCTAACCCATTAGTTTATGACATGGCAACACTAATTTTAGCTGGACCAATAAGTACATAATGCCCTGCACTACTTTATGCTGACGATTTAAAGCTTTTTACAAATGTTAGTGATGGTAGAGAATGTTTGGCTCTTCAAAGTGATCTAAACTTTATTTCAAATTGGTGTCTGTTGAATAAAATGAGCCTAAACGTGGACAAGTGTTGTGTTGTGTCCTTCACCAGAAAAAAAAAGAACAAAATACTTCACACCTACTTTATACAGAACCATAGTTTGTGTAGGAAAACACTTGTGAACAGCGTTGCCAGATGTACCGCTTTTCCACTTTTTACCCCGCCTTTTTGACAATGAATCCGCTTTCCACTTTTAACCGATGCGGTTCCGCTTATTTCGTATCTACAAAGTACGAGGAATTATATCTTATTTTTTTTTTGACAGAGTGGGGATAACGACTCGGCTGTTTTGCGTTTCTGATATTATGCGCCTAAAAAGCCCAAAATACGCGTTCCGCGCCACCCGATTTACAGATATTTGCCTCGTACTTTTTGTACCAGGGACCTTACTATGAGCTCTTATAGCAGGGCTTAGATTGAACTGCTTTACTTGTTCGTACTATGACCGTTAGTATGAAAGCAGGCTTTAAGCGGTCCTGTTTAAGGCCTGCTTTTGAACTGAAAGGTTTCGTATTTGCTGATGGTAAGCCCCCAGGGCTCTATTAGCGCGCGAAAGCGAAGGACAAATTTCATACGTCAGAAAAGATAAGACCTACGCGATAGAAAGAGAGGCAACTACTAAGTGCATGTTTTGAAGCGAAGGGAGCGCTGTGCGACTTAAATTGCACTTTATTGTGTCAGAGCAGAGTCGCAGTTTATTTAAACGATTTTGCGGAGTGCAACTTCTGTACGATAGTACTATTATCTATTCTGTGCTTGTACTAGCTAGAACAACCCTTTTTTGGCGGTTAGATGGCACATCGAAGATAATAAGCTGCTCTATTGTACTTAGTTCATTTAATAAATAAAGGCCTGTCATTTTTGTTTTTACTTTAATTTGCAAACAAATTCCCTTGCCTTTGTGTGAATAAACAATTGATATTGATTAGCACGCGAATCGAGAAAGAAAAATCGATGTAAGTAAATGTTAAAACAAGAAATTCCACTTTTTTGTTGAAAATCCGCGTTTTTTAAGCACAGCTACCGCATTTTTAGTTTGCTCATCTGGCAACACTGCTTGTGAAGGATTTAGGAGTGCTGTTCGATGAGGAATTAAATTTTCGTTCTCACTACGACCACATCGTTAAGAGGAGCAGCAAAATGGTAGGATTCATTATACGATCTACTAAAGATTTTAAAAAACCGCAAAGCATGCTATGTCTCTTCTTTAGTCTTGTAAGAAGTATCCTCGAGTATTGTTGTCCTATATGGTCGCCTTTTTATGCGGTGCACATCGATAGAATCGAAAGCGTTCAAAAAAGATGTTTGAGATTTCTCTGTTATAAGTTTAAATATGGTCGCTCCCTCGACACTTATAGTAAGAAATTATCTGAATTTGGCGTTGTCTCCTTACAAGCCCGACGCAGAAGATATGATTTACTATGCCTTCACAAGATTTTGCACTCGTACATGGATGCACCGGCTTTGCTTTCACTGTTTTCCATCAACACATTGTATAGATCTCGTCGTCCGAATACATTCTCTATACAAGTTTATATAAATAATACCTCTTATTATAATCCAGTAGTCAGAATGTCTAGAACCTACAATGAGCTGGCAAAAAACAATACAAATGTTGATGTGTTCGACTCCAACTTTTCTTCGTTCAAAAAGAGCATTTCAGATCTGTTCGGGCCCGGTTCCCAAAATCCATGATTATGTATTTACTTTTTTGTGTGTAGATAAATACTTGTATTATTGTTTAATTCATTTTTTTAATTTTACATTTTTTAGAATAATTTATGGGATTTTTTTATTTAATTTGTACATTTTTTTTTTTACAATAATTTATGATTTTTAAGGATTTTTTATTATTTATTGTAATGAATTTGAAAATTAACTATTACTCTTATCAATATATATTTTATAACTTTATAATTTAAATTCAATTGTTAACTTGTCAATATTAATTCATTCAATCTGTTTAATTTTTATTTTTAATTTTAATGAACTTTGCATGTTTGTTTGTTATTGTTAACTATTTTAAATTCTATTAATATCCATGCTGTGCATACTTTTTATTGGATAATAGTTTAGATCTTTTTATTTTAGCATGTACTCAATGATGTTATGACTGTTATCTGTCTGTGTGCCTAATTATAAAATAAAATAAATAAATAAATAATTTGGTTATAATAGGGTTTAGGGGGTAGGGGCTTTTGATCCGGTATCTGTTTTTTGTTGGCGGATTTCTATAAGTTTTACAAAACTAGCCGACCATTTTAAAACTAATTTAAGAGCTTTTTAATGATGCTTACTTACTCGAATATGGTCACTAAGCATTATAGTGAATATTCTTCTTTACTGGGTCAAATCAAAAGCCAAGTAAGAAGGCTTATTAAGATAGGGACCATCAAACTTTTATGGATTATGGGACCAACTCTGAAATCGCGAAATAAATCAGCTATTTCATACATTTTGATATTTTCATCAATAGTTTTTGTATGAAACAGATGATTTTGCGATTCCAGAGTTGGTTCCATGGTAAAAGTTGTTCAGTTTGATGGTCCCTATCTGCGTCTATATTAGAATCCATAATTGAAAATACCTATAATGAAAATGCCGCATTAAAATGACATAATCATTAAAATCCATAATTTTAAAATGTATAGGTGGAGCTTGGTGGCGCAGTGGTTTAGCGCCTGGCCCAGCGATTGCTTAAGTTAAACAACGTTCGCAAGGGTCGGTCATGGGATGGGTGACCAAAAATTTATTATCTCGAGCTCCTCCGTGCTTCGGAAGGCCTGTTAAGCCGTTTGTCCCGGCTGCATTTGCAGTCGTTAACACCCACCAATCCGCATTGGGCCCACGTGGTGAGTTATGGCCCATCCACCTTACCACCCATAAGGAAGGCCTGTGCCCCAGCAGTGGGGACATCAAAAATGGCTGATGGACTAGGTAATATTATTATTTAAAGTAAAATGTATATATCTACCATATTCGGCATTACACCCATATTAGTACCCTGGCCTTTATTAAAATTAGGAACTCCTAATATACTTATATGTTATGAAATCTCACCATAATTCCTGCTAATGTAGTGAGAATTGTCGTGATACGACTCCTGGGCATCGAACTCGTGACCCTCGCCGTTGGCCGCCGGCCAGTACACGCCTCCGTCCATCGGGCTGCCTGCGACAACAATCAGAGTTTGTATGTTATGACATCTTTAACTTATTCGTAACGTAACGTACACGTTAACAGTTTCATATAGCTCAAAAAACCCCATTAAAATCGAGTGTTGTTCTGCAAAAGAGATAATTCATATTAAATTGTTGGTAGTAGTGTACTATTATGTATTCTGTGGTAGTACCTAGGTCTTATTTCAAGTACGCCTGGCTAGATACTACCATCTTACCTAAGTCTGACGCCATAACATAACAATTTAAATCATTTTTGCGTTCGACCAGTTCGAGGTAAAATAGCCAGTTGCTCAGTGATGAGAATTCCAGATGTAGTACGCTTCCACCTTCGGCCTTATCGTCACTTAATCAAGTCAGGTGAAGGCCAAACACTAACCCGTTGTAGATTATTAAAAAACATGAAAACGTAACAAACAGAGTATTTTTTGATTGATAAAAATAAATCAGTAGGTATTAGGACTACATGACTGCCCAAAATTAAGAGTGTTTTTTATGCTCAACGGGATAGTGCTTGGCCTTCACCTCACCTGATGATAACTGACCATAAGGCCGAAGGTGGAAGCGCACTACACCCGGAATCCTCTTCACTGAGGAACTGGCTTTACCTCTAACTGCCGGAAAACAACATTTTTTATTGTTGTTATGGCGTCAGACTTAGGTAAGATGGTGGTAGCTACCCAGGACGGACTTGAAATAAGCCCTACCAACCACCAACAAATCGAGTACAAATTGTACCCTCCCTGGGAATCGAACCCGGGACCCCTGCGTCTTTCACGGGTTTGTGTGTTTGTGTGTATGTATGAGAGATGTTTATGAAGTTACCTGAATGCCAGGACTGACAGAAGAAAGCGGCCTCGTGCTCGCAGCCTTCTTCAGAAGGCGACATGCTGCCGTAGCTGGACATCACCCAACTAAACAAACAAATATTTTATGGGAACAATGTATGGTGCACATCACGACCCCGTCCCGTCCGCATATTTGTAAATACCCGATGCGTTATCAACTCGGGAAGTTCCGGCTGCCGCTCGGGCGCTCGTATTTGACCTGACTTGTCGACGATCAAACAAATCGAACTGCTTTGTTCCTGGAGGTCCCGCGAATAGGTTAGAGATTTAAGGCGAGCCCGAAGCGCAGCGGAGCGTGAGCCTTAAATTTCGAGGTTATTTTTTTATAACAGACAACAGAAATATTTTCTTTTTTTGAAAATGAAAATAAAAAATATTTATTTCATAAAAACAAGTGGGTAATACAGGGTATGGTTGATTCCTCCTTTAAGTATAAAAACACTTGTACCAAGAGAAAATCGCTCTCTCATAACAACATCAGTTTTTCGTGTTTTTAAAGAAATAAAACAAAAAAAATTAATAACAAAAAATATTAACTCTATATAACTCTAAAATATGAGTGTGTGTGTGTGTGCGTGTATGTGTGTGTGTGTGTGTGCGTGTGTGCGTGTGTGTGCCTGCGTGTGGGTGTGTGTGTGAGTATAAATGTGCGTATGCGTGTGTGACCTCGTATGCATTTGTATGTAATGTTATATTTATATAAATAAAAATAAAATAAAAATAATAAATAATAAAATGCAGTGTATAAAGTCTCAAGAGATAACTCAGTTAAGTACTGATATGAACTATAACTGTTTCAGTTTCCTCATAGTTCAGTTTTTTAACCCATTCTGTTACTAGCTGCTTGCACACGTGGTTGGTTTTTGTGTATATTTTATGAATTTTATTAGCATGGTTATATATGATATTTTATAATAACTGACGCGGTACGTTTGCTGTTTACAAAGCAATTCGGCTCTTGTAAATAGCACACGCGTTATCCCGACACATCTGCTATTTACGAAGCATTTTCGGGTGGATAACGCGTCGGGTATTTTACGAATATGCGTCCCGTACCCGTCCGTATATTTATTTATTATTAAATGTTACCCGTTATGCTCGGAAACCGTTAATGTGCGAATTAACTAGTTAATGTACACATTAACTGATCGAGCCAGTTAAAGTGCAAATTTCGATGTAGGTAGGTTCCTACCTACCTAGGTAGGCAAGTCAGCTAAACGCACTTGAATGAGCAGAAACATAATAATAAATGTTAATAACTTGACTTTTTGTCTAAAATCCCTTAGAATTTATCGAATATTCTTAAGGCGCTGTAGGTAGTGAAACTAGCGCCGCCACTACATTTATTTTTATTACTCGTAAACCAAGTCAATATTTAAAAAAAGCTCACGTAATAATTTATTAAATTGTCTCTAAAATTTTTTGAATAACTATTCAACAGTTTTCATTCTTTCTGTAAGTTTTAAAATCCATTTTAGCTCAAAGTGACCACTTTAAACTTACAGAATGAATGAAAACTGTTGAAGAGTTATTCAACAAAATATTAGAGACAATTCAGGAGATTATTACATGAGCTTTTTTAAATATTGACTAGGTTTACGAGTAATCAAAATAAATCTAACTTTTTAACCCCTTAAAGGTCCTTGAAAACAGAATAAACCGCCCGAAATCTTGAAAACAAAATTATATAGACGTTATTATACAAAATTAACCTTTATGTTATTGACATACAGTTAGTAATTGAGTTTAGTATCTTTTCAAGTATGTTCCAGCTCCACTTGAGATTGCGTCTGTGTTTTTAAAAGGAACTACTGAACAACTTAATCTGTTGAACGAAAAATATGATATCTAAAGACTTTTTAAAGTACTTAGGCTATTTCCAAAAATAGTTGGGTATTTCCATTTGGTACCTACCTCTTACCTACGTCAGCTGACTATGGAAGGACGAAAAAAATTCGTTTTTCGACCTATGTTATTATCAAACTATCTAATGAATTTTGAAATCGGTTCTATTCTACCCACTTTTTCTAGCCACTACATACATACATAATACTCACGCCTGTTTTCCATGGGGGTAGGCAGAGACTATGGATCGTCACCTGCTACGATCCTTGCACACTTCTTTCGCTTCATTAACATCCATCAATCTTTTCATACATAGGTACCCTACGGTTTTTGTCACTGCGTACACCAGACTTTTTTATTAATACCTCTATTTGGTCCGCGTAGGTTTTTCTGGGACGCCCTTGCGCAATCGTTCCTTCCACATTCGCACAATATATCTCTTTCGTGATTCGCCTTTCATTCATCCTCTCTAAGTGACCAAACCACCGGAGCATTCCTTTCTCAATTCTTGTCACTATATCATCTTTCAGACCACACCTTTCACGAATCACATCATTGCTCACTCTATCACTCAATTTGACTCCACATGTTTTCCTCACCGTACGCATCTCTATTGCATTTATTCTGCTTTCATTCTTCGTCTGCCATACCCAAGATTCACTTCCATACATCCACTACCCTAGCCTAAAATAATATTAATAGGGTAGGTAAGGAACGTCCGAAAAAAACAAATTGGCCAAATATTTTTTATAGGTAGGAAAGGAATCAGCTCAGAAAGTTTCAGAAATTTCGGTTGCGAAAAAAAAATAGAAAAATTACAGTCTCTTCGATTACACAAATGTACACAAGTAACAGCAGAGTGGAGATTTTACATTTGCCACCATCTGCCACAACCACAACTTGACAACAAAATGACAAAAGCCTCCCCCATCCACACACACAAACACCCACATACACACAAACACATACACACACATCACACACACTCACATATATTATAATATAATTAGATTTTCACTGTTTATGACCATAATTACGTAGGTTTTTAATATTAATTTTCTCTTAGATTTATAACTTTGCTCTTTTTGCACGGGTGTTCTGCCTTATTTCTCATGTTTTTTTATATGTTCAATAAATAAAATGTAAATCCGTTATTGGCATTAAGCAAAATTTGTAAGATAAAAAATTACTACTGTTTAATTTTTAAGTGCTGTGGATTTTGGAATTATAAATAAAAAAAAAGGTCACCAATTTTGTTTCACGCACCCGAAAATTTAGAAAGGTATTGTCGTTTTATAATAACTTTAATTTTTAATAGATTTAAGATGGCCCATAGTCAAAATTTGGATAATTTTTAATACTTTTGTTATTAGTTTTATATGAAAACTGTATTTCTCGATCAGTATTTAAAGAAAAAAATATTTAAACATTGACATAATATTAATAATATAATTTACATTAAAATATTACGGGTCTTTTTCGGTGACCACCTTCCTAAGATGGCCCAACACCTACTTTTTAAAATGGTGATTTTTTTCTATTAACATCGAAATAATACCGCATTTTTTTATAAACTGTATTTTTCAATAAAATACCCTAGTTTTATAAAGATGTTTTTTCTTTATAATATCCAAATTGACGATTTCACAAGGTTTTGAAATTAGGCGGGCCTTACAGGGTGCCAGTACCTTAGGTGCCTACTAGAAAAGTTGCTTGTAATCATGAGTGGAACCACCCCACGCGGGAACCAAATGATTAAAATTTCAGCGTGTATAAAAAATATAGCGGATAGTTTGGAGGCAATCAATATTGCATGCGTTTGACGCATTTTGACTTAAAAGTTTAATTGCAAGTTGAAGGTCGGTGGTGAAGACAGACCATATTATTATTAAGGGCGGATTCGACCAAGAGAGAATAACTGTTATTCTTAGATAAAATGACCAGTTATTCAAGAGTAAATCGAAATTACGTTTTACCACACACTATTCTCAGAGTATTTTGCCTATTCGGGAATAGTCGCTATACCACCATTTCGCGGGGAATAACAGAGTTAATCCGCGAGTATTTATTTATTATTTTTTTTATTTTAATGGCGTCCGCGTGCCATATGTCAGTGACATTTGTTTGACATTTGACTTTGACCGCTACAGATACGTACAAGGCGACAAAATAGAGTTGACAAGACTTTGCCTTTTAAATAGTTTGTTTATAGAACAATGACAATTGGCAGGATAATACGTTCATTCACATATTCACTCACTAATTAAGGAATAAGAATCCCAAGAGTAACTTATCTTTGGATTGCATGGAAAAATGACCATTTCTTTACTCGAGAAAAAAATCGTGGAATAGATGTATTCTTGGTATAGTTATTCCCGTTTATATTGAAGTTTGGACGAATCCACCCTAAGTAGTCAAAGTCAAAATAAGCTTTATTCAAATAAACTTAATTATTAAGTACTTTTGAATCGTCTATATTTTTCTACCACCCGTTCCAGACTTTTTAGCTGACAAGAAGAACGGGCGCAAGAAACTTAGTAGGTAAGTAATATAAGTAGTAAACTTATATGAAACTATTACTAAAGTAGGTATACTTATATGAATTTTGCATGAATTACCTACATCAAGAATCTTATATTAATATAATTACATCTACATCCTTCCTAAAAACATAGACAAGACACCATAATGCTCTTGAACCCGACATCAAAATATTATCAACACATGTGTTAGACACGTTCATCAAATTATAGTCTACAACTAAAACAAACAACGCTCTGTTACTATTTAAAAATAGATTTTGGGACGAAAATTTCGTTTATGGTAGGTAAAAAAAAACATAATAAAATAGTAGGGTGTCTACAGTAAAGAAAGAAATTAATAATGACAAAGAAGCCTGCATTCTTTATAGTGTAAGTGAAGTAAGACATTTCCTTTCTACTATCTAACTTATTTCCTCTCCTTATTATCACGTCAAGTAGGTAGGTAATCTAGAAAACTTCATTTCTTTCTATTTATTCTTGTATATCTATATTATATGGGAAGGAGAACAGTACCCTTGGCACGAACAGCTATCGAGAAAAAAAACGCGCGTAAAATTACTCGATAGACAATTCTCTATGGAAAATTTCATTTCGCTTATCGGCGATAGATGGCGCTGTACAAATTTCCAATACAAATTTATCTATCGAATGATTTTACACGCGTTATTTTTTTCGATAGCTGTTCGTGCTAAGGGTACTGATATTATTTGTTCTCCTTCCCATATTTGCACCCACTCCCCACTGTACTCTTCTTCTCTTGTAATGTTATTACCTTTATGAGGTTCTTTCTTTGTAACTACTAATGTAAACTAATGTAAACTATAGGGAAAAGCCAAAGATATTAGAATTTTAAAAAGAGGTAGATGGGTTACCTGCGCCTTAACACTGGCAGTCTTAAACTTGGCTAATTAGCTCACCTGAGTGTAGTCTCGCAAAAGCATCGGCAACGTTGACACTTTGAAGTGCTCCCGCGAAACACAGTAAAAATGCCGTCCTGCGTAATGCGAACTTGTACTAATTACACAAGCAAGACTTCCAAAAGTCTAGGGATCACATATCATGCGTAAGTATTATATTTTAACTAATTTTCGTTCATATTTGTACATTAGAAATACAAAATGTCAGTAAATATTATCCTAAAAAGATTGAGTGCGACAGCAAATACTCCGATTACCGAGTGTGATAGAGATGTCTGTCATAGATTATAAATGTACAGAACGGACAATGCCACGACATTGCTCAAGCATTATCCACGAGATGAATAATTAATGAGGGCTTTTCACAATGACAAAAAACTGTAGGCTATCGAGCCAGATGATCTATCGAGATGGCGTTGATAAAAATAGCTATTTACTAATTAATAGTTTTTTACTAAGCTTCGAAGAGTGTCAACACCATCTAGTGATTCAAATAGTTACTATTTTTAGGGTTCGACGAGTATCAACACGATCTAGTGAGGCAAATAGTTACTGTTTTTATTTTTTAAATGTCATTTTGAAAAGCCCTCATTAACTTATTATATATTTACTATTATTTTTATAGGTTTCCAGCAAATGAATTGCGATGTATTAAATGAAATGCCACTGAATTTTATTAAAATACTAGCGGCCGCCCGCAACTTCGTCTGCGTGGAATGGTTTTTGTTATCCCTCGGGATCATTACTTTTTTCGGGATGAAAGGTACCCTATGTCCTTCTCTGTACCCCTGACAACGTGTATGCAAAATTTCATGATTTTTATATTAGTAAGGAAACAAACGGACTTTCGCATTTTAATATTAGTAAGGATTACCTAAACCTTGTGACATGGAATTTCTTATCGCCCATATTTAATTAAAGCTAAATTCCTTACTAATTTGAACACTTTTACTATTTAAATTTACAAGTTTTACGAAGTTACATATATTTTAAAAATTCGTTTTGGTTACAAAAAATATTTTTTTCGAAGTGGAAATCCATTACGCAACAGACTATTTGTTATTTTAGCAATAGAAACTAATAGGTAAATTTTATTGTGCCCAAAAACAACCCAAGATATTAGTGGTAATAGGTCCGCTTTTTGGGTCGAAATCTGATTTAAACTCGTAAAGACCCGGTTTAAACCTTTGGGTTTAAGCCCTTGCACATCCCTAATTATGACTATTAGTAGCTTTTTTATTTTATCGCTTGAAGTAAAATGATTCATTATTTTATTCAGACATCATTGTAGTTCATAGGCATCAAACCATCGAATGTCTCTTCTGTGACACATTTAACGATATTCTATGATTAGTATCGCGACATTCACGACGACATTGCGCAATATGTATCTGTCTCGTTTACGCTCTTGTAAATAATCATACTATCTTGTTCACACTTTACAACACGGTCAAGTTAAGTCGGCCTATGCGACCATACGAAATTATCGACTTAAAGTGCCGAGTTACCTTGACCGTGTAATATCGTATTATTTAGTGTGTTATAACGAGGCAGGTATATACGCCTTGCGGACAAATTCATGGCGTCGCATATACTGACATAACACATCTTTTTAATTCTAATATCTTTGGGAAAAGCTGTATAGATGTATGTAACTGTATGAGGATGAACATGTACCTTAAAGTGCCTGTAACTTACGAGCGGCAGATGCTACTGCCGTGAAATTTAGTCCATGATAATTTCATAATGTATTATTTGCTTTTATGTTGCTTTTATCCTTGTTTTTCGTTATTTTAATTTCATGATTTGAAAAGTTATTATCTATCAACAAATGTCTGTCATTATAATCGCCATAGCAACGCGCTAACTTTTTAATTCAATGTCAAAACTAGATTTCCAGCCTAGCTATGGATAAAACCTTCGTACTTTATTGTTCTGTATTCATAATTTCAAATGTAGAGTAGAATTCGATGGCGAGCGTATAAATAGAGAAGCGGGCTGCTCAATGAGTCAGTCTTACCACGAATTGGTCTTACTACACTACTGTCCCTAAACCGCCGCCGCCGTACTATAATCAAACTATTTAAAAACTGTATAAGTACGTGAAAAGTTAACCCTGAACAGCGGTTGGGACTAACGAGGCACGGTCCTCTGGCATCGGCGGTGACCACTTAGACGTCGTGCATCTTCCCGTCTACCCTACAGACGTCGGATCTTCTGGCCGTAAGCACGCTCTACCCTCGCCGCTACGTTTGCCGGCTCTGCAGCATTCCGTGCTCTGCGCCACCACCTGCGCTACCTGATCCATCTGCACGTCCCTCATCTGATCCGCCGGGGCTCTGTAACCTCCTCGAGCGTCGCCCACTTCGACGTTCCAGTAAGACCGCCACTACATAACCTGCTCCGCCCTAATTTAATCCTTCGTTAGTTGTAATTACTTAACATAATAGTAGTCCGTATTTCTGTATAATCTGTAACTCTAGGACGTGACATCCTACAATAAATTTCTGGCTTTCAGTTTTATCTTTTTATTCAAATTTTGATCTGTTACCTTCCGTAACGTGACACTCTCACTCTATTTTTTATTTTTATTTTTATTTTATTTTATTTATTAGAACAACCAACAAGGTCATACACTTCACATGTAAATAGGTAACTTAAAAAATAATAATACGAGGTAAGTGTTGCCTTACTTATAGGTTGCCACGGAAAGCAAAACTTAAAAAACACAACGGGAGCCAATCACCCTTAAACTTAACTTACCTAACTAACAAACGTAATTATCTTAAGTAATTATACTTATTTATACTGTAAGTATAACAAAAAACAAAAAATAAATACTTTATGAAAAAGTGTCAAGTGAGCCATTTGTAACCTGTGAAATAGTTATCGATAAGTGAATGAATTTAATGAGGACTCAGAACGCAGCACATTAATTATATGTATATATATTAATATTATATATTATATACTTAGGTATTACAAAATTATACGAAATACAAAATACGAAATACAAAATGCATCCCACTAATATGATAAATGCAAAAAAACACAAAATGCAATCCCACTAATATGATAAGTTAGAATCATATGGAGTTCATGGCTCCTTGCTCCGCTGGTTGAGCTCCTACCTGAAGTCTAGAGTTCATACTGTTGTAGTCCATGGTTATAGGTCAGAGGTCTATACTGTCAATTCAGGCGTTCCTCAAGGGTCGCACCTTGGGCCAATCCTTTTTTTATCGTTTCTAAATGATGTTTCAGAGTGTATTGAACATAGTCAAATTTCAGTTTTTGCGGATGATATAAAACTTTTCCGATGTGTTCGTGATCAAGGGGACGTGGCACTCTTGCAGAAAGATATTGATTCGGTTAGTACTTGGTGCACGAAGAATAGAATGGAACTTAACCCGAGGAAGTGCACCTTTTTACAGTTTAGCAGAAAAAAAACAATCGTGCCAGCTAACTATTCAATTGCTAATGAGGTGTTACAACAGTCTTTAGCGATTCGTGACCTTGGCGTAGTATTAGACAATAAGTTAGACTACAGACAACACATCGACAGCATTGTTGCACGTGCTTGGAAAATGCTGGGTTTTGTAAAGCGTACATGCAAAGCTTTTAAAAACAGTAACACTGTCATTGTCATTTTTAATGCCCTTATACGTAGCATCTTGGAATACGCCTCATCAGTATGGAATCCTGTTTATGATGTTCATGCTCAAAGGATAGAACGCATTCAGAGAAACTTTACTCGTTACCTTGCCTTCCGTTATCGAGGTTGTCCTTACAGATCTGATTATGATACTCGTCTCTCACACTTCAGGATTACGTCGCTGAAAAATCGACGCAAAGTTACCGACCTCTTGACTCTACATAAACTCCTCCATGGTAACCTTAACTCACCCTATCTATTATCAAAAATCGGCCTGAATGTTCCATACCACATACCTAGACAAGCTTTAACCAAAAACTTTAGCATACCCTTTAGCAAGACTAATTCAGGGAAAAACGCTCCTCCTTATCGTTGCATGCAAACTTATAATGATATTAATAATTCCGACATTGACATATTTGGTGATACAGAAAGCGTTTTTAAGAAAAAGTGTGTGGCAATGTTTTCTTCTTCGTCCAACCTTTGATTATCTTTGTTTTTATTGTAATAATAATAATAAAAATACCTTGTTATTAATGACAGATTTTCTCTCTTATTTGGTTATTTTAATTCTAAAAAACTACTTCTTGATAAGATTTTGAAAGACTTATTATGTAAGTAATCATTAATATTGTTTAACAGAACTATAAAATGTTAATGTACCTATATTAAGTTAATTGTATTCATTATTATTGTGTTGTAAGTTGTAAGTACTTAATATTCTTTTTTAGAAGTGCTGTATACGCCTATAAAGGCATATCATTATTCCGAGAATGTCTATATCAAAATTGTTATAAAATGTAAAATGATTTTGTCGCTGGTGTATCTTAATCAATAAATAAATAAATAAATAAATAAAAAAAGAGTCCGCGCGGACGAAGTCGCGGGCAACCGCTAGTTTATTTGTGTATATTGATGAGTTTTTTCTTAAAAAGAGGTAATGATAGCCAAAAAATATCCAGATCTTTATTGTTTTTTGAGATTGCATTATATTGTGTTTGTAATCTATTTAGTGGGGAATAGTGGCCTAAATTACTTTTCGAATACTTTGCTGAAAATAAGGTATATCTGGAGAAGCGCGGGAGTTTTAGTGGAATGTTGAGACTTATTTTGTTAAGTAACTGCGTACAATCAAATATACTATTAACTATCTTATAGATAAAAGTTTGGTCAAGTCTTTTGCGCCTGTTTTTTAATGAGGTCATTTTGAAATATTTCAGTCTTTTCTCATAAGAAACGAGTTTTTTAGCCATTTTACATTGATAAGCCAGATGATAAAGGAACCTCTTTTGCACTCTTTCAATATTATTTGAATGAACTTCGTAGTGCGGGGACCACACGATGCTGCAATATTCAAGGCTAGATCTAACAATGCTATTGTATAGTTTGATTTTAGTGTTGGAATTCTTAAAGTCCTTACTATTTCTAATTACAAAACCCAGGCACTTCAGAGATTTATTTACCATAGTATTGTAATGATTTCTATAGGTCAGTTTTTTATCTAATGTAACACCTAAATCTCGGATTTCTTCAACCTCTTCAAGTGGGTGGTTGAATATATAATAGTTTCTGGGAAATGTGTTATGATTTCTAGTGAAGCTAATAAAATTGCATTTTTCTGGATTTAGGACCATTTCATTTCTGATACACCACTGTTCTAATCTACTTATATTGCTCTGCAGTAGAGACACATCACGCTCATCTTTTATCGGTCTCAGTATCTTTAAATCATCTGCATACAAATATGATCGACTATGCTCCAGACAACTAGTAATATCATTGATGAAAAGATTGAAAAATACTGGTCCCAAATGTGACCCCTGTGGTACACCAGATGGGTTCAAGAATGGCTCAGATGTGAAACCATTCACAGCAACTTTTGAGGAACGGTTAGATAGATAAGAAGAACACCAACTGAGGAGATCGCCTGCAAAGCCATACCTAGATAATTTAGTTAACAAGATTTTATGACTCACCCTGTCGAAAGCTTTTGATAGGTCTGTATAAATCACGTCAACGGATACACGAGCGTCAACAGACTGAGCAACTTCATCAACAAAACTTACCAGGTTAGTGCTTGTAGAACGTGAACTAACGAAACCATGCTGTTCTTCAATGAGTAGGCGTTTTATATGCCAGATTATTATGGGATATAGCATAGCTTCTAATATCTTAGCAAAAACTGGTAGAATTGAAATAGGCCTGTAATTTTTTGCTAAATGTTCGTCACCCGATTTATGGATTGGTATAATCAAGGCAGTTTTCCAATATGAAGGAAAGGTTCCTGAGGATAACGACTTATTGAATATTAGTGTGAGAGGTATGGATAATTGTTTGGCGCAATTCCATACAAAAATATAAGGAATACCATCAATACCGGCCCCTTTGTTACGATCAATAGATTTTAGATGTTTTGAAACCTGATCAACAGAAAACGAAATATTACTTAGACAGTTTGTGGTTTCTATCACATTTGCGGGAGATTCTATCAAGTCTTCAGCAGTATTAGCAATATTAGTATCATTTGTGGAAGCAGAATCGGTCACAGAACAACTGATAGAATCGTAAGTAGCGGAAAAAAAGGAGGCCAACGTGTTACATATTTCTGGGCCAGTAGTAGCCGTATAGTTTTCATACTTATGTGATTTTTGATGGAAATGCACTATTGTTTTTATTTTTCTGTTTAACGTAGGACCAAAAAAGTTTTGGATTCGATTTTATAGAATCTTCTATCAGGGAGACATAATTATTATAGCACTTCGTTGCCAAAACTGCACATCTTTTTTTTAATGAGTGGAATTGTATATCATCCAATGGATTTTTATATTTTAAATATCGTACTCGATATTTGTTTTTTTCATTTAATAAACGTTTTAAATTGCTTGTGAACCACGTTGGAATTTTATTTGTTTTGATTAGTGAAATAGGTACAAATGATTTTATGACGTCATTTAAAATGGTGTAAAAAATTTTAAGCATGTCATCAACTGTATCACATAAACTAAATTCCTTGCTCCAATCAATTTTGTCCAAAAAACTACATATTTTTTCATAATCAGCCAAAGCTGATTGCAAAATAAAAGCGATTGTTATAAGCAACAATTCTACAAATAGAATTGTTGCTTATAACAATCGCTTTTATTTTGCAATTTATCGTCATAGTCCAATAAGTTAGTTGCAAATTCTATATAATGGTGGATGGTGGCGATCTATATTACTCAGAGGCACTGATGGACTCCCCATAAAACTTATTGGAATATTAGTCAATAATAAATCTAAAATTCGACTGTTGTGGTTAACTATGTAATTATACTGTTTTAAGTTATTAAAAGCCATGAAGTTAAACAGATTCTGTGAGTTGACACTTGTACTATCTATATTGTATATAAGAGGGGCACCATGTGTGCCATTCCATGTTATATTTCCTTGATTAAAATCACCACAAATAAGAACATGTTTATATTTGCTTGCAACCAAATTCGCGTTATCAAAAAAATGTTCTAAAATATGTGTAGGTGTGGGCGGAGGTAGATAAGTAGCACAAAGTAATAATTTTTCAAACTTACCCTTTATTTTTATATCTAGCTCTAACCATAGATCCTCACAATTGCTTTCGTAACTTGACATTCGTAAGGAAGTGAATTTTTTCGAAACAGCAATTAGCACCCCTCCGCCTTCTTTTTTGCAATAAAAGGAACTTGACTGCCGATCACGTCTATAAATATTATACGAGTCACAAAATAGTTCTGAGTCCCTTACATTATTATTTAACCAAGTCTCACTCAGTATTATTATGTCGTATTCGGAAAGTGAGGAAGTCACAAATAGCTTACTTGTCTTTGTACGTAATCCTTGGACATTTTGGTAGTAAATGTTAACTACATTGCAAGAAGCCATTTTTAAAATGAAAAAAAAATGATACATTTACAAATAAACATTAATTTATCCTACGAGTTAAAAATATACACAAACTATTTAAGGTTATCCAGTGTTTCCTTATTGCGAACATAAATGGACTGGGATGTTTCGGTCTTGCGCACATAAATACGCCCACCTCGCACCCGCATACATATCTATCTATTACTCAAGGTTGTCTGCAAGAAATTGCTATTTAGCAATAAGGCCGCGCTTTGATGTGCTTTCTCTGTTTATTGTATTTCTTTGTAATATGCCCTGTCTTAGTGTGCAATAAAGTGTTTTTTTATTATTATTATTAAGATGATTATAATAATGACCAATAGGTAGGTATAGCGTGTTTGGTAATCCGTACTTTAAAAAAAAGATAATTGGGTGTCATAATTATCATTTTTTATAAAGGTACCTATCCCTTTTTCAACAAAAAAAATAATCATCTAAAGCGGTTCATAAACAAAGACGTATAGGTACGACCATAATATAATCAAGGTAGTTCACACAGTTCTCACCAAAATCATACCTACTTAATAGTTCTTGGTATTTTCAAGACTAATTGAAAACTACTGAACCGATTTCCAAATTTTAAAAAATGAAACCAACTTGGGAGTTAACCTGATGTATCTATCTATAACGTTTGAGTAATTCAAATCGGTTCAGCCGTCTTTAAGTAAGCAGGTACCTAATTGGCAAACATACACAAAAAACAAAGATACACAGACGAACAGAGAACCTCCTCCTTTTTTGAAGTCGGTTAAAAAGACAGCCGCTATGTCCTTTCCCAATCTGTACTCTATCTCTGTACCAAATTTCATCAAAATCGGATAAATGGTTTATGTTTGAAAGCGTAACAGACACGCCTTTGTAACGATTTCACGCCTAAACTGCTGAACCGATTTTGATGAAATTTGGTATAAAATTAGCTTGATTTATTAGATTTTGAGATTCGTCAACTCGCCGCTCGGCCAGATTCGACATGGCGAGTTGACGAATAAGTCGTTAAAACTAGTTACCGACATAAAATATTAATTAAGTACCTACTTATATAAAAGGAAATGAAGGGAAGTTGTTAGTCTACCTACTGGGTATTTCGAAGTTGGTTAGTACATTATACCTAACCAGCTAGGTGATTGCGTAAAGTCAATCGTTATTCATTTATTTATATATTTTTATTTATTAATTTATAATCAGGCAACAATGGCCCATAGGATATATACCTTAAAAGTAAAACATTTGACAGTTCATATTGTATCATAATAACAAATATCGTTGCATAATAATAATAAATTAAATACCTAAAGGAAATGAAGGGAAGTGTTAGTCTACCTACTGGATATTCGAAGTTGGTTATATTATACCAGGTAATATTTTGTATGACCGAAAGTAGAGCCACGGTGAATTTTATTTAATAAGTAAGTAAGTAATATAAGTAATTCTAATATTTACACGGTTTTAACAAAACTTTATGTTGAATTTTTAGGGCTCATAATACCTAGTCTAGTATTTTTTTAAATGGTATCATTACATGCCCTCGTAGTCACTGCTAGAAGTAGGTAGAAAGCAAAACTGCTAAAAGTGGCCGTTTTTGACACATTTGCCTACCTACCTATCTACGAATGACTACGAGGGTGAAACCTTTTAAATACTAGACCATCGGCCCTTAAAATTTCTCGTAGTTTTATTAAAATTGAAAAAAACCTCGTGAGGGCGCCACTTTCGGTGGTATAACCACCATAAGTAAAAAAACCAATTAATTACTTACCTTCCAGTAGCAAATTGTTACCTATCAACCTTTTGAAAAAAAGAACACAAAAATTTAAGCACATCACTATCCCATTTTCTTTATAAAAGGTTTCATCACACTGTAGAATTCACTCCAAAAAGTTTCACACACAAAAAGCTAATTAAAAAAAAAGTACCTACACCACAGACTTTGTCGTTTATTCGATTTATTTTTCGTGAACTCCCACAAAGTTCGTATACATTTTTAGAGCAGTGGAGCGTTCCCCGCGAAATGACTTTTGACACTAGCTTAAATTCCCGCCTTCGGGATGGCCAGGAGGCGGGAACGAGATGAAAAGAGGCGGGACTCAGCCGCGCCGCTTACAAAATGAAAAAAACACAGACCATACAACAAGTTAGTATAATATATAGGTACCTAGTACTTAGGTACTTAGGTACTTAGTAAAAAAAAAACGATTTAAGCGATTTCAAAACGAAAACGGATTTCAAAGGGAGATAATTTAGAACACTAAACTTTGACGATTTAATAGTTCTCTAATGGTTCTATAAATAAAAGTTCTTTGATACTAACCTATCTACTGATAAACGAATTCGTTGAGATCTACTCGATCTAGGTACCTAGGTTCCTACATAATTATAGGTAGGTTATAAGTAGGTTATACGTCGTGTAAAACAAAACCCTGTAGATACCCTTAGCACGAACAGCTATCGAAAAAAATAACGCGCGTAAAATCATTCCATAGATAAATTTTGTATTGGAAATTTATACAGCGCCATCTATCGCCGATAAGCGAAATGAAATTTTCCATAGAGAATTGTCTATCGAGTAATTTTACGCGCGTTTTTTTTCTCGATATAGCTGTTCGTGCTAAGGGTATCTACAGATCCTGAAAAAGGTGATAGAGTTACTGAAACTGAACAACATTCTCCAAGGAACATAGGTCGAGAAACGAATTTTTTTTTCGCATTTCCATAGTAAGTCGGTCAGCTGACCAATACTTTTAGTATGGGAGTATGTTTTTTTTTTATTTCAGTAACACTACCTATCACCTTTTTCAGGATCAGTACCCTTAGCACGAACAGCTATCGAGAAAAAAAACGTGCGTAAAATTACTCGATAGAGAATTATCTATGGAAATTTTAGTTTCGCTATTCGGCGGTAGATGGCGTTGCACAAATTTTCCATACTAAATTGCACTATCGAATGATTTTACGCTCGTTATTTTTTTCGATTGCTGTTCGTGCTAAGGGTATACTGACAGGGTTTTTTGATATTCGATGTATTATAGCACCGATGTGTTAGGTATAAGGTATAGGCACAGAATAACTATAATAGCATTATTCTTATGCTAATAGTACAACAAGACAGGTGTAAGTAAGTATATAGGTCTATTTCCAAAAATTAAGTCTTACTTTTGTCGGAAAAAGGACAGCATGGATTTAGTCAAATCAATAAATAATTTCTTAATTTCAGTTAAAATAGAAAAGCTAGTATAGTAACCTACATCATTCATTTCTATAGCTAGAGCTAGAGGCGGAAATCATGTCTCCGGCTCTCCGCCTTCTTTCATACCCATTGGCATCAAAACCGACCAATGACAAACAAGACTACAAAAAAAATATAAGTCGCGGGTTTCTACAGCTGTTATCGCATTAAACATTCGAAATTGAGCTCTATTTGTCTAACAAAAGATATTATTTTGGAATATGGCTGGTGATTGAATTATTCAATATCATAATAAGTCAATTTAGATGATTAGGTTCGAGTGTTTCTGCGATATTATTACGTAATGTGGTGAAATAGGGGCGTAATTGGTGAATAAAGTGAGTGCAAAAGGGTGATTTGAAAGCCACGTGGTCTCAATAAGACTAATACTAATAAAAACAGTAAATTTAATAATTATTTTGTGGCAATAATAGTTATTTATGCATCAACTGTTGTAGGTATACTTAATTAGGGGTATCCACACGAATGACGTGGGTTTATCACATCACAATGAGTGTTTTATTAACTAATTAAATTAAGGCGGTTGTATGACCAAAGGTGGCGCCCTCAGAGGTTTTTATTAAATAAGTTATTAATAGAAAAAGATTTTAATAATGTTTATCGTGGAGATTTTAGGGGTATCACTACATGCCCTCGTAGTAATTCGTAGAAGTAGATAGCAAATGTGTCAAAAACGGCCACTTTTAGCAGTTTTGCTATCTACTTCTAGCGGTGACTACGAGGGAATGTAACGATACCGTCTAAAAATACTAGACTGTGGGCCCTAAAATCTCCACGATAAACATTTTTAAAATTGTGTATTAGAATTATAATATTAAATATAATTCACCGCAGCGCCACTTTCGCTCAGGGTACTTTACCTTACCGCGTACGAAAAGAAGAAAGTACCTAGGCAATCAGTTGCATACCTATAAGTACTTTATGTTACGAATCTACAAACCAATGATACCAATCCTCTTTAGAGGTTACCTATACCTATTGGCTATTGGCAACATTGAAACAACCAGTGTCATGGTAGCCTATGTCCAAGCGAGAGCATGGTCGCCGGCGCCGGCGCGGCGCTCCACGCGCCCACGAGTTACATTATGAAATTCAGTACCTACAATATTATAACACTCGTTCGGATGATATAATGACGAGGAGCTGGTTGTTATGATGACACTGATGTTGGCAGTAAAGAGCTAATTAGATCATCCTAAATATCGGACCCGATATGAAGTCTCTCCTAAATTCAGAGCAGTGTAATTGCATTCAGGAAGCTAGGATCCGATTTAGGATCCTAGTTAGGATAGAAATTGTCTCCGACATAACGGATGCTAAATCGGAAGCACTTAGGACAGTGTAATCGCATTCAGGACGCTCGGCTCCGACACAGTAGTACCACAGCATAAATAGTACAGTCAGTCAACGCCTTTTATGTTGGCGAAAAAAAATCCGCCGCGCCGTTCGTCTAGATAGACAGTTGGCGCAACGACTAAAAGTAAATAAGGGTTGTCACTCTGTGATTTGCTTTTTTTGTGACCTACATCAATATAAAAAACAAAAAAACCTGCCTCTGAAAAGCAAGAAATAATATATAAATCATTAGCTACGCATTATCATTTTTATAATAAAACACGTCTATTAAAGTCGGGTGGGGCTGGAGTACCTACAACTTTCTTTTTTATTCTAAAAGCCCCACCCGACTTCAATAGACGTGTTTTATTATAACAATGATATGATAATGCGTATCTAATGATTTATATATTATTTCTTGCTTTTTAGAGGCAGGTTTTTTGAAGTCGGTTTTTTTGTTTTTTAAACATTTTTATTTTTTTTTATTTTTAGTATAAGTACCTTCCGTATTAGGTAGTGTAGGTATATTATTTAGGTAGTAAAATCGGCTCAGCCAAACGTGAGATAATCGCGAAGAAACGTACATACATATACAAACTGAATACCTCCTTTTTTGAAGTCTGTTAAAAATACTACACAAAGGTATCCCTCTCCCAACAAAAACAATCATCTAATTCGGTTCATAAATAACAAAGTCGTCAAGGTAGTTGATGTAAAGTCATAGTATTTTCGGGATTACTTGAAAACTACTGACCCGATTTGAAAAAAAAATAATTGGAACCATCTCGCAAGAAAACTCAATCGAACAACAAAATAATCATCAAAATCGGTCCATAAATGTCGAAGATACGCGCGAATAACGATAAAAAAAAAGTATACAATCGAATTGAGAACCTCCTCCTTTTGATGAAGTCGGTTAAAAACTAGTTCAGATTAGCGTTGAAAATGACACGTACCTACCTAGCTACCTACATATACCTCCTATTTACCTAGCTTTGTATTTTTACAGCTACAAGAACATTCGTTTAACTACTGTATGATCGTAAAGCTGTGATATCGGATACGACATTCAGGACGGTCTAATTGGCGACTGAATTTCTCGTCCTAAATCGGACACTAAATTCCGGGTCCGACATTCAGGATGGTGTAATAAGCGCTTAACTGTTTCAGAACCTTTTGTAGATTTAGTTAGAACATGGTTGTAGATAAAAAACGTATTTATTATCATACAAAATACATTGCTGCCAAGTATCTCGTTTTCCTTTATCTTCTACTAGCTCCCACCCGAGACTTCGTCCGCGTACCTACTCGCCTTGTGGACATTCGAGAAAATCCTGTTTTAATTCATGAAATAAGCTGTTTTTACGTGGTTGTCCATCAGCCATTTTTTTTACGTGGTTGAGTAACAAGCAAACAACCAAACTTTCACAGGTTGGTTGGAGGACTATTCATACACCACCTCATCCCCTTTTGCATCCCTTCGGGGGTGGAATTATGAAAAACTCTGAGATACGCATTAATCAATTTTCATTCGTCAGCCTAAATAATTTGAAGATCCTAACTTTGAAACTGACGGACTTTCATAACTTTCCTCCCCTATTTTACCCTCTGAGTAGAATATTAAAAATCCACCCTTATTGGATGCCTACGTTGTTTATGGTACCGATTTGCAAGTCTTTAGGTCCAGCAGTGGGCTGCGAGTTGATATACTTACTATCGGTCAGTTTAGGCACGATTTTATATTTAATACTTAGTACCCTTAGCACGAACAGCTACAGGAAAAATAACGCGCGTACCTAAGTACTTGGTAGAATATTATCTATGGAAAACTCATTTCGCTTTTCAGCTGATGTTTAGATAGCGCCATCAAGAAAAATAACGCGCGTAAAAGCATTCGAGTGTAATTTACAGCGCCATCTGCCGCCGAAAAGAGAAATGAGATTTTCCATAGAGAATTACTCTATCGAGTACTTTTACTCTATCGAGTACTTTTACTTTATCGAGTTCTTTTATAGAGTTCGTGTTGTTCGTAAGAGCTTTGACGAAATACGCGGCATTTCATATAAATTTTCAAGTCCTTATTTTTCGAAATAAACAAATTTTAAATGAAACTTGATCCGCTTAAGCAGGATACTTACATAGTTCTAAAAAGTTAGATAAGATTTTTTTTAAATGTCTTATTTTAAAAAAAGATATTTAGAAATATCTGTTTCTATGGAAAATTCTGTAATAGTCTAAAAGCTGTAACACTATTTATCGAAAAAAAAACAATTAACTTTTTAGGCAAATGTATTCTGCTTCTGTATGAAGTTTTATTAAAATCGGTTCATTCATTTCGAAAAATAAGGACTTCAAAGTTTGTATAAAATTGGCGTATTTCGTCAACGACCTTTATTAAAGTAATGCCGAAATACTTATAATAATGAAACAAGCAAATTCAGTTCAATTTTTATTAGCATCGTTAATATAAAATACAATTAAACAATCATTTTCTTTAATCTTCATTGATCTGTTCTCTTCTATCTCACCTTTATCTCACCCTTTCTCTTCTAACTCTTTATCTCACTCTTTCTCTTCTAACTCACTTTTTCTCTCTTTATCTCACTCTTTCTCTTCTAACTCACTTTTTCTCTCTTTATCTCACTCTTTCTCTCTTTTATCTTACACTGTCAGAATCAGAATATCAATGCTGTTAGTCATTCTGTACATGAAAGAATGACGCAGAAGTTAATTTTGCTGACACAGGGCCCATTAAGCATATATTTATTTATCTCTTTTTGTTTGTTCCTTGTTTCATTGTATACTGTTTTCTTTTACTTTGTGTGTTGTTAATAAACGTTTCTATTTTTATTTCTTAATCTTCTCTCTTCTATTTTACTCTTTCTCTCTTTATCTCACTCTTCTCTCTTCTATCTCACTCTTTCTCTTCTGTCTCACTCTTTCTCTTCTATCTCACTCTTTCTCTTCTGTCTCACTTTGTCACATCTTCAATCTCACTCTTTCTCTCTTCTATGTAACTCTGTCTCATCTTCTATCTCGCTCGGTGTATCCTCAGATGTCTGAGCGCACATCTGGCCGCAGTCCCTTTAGCAATCCGATAGTTTCTGCCGACGCCCTTGAAAGCGCCCCGCCCGAATACTTCAACACAGACTCGAACGCGTCTACCGTCTGCGAGCCGCTCCGGTTTACTGCGAAAGATAAAACGGTAATTTATTTAGGCACTCTAAATATTACGTACATACAATAATTACCAGCGTTGTAGCCTTTTATTCCCATCTGCCACATCCAAGCTCCGCCACCGGGGTGGTGGTTGGCACTAATAGGTGGCATATACCATCCCGGTGGTCGATGGCACCTATTTATTCCCATCTGCCCCCTTAGAACTTGCCACCGGGGCACTATTACTACGAAGGGGCAGATGGGAATAAATAGGTGCCATTGACCACACGGGTGGTATACGCCACCTATTAGGGCCAACCACCACCCCGGTGGCGGAACTTGAAGGAGGCAAATGGGAATAAAGTATTGTGGCAAGGGGGGGGGGGGGGGGGGGCGCATCCCTCAGGGGGGCGCACTTTGCTAACCCATAGCTAGTAAATAAGTCTAAGGCTTGGTTGCACCAACTTTAACAATACATGAGACAAGCTTATCTTGAGCCAGTGGTCAAAAGTGGAATCAAAGTGTTATTTATTTACATATTGTTACATAAGTTACGCTGTCACCGAGTCAGATAAGTTTGTATCTGTTAAAGTTAAGGTTAAGTCAAAATGGTGGCTAAAAGTTTTGGGGCGCAAAATTCAAATCTTGCCAGGGGCGCTCATGATCCTAGAAATAAGTCTTGAAGCTCAAAATTCAAATCTTGCCAGGGGCGCTCATGATCCTAGAAATAAGTCTTGAAGCTCAAAATTCAAATCTTGCCAGGGGCGCTCATGATCCTAGAAATAAGTCTTGAAGCTCAAAATTCAAATCTTGCCAGGGGCGCTCATGATCCTAGAAATAAGTCTTGAAGCTCAAAATTCAAATCTTGCCAGGGGCGCTCATGATCCTAGAAATAAGTCTTGAAGCTCAAAATTCAAATCTTTCCAGGGGCGCTCATGATCCTAGAAATAAGTCTTGAAGCTCAAAATTCAAATCTTGCCAGGGGCGCTCATGATCCTAGAAATAAGTCTTGAAGCTCAAAATTCAAATCTTTCCAGGGGCGCTCATGATCCTAGAAATAAGTCTTGAAGCTCAAAATTCAAATCTTGCCAGGGGCGCTTATAATATAACCCTAGCTCCGAAGCTGCTAATTACAGACAACATATTAACAATTAGCTTCCCCCATTCGTTCTCAGACAACAAATGAAATTTCACTTTAATATCTTGAGATATTATTGGAAGGTTCAAACCTTCAAATGCTCACATAATAGGCTTGTTTCCATTAAGAATAAATATAATGGATAGGGGTTTATTATGATTAATTATATTATGGAGAAAATAACAAACAATTTTAATTATTAAAAGTGTTAAAGATTAATAATATTTTTAAAAAATAAATTCTGTAAAATGCAACCTTTAGTCACGTGACAGTGAACACCAATCAGAAAGCGTTACGTCACGCCGTGCGAAACTCCAATCTTGTCTTTGACGTTTCGAGTATCAGTACCGGAGGCGCGTTCCAAACCTACACTCCGAGTGCAACCTAACCACAACCGAACGCAAGTTTTAGCCACTTTTTCCGTATTTCTCCATTGTTTGGAACATATATAAATAACTGGTTTGGCGATTTTATAGTCGTGCTATCACACTGGGGCACTATACAGTACTTATAATATGAGAAATTCATTTTTAAACGATAAAAACTAGCTATAACGTACGAAGATACGATCGCTCTTTGGTCTGTTTCGCACGGCGTGACGTCATTCAAGACGCCATGACAGTCTTGTGCGTTTTGGAACCAAATTAAAATTGGTTTTTTAAAACGCGAAATTTAGAATGTAAACGCTCGATTAAAAATAAATAAACCTTTTTTTTCGATAAAATGCCTAATTAGCTAAAATATTAAGCAGTTATTGAAATTTTGTCAACTAGCCTATTTGACGCTGATTCACACGTGGTGCCTAAATAACTATATTTATTTATATCTGATTGATTTGACTGTGACTTACTCATATTTGAACGCTGTACACGCCTGTTATTGGCCTACACATCAGAAGTGAAGTTTGATTATTGTTACAAAGTGTATGTTTCATTGTGTCTTAAATAAATAAAATAAAAAATAAAAAATCTCACCCGAACTTGGCAGTGTCCGGTTCAGCTTCCAACAGCTCCCTGACGGGAGATTTAGGCGCGGCCGCACTAAAAGCTTCTAGTTCAGCGCCCATCAGACGCACGTACGACTTCCACACTGCGCCCACGCACATGCCTGTCAATATAATGATTATTATATACAGGGTGTTCCAAAACTCTGCCACACGGAAGATAAGTACCTTAAATATTGAAGATAAGAAATTTTTACTGAAAGAAGCTTAATTTTGTTTTTGAAAAGAAATGAAACAGCATTCTTTTTTAACCGATTTCAAAAAAAGGAGGAGGTTCTCAGTTCAGCTGATTTTTTTTTTCTTTTTTTTTTATTTGGCACAACAAACAGCTACATTCGCATTTAAAGATTTTAAAGATATTTTAAAAAAATAAAGCATTCAAAGATATTTAAAAAAAACGCATACTATTCGATACAAATGGGGAATATATAAATGCACTTTAAAAGTAATGTAACACATGTTTAGCTTCAAAATTTATTGAATAGGCTATTCTACCATGCAAGTGCCGGAATGAGGATCAGTACCAGGTTTGAATCCTATAGTTTTATTGGTATAATATAAAATCATATTAATAGCTATGAAACTTAGTGAAAGATTTTTTGAAATCCGTTTAGAAATGGTTGAGTTATTAAGGGTTTGAAGGAAATGCCAAGCTCAATGCAATATGTGCTTTATCACGTACGGCATAAGGTTCGCGTACGTCGCGATGACGTCATAATGACCCCCCCCCAAAATAACAGTGTTTTAGCATGTTTTAGCTCGTTTAACTTCTCAGGTTTAAGATATATCGCAAACATTTCTTCATCATTTCGAGGCATAAGCTTTCTGATAAGCCACTAAACAAAAATCGTTAGTGATCCTCATTGAAATTTAAATGTTAAGGTTCATGGTCTTTCTTTGACGACCTCCGTGGTCGAGTGGTTTGCACGCCGGTTTTCAAGGCGTCACCATCTCTTGAGGTCCCGGGTTCGATCCCCGGCTGGGTCAATGTAGAAAATGAACTTTTCAATATTGTCTCAGGTCTGGGTGTTTGTGATACCACCGTTGTCTCTAATTTCCATAACACAAGTGCTTTAGCTACTTACCTTGGAGTCGGAGCAATGTATGTGATGTTGTCAAATATTTATTTATTTATTTATTTATCTTTTGTTTAAGATGCTGTGTTACTTAAAAAAATATATCCTTATGAGTAACCCTTTCGATTGGTATCGTGTTATTTTTTTTTCCATTTTTGGTCAAGACCAGGAATCGAACCCACATATCCATCCACATCTCTTAATATGCTGATCATATCAGTTGGGTGTGTATAGCGATCTGAATCTCCTCCATTCACTCCCTAGATGGCCATCATCAGATCACAGCTAGGTCAATCCTTGGCGGAGAACCAAGGCTTCAAAGTTACCTCGTTTGTATGAAAATCGACGGGTGTCTTATATCAGGTAAATTCAAAATATTCTTCAAGAAAAATATTGTAAAATAGCCTCTATTACCACGACATAAGGTTGAAATTACCTGAATCTAAAAAGATGGCCCCGGCCACCGATTCAAACAGATCTCCCAGCGCTTTTGGCACTTCAACATCTTCAGCTTGCTCCATTTCATCCTCTTGTATTAGATAGTGCTAGAAAAAATAGGTTTTATTAGGCAATGTTAAAGAAATAATACAGAGTCTTTGGTAATAGCTATGAAAAGATTTTGGATATTACTTTTCAATTCAGTGCCTTAGGATGGGTAGCCTAAGTATGTCATGCTCTCTTTAATCATTTCTGCGGTGGTGTCGTGTGGGGCGGGTCGTTACGTTCCCTCAAATATGGTTGAGCGAAGCGATGGCTGGTCCACGCGTCATGCTCGTGAACGGTTGCTGCCAGTGGGAATGGGTCTGCTTCTGAGTACCTATCTTAACGCATATTGAATTGTAAGAATTGCGTTTTTTATTGTTATTTTTTATGTATTGTCTCAAGTATTTTTTGGTAAATTTTGCCTACTTAGGTGCACTTTCGAGTAGCAGACATAGTGATTACTGATTTCTCAACTAGTTGAAAGTTGTTTACTCTCACAATTACCTATCCGATATGTAGTAGGTATTTAATTTCAACCTACCTACCCATTGTGTACAAACTTTTGTTAATTATTGTGATGGAAAATGACCTCACTTTAAATGTGGAGCTCATTTTTCAATGTTGACGACTCTGTATGAAATATAGAGGGAGAAAAAAGCAGCCCTTGACGAGTTTCTTGCCGGTTCTTCTCGTTACAAGGTCTCCCGCTCAGGGTCTGCGAACCGATGGCGTAGCTTCTTTGACATTCACAAGTGCTTGTAACAGCCTAGACTGAATAAATGATTTTTTGATTTTGATTTTGATTTTGATAGCAGCGAACTAAAATCTATGGAATAAGCATTCTGCTCAAAAAATGGCACCACACGAAAAGTACAACTATAAATAAATAATAAAATAAATAAATATTTGACAACATCACATACATTGTTCCGACTCCAAGGTAAGTAGCTAAAGCACTTGTGTTATGGAAATCAGAGACAACGGTGGTATCACAAACACCCAGACCTGAGTCAATATAGAAAAGTTAATTTTCTACATTGACCCAGCCGGGGATCGAACCCGGGACCTCAGAGATGGCGACACCTTGAAAACCGGCGTGCAAACCACTCGACCACGGAGGTTGTCAAACGTCAAAAAAACTATGTGGATAGAGCTAAAAATGCTGGCATTTAATTACGCAGCACAAAGCTGAACACTGGTTGCTTATTAGCGACCATAATTTGTATACTTATAGATATTTTCTATACTTAAACGAAAAAATAAGATACGTTTTTTCTGCATCTTTTACACCATTTGACTATAAAATACCGAGTATAAAATAAAATATAAAAATAATATATAAAATATATACTATAAAAAATCTTTAATAAAATACCGAGTCGCTTTAAGGATTTATCTATACAGCGTTTTAAAACACTCTTGCGTAGGTGGTTGCTAGAACACACATTCTATTCCATCGATGAGTTTTTGAAACATAAGGAGTCTTGTTGTAGTCTATGCACGGCTTAGTTGAATTTAAATCAAAAAAAGAGTATTGACATTGAATAATTATACAAACTGGCTGTTTCTTTTTAATTAATCATATAAATAAAAATACTATACTTTGTAAAATCAATAATGAAAATTCTATAATATTTGCATGCTATCTCATATGGCTACATAGGTAAGCACTTAACAAATGACGACCAACTTTATTGTAAAATACCCTATTTAATGCAAATAAATGATTATGATTATGATAAAGGACGTCATTTCTAATAAACTCTCTCTTTCTATCTTTTCTCTACAATACTAACTGAAATTATTGAAAAGATCACTAACGTCAGTCACCGGGTGCGTGGCTGGCCCGACTAAAGCTGAGCGGGTTGTACTTTTTCGGCCCCGTGGTGCCATTTTTTAAGCTATATTTGTTTGCAATTATACTTCTATAGATTTTAGTTCGCTGGGTTATAGCCTTATAAGGCCGAATATGGTAGATAGGGACCATCAAACTGAACAACTTTTACTATGGGACCAACTCTGAAATCAGCTGTTACATACATTACAAGGTCGAGTAGGTATTGCGCTTTTGTATGAAACAACAGATTTTTTATCGCGATTTCAGAGTTGGTCCCATAAAGTTGTTCAGTTTGATGGTCCCTATCTACCATATTCGGCATTATAAGGCTATTACCAAACACCCTGTAGTTTTAACAGTGATAACGAACTTCGTCAAATAAAAATTGCCGTAACACAAGTTGTGCCAATACACTGTGAAATTTTAATCATTTGGTTCCCGCAGTGGGGTGGTTCCACTCATGATTATAAGCAACTTTTACTATGGGGCCAACTTTTATATGAAGGAATTTGAAAAAAATAATTTCTATATGTTTCAAATACCTATCTACTTTGGATTGTTTAGGTATTTAGTAATTTTTTTTAAAGATACACCGTGTTATAACAAAAGATTTTTAAACACTGTTTAACTAAACACCTTTTTAAATGTGGTGCTGTCACTTTTTTGACAATATTGTTTGAAAGAGACAGCATCACATTCAAACAGTGTCTATGTTAAACAGGTATTTAAAAATCTTTTGTAATTACAAAAAAAACTATATCGGTGTTATTACACCGATATAGTTTTACAAGTGATAACTAACTTCGCAAAATATTTTTTTTTTAAACGTACAATGTTTTATAGCACAGTTCTTTTAATAAATAATTGTAATTATCAAATACCTCTTCACTGATGGAATGTCCGTTTTCCTCTTGTATCTTGACATATTTAGTTAGTACCTCGTCTAAACCAGGGGACATGTGTCGGAAATATCTGGAAATATACATGTATGTTAATCAATCTGACACTTGCATATTATAGTTAAATGGGGATTAATACAGCGTGAAATTTTAATCATTTGGTTCCCGCTGTGGGGTGGTTCCACTCATGATTACAAGCTACTTTTACTATGGGGCCAACTCTGAAATTTAAAAAAATAATAATCAGCTGTTCCATACATTATGGTCGAGTAGGTATTGCGCTTTTGTATGGAACAGCTTTTTTTTCGCGCTATCATAGTTGGCCCCATAAAAGTTGCTTGTAATCATGAGTGGAACCACCCCACAGCGGGAACCAAATGATTAAAATTTCAGCGTGTATAATTGGTGTAAATGCCAATTCGTTTTTGGAACAGAAAAATCCCGCTTGATGGCGCTGCTGTAGATGGAGACATTTTGTATGTATGCATATGGGTAATTTTTCAATTATGACTAAAAATTGTTAAACGAATTAAAAACTAAAAATGTGTTAGAAGAAAAATTCTTATATACGAAAATTCTCTTTCATAAATTAATAGCAAACAAAAAAATGACAGGTCTACTTCTACACTAGCGCCAAGTTAGCGGTAGTGCGCCGACTGGTGGACCATTTGTGAATCAGCAACATTTGCTTTATAATTAACAAAGAAAGTGGCGCCAAGTTAACCAAGTTGTTAATTTCGTATTGTAATTCAATTTAATTTTCACTTAGGGCTGATTTTTCAATACACAGATATCAGTCAGTTTAAATATTAACCAAATCTAATAAAAAGTCATTCAAAAATGTGACAGACAAATGAATGACAAGTGGCCCTACCATGAGTTGTTGCAAACTGTTTACGTCACCGTAAACTATCGTTTTGTCTCTTTCACTCGCATTAACTGTGAGCAGTATATCCGATAGTTTACTGTAACGTAAACAGTTTGCATCAACTCATGGTAGGGCTAAAGCATTTTCAATTTGGCAGTATAGTACGCTACCAAACGGATAAATCTCTATCTGGGCATTGAAAAATCAGCCCTTAATCGAAAAATACAAAGTAAATAATATTATCTGTAAAGCCTATTTTGTCACTTTTTAGTGACATATTTTGCTTTTAGTGGTTTAAAATGTGAAACATAACTGTTTATATTTGATTGAATCAGGCGTCAATTGGCGGAAGTCCCAAACCATTTTGAAAAAAGAAATATATGTAGCTTACTTCCGCAAACAAAATATGCAAGATGCACCGCCCGCCCGCCCGCCTGCAAAAATATGCACATGCACACCACAAAATATAAGTGCACAATACCTGCATTTAGCAAGACAGCAACACACCTTGCACCTTCACCAATAGGGATGTTGACTATTTTTTTTATTTTATGTTAGATAAATTACCTCTCAAAAAAAGAAACATTGGTAAAAGAATTAATTCGCTAGCATGAAAACTGCCCGAGATATCACAGTGTGAAATGCACACAAATGGACTCGATCAAAAACGCTCCATACTAATGGCTTGCACGTTATGACGTCACGCCTTGCAAGTTTGTATGCAACGCACAGGAAATTTGTTCAGCAGCTATATTAAATATTGTGTTTATCAAAATGGTTTCTTCGACAAATTTGCTATACATTTTACGGACTAATTAAAGGTATCATTTATTTTAATAAATTTTATACTTTTTAAATGGACTTGTCCACCCAACTTTGAAGGGTCATAAAACAAATAATATGCAATATATAAAACCAAGAGGTATACAAGCTACTCTAAAAGTTTAATATGTTTACGATTTTTATTAGTATTTCGTTATTTTATTCAGTAGTCAACATCCCTATTAGGCTACTCTACACGTGTTTCGCCCCAACCCGGAGCATCCTCAGGAGTTAGATCGTGCGTAAACCAACACCGATTGGCGTTGGTTTACGCACGATCTAACTCCTGATTTCTTTTTTCAAAATAACTGTTTATGAAATAAAACACTTTTTCAATACAGTTGCTCGAAAATGTAAGTTTACAATGACAGTCGAGCGTGCGGAAAGTTGATTTTACCGCACGCCGTGCGTTTTTGTTTACGGAGTAGTACAGCGTGCGGAAAGTTGATTTTACCGCACGCCGGCGCCGTGCGTTTTTGTTTACGAACGTTTTTTTTAATTTCTACTAGCTTCCGCCCGCGACTTCATCCGCGTGGACAGTAGAAAAATATTGGAACCAGTTTAAAATGACCCCTTTAGTGTATGAAAGCTAGTACTACGGAGAGTTCAAGCTGTTTCCCTGGTTCCACCCACCTGAATTTGATGAAACATAGCTTAGATTTTAAGTTGGACCTCAATCTACTAAATTGTGAAATATCCATCAAAATTCGTTTAGCGGTTTTTGCGTAATTCGCGCACAAATAGTTAGAATTTACAGTTTTATTATATGAATAAATTACAATTTCAGCAGTACCTATAATGTTTTCTCGCAAATGTATTGAAAAACGTAGTATGGCACACGGTTGTTAAGGTTTTTTAAAACTCGTGACGATTATAAACCCTCGCCTACGGCTCGGGCTTATAAAACGTCAACTCGTTTTAAAAACCTCCTTACCAACCTTGTATCATAAACTACTATTAACGGATACTAGCGCGGTTTTATTGAAAGTTCTTTGGTAATTAGTTGGTATTTGGTTCGATTTTTATTTTCCCGACGTTTCGCACCTTTGCAGCTGCCGTGGTCACGGGGGACTGAAGCTACTTGTGAGCCTACCCTCAAGCGATGATTTTTTTAGAACGTTCAGAAATTAAAATTTATCAAATTTTTAATTAGTTTAAGTTTTGGTTTGGTTTTAATTTAATTTTATATGTTAAAAAGAGAGAATCTACTGAAACTACTACCATTTCAAAAAATTTGGAGGCCCCTCCAAGAAAGAAATGGCGAAAGAAAACTTGGAGAGGAAGGCCGACCTCCGTCTTTTATATTAATTAATTTATTTGCAAAAGGAACTAACCGTATCATTAGATCTTACAGTGTGTGTTTGGGGCTTTAGCTTGTGAATGATGGGGTCCCAGGCTGGTGGAATTTTCCAACCATCATCTCTATTGAAATTAGGATATTTATTTATTTCGATAGCCTCGCGGAGCATTCTATAATAACTGTTTATTTATAAGAGTTTATTTTTACGAAGAAGGACATAAGATACCTTTCATCTAGAAAGAACTACTATTCCCGAGCGATAGAGAAATAACTGTCCAGGCAGACGACGTCGCGGGCAGCAGCTAGTTAATTGGATGAATCAACTTTTTAATGTAAGGAAAAAATCGACCCATGTGTAAATTTTTACAAATTAAAACAAAACCAGATACACTTTTATAAAAATCTCTATTTTACGATATTTAGATTCATAACCAATAAAACATACTTACTTTTGTACAAAAATAATCAATAGTTTATAGAAAAACATCGGTGACCCTGGGGACAATTTTGTCCCCAGCTTTTATATGAAAAATAGGAGTTGTCTCCTGGGTGGGTCACTGTGTTTTTCTTTAAAATCACGTTAAAATTTATATCTTTTAAGTTTTTCTTATAAGATAATTAGCTGAGAGTGTTTGCAACTACAGATTAACTTCATATAAAATGGTTCACGTAGATATTTTAAGAAATACCACAAAACAACAAAAAGTTGATTCACCCAATTATTAAGTGTTCCAACATTTCATGTTTTCTCAAGATTTCTTAAATCTTGAGTGCGTAATAGAAAAATGTGCCTCGGCCACTTCGCAATATAAGGTAATATAAGGACAATATAAGGACATTTCAATATATATATTTCTCTGTAGCTTACACACGAAAGACCAACGTTATTAATACAACCTACACCTTGGGTGGAATTGTGTAAGGTAATCGTATTCATTTGACAGTTCATATCGTATTCCATCGGCTTCAATTTGTATGGGATGACATAAATTATGATACAATATGAACTGTCAAATTAATACGATTAGTTTTACGCAATCACCTAGCTGGTCTAGCCACAGCCTTCAGAGATTGAATGCGATGCGTGATTTGGGAGTGATCCACGATTCCAGGCTCACGTTCGACTCACACGTTGATGCAATTATCACTAAAGCCACTAAGTCACTAGGATTTATAATGCGTATCTCAAAGTGCTTCACGCAACTTAAAACTTTAAAAATCTTATACTGTGCATACGTACGAAGCCAACTTGAATATGCCTCCCAAATCTGGAATCCCAGATATAAAATTTACATTGATAGAATTGAAGGAGTCCAAAAGAAGTTTATGAAATTCTTGTGCTTTAAAATGAGGATACCTTACAATTCAGCCGAATACTATAGTCTTTGCAAAAATCAACACATCCTACCTTTAGTAACGCGAAGAAAAGTAGCCGATATTATGTACATTCTCAAGATAATAAATGGCGCCATCGACTGTCCTGATCTTCTAGCAAAATTATCGTTTTCCGTGCCATCAAGGTCTATGAGGCATTACTGGCCCATCGCAGTTCCATGAGCGTCGACCAACTATAGGCAAAATAGTTTTATTCCTAGGTGTACCAAAAGCCTAAACGTGGTGTTGGGTGGGTGGGAGCTTGATGTCGACGTATTTAATTGTAGTTTAGATTCTTTTAAGCGAAAACTTATTGAATATCTATTTACTGAATAAGTTCATGCTGGTATGGTGAGCATTACACACACATAGCATTAAGTACTTTTATCTACAATCACAACGTAATGTTCCAAATATGAATTCAAAAAAGGTAATATAAATACGTACTTTATTTGCGTGAATAGGTAAAATAAAAAAAAACTCATTACGATGCAGTCAGCTGCATCATAAAATAACTTTTTTTCTCATTACGATACAGGACAAATCCAAGAAGGTAGTGCCGTGATATTAAAAAAAAACAACGATATTTTCCCAAATACTTTCCATGATTAAAATGATTAAAATGCACTCTATGGTGATCGATGACTTATTGCGATTAGTTTGCAAGAATGCACTCATCTCATTTTTTTTCTAATGGAATGCGCGCCATTTTTAGAGCATTACAAAAAAGTTTTGAATTTTAATTTCAATTTTTACATTTTGTTATACTGAATTTCGTAGGTGTTTTTTATTGTTGCTTAAAAATGTGAAAAAAAAATGATTCTATTACAAGGTAGGTACATAGCTAATACAACCAAAGTTTCCCTGTTTTTCTAACGTTGATCTTTTATTTAGTAGGTTCAATCCCAAATGTATGAGTGTAGATAAAGTAGTGTATGAAACTGCACATAACTACTAGGTATTAAAACACTCGTGTGATACTATTAAAAACCTCGCCTACGGCTCGGTTTTTAAACACACACTCATGTTTTAATACCCCTCATTATGCATCAGTATCATAAACTACTATTATTTTGTTTAGATGGGTTCATAACATTATTGTTTTTTAATAGTACATTATGAGACTAGTTAGCTTAGGTTGCTTATTGCACACAAGGCTGTGGGTTGCAGCCCGAGCCGCAGGCGAGGGCGTAACTCAGCCGAGTGTGCAATAAGCAAGAGCTCACGAGTTTCATACGACGTTTTTCAACACATTTGCGAGGAAAAAACAAAGTAATTTACACACAGCAACAAATATAGCAAAAACAAAATATGATTATTATGGGAAAAGGCGCGCATGTTTTTTTTTGTTTCTTTTTTCACACGCCCAACGCAAGAATCTTTTGCGAACAAAGGGGTGAGGAGCATACAGCCTACTACTAATACTTCAAAATTATAATTTTAAGTAACAAAATGCAAATATTTTAATATTTTTTAACAAAATATTGTGAATTATGAATAATTTGATAATAATTTTATATTTATTTGACTTAATTAAGGTCTTACACATTTATTTATTCCAAAAATGTATATGAATTTTCAGCAGCATAAAACCTCTTTGTTGCAAAAAAAAAATAACTGTATAACCCGGCTAAATTGGGAATGCTCTGTTTACTCGCATAGAACTTGCAGTAAGGTACTAATTTAACTTTGTAGGGTTAATTCTATTACGAACTAGTGTTTTATATATTATTGCACGCGTTTGTTATAGCTTGGTTTATGGCCCTAAAAGCGATGTATTAGGGCTCACTTTACGAGCAAGTGTGTTGAAAAATTCTATATTGTTACTATAAGCGAAAACCTATAATTAGCTTATTGTTTCTTACGCTTTTTCTACACCTATTTTACAGCTGCTGGTTTTCCATGAAATTAATAAAATAAAATAAAAATAAGGACATTTCAACATATATTTCAGTTTCGAGGTGCTGAAGTACAAAAAGTTATCGTATATGCCAGTTCAAATAACTGTTAGAAACGATAACTTTTTGTACTTTAGCAACAAAAAACTGAAATATATTTTAAAATGTCTATAATCTTATATTGCGAAAAGTGACCGAGACACATTTTTCAATTACGCACTCAGTTTTAAGAAATCTTGACAAAACATGAAATGTGCGAGCGAGAGAGCTGCAGTCAGCGGCAAAAACGCTACGGACTTATATACTTATATGACTTACTTGTGGAATCCATGCCTGGCGGCGAGTGTTGCGAATATGGTGTTATTGACGAGCGCCGAGCGTAAGTCTGTGAGTGCGCCCGGCGAGTGCCGGCGGGCGTCCTCGTACAAGTGACGGGTTATCAGGTAATCTACGACAATATGTAGCAAATGTACGACAATGTGTAGCAAATGTACGACAATGTGTAGCAAATGTACGACGATGTGTAGCAAATGTACGACAATGTGTAGCAAATGTACGACAATGTGTAGCAAATGTACGACAATGTGTAGCAAATGTACGACAATGTGTAGCAAATGTACGACAATGTGTAGCAAATGAACGACAATGAGTAGCATATGTACGACAATGTGTAGCAAATGTACGACAATGTGTAGCAATTGTACGACAATGTGTAGCAAATGTACGACAATGTGTAGCAAATGTTCGACAATGTGTAGCAAATGTACGATAATATGTAGCAAATGTACGGCAATGTGTAGCAAATGTACGACAATGGTGTCTTGACGAGCGCCGAGCACAGGTCTGTGAGTGCGCCCGTACAAGTGACGGGTTATCAGGTATAATAGTACTAAACGTACAGAAGCCCATCTGAAGAATAATAAACTTCTTTCGCTGCACCGCAGAATAGATAATAGTACTAGCGACAGCGGACAGAAGTTGCACTTCGCAAAATCGTTTAAATAAATTGATAGATAGATAGATAGATAAATTGTTTATTTGTTGCAATACACATAGAAACTTCAGGTAGTACAAGAATAACAATATACGAAAAAAAAACAATGAAAACTTAACTAATGATAATGCGGATGTGCCTATGTGCAGCAGCAGCAAACAGGGTCTAGACTCGGTGTAATATTTTCGCCCGTGGGATAGGCGAAACACCGATTTTCAGCCTTCACCCTAACTAACCTAAAGGGTGGACGGGAAATATCATCGAGAATCACGGATCAATAACGGATTGAAAAAATAAAAAAAATTAATGGAAGGGAAAAGGAATACATTATAATATATAAGTACCTTAATGAATTCAGAGAAAAATAATAGTAATAACATATATATAAAAGAAAAAGAAAAAAAGAAAAAGGGGGCTGTCGTAATCAGGATTGTAATTGTAGTGTAATTGTTAAAGACTTTAGACGTGTCGTTAAATGTTAAAGACTTTTGATGTGTCGTTAAATGTTAAAGACTTTTGATGTGTCGCTAAATGTTAAAGACTTTAGGTGTGTCGATTAATGCTAGAGATATGATGAATGATTATGTAATGACATTATCTCACCTAACACAGCATCTCCTAGAAACTCCAACCTCTGGTAGCAATCAGTGAGCCTGTTGGTCTGATGCGACGCGTGCGTCAGAGCTTGCAGCAGTAACGATCTGTCTCTGAACCGGTATTGGAGAGTATTCTCGAGGGCGTCGTATCCTGGGACAAATGATCCATAAGTACAGTTTAGTTCAAACTACAAACTTTTACTTATATACTTATGTAGTATAAATGTAATTTAAAAATGTTGTATGCTTAATTTTATAAGTAGACTAGCGGCCGCCCGTGGTTTCTCCCGCGTGGTTCCCGTTCCCGTGGGAATCTCGAGATAAAAAGATTCTTTGTTTTAATCCAGGCTATCTACTATCTGTGTGCCAAATTTCAACCAAATCCGTTGTCGTTTTTGCGTGATTGAGGAACAAACATCCAAACATCTAAAAACATTCAAACCCACAAACTTTTACATTTATAATATTAGTAGGACTATTACTATTACTTCTAAATCTTGTACTCAAAATTAATGCAAATAAATATATCATTAAACTTTTTAATTTTGTTTATAATATTAACCTGACAACATTCTCTCCAGCTCTCCTTCGGGATCTGCGATGTACCGCAGCAGCGGCGACGGTGGCGCCCTCAACTCACCGAATATGGCCTGCAAATACACACATTTATTCATTCATTCATTCATTCAAATCCTATATTCTCAACGAATCACACTAAATCGTGTCACACTGTGACTGGTCGAGAATACTGTGAATTTTTATTCTCATCTAGTAACACTGGTTCGTGTATGGTGTGATACGTCCGGAAAAAAAATCGCATCGAGTCACACTGTTACCCGATGTGTGACTCGATGCGGTTGGGTGTGTATAGCGTATATCTGACTGAAACTCCTCCATTCAGTCCCTGGATGGCCATCATCAGATCACAGCTAGGTCAAACCTTGGCGGAGAACCAAGGCTTCAAAGTTACCTCGTTTGTATGAAAATTTACAGTTGTCACAGAATACATAATGCTGTCTTTAATTATGTGACCGGCACTGTAATATATTCAACAACATTTTACTAATGAGGTTTTCAAAAGACAGTTTAAAAAAAAGTAGTACCTAAAAGACGGCTAGATGTCGTTGTTCAACTAAGTACGTAACTTTTTAAGAAAAAACCAAAGAAGGAAAGGAGTCAATGCCAATTTTTGACGTAAGTACTTTTTTTGACATAGGAGTTGGTGAGTCTGTGGTTTGTTGAGTTGTGCGTTGGTTACTTGTTGGCTTTTTCGATGATTTTTTATCTGCTTTATTGTCACTTGATATTTTGATGATCACAAAATTGATAAAAAAGTGCATGAAGAATGATATTTATATATTAATTCGATATTTTGTCATTTGACAGTTAATTCTTCTTCTTATTTTTGTTAAGGCAATCTACTCCTCTTCAGGGAGAGTAATTCTTGCCAGTGTCAAGTGTTGAAAAATTAAGTGGTATACTCAGCTGCTAGGGAAAAACTACCTAGTTGAATAGCGCCATCTATGAACATAAAAATAAACTAAAATTCTCAGCTGTCAGAAAACCGCTCATTCGCCCTTTAGAAACAATCATGAAAAACCAATAATCTCTACGTCTACCAGTGCCTTAACATACGAGCCCGACTACCCTGTCCATTCCTGTAAGGCCTTAGTGACCCGACAGGTCTACCAGGCCAACCCCAGCCGTCTTCCGGGTTTCTAGAAAAATCCTTCAGAACGGCCTAGAACTGCCTTAACAGCCGATAGCCCAGATAGATAGCTTGACTTACCTGAACCCACTGCTCGTCTCCATTCCTGTAGGGCCTTAGTGACCCGACAGATCTACCAGGCCCGCCTCAGTCGTTCCCAGTCATTTACAAATCATTATTTTTTCTTCATTCAGGACACACCATAAAGGGGCTGATTTATAGAAATAGCCTTCAGAAAGGTCTACAACTGCCTTAACATACGAGCCCGACTCACCTGAACCCACTGTCCGTCTCCATTCCTGTAGGGCCTCAAAGACCCGACAGGTCTACCAGGCCAGCCCCAGTCGTCTCCCGGAGCAAGCTCTTCCTGCTGCTGCCACGGAGACTCCTCGTCGGAGCAGGACGACTCCGAGTCGGTGGTTAGGAGGGCCGCTTTGGGGGGTGGGGGGGTTGGTTTCTAGAAAAAAGAAATTATTTTATTTTATTCGCAGATTACTTCTCCTAATTTGAAATTAAAAGCCTAATTTTTTTTTATGAATTTGACAAGGAAACGAAGTGAAATCAGTTTGAGCATTCTTTTTTGTATAATTGGCCCAATCATACACATTGAAGTTTAAACACCCAACCCAAATAAATAGGTGGTGTTACACGCAAAAATGGCTGAACGGTTTTCGAGAAAACTTGGTAAGTACACAAATACTTCAAACCCTAGATTAACATAATATAGGATTTTTCATCTGAGTTATTGTTTAAAATCCACTATAATTATATAAATAAAAATTACCACTTACTTTCTCAACTCTGCCCTTTTCCGCCACAACATAAGGATAGTTACTCGGCAGCGGTATTTCGTGTCGCGGTAGTATCCCTATTCCCCGCCACGACATAAATAACAACACAAATAAATCCACAATAATTAAATAAAAATTACCACATACTTTCTCAACTCTACTCTCCTCCGCCACAAGATAAGGATGGTTACTCGGCAGCGGTAGCTCATGTCGCGGTAGTACCCTTATTCCCAGCCACGGCATAAATAATGATATATTATTTTGATACCTTTAAGAAGTAAATCTCACCTTCTCAACTCTACTCTCCTCCGCCACAACATTTGGATGGTTACTCGGCAGCGGTAGCTCATGTCGCGGTAGTACCCTTATTGCCAGCCACGACATAAATAATAATCTATTATATTGACACCTATAAGAAGTAAATCTTACCTTCTCAACTCTACTCTCGTCCGCCACAACATAAGGATGATTACTCGGCAGCGGTAGTTAATATCGCGGCAGTACCCTTATTCCCAGCCACGACATAAATAATAATCTATTATATTGACACCTATAAGAAGTAAATCTTACCTTCTCAACTCTACTCTCGTCCGCCACAACATAAGGATGATTACTCGGCAGCGGTAGTTAATATCGCGGCAGTACCCTTATTCCCAGCCACGACATAAATAATAATCTATTATATTGACACCTATAAGAAGTAAATCTTACCTTCTCAACTCTACTCTCGTCCGCCACAACATAAGGATGATTACTCGGCAGCGGTAGTTAATATCGCGGCAGTACCCTTATTCCCAGCCACGACATAAATAATAATCTATTATATTGACACCTATAAGAAGTAAATCTTACCTTCTCAACTCTACTCTCGTCCGCCACAACATAAGGATGATTACTCGGCAGCGGTAGTTAATATCGCGGCAGTACCCTTATTCCCAGCCACGACATAAATAATAATCTATTATATTGACACCTATAAGAAGTAAATCTTACCTTCTCAACTCTACTCTCGTCCGCCACAACATAAGGATGATTACTCGGCAGCGGTAGTTAATATCGCGGCAGTACCCTTATTCCCAGCCACGGCATAAATAATGATATATTATTTTGATACCTTTAAGAAGTAAATCTTACCTTCTCAACTCTACTCTCCTCCGCCACAACATATGGATGGTTACTCGGCAGCGGTAGCTCATGTCGCGGTAGTACCCTTATTCCCAGCCACGGCATAAATAATGATATATTATTTTGATACCTTTAAGAAGTAAATCTTACTTTCTCAACTCTACTCTCCTCCGCCACAACATATGGATGGTTACTCGGCAGCGGTAGCTCATGTCGCGGTAGTACCCTTATTCCCAGCCACGACATAAATAATAGCGCCCCGCGCGGGCCGCATTCTAGTAAGTAAGCGCCGATTAGCGCTTCCACGCAATCTGCTATTGATTTGTCTGTGAAAGATAAAGAAAACTATTTAAAAAAATAAAAAACTTTGTTTTTACCTAATTAACTTAACTGTTAACTACAGTCCGTTCGCTTAGATAGTGTCGGTACCCGCAAGCACTTGTGTTCAGAGACAGGAATATCGGTACAAACACAAACTTTCACTACGGCACTTCTATGTAAACTGCCAAAATCCAAATATTAGGGATGTTCCGATACAAGTAATTACGAGTAAGTACTCGATACTTTTGTTTCGATACCAAGTACTTTTGGTATCGAATCACATCATATTTATACCGTCTACCTACATATTTATTATTTTATCACCTACGAAAAATGATGTTTTTTTCTCGTTTAATAACTGGTTACCAAAGAAGAATCGAGGGGTGTCGTATGTCGGTTGAGACGGAGCTACGTGACTAACGCGATAGAAAGAGAAGGTACATACTTAGGCTCGCAGCGCTGTGCAATTATAAATTGTACTTTATTGCCGTGCAGCGAGATTAGCTAATTGTTTGAGTGTCCTCGCGCAGATGGACTTCTGTACGATTAGTATTGGACCGTCGGCCAACCAGGGTCATTTTCAATCTATCGCATATTGGGACCAGACCAAAATGGCAAGATAGCCATTAGCTTGGTGTTATCAGATATCATCGTTTGGGTTGTGAAGTAGGAAGCTTCTGGGAGATATGCCACCCTGAACATGGTCACCCATCGCTAAAAAATATCGATCGCATATTTATATAAATGGTCAACATTGTTATGGGTGGCATCATTACCTGAACTATTTTTTGTGTTTTCATAACGATCGAATAATGAACAAGGCTCACAAGAGCATATATGTTAAATGTACTTAGCTGCTTTCTGAAAGCGACGCAAGAGTGTGGTTTTCATGTCAATATGTAATCGATTATATTTTGGAAAAAAAATCTCTATGTTTCTACTCTGGCCGCGCGCATTATGGGAGGCCATATGTTCAGGGTGGCATAGTTCCCAGAAGCTTTCTACCTCTCAAGCCAGACGACGATACTTGATAACACCAAACTAATGGCTATCTTGTCAATGTGGTCTCGCCGCAATATGCGATAGATTGAAAATGAGCCTCTTGGCCGACGGTCCATATTATTATATTCTGTGCTGAAATTAAAGTAAGTATCCACTTACTTACCGGGTATACTGTGTTGTGTGATCAGGTTGTACGGTATGAAACACCCGGAGCCGTCGACCGGGCCCTCCGCGGGTGCGGGGTTCGGTTCCTGGTTCTGATCCTGCAAACAATGCTTATATTGTTACAACCACATACTCACTATTTAGTATGATACCCTTCGATCAAGAATATCTTAGATAACGCTTCACGAACTAAAACCGTACGCAAAAATGGCACCTCAAATAGCGTCCCACTTACAAACTAGGCGCTTATTTTGTACATAATCACCTCTTATATTGTACAAACTCACATTTTATATCACTTTTTTTTGTACAAAAAGCTAATTTTGTACAAAAACACTTCTTTTATCACTTACTTTATGCAAAATAAGCGCCCAATTTGTAAGTGGGACGCTATTTGAGGTGCCATTTTTGAGACTCTGGCCAGACATCTAGGGTATTCTTGATCGAAGATGGTGATCATGATCAAGATACCTACATGATATATGACACCCAGTGACGAAGGGTCCATACAATACGATTCCCATCGGCTTACCTTTTGAAAGCCCCACCCCACCGATCCACCATGAAGATCATAACATAATCTTTACTTTTTAATTTTCATCGTTTCGGTAAGATTAATCAATAATACACACAAACACTATACAAAGTGTTTGGTAAAAGCCTTATTAAGCCGAATATGGTAGATAGGGACCATCAAACTGAACAACTTTTACTATGGGACCAACTCTGAAATCGTAATAAAAAACTGCTGTTTCATACATTTTGATATTTTAGTTATTAATTTTTGTATGAAACAGCTAATCATTTTTTCGCGATTTCGGAGTTGGTCCCATAGTAAAAGTTTGATGGTCCCTATGGTCCCATAGTAAAAGTTGTTCAGTTTGATGGTCCCTATCTACCATATTCGGCTTTATAAGGCTTTTATCAAACACCTTGTATATGATATGACACCTATATGATATGACACCCATAATGACACGTACAGTGGTGACCATATAATTAAGGACACCACCTGATTTTCATACAAACGAGGTAACTTTGAAGCCTTGGTTCTCCGCCAAAGATTGACCTAGCTGTGATCTGATGATGGCCATCTAGGGAGTGAATGGAGGAGATTCAGATCGCTATACACACCCAACTGATCTGATCAGCATTTTAAGATATATAAGGATCTGAGATTTCAGTTTCAGGATTTCCATACATTTTTTTTCTTATTCGCGGTATTTTTAAACACATCCTTATATCTCTTAGATTGCTGATCAGATCAGTTAGGTGTGTAGAGCGATCTGAATCTCCTCCATTCACTCCCTGGATGGCCATCATCAGATCACGGTTAGGTCAATCTCTGGCGGAGAACCAAGGCCACAAAGTTACCTCGTTTGTATGAAAATCGCCTGGCGTCCTTAATAGGGAAATAAATAAAATAACGAAATACTAATAAAAATCGTAAACATATTAAACTTTTAGAGTAGCTTGTATACCTCTTGGTTTTATATATTGCATATTATTTATTTTATGACCCTTCAAAGTTGGGTGGACAAGTCCATTTAAAAAGTATAAAATTTATTAAAATAAATGATACCTTTAATTAGTCCGTAAAATATATAGCAAATTTGTCTAAGAAACTATTTTGATAAACACAATATTTAATATAGCTGCCGAACAAATTTCCTACGCGTTGCATACAAACTTCTCAGGCGTGACGTCATAACTAGGAAGCCATTAGTATGGAGCGTTTTTGGGCGAGTCCATTTGTGTGCATTTCACACTGTGATATCTCGGGCAGTTTTCATGCTAGCGAATTAATTCTTTTACCAATGTTTCTTTTTTTGAGAGGTAATTTATGTAACATAAAATAAAAAAATAGTCAACATCCCTATTATCTAGCCACCATTATATATATATGCTGCCTACCTTAGCATGCTGCGTGTGTGGCGGTCTGTGGCAAGGCGGTAACCAGTTGTCGTGCGGCTCGAACTTGCTGGCCGTCATGCGCGCGCCGAGCCGGCGGGCGCGACCGAGCCGGTAGAGGTTCAGGTTCGACACCTAGGGGCGAATGTTTTGTTTTTTTAGGAATATTTAAGATAAGATAAGATAATGCTTTATTTTCAACACCACAGTAACATATAACAAAGAAATAACAATAAAACATAGTGTCAAAACATGGCGGTCTTATCGCTAAGAGCGATCTCTTCCAGACAACCTACGGTATGGTGAGATTGACAGAAGAGGAATACAGGGGGTGCAAAATGGCATGACATGTAATTACTCTAAATTCCTAAATATTATTTAACTAAATTAAAATAAACCTAAATATGTAGATATATACATGTTACAATATGATATACATAAATATATATAGTTTAAATATATACATATATATTGTCTGTAAATTATGAATAGTTGAACAGTAAGTACCTACAGTGGCGAATAGCGAAAGTCAGTGAGATAAATAGTGTTGTTTTAGCTGGTTCTTGAAAGCATTTATGGTCTGAGCACGCCTGATGGACACAGGTAAGGAGTTCCAGAGCATTGGAGCCCAAACAGTAAATGAATTATGGTAGAAATTTGTCTGATGGACAGGCGTCGAGAGACTCAGATTTTCTGATGACCTAAGAGAATGTGAAGTCGAACAGTGAAGGTAACTAAATCGTTCCTTGAGATAGCGCGGGTAAGAGGGATTGAACAAAATATTGAAAAGAAGAGACAGAATGTGAGAATTTACAGCTGATAAGAGCATGTTTTAATAGTAGATTATTGCATCGAGCACAAAGTAATTTATTATTGCACCGAGTGCCTGATTCTACAGGCGAGTATCGAATCTAAAAGGCACGAGGGCAATATAAATTACTTAAGGCGAGGTGCATAATCTGTTTTTCTTTCAACTATTACCTTTAGGAATAGTAGATAAAAGAAACTCATATCAAACAATTAAAATAGAAGTTTAATAAAAATAAAAAAAAATAAAAAAAACAAGCAAATTAACAAAGTTCCCGCCAAATCACTTTTTTAAATTTCTTTAATTTTTAAATCGGAGTTAGCAGCAATCATTTTTTAAATTTTGAACAAGTAGGATAGAAACGAATAATACGTACGTAGAAAAAAGTATTGATATCGGCTGAATACAGCTAATCCATTGGTGCGATTAAAAAAAAACTGTGCAATAATGAAATTTCATACATTTTTATTGCTCTAGCTAGAGCATTAAAGACTCGCTTTGTACTGAGTTTTTAGTGTGATTGTGATGAAATTAAAGCATAGTTGGAAGAAAAAGACTTTATCGGGTCATTCTGAACTTTCCATCCAAATTTCAATGATGTGTCCGGTCCATGAAACTAAACAACTTTCTCTAAGAAACATGGCGTCGAATTTCGCCATAAATTTTTGGTCATCCCATACTTAATTGATCACGTGATCTTTTTGAGTTGTATGAATAGTAGTTTTTTTTACCTATTTGGCCCTTTGTTCCTTAGAGAAAGTTGTCTAGTTTCATGGACTGAACACGTATCCTCAAAATTTGGATAGTGAATACAAAATGACCCTGTATACAACGTGTTACAAAAACCCCTTATACCGAATAGGTAGATAGGGACCATCAAACTGAACAACTTTTACTATGGAACCAACACTGAAATCGCAAAAAAACAACTGTTTCATTCACTTTGATATTTTCGTTATTAATTTTTGTATGAATTAGCGGACTTTTTTTCGCGATTTCAGAGTTGGTCCAAGTTGTTCAATTTGATGGTCCCTATCTACCATATTCGGCATTATCTTATCTTATCTCCATCACACCTGCTTGCTCCTCATGTGGCTGAGTTTTCCCTCGTGCATAGTGGTATGAGCGCAGTATAGATACGCCGCTATAATAAACTTGAGAAAACTGTCTTACACTATCTTATCTCTATCTCACCTGCTTGCCCCTGTTAGAAATAAATTTTATTAAGTGTGTTTTGGCTGCATAACAGTGAATTCATTTGCACAACAAATGACTATATAAATGAGACAAATCTCATGGCATTGTTTCCGGTTCCGTTCTGTGAACAGCCCCTTATGTGGTGGGATGAACGCTGTATAAATACGCCGCTATAATTAACTTGAGGAAGCCGTCTTATATTATCTTATTTTATCTATCTCCTGTATTACACTATCTTATCTTATCACTATCTCTATCTCACCTGCTTGCTCCTCATGTGGCTGAGTTTTCCCTCGTGCACAGTGGGGTGAGCGCAGTATAGATACGCCGTTATAGCGAATTTGAGGAAGCTGTCGCCGATCGTTTCTAGACGTTCTAGGTTAATGCCGTCGTTGGCGTTCGACATTGTTAGCGCCTGGAAAGGAAGTATTTACATAAAAATAATGCAAGATTTAACTCACTATAATACCGTTTAAAACTTTAATGTCAACTGAGTATTATTATTTAAACGCCTCTGTTAAAAACCGACTTCAAAAAACCTGCCTCTAAAAAGCAAGAAATAATATACAAATCATTAGATACGCATTATCATTGTTATAATAAAACACGTCTATTAAAGTCGGGTGGGGCTGGAGTACATCTTCCTTTTTTTATTCTAAAAGCCCCACCCGACTTCAATTGACGTGTTTTATTATAACAATGATAATGCGTATCTAATGATTTGTGTATTATTTCTTGCTTTTTAGAGGCAGGTTTTTTGAAGTCGGTTTTTTGTTTTTTAAACAATTTTTTTATTTTTTTTATTTTTAGTGGTACCTTCTGTATTAGGTAGTGTAGGTATATTATTTAGGTAGAAAAATTGGCTCAGCCAAACGTGAGATTATCGCGGAGAAACATACATGCATACAAACTGAATACCTCCTTTTTTTGAAGTCGGTTAAAAAGACTACACAAAGGTATCCCTTCCCCAACAAAAAAAATCATCTGATTCGGTTCATAAATAAGAAAATTGTCAAGTTAGTTGATTTAATATCATAGTATTTTCAGGATTACTTGCAAACTACTGAACCGATTTGAAAAAAAATTTAAATGGGACCATCTCGCAAGAAAACTCAATCGAACAAAAAAAGAATCATCTAAATCGGTCCATAAATGTCGAAGATACGCGCGAACAACGATAAAAAAATAAAAAATAAAAACATACAATCGAATTGAGAACCTCCTCCTTTTGATGAAGTCGGTTAATAAAAAAAGACATTTATTTCATCACACACAAGGATATCCTTGATCGAAGCACACAAATAACAACATAACAGCATATTACATCATAAAGTGCTTCGAGTGTGTGATCTGGAGCCTAAACTAGGGCGACCCCATATTTCAGGTCTCCTTACCCACGGATCACCTAAGTATATTAAATTAATAATAGTATGGGTAGTCTTAATAATAATAGCTCATATATATGTGGTTCGCCCATCCGTGTAAAACGCAGGGGTCCCGGGTTCGATTCCCAGAGGGGGTACAATTTGTGAACTCGGTTTGGTTGGTGGTAGGGCTTATTTCAAGTCCGCCTGGCTAGCTACCACCATCTTACCTAAGTCTGACGCCATAACAACAATTTAAAAATTGTTGAGTTCCGGCAGTTAGAGGTAAGATAGCCAGTTCCTCAGTGATGAGGATTCCGGGTGTAGTGCGCTTCCACCTTCGGCCTTATCGTCACTTAACATCAGGTAAGGTGAAGGTCAAGCAATATCACGTTGTGGCAAAAAAATACTCTTAACCTAGTATTAGTCAATACTAAATAATATACTAGAAAAAATACGACTCGCACCAGATCAATACTCAGACGGGAATCGAACCCGCGACCTTTGGATATCCGGTCCAATGCTCTGACCGCTGAGCTACCGAGTCACTAGTGACATCGCCGAATTTCTTCTAGTATATCCTACTCTTACGCTGCAAGCCAGCGTTATTATTAGTCATCGATGAGCCACCAATGTTTCTTATTCAAATTATTCACTTTGTTACAAAGTATTGTTTATTTAGTACTTATATGTGAAACAATTAAAGTTACTTATTTATTATACAAAAAACACTTTAGTGTAATTTTGCTGACTACATTTGGTGTATAATTCAACAAGAAATCATGTTAAACGGATTCTTGTAAATTATCCGAATCTTTTATATCGGATACGGTTACGGATAATTTTTCATTTCGGATATCTATGTTTCTGTTACGGTTACAGAGCTCCTTAAAATCCCTGATATACATAATAGGTCATAATTCGATATGATACCAAGATATTGTTAAATATTGTAATCATGAAAGTTATTATTTTCTCTGTATGTGACAAAATATCGGTAATTTCATAGATAAAGTTCTTACCTGCAATATAACACTAGGGCTCGGCCCCGGGTGTCCCTCCAAAATAGGCTGATAGTCAAAATCAAACTCCTTGCCATGACTCCTACCCTCTTGGTAATAAGGTCGAAATTCCTTCACACTATCCCATTTACCAATCCTATCTACATAGCATTCTTTAGTATCAAAACCTACATTTACAACTTTTTCGTTGACATAACTTGGAGAATCAATATCAACATCTACCATAGAGAAACAATTCAACTTTTTAATATCCTCTTCAGGTAATTTACTTTTTAACCGGTTTAACAAAACTCTTTTATTTTTCTCTATACTTTCCAAAGTTATTTGCCCGTTGACAGTTTTTAACTCTTCATCTCCAAAAGGGAATAGGTTTTCTAATACTTTCTTGTCTATGGTTGGGTGGGTGTGTTGTCTGTGGTCTTTTGTCTCTGGTAATACGTCGGTGATAGGTTTGTCTTTGGGTATGAGGTTCCCTTCTTTCATTATCTCAGTTTTGTGTTGGGTTACCGATGCTCGGAATTTTTCTATGTACTGTGAAAAGAAAGTTAAATCATAATACTAAATAATATACTAGAAAAAATACGACTCGCACCAGATCAATCCTCGGACGGAAATCGAACCCGCGACCTTTAGATATCCGATCCAATGCTCTGAGCTGTAGCTCAGTGGTCAAAGCATTGGCAGTCGTATTTTTTCTAGTATATTATTTATAGTATTGTATAAAAATAGCATTGTGAATGCAAAAATCTCAAATTTAAAAATTATTACTGCCCACTGCTGGGGCACAGGCCTTCCTTATGGGTGGTAAGGAAGACGGGCCCGAACCCACCACGCGGGCCCAATGCGGATTGGTGGGTGTTAACGACTGCAAATGCAGCCGGGACCAACGGCTTAACGTGCCTTCCGAAGCACGGAGGAGCTCGAGATAATTCATTTTTGGTCACCCATCCCATGACCGACCCTTGCGAACGTTGCTTAACTTCCGCAATCGCTGGGCCAGGCGCTAAACCACTGCGCCACCGAGCTCCTCGTATTTATTTGGGTAATTTGTATTTAATCGGGTAACAATAAATTCCCATTTTGGGTATCAAAAATACTGAACATAGCGTACTGAAATACTAAATGGGCGACGGACTGGGGGCGACTACAAATGTTGAAAATGGGTGACTTTAAAATACAAATTGAGTAACTGGTTATTCAGAACGGGCGACCAAATTACTATGCGGCCCAATTAAGAATAGTACTGTCAATAGGCAATCTTGATCTTTTTTCCTTATCTTGCACATGCTACACCCCTAAAGTGGAAGTGAAACGCAAACAAAAATGGCCGTTTTGACAGTCCTATTCTTATTTGGTCGCTATTTGGGCGACCACCTTAGGGCACACAAAACATTTAAAATTTGGCATATATTTTATTTAAAAAAGGTGACTATTATCCTAATCGAGATGACAAAAATACTATGTTGGGCAGCTTAAATCAGTTATATAGTTACCTACTTGGTATAATAGTTGCCCACTCAGTAGTTCTGTCACTCATTTAGAATTTTCACTGCTAACTTAATTTATATATCTCCCACAATTGTAGTCGCTTGTTTTACGTATTTTTCGTAATCCACAGTTTATCGCCCATTTAGTTATTTTGTCGCCCAAAAAATAAACCGCTGCCAGGTTTAGTATTTAAGTATCCCATTAATTCTTTTTAGTCACCCAAATAATTAATTCACTCTCTTTATTATATTAACCTCTTTAGGCGCCTCTCCTTCTCTAATACACTGATGATGTATCAATCTATCCGCTTGGTCGTCCGCTTCGTCCGCTTGAGGGGCGGGGTTTATCTTCTTTTTCCGCTCAACATCTACTGCTTCCGCTTCGTGAGCGGTCTTGTATTCGATGCGGACGCCTAAAGCTACGAAAAGGGGTTAAAATAATTAAATTATTCATTGAAACCTTATTTTAATGTTTAATTCGCACGTAAATTTAAGAATTGTTTTTTTTTTCATTTCAAATATGAGAACGCAATCCGGATAGAAAAAAAAATTAAACAGCGTCAATTATGCATTGTTCTGAATCCAATGTAGTTAAAAAAACACCTTTATTATGGAAATTACATAAGAAATTTTTTTTTCAAGATTATCTGTAGAGGTATTGAGTTGACGCTTACTATACTCAATAGCAACTGCTGACATTAAATATGACAACTTTTAGTTTAGTGTAGTTACAAAATTAAAAAAAACTTACTTACGACGCGCTTTTTCTAGACCAAAAAATAAAAATCAGTGGTAAAAATTTTAATACTATTTTGGAAATTTACTTACAGCCTTTACTCCAAAATCCACTGGACTCGGTGTCTTCGTCGCTTTCGGAGTTTAAGTCCGAATCGTCGGTGTCGAAGTCACTGTAAAAAAATTACCCAATAAATTGTAAATGCCATAATGATTAAGATAATTAAAATAATTGAAAAAAATACTAGAAAAAATCGACTCACCCGTAGCAGCTCAGACGGGATGAGTCAATTTTTTCTAGTATTTTAATTTTATGAATATTTTAATAAATAGCATTGTGAATGTCTAAAATAAAATAAAAAGTTAAATAATGCCATAATAATGTTAAATAACCGGCCAAGTGCGAGTCGGCCTCGCGCACGAAGAGTTCCGAACCCAAAAAAGGCAAAAAATCACGTTTGTTGTTTGGGAGTCCAATTTAAATAGTAGTTTATGATACAAGGTTGGTAAGGAGGTTTTTAAAACGAGTTGACGTTTTATAAGCCCGAGTCACGAGTTTTAAAAAACCTTAACAACCGTATGCCATACTACGTTTTTCAATACATTTGCGAGAAAACATTGTAGGTACTGCTGAAATTGTAATTTATACATATAATAAAACTGTAAATTCTAAATATTTGTGCGCGAATTACGCACAAACCGCTAAACGAATTTTGATGGATTTTTCACAATTTAGTAGATTGAGGACCAACTTAAAATCTAAGCAATGTTTAACCAAATTCAGGTGGGTGGAACCAGGGAAACAGCTTGAACTCTCCGTAGTACTAGCTTTCATACACTAAAGGGGTCATTTTAAACTGGTTGCAATATTTTTCTACTGTCCACGCGGATGAAGTCGCGGGCGGAAGCTAGTAGAAATTAAAAAAAACGTTCGTAAACAAAAACGCACGGCGCCGGCGTGCGGTAAAATCAACTTTCCGCACGCTGTACTACTCCGTAAACAAAAACGCACGGCGTGCGGTAAAATCAACTTTCCGCACGCTCGACTGTCATCGTAAACTTACATTTTCGAGCAACTGTATTGAAAAAAATATTTTACTCTGTTTTTAGTATTTGTTGTTATAGCGCAACAGAAATACATCATCTGTGAAAATTTCAACTGTCTAGCTATCACGGTTCATGAGATACAGCCTGGTGACAGACAGACAGACAGACGGACAGTGGAGTCTTAGCAATGGGGTCCCGTTTTTACCCTTTGGGTACGGAAATCTAATAAAAATGAAATGGGAGATAAACTCATAAAATAACTAAGTACTTAGTCCGGCCACATTCATGACGGAATTCCGAAAGGAATATCGATAATGTAGGAAATTCCGCACGGAAAAATCCCGCATGTGTGTGGTAGGTCCATAGATTTGTATGGATTAGCTTACGAAACGGAATTCCGTTTGTGTGTGGCCAATCTAACTCTCTTTTCGTAAATTTTTCGTAATTTACGACAGGCATACACACTGCATCATACAACAAGCACATAATATCTTGTCCATCAGCCATTTTTTATGTCCCCACTGCTGGGGCACAGACCTTCCTTATGGGTAGTAAGGAGGATGGGCCATAACCCACCACGCGGGCCCAATGCGGATTGGTGGGTGTTAACGACTGCAAATGCAGCCGGGACCAACGGCTTAACGTGCCTTCCGAAGCACGGAGGAGCTCGAGATAATTCACTTTTGGTCACCCATCCCATGACCGACCCTTGCGAACGTTGCTTAACTTCCGCAATCGCTGGGCCAGGCGCTAAACCACTGCGCCACCGAGCTCCTCATATCTTAATCTAGCTAAATCATGAAAGTAATAAATAACGACGTACCTGGACATGTATGAACAATCACTTTCCGCCATCGAGAACGTCCTAGAAGGATTGAATTGGCTCTTTGGTTTCTCTATGGGCTCACACCAGTTAGCGCCACCTAGCGAAACAAAACAAAACTGAGGATTTCATACTGTACAGTCTGTTTATCCATTAGTCCTATTTAAGGCTGACTTTTCAATCCTCAGATAACAGATATCAGTCAGTTTAAATATTAACCAAATCTAATAAAAGTCATTCAAAAATGTGACAGACAAATGACTGACAAGCATTTTCAATTTGGCAGTATGATACGCTATCAAACGGATAAAGCTCTATCTAGGCATTGAAAAATCAGCCCATAGTAAACAGCTTTAGACAGTTGTCTAACGTCTTTTGAACTTAAATCTTTATTAAAAAATAAATTGTCACTAATAAATTAGAGATTTCATTCGTAATCTATGTATGAAAAACCATCATCATCTCCCTACCCATATCCCAATTTATTTGGGGTCGGTGCAGTGCGTCCTTCTCTTACATTCCTTCCTGTCACTCGTCATCTCCTCATCCACTCCCTTCACATTCATATCATTCCGCACACAATCCATCCATATTTTCTGCGGTCTTCCTCTTACTTTCCAGCCCTCAACATCCATATCCACTCTTCTAGTAACATGCCTTTCATCTCTTCTCATAACATGCCCAAACCATGTATGTATGGAAACCATTTGCTGTATTTCATAATTGACTAGCGGTTTCCCGCGACTTCGTCTGCGTGGAAGGTTTTTTTCTACAACACTTTTTTTCGGAATTTGTTTGTTTTTTTGTTTATTTTATTGGAAAACCAACAGCAACAATAATACCTACTATAAGCTACAATATGTTAAACAGAAAGCCAATTACAGGTTTTCATTTATAGCAATTAATTAATACAATAGGGGTGTGAACAATATGTATGGAAGAAAGAAAGGAAGGAAGGGTTCACCCTATATACAAAGTGTATGTAAACTCTCACGATGATCGGTTCAGTAGTTAAGACGTGAAGGCGTAACAAACAAACAAACGGACTAACACATTTATAATATTAGCACAGAATAGATAGTAGTCCTAGCGTACAGAAGTTGCACTCCGCAAAATGGTTTAAATAAATTGCGACTCTTGCTCCGACATAATAAAGTGCAATTCAGGTCGCACAGCGCTCCCTTCGCTCCAAAACATTCACTTAGTAGTTGCCTCTCTTTCTATAGCGTAGGTCTTATCTTTTTTGATGTATGAAATTTGTCCTCTCAGAGGACGCCGAGCGCTTCAGACTCGCTTGCGGAGAGACAGAGCCCTGATATTAGTAAGGAAGTAAGGATTGAGTTTTTGAGTAGAGTTGAATTTTTTGGTAAAAATCTTACCGGAAGCTGAGGTACAGAAGGTGAGGTTGGATGGCAGAGGCTCCATTAACTCATCATATTCGTCCTCTTCAGGAATCGTGGACGCCATATCGTTACTCCACGTGCCTATTTCGAAACCCTGGTATGATGGAAAAATAGAAAAACATTTACTAGCAACAAACACAACAATAGAAACATAATATAATAACAAATAATAATAATAATAAATGCTTGGACAATTTCACACAGCGCCATCTAGCCCCAAACTAAGCAAAGCTTGTAATATGGGTGCTAGACAACTGATATACTACTTATATACTTTTTTAAATATATACTTATTATACACATAGTACACCCAGACCCGTCACAGAAATTAAAATTCATCATTTCAATTTCTGCCCGGCCGGGAATCGAACCCGGTACCTCTTGCGTGGTAGGCGGCATGTTGACCACTGCACCATACAGGTCGTATAATTGAAAAAATACTAGAAAAAATCGACTCACCCGTAGCAGCTCAGACGGGACTCGAACGAGTCTTAGGATTCCGGCCCAATGCACTAACTGCTACGGGTGAGGCGATTTTTTCTAGGATTTTTTCAATTATATTAAGTTACTTAATATATAAAAATAGCATTGTGAATGCTAAAATCTAAAAATTCAATATAAATAGAAAACAGTCTAAGAAAATACCATATTTAAAAGTCAATCAATTTAATAAGAATACACCAGTTTAAAAATCAAATACTGTATGGTCTGGTAACCATACATAGGGATTGTTTCCGATGATACCGGAAGTAGTCCGTGTTTATTAAAATATTTTACTTACGCATGTTGTGCTTACATCTAGTAGGTTTAAATGTAGTGTAGTAAGTCATAAATGTTTTTTCAAAAGCTTATGTGATCATTGTAAACCAGTTTTGTGAGCCTAGTAAAAAAAAAAAAATGATAATGATATTTGCTAGATAATTCCGAAATATCCCGATCGCGGTCAATGTGGTGGAAAATGATACGATGTTGTTTCCATGAGTTATTTATTGCAACTGTTTTTTTTTTTTTTTTTTCACGAAACCAACAGCGTTACATATAAAATTTTTACGCTAAATAGTTATACAATTAAGGCCAATAACAGGTTTCCATTATAATTGTAAAATTAGAAACCGAACAAACAAAAGAAACAAATCGAACCTAAAGGGTACCATTATAAAATCTGTGTCTAAAGTAAAGTATAACTACTTACATCATACTAAATAATTACTAAATCGCAAAGAATGAAAAAAAAATTGCATAATGAATACTAAATTCTCACCAACTTAAGGCGAGGCCAGTTCACGAAATTTACTCTTCCACTATGTCTTTAGAATAAGGTTGAATATCGCATAACTTTAATTGACGCTTCGCCAGAAATTTGACGAATTTTAGTACATTTTTATTGATTTCTGAAATACTGGATCATTTGTTAAAAATGTACTCGGTTATTGTGTTAGATCGATAAAAAAGCTATCCTTTTTGCATAAAAAATCATATCACTGTCGTTGAAAATTACGAAATCTGACGATTTGAAATTTATTTTTATAAGTTTTTATGGTGTTAATCAGGATTTTTTTACAGAGTTACCATGCCATTTTTCAATATTCTGTTCGGTTACTATGCTTCTTTGTTTCTTTTTCAGTCTACAGTAATTTTTGTGAAGTAGAATTTTACATCAGTTCTTCACATTGGAAGTTCAAAAATCAGACTTTTCATCAGATCGTGAACTGGCCTCGCCTTAACAACAAATTTAATAACAATCGAACTGAAATTCTGATATACCTATATGCAACTACACCTTTTAAATTTGGAATGATTTTAAATTAAATTCTACACATAAATACATAGAGAGGTACAGTCAACAGCGCGCTAGACCTTGCAAAAACTGACAATCTCCAAATTAATTTTGAACCTTAATTTCCTCGTATTTAAGTACAAAATGATTGAAAACTGAGATTACCCTGTTATTATTAAAAAAAAATATTTGTAAACATAATAACAATCTTACAAATATAAGGTAGGTCCGTACATTACTATTACATATTTATTTTGTTACTAGGGGCCCGTATCACAAAGACCGATTAAGAACAAAAAAATATATATATATTCTGTTCCATTTTTAAATAAAACAGAATCATATATTGCGAAACAGGCACCCAATATAATTTTATTTTGTTATGTTATGATATGCACGGATTATGCCAAACAGTAACCAAACCCCAACAAAATAAATCATTAAATTATCAAGACAGATCGCTAACTAAGTGAGGCAAGTACAGATTTTTTAAAAGCAGTTTTGGATAAGTGAAAAACATCATATTCACCAAAATTTTCATTATATATTTTAACAAGTCGTGTCGGTGGACTATTCCTAGCGTAATTAGTGGAGCATGATGGTATACTGAATAAGGGAGTGTGTCGCGTCCGTGATACCTTCCACCAGACTCGTGCAATCGAAACGATTGTTTACAATGTCATGCAGGAGGCACATGTCAAGCAGCCTGCGTCTATTTACTTACTTCTAGGCTAATAATATTGAAATTTTTACAAGACTCATAATAAGAATTATACGATTGCGAAAACGATAATTGATGTGTTTGATAAAAAAAAATGAATCTTTTCTATACGATTTATATAGCAGCGCGCAGGCCGCGTTCTGCTTACTTTGCTAAATAACGAAACATACAAAAATGTACGGGTTTGCTCGTACAAATACAAGAATTGATTGATAATAAGTAATTGTAATTTTGTAAACATATCTTTAATAGGCTAGTTGACAAAATTTCAATAACTGCTTAATATTTTAGCTTATTAGGCATTTTATCGAAAAAAAAGGTTTATTTATTTTTAATCGAGCGTTTACATTATAAATTTCGCGTTTTAAAAAAACAATTTTAAATTGGTTCCAAAACGCACAAGACTGTCATGGCGTCTTGAATGACGTCACGCCGTGCAAAACAAACTAAAGAGCGATCGTGTCTTCGTACGTTATAGCTAGTTTTTATCGTTTAAAAATGAATTTCTCATATTATAAGTACTGTATAGTGCCCCAGTGTGATAGCACGACTATAAAAACGCCAAACCAGTTATTTATATATGTTCCAAACAATGGAGAAATACGGAAAAAGTGGCTAAAACTTGCGTTCGGTTGTGGTTAGGTTGCACTCGGAGTGTAGGTTTGGAACGCGCCTCCGGTAGTGATACTCGAAACGTCAAAGACAAGATTGGAGTTTCGCACGGCGTGACGTAACGCTTTCTGATTGGTGTTCACTGTCACGTGACTAAAGGTTTCATTTTACGAAATTTATTTTTAAAAAATATTATTAATCTTTAACGCTTTTAATAATTAAAATTGTTTGTTATTTTCTCCATAATATAATTAATCATTATAAACCCCTATCCATTATATTTATTCTTAATGGAAACAAGCCTATTGCCAGTTTCATTTTGGATTTAGTATAACTGTTAACTTATTCTGTGAATTTAATTAAGTTCAGTTTATTTTGTATGTTCTAATTATTAGTGGAAACTATACTGATTACTGTTTTATATTGTTTGGTAAAAACTAAATGTACAGTAAAATTGTTCGTTTCTTATTATATATTTTTTTTATTATATATTTTTTTTTAATGAATTTAAGAATGAATTGTATCTGTTTGACATTTATTTTGAATTTATTTAAGTAATTTAATCATTAAGGCGGTTGTATGACCGAAAGTGGCGCCCTCAGATGTTTTTATTTAATAAGTTATTAATAGAAAAAGATTTTAATAATGTTTATCGTGGAGATTTTTGGGCCCATGGTCTAGTATTTTTAGAAGGTATCACTACATACCCTCGTAGTCATTCGTAGAAGTAGATAGCAAATGTGTCAAAAGCGGCCACTTTTAGCAGTTTTGCTATCTACTTCTACGAATGACTACGAGGGAATGTAACGATACCGTCTAAAAATACTGGACTGTGGGCCCTAAAATCTCCACGTTAACATTTTTAAAATTGTGTATTAGAATTATAATATTAAATATAATTCACCGCGGCGCCACTTTCGCTCAGGGTACCACCTTAATGTACCTAGTGTCCTATATTCAACACAATGTATATTGTATGGAATAAATGAATTGAATTGAAAAACACACAAAGTCAGTGACAAATAATGGTCATAGCATAGGTTAGGTCACCAAAAAAATTGCAAAAAGATAATTTAAATTCTATCCCTTGTAGCATAAAGTCTAAATTGAAACTTACGCTCTCAGCGTCCTCCTTTTCCTGTAGAATGTCGTTTATCGTTTTCTCTCTCGGCGGTTCTTCTGGTTTCTTCTCGATATCTTCTGTCTCTATCTCCTCCTTCTCTCTATTAGAAAAAGAAAGACATAAACCTCTTAAACAGGCTTTGAGGTATGGCTTGGCAGCAAACGTGGAATTTTAAACCGATAGATTATTAATAAAAATCAACAAAAAAAATACATACTGACAAAATAGTGTTGATTATAAGAATCCATATGAAAGTAATTAAAAAAAATGTTATGGACACATTATTGTAAAAACCTAATTTGCTTAGATAAACGAAAATTAATTTTGCGCGCAATATATATAGGCCGCGCATTGTAAAATGTAAAAAAAATATAAAAAAATAAAAATAAAAATATTTTTATTCCTTTAACTTAACAATAATTAAAACACAAAAAAGTGATTGATTCTACCTCTTAGGTGACGTCACTATTCTGTGACATCTGTGACGTCACATTTCACACATAATGGATGGTGTGAAATTATTATTAAATACAATTGACGACCTCCGTGGTCGAGTGGTTTGCACGCCGGTTTTCAAGGCGTCACCCAGGGGGTATCACTCCGCGCATATTAGCCTACTGCTCGCGGCCCACTCCAAAAGGGCCATTGTCGAGGGATATCACCGCGCCGACCGAAACGCGCGGCCGCGGCGCGTGCAAGCGACGAGAGCGCAGCGCGTGAACGTCACCAACGAAACGAGTCAGTCAAGCGCCGAATGCGAAACTGCATGCACTTCGTTTTTGATACTTAATTACTAACGTACCTACCTACTTACCAAAGTTTATTGTATTTTTTGTATACATATTTACATACTTAGTTGTATCGAAGTTCGAAATATGGCACCAGTAAAGAAAAAAGCTAAAAAATACTATTTTTTTTCACCCATCCCATAACCGACCCTTGTAAAAGTTGCTTAACCTCCGCAATCGTTGGGCCAGGAACTATACCACTGCGCCATCGAGCTTCTCTAACTACTTAGAAATACTTATTATTTATGCTCTTTAAATATGCTCAGCTCACCTATTAGGTAGATTTATTTTATTTTATAAGTAGGTACCTATTAGTAATTTCATTGTTTATTCATGGGCATAACGAATGTTTTCTATGATATCAGTAACTAGCGAGTAGCAACCCCGAAATGTGTTGGTTGAGACAGAGCTATGCGACAGAAAGAGACGCCTCTCTTTCTTCTTCGTAGGTGCATATAATTTTATCCACGCAGCGTTGTGCAGTTTGAAATTGTACTTTATTGCCGTGCAGCGAGAGTAGCTTATTATTTGATGGTCCTCGCGGGGACCGACTTCTGTACGTTAGTACTATTATATATTCTGTGGCGTCACCATCTCTTGAGGTCCCGGGTTCGATCCCCGGCTGGGTCAATGTAGAAAATTAACTTTTCAATATTGTCTCCGGTCTGGGTGTTTGTGATACCACCGTTGTCTCTGATTTCCATAACACAAGTGCTTTAGCTACTTACTTTGGAATCGGAGCAATGTATGTGATGTTGTCAAATATTTATACTTATTTATAAAAAAAAATAAAAAAAAATACACTTACTCTATTTCTTTTTCCCCGTTCTCCTTTTTGGTGTCGTCTTCGTCTTTCCTCTTTTCACACTTTTCTGAATCAGCACTAAGTACCTGCAAAATATATACATAAGTTAGTACTTATCAAAAGAAAATAGGGGTTCACTGTATTGTTTTCCATACAAACGAGCTAATTTCTGAAAGCTTTTTTTCATACTTATACCAAAAAATTCTTAATACCAAATAATGGTAGATAGGGTCCATCAAACTGAACAACTAAAAGAAATCAGCTGTTTCATACAAAAATTAATAACAAAAATATAAAAATGTGATACAGCTGTTTTTTTTGCGATTTCAGAGTTGGTCCCATAGTAAAAGTTGTTCAGTTTGATGGTCTCTTTCTTATTGACTATATTCAGCATTACGGGTTTTTTGTTACATCCTGTATAATAAATTGATTTGATTTTGAACTTACACCCTGTATAATAAATTCATTTGATTTTGAACTTACACCTTGTATAATAAATTGTTTTGATTTTGAACTTACACCCTGTATAATAAATTGTTTTGATTTTGAAAAATTTTCGACCTGTGTTTTAAGAAAGTTGTTCAGTTTCATGGGCTGAATACATCCTGAAAGTCATCCGTGTTATTACAAAAGATTTTTAAACACTGGTTTAAATGTGATGCCGTCTCTTTTAAACAATATTGTCAAAAAAGTGACAGCATCACATTTAAACAGGTGTTTAGCTAAACAGTGATAAAAAAAATATTTTGTAATAACACGGGACGTGTTTAGTTAAACAGTGTTCAAAAATCTTTTGTAATAACTCGGGACGTGTTTAGTTAAACAGTGTTTAAAAATATTTTGTAATAACACAGCATGTGTTTTAATCATCCTATAGTTTATGTTTTGAACGTGCTTTACCCGCCCGCCGTAACCTATGTGGCACCGCCCCGACTGGACACAATCACCTGCTGCGCCCGGCTATTCCGACGACGCTGGTGTACGTGTCCCGCCTGCATTACTCCACTAAACCAGAAGATCTCGTGGAGTACATCCGAATCAAGTCCAAATATACTCTGAGGGTTCAACGGTTGGAGTCTCGCCACAATGTGAACTTCAACTCATTCGTGGTGAGGGCACCGACCGAACATCTGAAGACCTTCATGAATGAAGATTTTTGGCCGAAGGGTGTCCTGTTCCGTCGATTCCGCGGCCGGTTACCGGACACTGCGTTGCGCAACACGTCGCCGTCAATACGTGATAAAGTGTAAATATAAGATTGTTTTATATTACGTATGTATGTTAGTCTTTAAGGTATTTATTGTATGGGCCATTGATGCCTGAAATAAATGGTTAAATAAATAAATAAAAAATAAATTACCTCAGCTAGACTCCACCCGAAGTCCAGAGGCGGCCATTGAAACCCGGGGCAGGTGTCTTGTATGTTGGCCACGCCCAGGCCCACCTCTATGGCCACCGCGCGACGGATCTCATCCGCTATTAGGAGCGCGTTTATCCTGTTGACAAATTACTTAATTTTTCAACACACTTGCTCGTAAAGTGAGCCCTAATACATCGCTTTTAGAGCCATAAACTGAGCTATAACAAACGCGTGCAATAATACAAAGTATTATAAAATGCAGTAAAGCAATGCATAATTTTAATACCATATATCATTGTATGGAACGAGAAAATTTGTTTACCTTTTCCTCTTTTTGGATAAATTGTGAGGGTCTATACTTATTTGACATTTTTATTAGAAAAATGAGCACCTGATTTATCTATCAACTTACAAATCAATGCAGAGATGCACAATCTTTTATATTTATGAGACTGTGAAGTGAGCATGTTTGTATCAAAATAACGGTGTAGGCGGTTAGATATGTGAGTGTCAATGTTTCAAGCATCATATTATTATCTCAAAAACTATTAGACATACAGCTTGACCATAAAGAGTTGACTAAAATTGAGGGCGCCACTTTCTATGTAAACACGTCAAAATCACGAATAATTTGGCAACACTGACTATATTTTGTACTGAAAATTTTTAGTTCCATTTTATTTAATTTCATTTCTTTTTGGCCATACGGAGCTGTGGCACAGAATATATAATAGTACTAACGTACAGAAGTCCGACCCCGCGAGGACCATCAAATAATAAGCTACTCTCGCTGCACGGCAATAAAGTACAATTTCAAACTGCACAACGCTGCGTGGATAAAATTATATGCACCTACGAAGAAGAAAGAGAGGCGTCTCTTTCTGTCGCATAGCTCTGTCTCAACCGACACATTTCGGGGTTGCTACTCGCTAGTTACTGATATCATAGAAAACATTCGTTATGCCCATGAATAAACAATGAAATTACTATAATAGGTACCTACTTATAAAATAAAATAAATCTACCTAATAGGTGAGCTGAGCATATTTAAAGAGCATAAATAATAAGTATTTCTTAGTAGTTAGAGAAGCTCGATGGCGCAGTGGTATAGCGCCTGGCCCAACGATTGCGGAGGTTAAGCAACTTTTGCAAGGGTCAGTTATGGGGTGGGTGAAAAAAAATAGTATTTTTTAGCTTTTTTCTTTACTGGTGCCATATTTCGAACTTCGATACAACTAAGTATGTAAATATGTATACAAAAAATACAATAAACTTTGGTAGGTAGGTAGGTACGTTAGTAATTAAGTATCAAAAACGAAGTGCATGCAGTTTCGCATTCGGCGCTTGACTGACTCGTTTCGTTGGTGACGTTCACGCGCTGCGCTCTCGTCGCTTGCACACGCCGCGCGTTTCGGTCGGCGCGGTGATATCCCTCGACAATGGCCCTCTTGGAGTGGGCCGCGAGCAGTAGGCTAATATAAAAGTTTAAGCGCGGAGTTATACCCCCCTGGCTGTGGGTTGGCTTTAATGTTTGAATTTAATATAGTACACTTTTAAAATGATATTGGCAACTAATGTCAAAAGCGCATAGTTTTTGAATAATCAGTTTTTGCAGTTTTTCACGTATAACGGAGCTAGTAAAACTTTTTTGCTTACAAAACATAGTTCCACACTCTCCTAAGGGGTCCAAATAACACACTAAAAATGCAGCTACACATCGCATTTTGCGTTTTTAGAAAAAACATTTGTAAGATTTTACTGGCCTAATAGTGGTTGGCCTTCACCTCACCTGATGTTAAGCCAGGGGGGTATCACTCCGCGCTTAAACTTTTATATTAGCCTACTGCTCGCGGCCCACTCCAAGAGGGCCATTGTCGAGGGATATCACCGCGCCGACCGAAACGCGCGGCCGCGGCGTGTGCAAGCGACGAGAGCGCAGCGCGTGAACGTCACCAACGAAACGAGGCAGTCAAGCGCCGAATGCGAAACTGCATGCACTTCGTTTTTGATACTTAATTACTAACGTACCTACCTACCTACCAAAGTTTATTGTATTTTTTGTATACATATTTACATACTTAGTTGTATCGAAGTTCGAAATATGGCACCAGTAAAGAAAAAAGCTAAAAAATACTCTTTTTTTTCACCCATCCCGAACCCTTGCAAAAGTTGCTTAACCTCCGCAATCGTTGGGCCAGGCGCTATACCACTGCGCCATCGAGCTTCTCTAACTACTTAGAAATACTTATTATTTATGCTCTTTAAATATGCTCAGCTCACCTATTAGGTAGATTTATTTTATTTTATAAGTATGTACCTATTAGTAATTTCATTGTTTATTCATGGGCATACCTAACGAATGTTTTCTATGATATCAGTAACTAGCGAGTAGCAACCCCGAAATGTGTCGGTTGAGACAGAGCTATGCGACAGAAAGAGACGCCTCTCTTTCTTCTTCGTAGGTGCATATAATTTTATCCACGCAGCGTTGTGCAGTTTGAAATTGTACTTTATTGCCGTGCAGCGAGAGTAGCTTATTATTTGATGGTCCTCGCGGGGTCGGACTTCTGTACGTTAGTACTATTATATATTCTGTGGTTAAGTGACGTTAAGGCCGAAGGAAGGTGGAAGCGCACTAAACCCGGAATCCTCATCACTGAGGAACTGGCTATTTTACCTCTAACTGCCGGAACACAACAATTATTAAATTGTTGTTATGTGGTCAGACTTAGGTAAGATGGTGGTAGCTAGCCAGGCGGACTTGAAACAAGTCCTACCACCAACCAAACCGAGTACAAATTGTCCCTCCCCTGGGAATCGAACCCGGAGAACCTGCGTCTTACACGGGTGGGCGAACGACTAGACCACAGAGGCGGTTTAATAAATGTTATGTTATGACAAATGACAATTTGATTTGAGGCCATAGGATCAGTTTCTAATCGAAGCAGTCTGCTTTGGCGATTAAATAACTTATTTTATTTATTTTTAAATTTGATATTTTTGCATTCACAATGCTATCTTCACAATACTAAATAATATACTAGAAAAAATACGACTCGCACCAGATCAGCAGATCGTATTGTGTAAAAATAGCATTGTGAATGCAAAAAACTCAAATTTAAAAATTATATAGCTATTTCATCTTAATCGATTGCCAAATATCTGGAAAGATATTTCAATTGAATGTCGAGGTAATTCCTCACATTGGTGATTCACAAGAAATTCGGCGATGTCACTAGTGACTCGGTAGCTCAGCGGTCAGAGCATTGGACCGGATATCCAAAGGTCGCGGGTTCGATTCCCGTCTGAGTATTGATCTGGTGCGAGTCGTATTTTTTCTAGTATATTATTTAGTTATTTTATTTATATATATTTTCTTTTTTTAACTTACCGATATAAAACGCAAGGTAGCGCCACAGTAGCGAACCACAGCGGTGCAGCGAACGGATGCACCTTGCACAGCTCCGGTACCAGGATCTGTTTCTGGTCGAGGCGGTCTCTTTTCGCGCGTCGCGTGCGTTCCGACGATACGGGGAGGGCTACGCCTTTCCTATTCACGTATCTGTTGACGAGACAAATTGCATCCTACTAAAATACATAAAATTGTTAACAGCAAAGTTGATTGTCCATTGTTGCTTTCGAGGATTCGTTTTAGTACACCCTTTAGGCTTCGAACGTTCCACTGTATATTCCCCATTTTCACTCAAGTGTAACAACAGTCATTTGGGTTCGAATAGTCCACTGAACCGTATATGTAAATCTTATAATAATCTAGTTAAGTTAGACAATAGTGTTGACATATTTGACAGTAGTTCGTTGACTTTTAAAAAGAAAATTCTCAATTCAATTAAATGTTAAATTAATTATATAATAATTGTGTATTGAATATCAGATTTTAATTGCTACCATTCTATTTAGTTCTGCTTTTAAGTAATTTTATATTTTAAATGTTATCGCTCTAATTTATATAATTCAATTGATTGTTTCTATTATTGTATTATTCATTAAGGGGGGCTCCCATACAACAAACGTGTTTTTTTTCCGTTTTTTGGTACGGAACCCTTCGTGCGCGAGTCCGACTCGCACTTGGCCGGTTTTTTAAAGTGTAATAAAGATTATTAGTGATGCAATTTAGTGACTTAAGAGTGTGTATCTTAAGTGTCATAAGTGTCCAAGTACATACTCACCTAGGTGTCAATAAGTTGAGTCTCGCGCTAGTATGGTCCACGTCTAGTAAAGGTTGTTGCGCTTGAGTCAACTTAGCGCCGTATTTGTGCAAGTAATACGCGCGGAAACTGGAGTGTGCGGCCGACGGAAATGCGGAATCCGGCGTTAGGTTCCCGCAGATTTCCGCCACTAGGAAGAACTGGGGAAAAAGTATATACTATATCAGCGGAAATAGCGTAAATCGTACGTCATTATACAGGGTGTTTGGTAATAGCTTTATAAAGCCGAATATGGTAGATAGGGACCATCAAACTGAACAACTTTTACTATGGAACCAACTCTGAAATCGCAAAAAAGCAGCAACTATACAGCGTAAAATTTTAATTATTTTGTTCTCGCAGTGGGGTGGTTCCACTCATGGTTACAAGCAACTTTTACTATGGGGCCAACTCTCCTCCTCGCAAAAAAAATTTGCTGTTCCATACAAAAGTGCAGTACCTACTCAACCTTAATGTATGGAACAGCTGTTTTTTTTTGCGAGGAGAGTTGGCCCCATAGTAAAAGTTGCTTGTAATCATGAGTGGAACCACCCCACGGCGGGGACCAAATGATTAAAATTTCAGCGTGTATGAATTATAGTACAGTCAAGAGCATGAACACGTAAGTGAATTGATTGCGGGATTTATCGTCAAAGCAAGTCAATTACACAGCGTTAGGACTTGGTAGTTTTGCAGTTAGGGTTGCCACATGACACTACTTGATTTAAGAGTTACCAGCATAAAAAATACGGGTTTTAGATTTTATATGGAAAACAATTAAAACAGCTGATTGACAACCTGCGTGGTGCAGTGGTCATCATGCCGGTCTACCACGCAGAGGTCCCGGGTTCGATTCCCGGCCGGGCAGAAATTGAAATGATGAATTTTAATTTATGTGACAGGTCTGGGTGTTATTATGTATAATACGTATATATTTAAAAAGTATATAAGTAGTATATCAGTTGTCTAGCACCCATATTACAAGCTTTGCTGAGTTTGGGGCTAGATGGCGCTGGGTGAAATTGTCCAAGCGTTATATATATATAAAGCTGTTTTTATGAAGATAATTTAGACCACAGATTCTTCTACCCCGTATTTTAAATAAATAAAATAATTAAACAAATAAAATAAGTTTATTTTTCTTTTAACCCTATTACAATTTTAGAAATAAGTTGGTGTCCCCATTTAAGCTGAAAGCCGATTTAGTTTTCGCAATTACGGGTTTCTGTATTATCTTAGCCTGAAAAACGGGGTAACCCGTAAAATACGGGGCATCTGGCAACCCTATTTGCAGTTGGCTACATTTTTTAATCTCTAGGGGGGGGGCAGCTGCCCCTCCCTGCACCCCCTTGGCGACGCCCTTGGTCATATCATAGCACCAACCTGCGGTTGATCCTGATTCCTGTACCAGGGCGTAACAACAGCTTCCTTATACTTCTCCGCGTCAAATACAAACACTTCATCAGGCTTCAGTATGGGGTTCTCCATCTCTTTCGCGCGACCGTCCTTCTCTTCCTGTTTCTCTACCTACAACAAAATAGGGTTGAGAAATAATTGGAAAATTGCTTTAACCGTAGTTGCTTTTAATTAAGACAGTTGTTAACGCATCACGTCGTTCATTCGGCAGTCCTTTCGGTCGCCGCTCACCGCTTCGTTCCAAGAAAGAAGATTCATTCGCTGGGCTCGGCCATTTTGCCTGCGACCCCATCATAAACGGACGAATAGTCAGTTCTTTTTAATTAATTCACAATTGTATACCTATATTTAGAGAAACCAGTAAACAACATATTGTAACCAAATTCTATCTATTCATTGCCGTCGTCCTGCGCCCAGTGAAGCCTCACCAACAGTAGTTTAACTTAAAATTTACTTACTATTACTGTATTTTTTAAATTATGTTAACAGCTTGACCATAAAGAATTGAGGGCGCCACTTTCTATGCAAAAGTCGAAATCACGAATAACTTTGCAACACTAACTATATTTTGAACTGAAAAAATTTAGTTCTTTTTTATTTAATTTCTTCTTACTCTTTTTGGCCAAGCTGTATCGCTAGTATCTCTAGTTAAGAATTCTCTTCCATCTGTTGATGTCAGCTCTAAAACAACTACTATATTCTAATTTAAACCTTATACCTATCACAATAAAGTTCAAAATTAGCTTTTCATCAGTCAACTAAATAAGTCTAAAATCAAAATTTCCAGTATCAAGTAAAAACGACTACTTAACTCTTATTTAAACCTTATACTTAACTAAATAAAGTATAAAGTTACCTTTTCTAGTATCTCTAGTTCACAATTCTCCTCAGTTTGTTGATATGTCAGCTCTTAAAACGACCACTCTATTTTAATTTTAACCTTATACCTATCACAATAAAGTTCAAAATTAGCTTTTCATTAGTTAACTAAATAAAGTCTAAAATCACCTTTTCCAGTATCACTAGTTCGGAATTATTCTCCGTCTGTTGTCAGCTGTAAAAACGACTACTTAACTCTTATTTAAACCTTATACTTCACTAAATAAAGTATAAAGATACCTTTTCTAGTATCTCTAGTTCACAATTCTCCTCAGTCTGTAGTCAGCCCTAAAACGACTACTTTATTCTATTTTAAACCTTATAACTAGCTTCATAAAGTCCAAAATTACCTTTTCATCAGGCTCCTCAAATTCCTCTTCATCTTGGTTCCATAGAACAGGTTTCTCCAATTCAGAATGTTTTTTCTCTTCAGTGTGTTGGTAAATGAGTTCTAGGAACGACCAATCTATGTCGGTTTTGATGGAGCCATCTTCTAGTGTTGCTAGAATATAAAAAAAATAAGTTGCCAGCGCAAAAAGTTGGATTAAGGTAGCTAGGACCAAAATAAGTATTGTTCCGGAGTTGCCAAGACAAAACAATAAGTTTTATGGACCAATCAGTCACGTTCACGTCTCAGTCACGTAAAGCAAGTGTTTTTTTTTTATTTATTTATTATCAGAAACAGTGTAATACATTTTTTATTTTACAAAAAAGTACTTTTTAAACCTCTAGAGTTTGAGTATAGTACCTGAGAGATTCGTACACGTAGACAATAAGTGATACCTAAGTGATTGTTAATTTACATATTATGTTAATTAATCTAATTACATAACAATTATATATTAGAAGATCGAGCATGGTTCTGTCAGTAGGAAGCATGAAATTTCATTCTAATAAGGACAGAAAATATTCTTTTAATTTTAATTTTATGTTTTCTTTCGTAATAGCATTACGAAAGAAAACATACATGTTTTGAGTAATGACGCGAGGACGCGACGCGACGTCACGTGATTTACAAAACTTGTATTGAAATTTGACCGACCGTCGACGTAACTGAGACGTGAGGGTTGCCAAGACAAAAATTTATCCTTATTTGTCCCATTTAGTAAACAGCTTTTGACAGTCATCATTTCGATGGCTTAGAGCACACATGTGTTAATTACAAAAAGTTGATTTTTCAGGAGAGCATTTTAAAGTTGAAGCATCATAAAATACAAAACGTACATGATATGGAATTCAAATTACGTTTATTCATAAGACTTATTCTTTAGTTCTACAAATAAGTAAATTTCATAACGCAATTACGTCAAATTGATAACAAAATCAGCTGAAAACCTAGCTAACCCCCCTCACTTAGTACATTTGAACCCTCATATTTAATAATTTGAATGCACGAATGTACTAAGTGGGGCTGGGTTAGTATTCTAATAGAGTAACAGGTACTTATTAAAAGAAAAATGTTAGATATATTTAAGTATTAAATTATTAATTTAAATTTAAAAAATATAGATAAATTTAACAATAAATTATTAAATTATTTATTAATTTTTATTATTAAATACCGACTCAAGATATTTTGTGCAGGTTAGAACATAAAATAATAATAATATTAAATAAAAATAATAATATTAGAAATAAATAAAACATTCTACAACATTTTAATAATTATTAAAAATAGTAGGTAGGTACTCATTAAATCAGTCTTTCTTAAACACTAACAGAAACACTAACAGATTTTTATCATTTGGTTCCCGCAGTGGGGTGGTTCCACTCATGATTACAAGCAACTTTTACTATGGGGCCAACTCTGTGGGTGCGAGAAAAAAATCAGCTGTTCCATACAAAAGCGCAATACCTACTCGACCTAAATGTATGGAACAGCTGTTTTTTTTCGTATTAACTGCACTTACAACATTTGGATTGTATAATTAATGTAAAATAACATGTCGTAAAAGTACTTAACATTTTTGTGCGTTAAGTAGTACCGCAGGAGGGAATCTTAAAATCACTTATGGAGTTTTCGTAGCAGATTAGTAAAAATAAAGGATTTTAATACTTTTGGACATAACCGAAGCTTACTTAATACAACAGTGACACTGGGTTTTTGATAGAAAGAGATGGAATATCGACACGTGGGTAAGTGCAAACGGTAGAGGACGTCAATTAATACAGTTGTCACTCAAAAAGTAAAAATCGCATTTTTTGTAATTAGTACATGTGTGCTCTAAGCCATCGATTTGTCTTATGAAATCAAATTGTCACTAACATTAGGAATTTCTTTCGTAATCTATGTGTGGTTACCATTTGTTGTATTTTCCGAGGGATAGAAATAAATTCAGACAAAGTCAAGGGGCCGCTCTCGTAATGAATAAAAAAAAAAAACAATGACTCACTTCTAACAGTAGGCACTATATAGTAGTTGTTGTGCGTAGACCCTTCGCTGCACAGCTTCATGCCGCGGCGGCGCACGCGCAACACTTCCGCGAACACGAAGCGCATGAACCTGTACGAAGCAATTCCGGCGTTAGCAGCTTCGATCAAGAATACCCTAGATCCTTAGAATAATAACGCCTAGAATCCTATTGCAGGCACGAAAAACGCGCAAATAAAACTTAGCCATTGGCTAAGTTTGCGTCGGCGTCGAACACTCGCTCCACGCACACTATCACTTCGCCCGACCGAGTGTACACGGGTATGTGTATGTGTTTGTGTGTATGTGTCATGTATTTATGCCACAGTACATATAGTACTAACCTGCGCACTAATCTTGCGCGTCGCGGCGATAGTCTGGCGTCCGCGTCTAACACTCGCTCCACGCACACTATCACTTCGCCCGACCGAGTGTACACGGGTATGTGTATGTGTTTGTGTGTATGTGTCATGTATTTATGTCACAGTACATATAGTACTAACCTGCGCACTAATCTTGCGCGTCGCGGCGATAGTCTCGCGTCCGCGTCTAACACTCGCTCCACGCACACTATCACTTCGCCCGAACGAGTGTACACGGGTATGTGTATGTGTTTGTGTGTATGTGTCATGTATTTATGTCACAGTACATATAGTACTAACCTGCGCACTAATCTTGCGCGTCGCGGCGATAGTCTCGCGTCCGCGTCTAACACTCGCTCCACGCACACTCTCACTTCGCCCGAACGAGTGTACACGGGAAAAGAGGGTATTTGGAGACTAGAACAAATAACATACACTAATACAGGGTGTTACAAAATACCGTAATACCGAATATGGTAGATAGGGACCATCAAACTGAACAACTTTTACTATAGAACCAACTGAAATCACGAAAATAATCAGCTGTCTCATACATTTTGATATTTTCGTTATAGTTTTTTGTATGAAACACCTTTTTTGAGATTACAGAGGGTCCCGTAGTAAAAGTTGTTCTGTTTGATGGTCCGAACAAACGGTTTTCCCATTAGGGCCAGTTTCTATATTATTTTCGCGTGCTGAGGCGCGGCGCATGTAGGTAGGCGTCTCCAGCGAGTATTGTATAATATTGACACAATATTGATGTGATATTGACATGATAATAACATTTGGATACGATAATATTTTTATGCGCAACGGGTTAGTGATTGGCTTAACCTCACCTGATGTTAAATGACGATAAAGCCGGTGGAAGCGCACTACACCCGGCATCCTCACCACTGAGGAACTGGCTATCTTACCTCTAACTGCCGGAACACAACAATTTTAAATTGTTGTTATGGCGTTAGATTTAGGTAAGATAGGCGAACTTGAAATAAGCCATACAAAACCAAACCGATTACAAATGTACTCCCCTCCTGGGAATCGAAACCGGGACACTGCGTCTTACACGGGTGGGCGAACCACTAGACCACAGAGGCGGTTAGACATGGCATTAACATTGGCACAATATTAATGATATTGATAAAATATTGACGCAATATTGATACTCAACGGTCTTCCTGAAGCTATTAGGAGATCACCCAGCAAGTTCTCCTTTAAAAGAAACGTTCACGCTTTTCTTTTAAAAAGTTTGTCCATCAGCCATTTTTGATGTCCCCACTGCTGGGGCACAGGCCTTCCTTATGGGTGGTAAGGAGGACGGCCCATAAACCCACCACGCGGGCCCAATGCGGATTGGTGGGTGTTAACGACTGCAAATGCAGCCGGGACCAACGGTTTAACGTGCCTTCCGAAGCACGGAGGAGCTCGAGATAATAAATTTTTGGTCACCCATCCCATGACCGACCCTTGCGAACGTTGCTTAACCTCCGCAATCGCTGGGCCAGGCGCTAAACCACTGCGCCATCGAGCTCCTCCAATATTAATGATATTGATAAAATATTGACGCAATATTGATACTCACTCCGCGTTATGTTCCTTCGCCATCAGTATCCCTATGGCTTGACTGGCGTGCTGTGGCGCGTGTAAGCGTCTCCCGCGCGTGTTATATCTCTCTGGGAGAGCGCACCATAGTTTGGACACTATGGCGTATAACATGTTGCGTTTTGTTCCTACGGGAAATATTTGTATTTTAACAGCCATAAATTCAAAAGATATATAAAGTTAAAGTGAAAACACTGAAACTTGTATATGTCGTAGGATAATTGTACAAACAGGATTTTTACAAAAAACCTAGTATGATTGTAAAATAAAAGGTTAATTAGAATCTAAGACAGATTTTTGCAATCGTCCGAGTAATGTTCAGGATTTTTACAAAATCCAGCGTATCTTAGGTAAATCGCGAATTACCATCTTTTTGCGCGCGCTGATTGGCAGACGTCAACGTTATGAACTGACGGATGTTCTGATTGGCTAACGGTAAAATATCTGCGTCCATTGTTATTGTTGTGATTATTGTCAAATATTTCGGTAGTGTTTTGTTAATAATATTTGTAAATAAATTGGCAAAAAAAAGGTAGTTTTTCTCTAATAAGTTGGCAACCCTCACCCTTGATGCCAGGCTCAGTGTTGCCCTGCTTAGGCGTATCAATCTCAGCATCTGTACAGTCTATGACTGGCTGGCAGTCTGTGAAGGCCCAAGCTGTCTGTGAGGGAAAAAATAAAAAAAATTAAGACAATCTTAGTGTGGAAAATGCAAATTCTTTAAAATTCTCCATACAAAACGGAAATTTCATATTTAAACCCCTACCGTGTTATTACAAAAGATTTTTAAACACTGTTTAACTAAACACGTGTTTAAATGTGATGCTGTCTCTGTCAAACAATATTGTCAAAAAAGTTTAGTTAAACAGTGTTTAAAAATATTTTGTAATACACGGCTACTGTCTTAATAATTAATAAAGAACACCCGTGAGTGTACTGTATGTATAGTGACAGTTTAAGTTTCCATTGCCCACTCATAATAACAAGCGTATAACACGGAACTGTCAAAATTTGTTTATTTATTAGTAAGGCTTTCGCTTACGGAACTGTCAAAATTTGTTTATTTATTAGTAATGCTTTCGCTTACGGAACTGTCAAAATTTGTTTATTTATTAGTCATGCTTTCGCTTACGGAACTGTCAAAATATGTTTATTTATTAGTCATGCTTTCGCTTACGGAACTGTCAAAATTTATTTATTTATTAGTTAGTAATGTTTCCGCTTACGGAACTGTCAAAATTTGTTTATTTATTAGTCATGCTTTCGCTTACGGAACTGTCAAAATTTATTTATTTATTAGTTAGTAATGTTTCCGCTTACGGAACTGTCAAAATTTGTTTATTTATGAGTCATGCTTTCGCTTACGGAACTGTCAAAATTTGTTTATTTATGAGTCATGCTTTCGCTTACGGAACTGTCAAAATTTGTTTATTTTTGAGTCATGCTTTCGCTTACGGAACTGTCAAAATTTGATTATTTATGAGTCATGCTTTCGCTTACGGAACTGTCAAAATTTGATTATTTATTTGTCATGCTTTCGCTTACGGAACTGTCAAAATTAGTTTATTTATTAGTCATGCTTTCGCTTACGGAACTGTCAAAATATGTTTATTTATTAGTCATGCTTTTCCTTACGGAAATGTCAAAATATGTTTATTTATTAGTCATGCTTTCGCTCACGGAACTGTCAAAATTTGTTTATTTATTAGTAATGCTTTCGCTTACGGAACTGTCAAAATTTGTTTATTTATGAGTCATGCTTTCGCTTACGGAACTGTCAAAATTTGTTTATTTTTGAGTCATGCTTTCGCTTAAGGAACTGTCAAAATTTGATTATTTATGAGTCATGCTTTCGCTTACGGAACTGTCAAAATTTGTTTATTTATGAGATATGCTTTCGCTTACGGAACTGTCAAAATTAGTTTATTTATTAGTCATGCTTTCGCTTACGGAACTGTCAAAATATGTTTATTTATTAGTCATGCTTTTCCTTACGGAAATGTCAAAATATGTTTATTTATTAGTCATGCTTTCGCTTACGGAACTGTCAAAATTTGTTTATTTATTAGTAATGCTTTCGCTTACGGAACTGTCACAATTTTTTTTTATTTCGCTATATCACCCTTATACATCGCGGGTAGATGTTTATTAGTAAGGCAGCTAATATTGACCTTTTTGAAGTAATACTGTCGTCGTTTGGTAGTGCCCGGGCGCGCGGCGTCGCTCGCATCGTTGGTGTCATTGTTGCAGCCTAGACTCGTGTCTAGCTCCGCTGCCTTGAAGTTCTCTTTTCCTACAAATAATGAAAAAAAAAATATCTAATTTTAACTTAAGGCGCTGTGGGTAGTGAAACTAGCGCCGCCACTACCACTACCACCACCTGAAGAAAAGCCATGATGCGTTGTGAGCATGCACTAGTTGGTGCAACCATAACACGACGGACAGGTCGTAAATTGTCGGAACGCGTACAACTTTACCATGGTTCCATACGCATCATGGCTTTTATTCATTTCCACGACGCGTTGTGGTCGTTTGGTATGTTGACCACGACACGAATTTCGCGTTGTGGTATTTTTGCAGTGACCAGAACGCGTTGTGAGCATTTTTTTCGCTCAAAGACCGATTTCGGTCATTCATAAGAAAACTGAAAGAGTATTTGTTGGAAAACTGTTTTTACACTATGCAGGAGTTTTTCGAGTTTTGTAAATGATTATTCTCATAAATTGTATTGTACTTTGACTGTGTTAAGTGCATTAATTCAAATACATTTGAAAATGTTATAATAAATTAAGCAAGTTCTTAATTTAATTGAAAATATTGTAGTGCCCTAACGGGGTTCATGATGATACTTTTAATATTTACCACCATGTAAAACTCATGAGACAATAAAGATATTTTGTATTTTGAGCCTAACATATACAATAACCTACCTATAGGCATCAGGTGATTGTCGAGTTCCCCGGAGCGGTGCAGCACGCGGCAGGCCTGCAGCGCCGCCACGCGCCGCGCCAGCACGCGGCTGGGCATCGGGTGCCCCTGCGGGGAACCATTACTTCACTAGGGGCCGCTCGCCCTCGGGATAATAAGTATCCTATGTTTTAATCTAGGCTATCTACTATCTGTGTGCCAAATTTCATGCAAATCCGTTCAGTAGTTTTTGCGTGATTGAGGAACAAACATCCAAACCCACAAACTTTCACATTTATTATATAATAATAAGTAGGATAGGACTAGCTTCTGTCCGCGACTTCGTCCGCGTGGACATTCGAGAAAATCCTTGGGTCAGAGTAGGAACCTATAACCAGGATGTATTCACAGACAACTGTATTAACCGTTGAGACGAGTTTCAACGTGCACACGTAGGCAGTTCTGATGTCTTCAGACCCTTGTATTGGGAGCTGGACTTCCTCCAGCCACAACTGCTGCACGAAGCTGAGGCGAGTGGGGTGGTAGGGGGTAAAGTGATAAAGTGTAAGGGATGAATGCTCTAAAGTGTGTTGGTTGTGTCACTATTGGAAAATGCCATTTCCAATGTTTGTCAGAATGTGTCAGTGTCAATATCCATAAATGTGAAGTAGTGTCAGAGTTGGAAAGTTAAATGTAGGGCGACACTATCAAGGTTGAATTTGATGGTAATTTAAAGAGGTTTTCTTGCAATGTAATGTAAGTGTTGGAGACGAGTGTCAAGATTAGTGGTATTAATGTTTTATATGTAGACATCATCATCATCATCATCATCAGCCGAACGACACCCACTGCTGGGTATAGGCCTCCCCTAAGGATCTCCACGACGATCGGTCCTGCGCTGCCCGCATCCAGCGGCTTCCCGCGACCTTCACCCTCACGCCGGTCCACCTTGTCGGGGGCCTACCCACGGAGCGCCGTCCGGTGCGTCGTCGCCATTCCAGAACCTTTCCGCCCCAACGGCCATCGGTTCTCCTCGCTATGTGTCCCGCCCATTGCCACTTCAGCTGAGCAATCCTTCGAGCGATGTCGGTTACTTTAGTTCTCTTGCGGATCTCTTCGTTTCTGATTCGATCACGCAGGGAAACGCCGAGCATGGCTCTCTCCATTGCACGCTGGGTGACCTTGAGCCTCCTTATGAGACCCATAGTTAGCGACCACGTTTCACTGCTGTGGCGGGCGCGGCGGGCAGACGACGACGAGAGCACTTAAAGGATCGTCCACACTAAACCACACACGTCACAAATAATGTCACTTGATAACTCTTAGTTAGTGGACTGTAAACACTAAAATGCACTTAAAAGTCTTTACAGGTTTCTCGCCGGCTGGATAAGGAAGGTGGTTGAAACACTCGGTCAGAAAGTTCTACTATTTCAACTGAGAAAACTTGTACTGGGACGTCACTTATAATGAAACACTATTTACTGTTTCTTCTTTTATTTCTTCCTTTTCTTCCTTTTACAATATCTTCATTATCGGAAGATTATATCACATAACATAACATAACATAACATAACATAACATAACATAACATAACATAACATGCGCTTACTTCGACCTCTCCGATTTATATATCAATCAAAAATTAATACTGGAAAATTCGGAACCAATCAGATTTCTTGGAATTTTCATGAAAATCAATCTAGAACTTTTCAGTCCTTCTAGAACTCGGACCTCTCTGTCTTACAGTATGTCTGTCCTGTTCACACGCAACTGTCTTTGTCTAATACTAAACAAAACTATCTCTATCTCTTTCTAAATCGAAATAAGCGCTTGTATTTTACAAACCTTTGATAAAACCAATATAAATTTAATTTCTATAGATAAAACTAAGAAAATCTTATCGAACAATAACTATTTTACAACAATATCTTAATTATTTCAAAAGATATTTACAAAAAACCTTCGGGGGCTTTCTTAGTGGTATTGCCCCGTTAGTATACATAACCTACCAAAAAATGGGGCTCTCTCTTTACGGTATTGCCCCGCCGGTACACCCCAACTTTAACCAAAATACTTACTAAAACCTTATCTATTTACCGTGAAAACAATATCTAAATTATTACTTATACAAAATCCTACTTATTGGAAAACAAACAATAGGAACTTATAAGATACCATAATTCCAATAAGAACGTAAGCACATAAATGCAAAGTCATAACTACCTATCGATAACATCTATCTCAAACATCTTTCATGATCACTTTCACTTTGTTTTCACATTGTATCATTAGTACTTATTCATTTTTATATCACATTGTGTCACTATCACTTATTACTTCACGTTGCGTCGCTAACAACTGCCGTAAGTCATCACTGGCAACACACACTGTTCATAGACTTTCGTCTTGAGACATTGAGGTAAGCCTATATTATGTAGACAGCAGACATACATAATATAGGGAAATATTGACTCGGTTGATTGAGCTAGTTTTTTATGCTCAACGGGATAGTACTTGGCCTTCACCTCACATGATGTTAAGTGATGATAAGGCTGAAGGTGGAAGCACACAACACCCGGAATCCTCATCACTAAGGAACTGGCTAGCTTACCTCTAACCGTCGGAACACATCATCGTCAGACTTAGGTAAGATGGTGGTAGCTAGCCAGGCGGACTTGAAATAAACCCTACCACCAACCAAACCGAGTACAAATTGTACCCCCCTGGGAATCGAACCCGGGACTCCTGCGCTTGCACGGGCGGTCGAACCACTAGGCGACAGAGGCGGTTGAACCTGTAAGAGTTACCTGTAACACTGGGTTGACGACAAAATCTGACTACATATACTTACCACAATGTTGTATTTGACAGGACAGTTGAGAGGCAATCTCAGAGTGCACACGTAGGCAGTTCTGGTATCTTCAGACCCTGGTATCGGGAGCTGGACTTCTTCCATCCACCACTGCGGCGCAAGCCGGGTGAAAGTGTCTGAGGGCAGTTTGCCGCAGTACCTGAGAAATCAAAATCAAATCAAATAAGTTGTTTATTGCACTCATGTGGTTAAAACAAAGATGATAATTAGATATTAGAACTAAAACATGAACCATGTCTAGGGTATAGCAACTTAAAATAGTTATTAACTAAAGTTAGAAAAGAAATAAAAATCATTAACGTTAAATTGAAAATAAAATAAAATCAATAGTAAAAATAAACACACAAACTAAGTACTAGCCTACATTAAAAAAAAACAGGCCAAGTGCGTGTCGGGCCACGCGCCGTAGGGTTCCGTAGTTACCTTATATACCATACCATATTTAATACCACTATCATTTTTCGTCTGCAAAAATAACTTTGTTTTTCACAGTGTTGGTATGAATGACAAAGTTATATTTGCGGTTTTGGAAAATATGATATATCTCGAAAACTAATTACTATATCTCGTTCAAACCAATTTTCAGTGAAAGTTTTTATAAAGATCTAAAGCATAATATTTTTTTTGATTTTTCACTCACCTATTTCAAAAGTTAGAGGGGGGGACACACATTTTACCACTTTGGCAGTGTTTATCTTTCAAAGGGTTGACTTTGAGAAAAAATTGTCTTAGGAACCTCAATGTCATTTTTGAAGACCTATCTATAGACAATCCGCACGTATTGGTATGAAGAAAAACATTTTTTTCAGTTTCAGTTCCATGTATGGGGAGCCCCCCTTAATCTTTTTTTTTTTGTTAAAATCGTTAAGCGGTTAACAGAATACATCTACCTACTAAGTTTCAACTATGTTATCTTAATACTTTCGGAATAAAATGGCTGTGACATACGGACGGCCGGACAGACAGACAGACATGACGAATATAACATACGGAACCCTAACTAGAAATAAATTAAAGCATAAAACAACGAATTGGCATGAAATTATAACTTAATTATCAATTTTACGCATAATGACACATTTTGATTACGCAAAACGGCACATACGCGAAATGACACAAACGAAAAATTATATTAATTAATATAGTTACTTACATAAACAAAATAAGGTCAGGGGGGTATAACTCCGCGCTTAAACTTTTATATTAGCCTACTGCTCTTGGCCTACTCCAAGAGGGCCATTGTCGAGGGATATCACCGCGCCGACCGAAACGCGCGGCCGCGGCGTGTGCAAGCGACGAGAGCGCAGCGCGTGAACGTCACCAACGAAACGAGGCAGTCAAGCGCCGAATGCGAAACTGCATGCACTTCGTTTTTGATACTTAATTACTAACGTACCTACCTACCTACCAAAGTTTATTGTATTTTTTGTATACATATTTACATACTTAGTTGTATCGAAGTTCGAAATATGGCACCAGTAAAGAAAAAAGCTAAAAAATACTATTTTTTTTCACCCATCCCATAACTGACCCTTGCAAAAGTTGCTTAACCTCCGCAATCGTAGGGCCAGGCGCTATACCACTGCGCCATCGAGCTTCTCTAACTACTTAGAAATACTTATTATTTATGCTCTTTAAATATGCTCAGCTCACCTATTAGGTAGATTTATTTTATTTTATAAGTAGGTACCTATTATAGTAATTTCATTGTTTATTCGGGCATAACGAATGTTTTCTATGATATCAGTAACTAGCGAGTAGCAACCCCGAAATGTGTCGGTTGAGAAAGAGCTATGCGACAGAAAGAGACGCCTCTCTTTCTTCTTCGTAGGTGCATATAATTTTATCCACGCAGCGTTGTGCAGTTTGAAATTGTACTTTATTGCCGTGCAGCGAGAGTAGCTTATTATTTGATGGTCCTCGCGGGGTCCGACTTCTGTACGTTAGTACTATTATATATTCTGTGATAAGGTATAGTATATTAGATTGGACAGTTAGAAATGTCTACATTATTTATTTATAATCATAATATTTGTACGGTCTTACACCGCACATTTTTACCACCGATGTTACTGACCGAGTGAGCATCGGTACGTCTAATTTAGGTCACGCGTCAGCACTTTAAATTTACCTTTTTGATGTAATTATTTAATTTACGAGATTATTATCGGCTACGGTCGAGATAAGACCCATCTACTTTAAACTACAACTTAACTAGCAACTAACTCACTTTAACGTAATAAAAGTGTAAAGTGACGGATTTCTTTCCTTTATCTTCACATCTGAAACAACTTTAAGCCAGCAACTAACTAAGAAACTTTACAACTACAACTTTCAACATTATCCTGTATGGAGTCCGTGGTCAACTAAGCGGACCTCCTACAATATTCTTGTAAAGAGTAGAAGCTATTATTGAACAAAAAATCTTTAAATAACTTTTTTTAAATGATGTTATCTTCTTTCTTTCTTCTAAGGATGCGGGGATGATACTTACTTTTAATATGATAAATCTGAAACTATGTTTGTTTGTTTGTTACGTTAGTTAAGATGTTTAACTACTCAACCGATCATCAGGGGAGTGGGAGAGTCCAATTTCAATAATTCTTTCACTGAAATAATTTATTTTGATGTGACTGAAACTCTACATATTTAACTAAAAACCTCGTTGATCCTCATTGGTAAATCTTATGTTTTACCTCGTACATGAATTATTAACTAAACTGCATGTTCTCAGACAACAAATGAAAGTGAACCTTAATGTCTCGAGGTATAGTTGATTTGGTTGATTTTTGTCAAATAATTAACTATTTTGGTAGGTTTGAATGCTCAGATAATTTTGGCGCTGACTGTACAACAGTTGTCACCATATCTGAGGTCCCAGGTTCGATCCATGGTCGGGTCAGAGTAGAAAACTTTTTATCCAGGAAAAATACTTATCCCGAGCGATAGAAAAATAACTGTGCACACAGACCGAGTCGCGGGCGGTAGCTAGTTCTACATTTGAAAATAGACTACTTACCTATTAATTAGAGCTATGGCAGTACTCAGATCTACGCTGGCAATATCACAATCGCCACTCTTCTTGTCTCTTTCCACTTTACTATCCGTCCTCTTCACACCCACACTTTGCACCAAACAGGAACACTCAACACTATCACTAATTTTAATTTTATTACACTTATTACAAACTATATTTACACTTTTGTCACTACTGACATTCGAAATATCATTATCACATTTTCCATTAAATTCAGTACAATTAATGTCTTTTTCTAATTCGTTAATATTGTTATTTGGTTTTTCTATAACATTATGTACATCAGGCTCCAAACAATTCTCAACTTCATTACTTACAACTGTTTTAGTATTTCCAACCTTATGTGCATCACTTTTAGGGTTACATTTGCTTGTATTTCTGTCGGTCAGTAAAGACGTGTATGGCTTGATGTTTTCTGTAACATTCTTCAAACAATTCTCAACTTTATCGTTAGGATCTTTGTTGGTATTATCAACCTTATGCATTTTATGTTTAGGGTTAAAATTGCTTGTATTTTTGTCTGTCAGTAGAGGCGTGTATGGCTTGATGACTAGTGTGTATGTGTCTGCAGCGTTTTCTTCTGATTCGGGGGGCTCGTTTTGTATTCCACAGCCACATTTTCTGCTGATTATCTGTTAAAGAAATGGTAAGTTAATAACAATAATATGATACCGTGACCAGTTAAGAAAATGACTAGTTAGGAATGTGACCACTTAGGAAAGAGACTACTTCATTACTTCGAGCCTCTATCTCGATCTGTGCAAAAAACATCATTTTCTCCCGTTGGAAAAGCGTCGCGAATTTGCGGATCTGGTTTTTCTTTCGAAAATTGCATCTGGTACTGTAAACTGTCCGGAACTTCTATGCAAATTAACATTACGAACACCATCAAAGCCACTCAGATTCAACCACTTGCTGCGTGTCCCCCCTGCATCTTCAAATTATCGGCAGAATTCATACTTATGTCGTGCTTGTAATAGCTTTAACTCGGCAACGCGTCAGGCGGACTTGGATCTTTTTGCAACAAGTGTAGCATAGATCAAGCGTATTATGAGTCTCAGTTTCTTCAATGCGACCTAATTCTGTAATTGTAAGATAATTAATTATTAAGATAGTGCTCGTTAAGTGTATTTTGCTTTATATTTGTGATGACCTATAATTGGCTTTCTGTTACTATTTAAGTTTCGTTTTAGGTTATAGTAGCTGTTGGTCGTCCAAAATTAAATAAATTAAATTCAATTAGGAAAGATACCACTTAGGAAACTGGCCACTTAGAAAGGTGACCACTTAGGAAAGTGACGACTTTGGGAAGACGACAACATAAGGAAGATAACCACGTGACCCTGAGGGAAGGAAGATAGTTTATTGACAATCAACTTAGCCTATATGAATCAATCGCAGCAACACAATACCGTGATACAATACAACACGGGACAGCGACATCTGTCGGCTGTTGAAGTAAACTGAAAATAAGTACTAACATAAGTTGAGAGTTAAACGTATACAATACACTTACTTGGTCCAGCTGTCTGTATGTACACAGCTGTTGCACCAAGTTCGAGGGCGTAGCTCCCGCACTACTATACAGCACTACGCATGAAGCCCGAGACGCGCGCGCACGACACCGCGAGAGGCCGTACGATCTGTACCTATAGGGAAACGTATGTACAATAAATAAATTGTACGTTTAGGCGCATTTGGTCCACTTGGAAACGTATACAATAAACGTTTAGACGCGTCCATTTTTCATTTGGTCCACTTCTCATTTGGTCCATTTGTCTAAAAAACGTCTCTTTCCCATTTGGTCCATTTAGCAGAACGTCCATTTCGCATTTGGTTCACTTTCTAAAATGTCTTCCTTTGGTGTTTATTTTCAATCACTTTTCGATTTTTTTTCTTCTTAAGAAGATTGTCAACCACGTGGTCTCCATACAAACTGCGATAACGTTTCCCACCCTCTAAACCTTAACCTACAGCAATGAACTTTTGGTATGTTTTTGAAATGCCTAAAAACTAGAGCTGTACGTTTTGATTTTTAAAATATTCATTGTAGATTTGAAAATATTGGCACTTCTGTGTTTAGTATGAAATCACTAAAATGCAAATATTTCGAAATCTATTATAGATATTTAAAAAATCAAAACGTACAGCCCCAGTATTTAGGCATTTCAAAAAAATACCAAAAATAATTACTGTAGGTTAAGGTTTAGAGGGTGGGAAACGTTATCGCTGTTTGTATGGAGACCACGTGGTTGACAATCCTCTTAATACGTCATCAAAGTACCAGGATCACATAAATATTGAGAAGGTTAACTTCCATATTTTCAATCACTTTTAATTTGTTTTTTCTTTTCTCCGTAAGCGAAATGGACGTTCTGCGAAATGGACCAAGTGGACCAAATGAGAATAGGCCCAAATGCACCTAAACGGCATTTAAGCCCAGGCTGAAAGAGACACTTCGCGCCCGCTCGGTCAATAAAATATCGAGGAACTCGATCTGTAACAGGCATGATGACTATTTTTTTTATTTTATGTTACAAAACAATCTCAAAAGTAATAAAGCTTATGCATACACGAGGTGACACATCACAGGATGTGAATATGTCCGAACTGCTCAACAAAATGACAACAAATCTGATTAAAGCTACTGGGCTGATTGCAGATAGACAAGACAAGACAAACGAAAAAAAAAAAAAAAAAAGTTACATAAATTACCTCTCAAAAAAAGAAACATTGGAAAAAGAATTAAGTCGTTAGCATGAAAACTGCCCGAGATATCACAGTGTGAAATGCACACAAATGGACAAATCCCAAAAACGCTCCATACTAACGGCTACTAAGTGATGACGTCACGCCGTAATATTTTGTATGCAACGCGTAGGAAATTTGTTCGGCAGCTATATTAAATATTGTGTTTATCAAAATAGTTTCTTAGACAAATTTGCTATATATTTTTCGGACTAATTAAAGGTATCATTTATTTTAATAAATTTTATACTTTTTAAATGGACTTGTCCACCCAACTTTGAAGGGTCATAAAATAAATAATATGCAATATATAAAACCAAGAGGTATACAAGCTACTCTAAAAGTTTAATACGTTTACGGTTTTTTTTAGTATTTCGTTATTTTATTCATTAGTCATCATCCCTACTATAAATACAAGACAAACGAATAAAATAAATACAAATAAATATTAATCAAAATCGATGGCGCAGTGGTTTAGCGCATGACCTTGCGATTGCTGACGTTAGGCAACTTTTGCAAGAGTCGGTCATAGGATGGGAGACCAATTATTATCTCTAGGTTCTCCATGCTTCGGAAGGCACGTTAAGCTGTTGCAGTCGTTAAACCTACCAATCCGCATTGGGCCCGCGTGGTGGGTTATGGCCCATCCTCCTTATCCACTCATAAGGAAGGCCTGTGCCCCAGCAGTGGGGACATTAAAAATGAAAAAAATTGTTTAAAAAACAAACAAACCGACTTCAAAAAACCTGCCTCTAAAAAGCAAGAAATAATATACAAATCATTAGATTCGCATTATCATTGTTATAATAAAACACGTCTATTAAAGTCGGGTGGGGCTGGAGTACATCTTCCTTTTTTATTCTAAAAGCCCCACCCGACTTCAATTGACGTGTTTTATTATAACAATGATAATGCGAATCTAATGATTTGTATATTATTTCTTGCTTTTTAGAGGCAGGTTTTTTGAAGTCGGTTTTTTTGTTTTTTCATCAATTTTTTTATTTTTTTATTTTTAGTGTAAGTACCTTCTGTATTAGGTAGTGTAGGTATCTTATTTAGGTAGAAAAATCGGCTCAGCCAAACGTGAGATAATCGCGGAGAAACATACATGCATACAAACTGAATACCTCCTTTTTTGAAGTCGGTTAAAAAGACTACACAAAGGTATCCCTTCCCCAACAAAAAAAACCATCTAATTCGGTTCATAAATAACAAAATTGTCAAGTTAGTTGATTTAATATCATAGTATTTTCAGGATTACTTGTAAACTACTGAACCGATTTGAAAAAAAAAAAATGGGACCATCTCGCAAGAAAACTCAATCGAACAAAAAAAGAATCATCTAAATCGGTCCATAAATGTCGAGGATACGCGCGAACAACGATAAAAAAAAACATACAATCGAATTGAGAACCTCCTCCTTTTGATGAAGTCGGTTAAAAATGGCCAATCACGTCCCAGTTTTGAAAGTTCAAAACATTTGAGTTAAGAAAGCCCACTGGATTTTTGCTTGTTTATCAAATATTTGCAAATAGTCTTTTTTTGTGCTCATTTTGATCTGCAATCGGCTCCTCAGCCATAATCAGGTTCCAAGGTAATAATAATAATAATAATAAATGCTTGGACAATTTCACACAGCGCCATCTAGCCCCAAACTAAGCAAAGCTTGTAATATGGGTGCTAGACAACTGATATACCTACGACTTATATACTTTTTAAATATATTCTTATTATACATAGTAACACCCAGACCCGTCACAGAAATTAAAATTCATCATTTCAATTTCTGCCCGGCGGGGCATCGAACCCGGGACCTCTTGCGTGGTAAGCGGCATGTTGACCACTGCACCATTCAGGTCGTCAAAAAGGTAGTCAGATTGTAAGTGCCGTCCCATTAGTTGTCACTGTTTAGATTTATAGAATTAACTTCTGTGGTCTAGGTCCAAGATTTGCCACCTTGTTAGGCGTTTTATGTTTTTTGACTTTCATTGAGAAGTTCTTTGGCCAATTCATTCGTATGTGAGCTAAGTTTATATTTGTATTTTTCGCTAGTCTTGCTGACTTCTCCCCTAACAGTTGGTATCTCCAGGTATTGGTGTATTTCGGTGTTTTTAACAAACCAATGTGCACTAGAAATGAAATGAAATGAAATTGTTTATTTACTTGGAACACAGTTTGTTAAAGTTGGTACAACAAGGTATATATAGATCAATATGTCCCGCTCTTGGAAGAGCATGTAAATATTTGTCAAAAAAGCACAATTATTAACATATTATTAGTTTTAAATTAAAATTAATGCATTAGGAGTCAGATCATTGAATGTCAGTTTGAATATTTGGGGAAAAAAAACATAATAATATCAGCTAATTCAGTCCATCAAAAACAGTTTACTGGTAACTCAATGTAAAAAAATAATAATTATATTTTGCACTGAAAGAATTCATTTAGTGAGTAAAAACTTTTTTCAAGAAGCCATTTAGATACTGTTCTCAATGCGACGTTCTGAAATCTCTGGAGGATTTCTATATTGGAGTTGCTCGCTAAGCCATTATAACAAAATAAAAGTTAATGTTTATGTGTAAACTTACGACGGCGGTAGGTCCCACCTCAGCACGAGGTTGCACCGCGGCAGGTCAATGCCCTCCTCCAGCGCTGACGTGGCTAAAAGTAAGTTGCATTCGTGCATACGAAACCTGCAAACGTATAGTATTGAATTTAGTTGCAATTATTTACTTTTGGAAGGTTCGTATAGGAATTATATTTTTTATTACATCTTCTTAGAATTGTGGTTTGGTTATTCAAGTTTTTTTATTAGAAAACCACGTGGTCTCCATACAAACGGCGATAACGTTTCCCACCCTCTAAACCTTAACCTACAGTAATTAATTTTTGGTATTTTTTTGAAATGCCTAAATACTAGGGCTGTACGTTTTGACTTTTTAAATATCTATAATAGATTTCGAAATATTTGCATTTTAGTGATTTCATACAAAACACAGAAGTGCCAATATTTTCAAATCTACAATGAATATTATAAAAATCAAAACGTACAGCCCTAGTTTTTAGGCATTTCAAAAACATACCAAAAATTCATTGCTGTAGGTTAAGGTTTAGAGGGTGGGAAACGTTATCGCCGTTTGTATGGAGACCACGTGGTTGACAATCCCCTTAAATAGAAAGCAAACTGAGGGAAGTGGTGGCAAGTGAGAAATGACTATCTGAAATGGAAATCAATGGGAGAAAATTAATCCTAACATGTTAATAGTAGTAAAATTCTAGAAATAGAAAGTAACAAGACAGATTCAAATAGGAAATTAAAAGGTACAAATACTCTATAAATATAAAGTGACCAAGGAAATTAATATGTCTAATGGCTCGTTTAGTGTTTAGCAAAAAACACGTTCGGACAATCTCTGATTAGTGTTAAGTGTTTAGTGCTTAGCGAAGTACAGTGTTTAGAGCGCGTTCTATTTTTCTGCGAGTAGCTCCTCCCGCGCGTCCCGCCTTCACCCCTCACTTGCAGCTAAACACGCACTATCGCACTAAACACGTCTGGACAGGACTGTTAAGTGTTTAGTTTATACTTCTTGTTTTTTTTTTACAATTAACTAAACAGTGTATGCTAAACAGTATGGGACATCACCTACTAATCACTACACACTAAACAGTGCACTAAACACTAAGCACTTAACTAAACAAAGTGTATACCAGTCTTAAGTGTATAAGTAGAACAAGAAAAATATGTTTAAAAAAGTAACAAGGGATAAATTACTATAAGTAGAAAGTGTCAAAGGACAAATGACTCCTAAAAGAAAGTGAGATAAAAAGATAAACTAACTTCTTGAGCACCTCCTCGTGCTTCTTCCCGTGTCGCTGTGTGTCGCGCGGTTCGGTTCCCGGCGCAGGCACAGCGTCTAGTGCGCAGTACTGCGCACACAGGTACGACAGCAACGGCTGGGCGCGGCACATGTCCTTTATACGGAAATACATTACTTCAAGATAAAGAAAGGCATAGGCCTATATTCTCATCGAGTCACACCAGGGCTCACTCCGCGCGCGAGTCCGAAACGCTCGGCGTCCTCTGAGAGGACAAATTTCATACATCAGAAAAGATAAGACCTACGCGATAGAAAGAGAGGCAACTACTAAGTGAATGTTTTGGAGCGACGGGAGCGCTGTGCGACCTGAATTGTACTTTATTGTGTCGGAGCAAGAGTGTGTCACATTGTGACTGGTTGATTAAAATAATCGCAACGAGTACCTAAAAGGGGTGACTCGTGGCGAATTTTTATTCTCATCTAGTGTGACTCGATGAGAATATAGGGGCATTGGAACACTTCGGAAATAATCTTCTAACATAGCTCAGACAATTTAAAAAAGAGTAGTTTTGCCCCAAAAGTCATTTACAATTTCAACTTTATTGCAATGAAATAAATGTCGGCATCATTTCTAAGAAAAGCAATAACACGAAGTTAGCCGATGCTCATTCTTTATCTTTACCTTGGAGTACTGTATCTATGTTATTTGACCATATTTTATTGGATTTACCACAGAATAAATAATAGTACTAGCGTACAGAAGTTGCACTCCGCAAAATCGTTTAAATAAATTGCGACTCTTGCTCCGACACAATAAAGTGCAATTCAGGTCGCACAGCGCTCCCTTGCTCCAAAACATGCACTTTGTAGTTGCCTTATTTAGTTCTTTCTATCGCGTAGGTCTTATCTTTTCTGATGTATGAAATTTGTCCTCTCAGAGGACGCCGAGCGGTTCAGACTCGCGCGCGGTGAAAGTGAAAGTGTGTCTGTGTAGATGGGAAAATGTTTCTGCCCGGGCGAGAAAATTGGGAAAAACCCCAGGCGCTTTGGGAATAAACCCGCATAAATGCCCAATCCGAGGGCAGAAAAAAACTTGTTCAACGACGCTTAAATAAAAAAATATTATAGAAATAAAACAAAATATTAGTGATTTAACAAATATGCATTAAAATTGACTTTTTGGTAAATTTTTTTCTGATTTAAGTTCAGTTAAAACCGTACAAAAAGCAATCAACAAAATCATAGCTAAATCATAGATGCGAAGGCGAATTTGTTTGTTTGTTCGTAAAGCTTAATAAATAACACAGCATCTTAAACAAAAGGTAGGGCATGAAATTTATTATTAAAATTTTAATAATTACAGTTATTATATTAATTCGTATGGTATCGTATGCGATTAAAAACAAAATGAAGTCTTCTTTAAGTAAAATTTCCTATCTTTAATATTTAAGGTACTTTCCCTTCATGTGGCAAAGTTTTGGGACACCTGTATACTACGCGTTCACTTCGTCATTGCCGCTACCTCCCGGCCCGCTTCGTCATACCGCACCCCCTGCATCGCCTTTCTAGTACGGCTAGCAATGCAAAGCTTAATTTTTGTTTATTCTGTTGATTTAATCATTACGTTCGTTATTTGTGTTGTTATAATGATTAAAAGAGAAAAGTTCCTACATAATGGCGAATCTAACTTGTTATATAAATTAATGACACTCTAGCAATGCAAAGCTTATTTTTTGTTTATTCTGTTGATTTAATCATTACGTTCGTTATTTGTGTTGTTATAATGATTAAAAGAGAAAAGTTCCTACATAATGGCGAATCTAACTTGTTATATAAATTAATGACACTCTTTGAACAAGAAAAAAATGAAAAACAGTTGAAAAACATGATTACTTTTTTGTCTACAGTACCGTTAGCTGTGACGTCATAACGGTCGTCGACGGCAATCACGAAGTGAACGCGTAGTATGTCTCCAAATTAGTCATTCTATTTTTAGATAACCTCCAGACAATGTCAATCTGTTCCCCAAAGTTAATAGCTTTGCCCATGTTAGACCTTGAACGGTTATATAAAAATCGAATGCACTCTAGTTGACCATTAGTTTTATCATAGATTTACATTGTGTTGGTCGTGATTATTGGAATAAAATTGGTGATCTATCATCCTCCAGAAACTCCAAAACAGTGACCACCGCCCGCCGGGAACTCTTCCGAAATTGATGAAGCGATCGTTATCTTTGAAGACACCACAGAAAATAATGAAGGCAACACGGACAGTAACGCCGATGAAACCACCAGCAGAGACTGCAGTCTACTATACAGACCTCGAGCCAGCGCTCTAGATTGCACAATGGACGCAAGAATACATCACACCACAGAACATCGCGTTTCTCCTTGGAAAGCTATCTGTGACCACACAACCACCAAACGGAAGCATTACCATTACCACCTCATTTACATCTCAACAGCGAAAAACTGGGGACATAACAGTAAGCTTGGCAAAGGTATTAGATCAAAAGAACATCAGTTTTCCACAATTGCATGTATTCAGTGCTTTTATGAGTACATTACTTCCGGCGTTGGTCGTCACAATTTAGCGACGCAATTTGAAATTTCTTTGTCTCGCTCGGTAAGAATGTCTTTAAATGTAAAGACATTCTTACCGAGCGAGACAAAGAAATTTCAAATTGCGTCGCTCATAGATTTGGAATTCATATTCCCAGACCGTACTATCAAGGTGCACATACCGAAGGTCGAAATCCTACATTTCTTGCACAAGGCACAGCACAAAACAATATTCTCAGACAAGTAGAGAACAAAAGCATTACATATTTCCCATTCCCAAACACTGGTATTTCAAGAGCATGCAAAACAGAGACTTGAACGTTGTAAAAGATTTCAACTGCGGCATGATACAACAGCAAACGACTACAGAATAGTGAAAGACAATGTAGAAAAGCTAGACATGTTATTGAGAAAAAACAACATCAATATGTGGGAATTCAGCAGAGACACAAAGAATCACTTATATGGAAACACTAAGAAGAAGAAGAATTTGTACTTCTATGGACCGCCGAGCACAGGCAGAACTATGATAATGGAAAGTCTAGTACAACTCAGGATAGGATTTTAACCAAATTCATCATTAAATTTTTCATCATTAGCAAACGCTTGTTTTATGGATGAATGCAAATTAACGGATAATCAGTTCGAGCAGTGGAAATTATTAGCTTCAGGATTACTAAATGTCCAACGACTTGGGAGTCATAAAAACCAACTAGCTACAGCCCTACTTGACACCAGTCAAACCATAAAGCGACTGAAGAGAACACCACTGGCCACCATTTGACTGTGGTCACTTTTATGTGGGGGACCATCATGTCGTTGGATGTGAAGTCCTAAAATCCCTGATTGCAACCAATTTGATTATGGCCTAAAGGCTGATCGCAGATGGAGAAAGGAGAAAAAAGTATTACTAAATTAATGTCAACGGATCTGAAATACAAAAACAGCCACGACATACATAACTGTGTTCCGTACAGTGCTTCGAATTATGAAATTAGTGACTATCTTACAACATGCCATAACAAAAAGAACCATACAATATAATTTCATGAAGAAAGAAGAATGGTTCACACTCAACGCTTTTGTATGGGAAGAATTTTGGAGTATATACGACTACAATGAGTTGGACTTTCACAAGGACTTCCATTATGATACTGAATTTAATTATTAACGTTTTATGTTAGATGAAGAAACAAAAAAAAATGTGTACTAACCCTTAGACTAAGATCAATGTATACTAAAACCATATATCGTAGCGCGTAAACACATGTAACCATGCTTCAGTAACAATAAAAAGATTCCATAACAACAAAGATGGTTTCTACTTTTATAATGACTCATTCATATAGGACAAAATTACCAGGAGAGTATAAATTAAAGAAGTAACTGTTAGTACTCAGGTATATGAGCGAAGAACCTGCAGCTGGTTATACTTTGCCGGGCTATAAATATCTCTGGCCGGGTAACGACACCAAATCGGTGAACCGACAAATAGACCAACAGCTATCACCAGGCTACACCTAGTTTTGACCAACAGCTACCCGCTACAGCTAGTTTTGACCAACAGCTATCGGCTACACCTAGTTTTGACAAACAGTTACACCTAGTTTTGACCAACAGCTACACCTAGCTTTGACAAACAGCTACACCTAGTTTTGACCAACAGCAACACCTAGTTTTGACAAACAGCTACACCTAGTTTTGACCAACAGCTACACCTAGTTTTGACCAACAGCTACCCACTACTAGCTAGTTTTGACCAACAGCTACACCTAGCTTTGACAAACAGTTACACCTAGTTTTGACCAACAGCTACACCTAGTTTTGACCAACAGCTACCCACTACTAGCTAGTTTTGACCAACAGCTACACCTAGCTTTGACAAACAGTTACACCTAGTTTTGACCAACAGCTACACCTAGCTTTGACAATCAGCTACACCTAGTTTTGACCAACAGTACACCTAGTTTTGACAAACAGCTACACCTAGTTTTGACCAACAGCTACACCTAGCTTTGACAAACAGCTAAACCTAGTTTTGACCAACAGCTACACCTAGTTTTGACCAACAGCTACCGGCTACACCTAGTTTTGACCAACAGCTACCCGCTACAGCTAGTTTTGACCAACAGCTATCAGCTACACCTAGTTTTACAAACAGTTACACCTAGTTTTGACCAACAGCTACACCTAGATTTGACAAACAGCTACACCTAGTTTTGACCAACAGCTACACCTAGTTTTGACCAACACAGGGGTGGAAACTGTTTCCATGGACAAAATTACTGATTTTACTGACTAAAACCTTCTAAAATACTGACCATTTACTGACCAAATCCAGTGCCCGATTAAGCCAGCGCGGAGCCTGTGGCAAATTCTATCAAGGGCCCCTAGGTTTGCTATAAGTTATCATGGTTATGGTATTACTACTAGGGTTACAATTTTCGAAGGGATGGAAGTTGCCTGCCTAGGTTGCTCAAAATGTGAAAAAAAGGTCGCGCAGCGCGAATTTTAGTCAGTTTCATCCAATATTCTTGTAATTTTGTCTATCTTTAGTACAAAAATCGGTCGCACTACGCGGTCAGTTCCATCCACTACTGTTGTAATTTTGCCTGTTCATAGCAAAAAAAACGGCCGCGCAGCGCGATTTTTGTCTGTTTCATCCAAAAATCTTACAATTTTGCTTATCATTAGCAAAGAAATTGGCCGCGCAGCGCGATTTTTAGTTAGTCAGTACCATCCACTATCTACCTACTTTTATAATTTTGCCTGTCGTTGTAGTCTTCAACAAACTGCCGCGCAGCGCGTTTTTGATCAGTTTTTTCACCTCAATCTACAGAAACCAGACCGTAAACCCGTATAGCTCGTGAAAATACTGACTTTACTGACCATTTTTCGAAAAAACTGACTTTTACTGACCTTAGCCAAAAAAACTGACTTTTACTGACTTTACTGACCATTTTCCACCCCTGCCAACAGCTACCAGCTACAGCTAGTTTTGACCAACAGCTATCGGCTACACCTAGTTTTACCCATCAGCTACACCTAATTTTGACCAACAGCTACACCTAGTTTTGACCAACAGCTACACCTAGTTTTGACCAACAGGCACCTGCTACAGCTAGTTTTAGCTAATCTAGGTGTAGCCGCACTTCCGAGTATTAGCCGTGACATATAATACAAACTTAGCTATTCCGGTTGGATCCATATCTGGTATCTATGTATGATTGCTGCATAAAGAAATACTTGTTTAGAAAATCACAGCTATAATAACTGTGATTTTACTGAATTACTGGTCCATGAAGGAAATAATGAAGAGTAAGTCTTCAGTATAAAAACAAAGAAAACCGTTTTTAACACCTGCATTTTACCCTGCATAACATATGGCTGTGAAATTTGGGCGCTGACTAAAGCTCACAGAGACAAATTAGCCAAATGTCAAAGAGCTATGGAGCGAAGCATGTTGGGCGTGAAACTACAGGATAGGATCCTAAACACTCACATCAGGCATATGTCGAAACTTCGTGACATTTTAACACGCATAGACCAACTAAAATGGAGATGGACCGGCCACATGCTTCACTGCAATAAAGATAAATGGAGCAAACGAGTGACGCTGTGGTATCCAAGGGATGGGCAACGAAGCAAAGGTCGACCCGTAAGAAGATGGGAAGACGTTAGATGACCTAAAGTTGACCCTAGGGCCATTCTGGACGAGAGTGGCTGCTGATACGCAGTACTGGAGGGGGTTGGAGGAGGCCTTTGCCAAAAGGCACACTGAGTGGAGAGATGTTATTTAAATACTAATATATTATGTAACAACCAAAGTGTAGCTCAGAAATAAAAGGCTTATTATTATTATTATTATTATTATTATCATTACTGAATTACTCACCACAATCAGCATAAACATGATCTTCGCCATTAGTGCTTCCTTCATAAACACAATCCCACACAAGGCATCCGGATTCTGTTGCAACAGTTGCATTCTATTAACCCCTCCTCTTGCAGCCCTCCCCCTCCCCCTCGCCCTCCCCCCTACCCTTCTCCCTCTAACCCCCACTATATCTCTATCACTTACACTTCTCACATCACTTTTTAGAAATACACTACTGTCTAAAAGAACACTTTTTGCGTCTATTTTAGATTCCGTACTAGTTTTGTCACTAAGTATATCGCCTTTTATACATATTTCATCTTGAATTGGCTCACTTTTTATGTCTTTTTTAGTCCCCAAATCAATTTCGTCACTAATTTTGTCTTTAGTACATATTTCACCTTCAATAGCTAAACTGTTTACGTCAGTTTTAGTTTCTGAACTAATTATATTATCTTCTTTTGTACACATGTCATCATCTTTATGTACACTTTTTGTGTCTATTTTAGTTCCTGAATCAATTTTGTCACAAACTATATTGTCTTTAGTACATATTTCACCTTCAATAGGTAATTTTTTTACTTCAGTTTTATTTCCTGATCTAATTATATCGTCTTTTGTACATATTTCACCTTCAATAGGTAAATTGTCTACGTCAGTTTTAGTTTCTGAACTAATTATATTGTCTATTGTATATAGTTCGCCTTTTTTAGGTACATTTGTATCTATTTTAGTTTCCAAACTAAATGTTTTATCATTAACAACTATACTGTCTTTTAAACACACTATTTCACTTTCTATATTATTAGTTTCAAATTGGTTAGAGTGCAAACTATTTGCATTATCTATTACGCTAGTTTCAAAGTTAGTTAAAGTATTCGCATTATTTAAGTCAATTTCTCTATTAAGTTTAGTTTCTATGCTATTTTCATTACTTTTTAAATCACTTTTTGTTTTAGTTTCATTAAAACTAGACTTTTCTCGATTGATATAACTGTAATCATCCAAATCTTTCAAGTTAGCAACAAAAGTGTTAACTTTATCTTCAATTTTGTTGCCCAATGTTACAAAATCACATTTCTCCAAATCGTTTAACATTTTCGTTGTGTTTTCTCCTGCAGTCTTTAACAGATCAGGTGGTTGAAATTTGATCAAAATCTCAGCAAATCTTAGCACTTTTGGGGTTGAGAATATTTTAATTTTATCCCAATCAGATTCGTATTTGGAAAACATTAAGTCTGCATAGCATCTTATTTTTACAAAGACGGTTGTGCAAAGGCATAGAAGTATGAAATGTCTTTCGTAAGGGACTTTTATTTTTAGCTTTTCTAGCTTTGAGAGTAATGTGAATGCTGCTTTATCTGCTGCATATGGACCTGTGGAAAAATAAAATATATATGTCTATGGATAATTTTGGCTCAAATCAAGAGAGTTTGAATTTCCTGTTTTGTCTATTGATTGATTTTAAACGTGGTGAAGAACACGTTTTGCATAACGTAGGTAGTTTAAATGTCGATTCGATCTTAATCGCGTTTAAAATCAATGGTAAATTCGTGTATAAATTGAATAAATTAATAAAGTAAAACAATACCATATTTTTCTTACCTAACTGATCTAAAACATATAAAAATTGTTTGAAGATTTCTTTCGGCTCTATGGTAGGGTCTGGAATGTTTTTGAATTCTTCGTATAGATCTTCACCATAAATTTCGGTTGGGTCGTATCTGAAAAAAAAAATTTTTGTTAAGTTAGAACCAAAATATTAATCAATACTGAAATAGTTTATGGTGTTGCTTAAACTGAACACCTTCCTCCAAGAAACATAGCACTGTTAACCATAACAACACATACCTGTGTTCATCAATAAAGTCCAGGGCATCATTCACCGTGGCCCTCATGAATGTTTCCAACTCCTTATAATGATCCGGTAAAACATCTTGTGGCAGTGCTTCGGAATATTCTATTACTAGCTCCTTTGGTTTGGCTAGGGTGTATGATAACCTGGAAAAATTATATTAAAAATAAGGAGGTGAACTTATTTAGGGGGACGGGGGTCGAGTCTAATCTCACGTGGGCACAGAATACATAATAGTACAAGTACAGAAGATCCACTCCGCAAAGTCATTTAAATAAATAGTGACTCTATCCCAGACGCAATAAAGTGCAATTCGGGTCGCACACCGCTCCCTTGCCTACAGTTATATTCACCTAGAAGTTGCCTCTCTTTCTATCGCGTAGCTCTTATTTCTTCTAACGACTTCAGGGTTGTCTTCTTTTAAATAATAATTAATCTGAATACCTAATTTATTACAAGTTATTGTGTTAGCATTGTGAGGAGCTCGGTGGAGCAGTGGATTAGCGCCTGGCCCAGCGATTGCGGAAGTTAAGCAACGTTCGCAAGGGTCGGTCATGGGATGGGTGACCAAAATTTATTATCTCGAGCTCCTCCGTGCTTCGGAAGGCACGTTAAGCCGTGGGTCCCGGCTGCATTTGCAGTCGTTAACACCCACCAATCCGCATTGGGCCCGCGTGGTGGGTTATGGCCCATCCTCCTTACCAACCCATAAGGAAGGCCTGTGCCCTAGTAGCAGTGAGGAGCTCGGTGGAGCAGTGGTTTAGCGCCTGGCCCAGCGATTGCGGAAGTTAAGCAACGTTCGCAAGGGTCGGTCATGGGATGGGTGACCAAAATTTATTATCTCGAGCTCCTCCGTGCTTCGGAAGGCACGTTAAGCCGTTGGTCCCGGCTGCATTTGCAGTCGTTAACACCCACCAATCCGCATTGGGCCCGCGTGGTGGGTTATGGCCCGTCCTCCTTACCACCCATAAGGAAGGCCTGTGCCCCAGCAGTGGGGACATGTGACGAGTATGAGTATCGAAATCGAACTAATGTTGCTAACGTGCGACCCGGCCGGCACGCGGCGGCCCTCTGAAATTAGTCCGTCCGAACCTGTACGCCGGCTACTTGTAGCTTCGTACCTAAAGAGCGGAGTGCGCCTAGCCTGACGTGGGGGAGAGGAGGGGTTAATATTATAAATAAGATCAACATTTGGGCAGTAAATAATTAGCTACATTTCCAAAATTGCATTACTTTAAATTTTCTAAAATAGGTGCAAAAATTACAAAGTAATGACAAAATCTACACTCGTCTAATATTTATTATGTTTATTTATTTATTTACTTTACCTCTTCCCACTGTCAATATCTTCAGCTAGATCCATTTCACAGCACAATTCCTTCTCCAACTCTTCAATCTTCCATTCAAGCTTCTCGTACATGTCGTAATCATCCAAATTCTCATACAAATCCAATTCACTCTTTATCGCTTTATCTTTGATTGTAATTTCGGGTTTTGTAACATTTATTTCTGTAATTTCTGTTTTTGTAACGTCTGTTTCTGTAATTTCAGTTTCTGTTATTCCTGTTTCTGTAATTTTATTTTCGTCTTTTGTATTTTTAATTTCTTCATTGTCTTTAGCTTCATTAGCTGCTTTATCGTTTTTGTCACCTTCATTTTTATTTGATGTAAATAAGGGGTAAGTTAGTGCTAATATTCTAGGTCTTTTATTTTTGTCACTTTCTTTGTAAATCTTCATTATCTGAAATAAAAAGTAAAACAACTATTTGGAATATTCTAGTTCATTTTTAATCCATACCATCGTAACTTTTTTTTCTAGTTTGTTTTGTTATACGGTTTCAAGTCTTAACAACTCAACCGATCATCATGAAATTTTGCATACACGTTGTCAGGAGTACTGAAAAGGACTTTTCATCCAGAAAAAGTACTGTTCCTGATGGATAGAGAAATAAATGTTTACGCAGACAGCCGCTAGTAATATTATTAATATTAAAGTAACTCTATGTTATCTTTTTATGGTACCACTTAACCAATTTTGACGAATTTTGGTATAATGATAGTTTGGATTAAGTATGGGAATAAAACTTAATCGTATACAACTTACGATATGATGAGCTCGATGGCGCAGTGGTTTAGGGCCTGGTCCTGCCATTGCGGAGGTTAAGCAACTTTCGCAAGGGTCGGTCATGGGATGGGTGACCAAAATTTTCTCGAGCGTGCTTTGGAAGGCACTTTAAGCCGTTGGTCCTGGCTGCATTTGCAGTCGTTAACATCCACCAATCCGCACTGGGCCTGCGTGGTGGGTTATGGACTGCCCTTTTTAACCTGTGCCTGTGCCCCATGAGTGGGGACATTAAAAATGGCTGATGGTATACAACTTACATATTGGAGGTTCTCATCTCTCCAGATAAGATGGCAGCTATCTATGATCAGTATATTTATGTTTTCCATAGACAAAGTATCTTCTTTCAAAATATGCTTCAAGACTGACGAAGTACATACCAACACCTGGAAAATAAAAAAAACATAGATTTAACATCATAAGTTTCTTACTTTGTAAGAAACTTATGACTTACTTTATTTAGTCCATGAGAGATGAAACTAAACAACTTTCTCTAAGAAACATGTGTCGAATTTCGCCACAAAATTTTGGTCATCCCATACTAAACTGATCACGTGATCTCTTTGATTTGTATGGATAGTCGATTTTTATTTAACTTATTTGACCATGTGTTCCTTAGAGAAAGTTGTTCAGATTCATGGACTGAACACATCCTCAAAATTTGGATGGTGAATACAAAATGACCTTTAAGGCGCTTTCCTGACTGTAGCGGCGACGCGGTGAATTTTATTTCATATTGTAATTCTTATTCAAAATTATAATTAATTATTGTAAGTAATTGTTACAGAAACAAAAGTGACAATAGTTATCATGGACTTTTTAGAGCCCATTGTCTAGTATTTTAGACGGTATCATTACATTCCCTCATAGTCACTGCTAGAAGTATACAGCAAAACTGCTAAAGTGGCCGTTTTTAACACATTTGCTATCTACTTCTACGAATGACTACGAGGGAATGTAGCGATACCTTCTAAAAATACTAGACTATGAGCCCTAAAAATTCCACGAAAAGTTTTATTAAAATCCTTTTCTATTAACAACTTATTAAATAAAATCCTCTGTTTCAGTCAGGGAATCACCTTAAAAAAGTTTAATAAGTATAACTCGTGAAAATTTCGGCTTTACCTCTTTCTTCTCCATCTCAGCGCACCAATCATAAACGTCGTCCACGTTCACCGCCCCCACCACTTTTAGGTCAGTCATGATTTTGAGCTCGTAGGAGACGCACGCGACTCGGGATGCGCGCGTCACGTATATCGAACGCTGGCTACCGTCGAATAGCGATCTGGGTAAAAAAAATGGAAGATTGTTAATAGAAAGAAATGAAAAACAAATTTTTAAGTGAAATCGAAATTAAGTAGTTAAATAAGCCTTTTATTTGCGAACTGCCCTTTTTTGGATGTTACATTATAATTAAAATAATAATAATAAAAGCCTTTATTCTTTGACATTACATTTTTTACAATAAATGATTATTTGAACTTAAATATTGTTGTTTTATTTTGAACTAGCGACCAGCCGTCGCTTCGCTTCGGTTCCTTCCTTTTTTTGCCAAATGTGGATCCAACATCATCCAAAAATAAAACAACTACCTTACACTGGTCACCCATTGTGCGCTTTTATAATTCCCAACGGCCCGGCCCGGCACGGCCCTGGAAATTATAAAAGCGCACATTTGCTCCATAAGTCTGTTTTTGTCCCGTTCGAGTCCAGTCATCGATGTAAGAAACACACTTGAATATTGTTGTTTTATTCTTAATTACACGTTGTGGCCTCGCAATCCTGTATTCAGTTAGGTTGTCCTTGGACATAGGCCTCCTCCAGGCATTTCCACATTTCTCTGTCACCCGCTGACCTCCTCCAGCATTTCACCAAATCATCCTCCCATCTCTTAATTTGCCTTCCTCCTTTCCGTTTCCCTTCCTTTCCTTCCTTCGCTTGGAATCCTTTTTCCATCCCTTGGATACCATTCAGTGATATCTCTAGTCCACTTCTTTGTTTTGGATCTCCACATCTGTCCCATCCAGCACCATTTCGAAGTTTTTGTCCTTTTGAATGTCTACAATTTTCGTTTTTGCTCTGATGTTTCCGAATGGTTGTCTATCTGATAGACGGATACCCGACATACTGTTTACTGTTTTTTTATTATTATTATTACTTACCCCCTAATCTTATAAGCATCCTCGTGTATCAGCCTGGTGGTTATGAACGATGAGTACTCCACCGCTAGAATGTTCTTGTCGTTGGCCGCCATGGCCAGCCGGGCGCCGCCCTCGGCCGCCGTGAAGCGGGAGCAGGAGGCTTCCATCATCTGTTGATAAAAACAACATTCATCATCATCATATCAGCCGCACGACACTCACTACTGGGTATAGGCCTCCCCCAAGAATCTCCACGACGATCGGTCCTGCTTGGCCCGCATCCAGAGGGGCACCGCAACCTTCACACCTTGTCGGGGCCTACCCACGGAGCGTCGTCCGGTGCGCGGTTGCTATTTCAGAACCCATCCATCCAGTAAGTATTATTTAAAATACATACCTATTAAAAAATCCATGACTATGTACAATAATTCTACCCAAAGTACAATTTACAAATATTGTAAAATACTGGTTTCCTGGGGGTGCAAAAGGGTGCTAACATAACTGGGTGTTTATGATGCTTTAAAATGTTTATTATGACTTTGCACCAACAGGCTGTATTTCCCTTGTGCCGCAAATTAAAAATTATCACTTATTAGTGTTTATGACACTAAGGGGGTATCTACATAATTAAACTAACAAACTAAATTTACCACAATTAGTTATTAACTCTTTAACGCCCGGAAAAAAATACAACAATAGATTTCTATTGTTGTTTGTGCCCGATAGGGCACAGCGGGCGTTGACGAGTTAATGAAATTCCAAAATTTATGGGACTTTAATATTTATTTTACCTTACAATAAACAATGTTCCATACATAACAGGAATGGTGCAAACTCAGAGAAAACTTATATTCATGTCTTCTAATGATTCCATAAAAAATTACAACCAAACACTAGGTTGTGTTCAAGAACGTTTGAGCGTCGGTTGTATGGTTGGTTTTTAACCTGCTCTAAGGTTTGGAACAACCAAGAACTTTAAATGTCAATGTCAACACAAATTCATTTTCCATTTGAAATAAGAATAATTTAAACTTTTCTTTATACTAAATCAAATAGAATCCGTTTTTTGAGGATCTACCATGATTATTTTAAAAATTAGACATAAAAACATCAAAAATACAAAATAATGTCAAATGACATTGACATTTTTTCTATAAACAAACGTCAGAGCGTTTTACAACCATCATTTTTGATGGTTGTTTGGTTGCAACACTCTGACGTTTGGAACGACACGGTTGTGTCAACCGAACGTCACGCTCAAATGTTTGGAACGCCGTTAGAGCGTTCGGTTGTGGTTAGGTTGCACTCGGAGTGTAGGTTTGGAACGCGCCTCATGTCCAGCTAGCTAGTCCATACTAATATTATAAATGCGAAAATTACTGTATGTTACGCTTGCATGCCTAAGCTAGTAAACTGATTCTGATGATATTTGGTACAGAGATAGCTGGGACCTTGGAGAAGGATATAGGCTACTTTTTATTCACTGTTGGGCACGGGTCTCTGTCTGCACGATATAACCTGCAGCTGCGGAAAGCTGGTAGTAAATAAAAGGGTCGGAGAGCCAGGTTCGGAAAAGTAACTAGGTATCAACTCTGTATACCAACAAATACTTAATTTACAGTAAATCAATTGTTGCATTTAGTTTATAATTAAATGAACAACTTAGGTAGACCAACTTGTTAATAGTTTATTAAGAACGCAAACATAAGATCATAACATAAGATAACAATAAGATATGATCTCGTATTTATAGGTTACTTTAAATACATGCACAAAAACTCACCTTGCCAATGTTTTTCCGCTAATAAGAGCTGATACAATGTTCAATCAGCTTTGTTTTGCAGAAAGAATCTCAAACATCGCTTTGATAACATGGTCAAAGCGAAGAAATATATTTTTTACACTTACACTAAAATATTAATAAACTATCAAAAGCGTTATGGTTATAGATATTGATTACAATATTATCGTTAGCACTTATCCTAATTACAATAATTACATTAAGTTTAATTGGAATTAAGATAGAAAATACCAAATAAGACCAAATTCGCAAATACAGCAAATAAAAAAAAACCACTCAAGAAAAGTCCATTGACATTTGGTTTTGGTCACTGATTAGTTTAGTTAGGCTTAGCCCCTTCGATCAAGATCGAAGCTTGCCCGCATAGTGATATCTCGCCGCGCGTTTTTTTTTCGGGCGTTTTAAAATCCGCGTAGGTACCTACTGACTTATCTAACTTAACACGCACGGCGAATAAAATTTCTAGGGATTTTTGTCAGTTTCTACGCAGTCCTCAGCTGAGACGCACGAAATAATTTACTACAGGTAAGTAGTACATTACCGCTAGAATTTTTCCGCAGTGCGGTCAGAAGCATACACACTTCCCACAAGCACACAACATTCGCGCGAATTTAAATAGCGCCGTGGCGTGGTGGATTCTGCAGCAAAACACAGATTTGGTTGCGGTATTATTTTCGCGCGGTTTTGTTTTCGCAAGTGCGTGCAGCTTGTAGCGCCGATTAAATTCGCTATGCGGGCTAATAAAGCCGCGATTACGTTCGAAAAAGTTCGATTTTAAAAGTGAATTTACCCTTTAACGGAAAGATAAAGATTGTATAAAGAGCTAATTAGATCATCCTAAATATCGGACCCGATATGAAGTCTCTCCTAAATTCAGAGCAGTGTAATTGCATTCAGGAAGCTAGGATCCGATTTAGGATCCTAATTAGGATAGAAATTGTCTCCGACATAACGGATGCTAAATCGGAAGCACTTAGGACAGTGTAATCGCATTCAGGACGCTCGGCTCCGACACAGTAGTACCACAGCATAAAGAGTACAGTCAGTCAACGCCTTTTATGTTGACGAAAAAAAATCCGCCGCGCCGTTCGTCTAGATAGACAGTTGGCGCAACGACTAAATATAAGATAAGGGTTGTCACTCTGTGATTTGCTTTTTTTTTGACCTACATCAATATAAAAAACAAAAAAACCGACTTCAAAAAACCTGCCTCTGAAAAGCAAGAAATAATATATAAATCATTAGCTACGCATTACCTATCATTTTTATAATAAAACACGTCTATTAAAGTCGGGTGGGGCTGGAGTACCTACAACTTTCTTTTTTTATTCTAAAATCCCCACCCGACTTCAATAGACGTGTTTTATTATAACAATGATATGATAATGCGTATCTAATGATTTACATATTATTTCTTGCTTTTTAGAGGCAGGTTTTTGAAGTCGGTTTTTTGGTTTTTAAACAATTTTTTATTTTTTTTATTTTTAGTGTAAGTACCTTCTGTATTAGGTAGTGTAGGTATATTATTTAGGTAGTAAAATCGGCTCAGCCAAACGTGAGATAATCGCGGAGAAACATACATACATAATAATATACAAACTGAATACCTCCTTTTTTTTGAAGTCTGTTAAAAAGACTACACAAAGGTATTCCTCTCCCAACAAAAACAATCATCTAATTCGGTTCATAAATAACAAAGTCGTCGAGGTAGTTGATGTAAAGTCATAGTATTTTCGGGATTACTTGAAAACTACTTAACCGTTTTGAAAAAAAAATTAAATGGAACCATCTCACAAGAAACCTCAATCGAACAAAAAAAATAATCATCAAAATCGGTCCATAAATGTCGAAGATACGCGCGAATAACGATAAAAAAAGTATACAATCGAATTGAGAACCTCCTCCTTTTGATGAAGTCGGTTAAAACTAGTTCAGATTAGCGTTGAAAATGACACGTACCTACCTAGCTACCTACATATACCTCCTATTTACCTAGCTATGTATTTTTACGGCTACAAGAACATTCGTTTAACAACTGTATGATCGTACAGCTGTGATATCGGATCCGACATTCAGGACGGTCTAATTGGCGCCTGAATTTCTCGTCCTAAATCGGACACTAAATTCCGGATCCGACATTCAGGATGGTGTAATAAGCGCTTAAGATTGGAGATGAGAATCTAAAATAAAAAAAACATAAACAATGTTGACCTTTGCGTTATTTGTGTAAATTAATTATTGTTAAAATTTAACTTATTACACGGGCGGCAACTCTAAGTTGGTTCCTAACTATAACTCCGACTCGTAATTCGGTGCAGTGTTTTGACAGCTCTAACTGTCAGTTAGTAAAATTATGTTGCCACCTCATGTCTACTAGTGATGTGAACAAAAACCGATTGAATCGTGTTCAATTGGTTTGTTGTGGTAATTTTTTTGGCCGTTAGTTTAATCAATTAGTAGTAGTAGTTTAGGTAGTTTAATTATTAGAGTAAAACAAAATGCAACATTAATTATTAACTTTATTTTTTATTTTATTTTATGTTTTTTTATTATTATTTATATATTTATACAAGGTGTAACAGAAAGGGGGTATCAACCCGAAAGGAGGTCAATGTACTCGTGAAACTGAACACCTTCCAACAGAAAAAAAAATTAAAATCGAAAAAAAATGGACTTTTCATAGAAAATTTGAATTTGCCGCCAACATTTTGTATGGAGAGTTCAACAAAAAAATATTTATTAGATTTTTTTTTCTGTTGGAAGGTGTTCAGTTTCACGAGTACATTGACCTCCTTTCGGGTTGATACCCCCTTCTGTTACACGTTGTATATTTATTTTATTTAAATAATTGTCAAATATTATATATAATAATGATACATAATTATGCTGTTTTAATTTTAATGCCTAATTAATAATAATATTGAAAATATATTATTCCGTAATAGGTAGGTATTGGAGATACTTGGAAAATAAATAAAATAATCAATAAATATTTTTTTCGGAATAATGGCAAATGATTTGACATACCGGTAAATTGGGTGATTGCAACATGCGTGGTGAATGACAACGGCGACATTTATGATAGAAAAAAGTAGGTAAATAAAATAAAAATGACCTTATACTCATACTCATATGTAATGTATACCTTATTAGTTTTTTAGAAAAGTGTTCTAAGAACAGGCTCAATAGATTCATTTTCATTTTATATTTTTTCTATCGAAAATTTAGCTGTTGTTATTCACCACGCAAGTTGCTAATCACCCCAGTTTACGGTTGTGATGATTGTTTGTTAATTTTGGGTATGAAGATACGCTCAAGTTAAAAACAGACCAAGTACAAATTCTTGGGAATTCAAAAAAAACTCTCTCTACGATAGTTTTATGCAATAATTCTCATTTTTAAATTTATTACCCTCCAATGTGTATGGAAATAGAGACATTTATACCTAAATTAACATTAAACACTGGCATTATTTTAACTGAATACTGACACAGACACTCAATTTTTGTGGAAAAATCACACTATTTTCGCGAATCGAAAAAAAATAAAATATTTTGATAATTTGATAATTAATTGTATTCCCGTGAAAAACAAGCCAATCACTATAATAATTTAATAAAAAACAATAAATTATTTTTATCCACTTCATTAGACACGCACTAGTTCCCTTAATTCTAAAATAGCTCACTTAAAAAAAATAATTTAAATTCTGTTAAGTTCCATTATTATTTAAAAAAACATGTGCACGTAAGCATTATCACAGTATTCATAATGTTTGGCGGTTTTATAAACCTGGTCTAACCATAAAACCTATAACAGAACACTTTTCATTTTCAATTTTAATTTTCATTACAATATTTATATTCTTAATAGTTTATCTAATATTTACCGATTTTTAATTGAATGTTAATTGAATGAACGATTATTTTGTCACGTCACTTTTATTTTCTCCTAAAGTGGGCACACTGGAGCTGTCAAAACACTGCACCGAATTACGAGTCGGAGGGATGCTAGATTGGGATATGTAATCGATTGGCTTAAGTCAAATCAGACTGAAGATGAAATAAAACACTTTTAACGGATACTAGCGCGGTTTTATTGAAAGTACTTTGGTAATTAGTTGGTATTTGGTTTGATTTTTGGTTTTCCCGACGTTTCGGCACCTTTACAGCTGCCGTGGTCACGGGGAACAGCGGGTCTACCGGCTAAAAATAATGAAGTTAATGTTAACTGTAAGTATGTGATACAATGCTTCTTTTCTTTGGTAAGTTTTTATTTGTGCCAAAACGAAGTAGCAATGTGTAAGTATGTGAACAGTTAACATTAACTTCATTGTTTTTAGCCGGTAGACCCGCTGAAGCTACTTGTGAGCCTACCGTCAAGCGATGAATTTTTTAAGACGTTCAGAAATTAAGATTTAACAAATTTTAATTTGTTTAAGTTTTGGTTTGGTTTTAATTTAATTTTATATGCTAAAAAGAGAGAATCTACTGAAACTACTACCATTTCAAATTACTATTATTACTAAATTACTACTTACTAATTACAAAATTGGGAGGCCCCACCAAGAAAGAAATGGCGAAAGAAAACTTGGAGAGGAAGTGTGTGTTTGGGGCTTTAGCTTGTGAATGATGGGGTCCCAAGCTGGTGGAATTTTCCAACCATCATCTCTATTGAAATTAGGATATTTATTTATTTCGATAGCCTCGCGGAGCATTCTAGGAATGAATCTACGTTCCCTAGCAAGGATTTGGGGTTTGTCAAATCTAATGTAATGGTTGGGCCCCTCAAAGGCGTGTTCACTCACTGCAGACTTGTTATCGCGCCTATGTTTCATGTCAGCTACATGTTCTTTAACGCGGGTCCCTATGCTTCTCTTTGTTTGCCCGATGTGTATTGGCGTATAGTTTGCAGACTCACCATGGAATTAGAAGGTTTTGATTATGTCAAAAAATTGTTAGTAAATAGTGAGAAATAGTGAACCATAGCATATAAATAGTGATACTATGGTTTCGAAGATATTTGAGTATCTTGGTGAGGCTGCTATCTTGACGTCAAGCTAGCAGACACATTAAGAAATACAGTTCGTATCAATATGATTTATATGCCGAAAAATTGTTAGGAAAATAGTGATAGTATACGCAAAATTTCAATAATATTGCTTCAATACAAGCCGAGATATTACGGTCTCAAAGTGGGCTGCTAACTTGACGTTTCTGTCGATGGCGATTCCAGAGAAACGGGTACAAGTTTTAAACAAATAAATATATCAATAAATTGTTAGTGAAATAGTGATTCTTACGATATAACTTCAAACATGCAAAAACACTAAAGATATTATATTGTACATTTGTTCGAAGTCACCTGGAGTATGCGTCGCAGGTCTGGAACCCTCAGTACCTTACTTATATAGCACGGATCGAGAATATCCAAAGAAAATTTATAAAATATCTCTGTTTTCGTACTAAAGAACGCTATGAGTCCAGCCAATACATATATTTTTGTAAAAAACACCATCTGTTACCACTGGAGAAACGCCGTGAAATTTCTGATATGGTCTTCCTATTGAAAATCGCTTCTGGTGTAGTTGATAGTCCAGAGCTACTCTCTAAAATCTCCCTTAGAGCTCCGAGGAAACCCCTTAGATTTAACCCCCTTATATGCGTACCATCTGCATCTTCAAAATTTCGTCATAATTCGTACCTCTTGCGTGCAAGCAATAGCTTTAATTTGATCTCTAAGCAGTTTGACGTTGACCTGTTTAATACTAGCGTTGCATCGTTGAAGCGACTGATGAGCAGCGAGTTTTTTGGCAAATAGTCTTTTAAGTTTGCCGTATACTTAGTCTTAGTATCTTAGCTTAGGTAATCTACTTTTTGTTTGTTAATTGTTTAGCCTTTCTTGTCTTCATAATTATGTAAGTTTTACCACGTGGAATGCGTAGGATACCTACTCAATAAGTGCTTAGTTTTATAAATTGTTTCTATCGGTGGGGACCTGTAATTGGCTTCCAAGTGCTATATAAGCTTCCTACTGTGATGAATTCAGCTGTTGGTCTTCCAAATAATTAAAATAAAATAAAATAAAAAATAAACAAAAAAAGAATTCTTTATTGCTATTTTCCAAAAATCGAATGTGAACTTCTACATAATACTCTGAATATAGGCTGTTGATCAATATTGAACTTTGCTCCACAGTAATAAGGTTTAAACTTGATTGCAATCATGAGGTGAGTACTGTCAAGCAAAAAAGTGAAATTTATATTTTATGACTGTGTCAATAACTAGTCATGTCCTCGGTTGATATTGATTTGGTATAAAATATACTTTTCTACCTACTTTTTTTTCATTAAATCTCATTAAAAAAAAATTCATTGTGTCAATACTCTAGGTCTAGGTAGGTACACTCTCAGTTAATTTTTTGATTGTGTCCAATACTCTACTCGCAGTTCAATATTATTTATTCGGGAGAAACTATTAATATTTTCTACTTACATTACTTCCTACCTACCTACTGATACTAATCTAAATCACTATCACTACATTTATAAAACAAAGTCCCTCGCCACGTCTGTGTGTCTGTCTAAACTCAAAAACTACTAAACGGATTTTCATGTGGTTTTCAATAAACGATAGAGTGATTCCTGAGGAAGGTTTAGGTGTATAATAAGTTGAGGTTTGAGGAAATTGGTAGAAATATGACGATAATTGTTGAAGAGGTCGGTAAAAATTAAGCCGACTGGGAGCTTGCATTGCAATTTGAGCTAAGTATAACAAAATAATGTATGATGGAATTGTTCCTCTTTTATAGATCTACAAAAAAGACCGTGATGGCTTATATATCTTTAAGAATAGCATACTTTACCCATTTGATTTTCTGAAAAATTGGTCAAGTACAACTCGGTAATTTGGAAAGCTATTTAAAAGGATAAAGTATTAATCCTTATCAAATTAAGTACGTTAGTTACCAGCTTATACATACACATTATTTTAACCCTGTAAACCCATACTCTTTTTTGCTTGACAGTACTCACCTCATGATTGCAATCAAGTTTAAACCTTATTACTGTGGAGCAAAGTTCAATATTGATCAACAGCCTATATTCAGAGTATTATGTAGAAGTTCACATTCGATTTTTGGAAAATAGCAATAAAGAATTCTTTTTTTGTTTATATCGTAAGAATCACTATTTCACTAACAATTTATTGATATATTTATTTGTTTAAAACTTGTACCCGTTTCTCTGGAATCGGCATCGACAGAAACGTCAAGTTAGCAGCCCACTTTGAGACCGTAATATCTCGGCTTGTATTGAAGCAATATTATTGAAATTTTGCGTATACTATCACTATTTTCCTAACAATTTTTCGGCATATAAATCATATTGATACGAACTGTATTTCTTAATGTGTCTGCTAGCTTGACGTCAAGATAGCAGCCTCACCAAGATACTCAAATATCTTCGAAACCATAGTATCACTATTTATATGCTATGGTTCACTATTTCTCACTATTTACTAACAATTTTTTGACATAATCAAAACCTTCTAATTCCATGGTGAGTCTGCAAACTATACGCCAATCGATGTGTCACAATCTAGTTTGTAGACGCCTGCGGCTTGAAGGGGGATATTACACTTGACAGGTCGTAAGAATTGGTTGATCTTCTTCGGCGGCTTGAAGTAAGTTTTGATTGACGCTCGCTTCAGAATGTTTCCAATCTTGTCAGTGACACCCTTCAAGTATGGTAGGATGGCAGGTTGACGCTCTACTGTGGCTGGTTTGGTGCGTTTTCTGTGACGAAGGCGTGGTACTTGCAACTTGTTGTTACGCAGTACTTGCTTGACGTGCTGAAGCTCAGCAGTCAGATGTTGTTTGTCACATATGCCGCGGGCTCTCTGAAACAAAGATTTCCCTACGGTAGCTAACTGTATAGGATGATGGTGAGAGTCACAATTAAGGTATCTGTCTGTATGGGTTGCTTTACGATACACTGTATGGCTCAAGGTTTGGTTCGAATTCCTGATAATGAGAATGTCTAGGAAAGCTAGTTTATTATCTGCCTCTAACTCCATAGTAAATTGTATGTTGGGGTTTATGGAGTTAAGATGGTTAAGAAATGCAGGGACACTGTCTCTAGGTAGTATTGTGAAAGTGTCATCTACGTACCGTTTGTAGAACCGGGGAGTCACTGGTGCTGTGGCTAGTGCTTTCTCCTCAAAATCCTCCACGAAAATGTCAGCAACAAAATCAAACCAAATACCAACTAATTACCAAAGTACTTTCAATAAAACCGCGCTAGTATCCGTGAAAAGTGTTTTATTTCATGTCTAGTGAGCGCGTAAGCTTGAGAAGTGAATACAGACTGAAGATGTTATAAATCGTCTCTCAGATTATCCAATCAGCATTCAAGTTTACGATTGTCCGAAACATACTAGGTTTTTTACAAAGATCCTAAAAATTGCTCGGACGATTGCGAAAATTTATCTTAGATTTCAATTATCCGGTTTTTTACAATCGACCTAGGATTTTTGTAAAGATCCTTTACAAAAATCCTAAGATTTTGTTTATACGACTATCCTACGACACATACATTTTCTATGAAAACCGATTTCATCTGTCGGCGTGTTAACACGTGTTAACGCGTGGCGTCTGACTAATGTGCCCGCACCTTAACAAGTGCAGTTTTTACGCGAATATAAAATTATTATAAGTTATACTTAATTATACTTAGTGATAATATATTTTTTCATTATTCTTATTATTTTTTTCATTTTTATATTAATATTAATTGATCTTAAATTAAAATTACAAAAACAATGTCTCATTAAAATTAGAGTCATATTAAAATAAAATCATACCTACAGTGACAGACGGAGACGGATAGTGGAGTCTCAGTAATAGGGTCCCGTTTTTACCCTTTGGGTACGGAACCCCTAAATATATAAGCTTATTAGAAAAAAGGAATAAACAGAACAGTTGAACAATGTTGCATGCTAAAAGAGTATTTCCTATAATTTTAAACTACAGCGAAAGTCCCAACTCACACATTGTAAAACTATGGGCAAGTTTTTAACTACCTTATTGTTCTCAAGTTCATGGGGATGCCATGCTAGCCCAAAATTTTTCGCCATTTTGTAGCTAAACTAGTTAATACCATAGTATATGTCCAAAAATACGTCTCAATCTCAAGCGATTTGCATCTGATAACCATTTTCAATTGTAAAATTGTATGGACAAGTCCGCATTTCGCCAGCTACTCACATAGCATAGTGAATTAGTGAACATAATGGTTACCAAGTCTACTGTGGATAAGTATAGTACTTAGTGACCCACGTTTGGGAGCAGCGGTTGTAAAACGTCATTTAAAAAACCGGTCAAGCAAGAGCGAGTCGAACTCGCGCACCGAGGGTTTCCGTACCATCATAATAAATACACTGCAGAGCTGTAGAATAATAAAAATTTTATTGCAGTATGAGGCCAGCGCCATCTCTTGACCGATAGTAGAACTAAATAAATTTTTCTTAGGTCAGGGCCATCTGTTGACTGGTAGAGGAACTAAAAAGTTTAACATTTAATTCTAAATTCTTCTCTTTTTTATATGTTGTTAGGAAGTTTAAAACTTAAAATGCTAGTTTGTGTCTTTGTTTATTTAATGTATACCACTCTCATAGATTATGTTTGTTTTAATACGTGGTAAACGTTGCTGGTGACAATGTAATTTAATATAAAGTGTACTTATTCTGTAAGAAATATTAAACTTTGTTACTGTTTGTTAACCCCAATAAAGAGAAAAAAAAAAAAAAAAATTTTTTTTTGTTTGTTTTTTGAATTTCTAAAAAAGTGTGTTATATTGAGACATCGTTTTATTTTTCAAGTAATCTTTACATAAACTACTATAACATAAAATTATTTCAGATTTTTCTCTTTGCAAACTTCGGAGATAAAGGGGGGGGGAAACGGTATTTTTTTTTACATTTTTCATCATAAGTCGAAAACTATGCAGCCTAAAAAAAAAGGAAAAAAGTTTTAAAATGTGCAAACGGCGCTCTTTTATATGATACCCCACATGCCCTAGTCGCCCCACTTAAAATTTTTAAGACCCCTTTTCAGTCCCTGTTGTAAAAAAACTATTTATTTTTTTATTTCTTTCTTATTTGCAAAATAGTTGGACAAAGGTCATCTTTAACTATTCCAAATTTCAAGTTGATACCATTAGTCGTTCTCGAGATATCCAGCTGTGACAGACAGACAGACAGACGGACTTAGTCACACCATAAGGGTTCCTTTTTACCATTTTGGTACGGAACCCTAAAAAGTTCCGTATTGTTTGTTCTGCTGGGCAGTTCTACCTAATGATACTTTTTTTTCATTAGTGTCTACGTTAGAACTGCCCAGTAGACAACAGAACAAGGGGGAACGATTCTTATTTTGTTAAAATTAGTAGGTAATCAAAAATAAAATCCAATCACGCATAGCTAGCAACACTCACTAAGCCGAGACGACCAACTACGACTGGGTTGCGTTCAGAACGTTTGAGCGCCGGTTGTTTGGTTATTTTTTAACTCGCTCTAAGGCATAGATATAGTATATTAAAAGGGGTAGATGCGCTACCGAGCGACCGGGTGTAAGGGATAGATATATTATGACGTCAAAATATGGGGTTGCCATGATCAGAAAAAGTACCCTTAACGGGGTAGCATCTGTTAATGTGCAGATTACTAGTTAAAGCACGGAAATCGTCTACTTTAAGAAAAATTTCGGTACTATTATGTATTCTGTGCTTTAAGAGAATTGTCAACCACGTGGTCTCCATACAAACGGCGATAACGTTTCCCACCCTCTAAACCTTAACCTACTGCAATGAATTTTTGGTATGTTTTTGAAATGCCTAAAAACTAGGGCTGTACGTTTTGATTTTTAAAATATTCATTGTAGATTTGAAAATATTGGCACTTCTGTGTTTTGTATGAAATCACTAAAATGCAAATATTTCGAAATCTATTATAAATATTTAAAAAATCAAAACGTACAGCCCTAGTATTTAGGCATTTCAAAAAAATACCAAAAATTAATTACTGTAGGTTAAGGTTTAGAGGGTGGGAAACGTTATCGCCGTTTGTATGGAGACCACGTGGTTGACAATCCTCTTAACTGACTCGACCAGTTAATCTGCAGATTAACGGATTCCGTACTTTAACGGTAACATACGTATACATAGAATAGAAATGGAAATAAACTTTATTCGCAGTAATTGTGGTACAGCAGAGATATTAATAAAATGTTTAGACAATTCGCCATTTCCAGCATGCAAAAACTCAGTATAATTATAAATGGTATTAAGAAAAATAAAAACACGTCTTCCCTGCTAAAATCGAACTACAGTTAAATAACAATCGTCATTGCAGTCGGGACGGGAGTACACACAACTGCCCTGCTAAAAAAAGAGAGATTTAGTAAACTAGCTGGGGTTCGCTCAGGTAGTTAATATGAGATTGTGTGGTTAATGGAATAAAAAGATAAACTTTAAATTAAAACAGGTAAAGTCTTTATTAAACGTTGAAATACAGAACATTTTTTATTAACGTTAGTTTTTCTGTTTTTCGGAAACAATTTTTTTCAAAATGTTTTGAACAAATTCGTGTGTGGCACCCAATTCTTTTTTCTAGTTGCTTCTATATATTTTTCACGAGTTTTATCTTCCGTCGGAAATCTGGAAAAATCAAATCGCTTGAAATTCCCTGAAATATGGGGTAATTTTTGGGGAAAATTTTCTATATAGTAGGCATCCGGAAATCGAATTATAAACCTACTGATTTTAGTGGACGTCAAAGCTAAGCTGACTTCTACTATTACGTAGATGTACGAAATTTTACCGGTTTGCATGTCAAATGTTTACGAGGTTATTTTTAGAAATAATTTTTAGATTTTTCCTATTTATCAGGTTTTTCATGATATAACTAATGATTTAGCTCAGAAACTTGGTTCCTGTGAGATTTGAGAAAGAAATACGTGGTCAAAATATAGAAAACAGTGTACTCACGCATGAAATGTAACGCCCGCTTCTTTCCTTTGATTGTTGCTTTTGCAGCCAAATATCGAACATCCCACCATTTTGAATGCTAGACACAAACACTACACATTCGATTTGTAATAAATCTTCAATATTAATTAGGGAGTTATCCACAAAAACTTTAATTTCTCTGGCACTTTTGGTATAACCCCACTTGTTTGTTTTGCTTAGTTGATCTCTGCCTATAACCCGACCATGAAAAAAAGTCCGGTCGGTGATAAAGAAAAAACATGACACTCTTCTCTATTTCCTCCTAAAGGAATCTTAATAAGACGATCTCGCTCTATCAAAGCATGTCAGAACCCTTGCTCTAAGGTTTGGAACGACCAAGAACTTTAAATGTCAATGTCAATACAAATTCTTCATTTTCCATTTGGAATACGAATAATTTAAACTTTTCTTAATACTAAATCAAATAAAATCCGTTTTTTGACGATCTACCATGATTATTTAAAAAATTAGACATAAAAACATCAAAAATACAAAATGATGTCAAATGACATTGACATTTTTTCTATAGACAAACGTCAGAGCGTTTTACAACCATCATTTTTGACGGTTGTTTGGTTGCAACGCTAGGGTAGCGTTCAGAACGTTTGAGCGCCGGTTGTTTGGTTGTTTTTTAACTCGCTCTAAGGTTTGGAACGACCAAGAACTTTAAATGTCAATGTCAATACAAATTCTTCATTTTCCATTTGGAATACGAATAATTTAAACTTTTCTTTATACTAAATCAAATAAAATCCGTTTTTTGAGGATCTACCATGATTATTTTAAAAATTAGACATAAAAACATCAAAAATACAAAATAATGCCAAATGACATTGACATTTTTTCTATAGACAAACGTCAGAGCGTTTTACAACCATCATTTATGATGGTTGTTTGGTTGCAACGCTCTGACGTTTGGAACGACACGGTTGTGTCAACCGAACGTCACGCTCAAATGTTTGGAACGACGTTAGAGCGTTCGGGGTTGCGTTCAGAACGTTTGAGCGTCGGTTGTTTGGTTGTTTTTTAACTCGCTCTAAGGTTTGGAACGACTCCGAACGACCAAGAACTTTAAATGTCAATGTCAATACAAATTCTTCATTTTCCATTTGGAATACGAATAATTTAAACTTTTCTTTATACTAAATCAAATAAAATCCGTTTTTTGAGGATCTACCATGATTATTTTAAAAATTAGACATAAAAACATCAAAAATACAAAATAATGTCAAATGACATTGACATTTTTTCTATAGACAAATGTCAGAGCGTTTTACAACCATCATTTTTGATGGTTGTTTGGTTGCAACGCTCTGACGTTTGGAACGACCCGGTTGTGTCAACCGAACGTCACGCTCAAATGTTTGGAACGCCGTTAGAGCGTTCGGTTGTAGTTAGGTTGCACTCGGAGTGTAGGTTTGGAACGCGCCTCTGTTGTGGTTAGGTTGCACTCGGAGTGTAGGTTTGGAACGCGTCTCAACGCTCTGACGTTTGAGGCGCGTTCCAAACCTACACCATTTGACCAAAAACAAAAACGTTACGTCAGTTTGTTTTTTAGACAAAGTGTGTGTGGTGGGTGGTGTGTAAATGCCTAGGAATATGCACGAATGATTCCAATATTATTTTATTACAAAAATGAGGATTGTTGTGTTAAAGTTCTAAGTTTAATGTATTGTTTTGAGTGGAGATATACTGTGCTGTGAGCAAGCAAGATATTTTTAATTTTAAGGTAAGGATTCGCCGGCATTATTTATTACTGTAGGTACCTGTACCTATTTGCTAAGGACATGGATTTAGTAAGTTATTAAACTACTTCGTAGGTACACACGACATCACGGTAAGTTAAACAGTTGAACTACGAAAACAGCTTTTATTATGTGAGTGTTTCTCAAAATAAATGTACCTACGTAACGAAAAAGTAGTAACGAAATATTGTTACGAAATAGTCCTCAGATGTACCTAAATAGTCAACTTAGGTTTGTTATACAATATCAAAAAATAATTACTATAATACCATAAATATGTACAATGTACATGTACATGTATGTAAACCCGACACCAAGTTTTAAATAACTATTAGTAATAAAGAATAATAAACATTAGACAAGGGCCCGGTGGCGCGGTGGTGCCAACTACTACCAACCTACCTTCTGGGCAAGAGTTTGTGGGTTCGATAACCACTCATTTTTGTTCTTTATCTCAACTCTGAATCAGTACAATGTGTGTAATGTTGTCTGATGTTTATTATTCTTTATTACTTATAGTTATTCAAAACTTGATGTCGGGTTTACAAAGTTTACATACATGTACATGTACATATAATTATGCTATCATAGTAATTACTTTTTGATTTTGTATAACAAGCCTAAGTTTACTATTTAGTTACATCTGAGGACTATTTCGTAACAATATTTCGTTACTACTTTTTCGTTACGTACATTTATTTTGAGAAATATTCACCTTCTATTATATTTACGTAAACATTCCAATCCACTTTCGGTGGGGTACGAATATGGGCATTTTGGTAGGTAGGTACCTCTTAGGTACCTACTTATTAAAATACAGCATAGTAATATTTATTACCTACCCATAATAATAAATTATGTCTTTCAATTTTAAAAGCCTAAGTAATTAGGTATTAGGTAGCCTACCTAAGAGGTATTAACAAATTATTTGGAAACTCGATAAAAATTGTGTTGATAAGATAAACTTTCGTTCAATAAATAATAGGTAGGTAAGTACCTACCTACGCTTTCTTCATTTGCAGAGTTTACGATAAGTAAGTAGGTAGGTATCTTATCAATAATTGTGAATTTTTGAACCCTGCACTGCGCGTGGCCCGACATTTGCAGTGCAGATTTTGCGCCCCAAGACTCATAGACTTTTTTCTAGCTATGGGTCAGCAAAGTGCGCCCCCTGAGGGTTGCCCCCCTTGCAAGGCCCTAACTACGTACGACCGACGCTGACCTTATACTGGATGGCTTATGCAGATATTAGACGGTTCATTTTTCGTTCAGTGAAGTGTGAAGTGTCTAATTATGTAGATTCATCTTTCATCGCGATGCGACTTTTTGATGAAAGTCACTAGACGGCCGTTCGCTTTCATCGGGCATCGACCTTTCATCGGTCATCGCATCGGAAATGAACAATAAGTAAATGAAGCGTGTAAACAGTGCCATTCACTGCAGTGAACGACATGTCGTCAGTAACTTATTTGTGTTTATTTTAAAATTCCTTTATTTTTCGTTTTTAGACTTTTTTCAACCCGCATCATGCAACATGCATACAAGCAGTGCATGCAAGCATTTTTTTCTCTTTAATTAACTCTTAATTCTTTAATCAAAATTATCACGCACAACCTGTTGTCGCGAAATTTTGTGAGAAATGAGAAATACTATTACGCGTTCACTTCGTCATTGCCGCTGACGACCGTTATGACGTCACAGCTCACACACACAAAAAAGTAATCATGTTTTTCAACTGTTTTTCATTTTTTTCTTATTCAAAGAGTGTCATTAATTTATATAACAAGTTAGGTTCGCCATTATGTAGGAACTTTACTCTTTTAATCATAAAAACAACACAAATAACGAACGTAATGATTAAATGAACAGAAACAAAAATTAAGCTTTGCAATGCTAGCTGTACTAGCAAGGCGACGCAGGGGGTGCGGTATGACGAAGCGGGGCGGGAGGTAGCGGCAATGATGAAGTGAACGCGTAGTACATTCATTTTACATTTTGTGTCTAAATACAAAAAGTCATTCACTGCTCACTATTCGTCGAAAATGAAGCACTTTTGATGAACCGTCTAATATCTGCATTATGGAAGTGGCTGGCCTTACTAAATGCTGTGCGAGTTGTTATTTTTTTGCCCCGCGTGGTGAAGTTTTTAAGCAATATTTGTTTGCAATTACACTTCCAAAGATTTTAGTTCGCTGTTTAGTAGGGTATTCCTAGGTCAAGACTGGCCAATAGAATTCTTAGGTACTTAAACATTTTTTTTTAGACTGTGGCGGCGCCGGGCCATACAGTTTAGGAGGAATATATAAATGCACTTTAAAAATAATATAATGTAACACACTTTAAAATGTTGAGCTTCAAAATTTATTGAATGAACTATAAAAATTATGGTTGCCACTATAAACATGCTTAGCTTTAAAATTAATACTTTGCACCATACAATTTAATTTTATAACTTAAGTGCTGGTAAATAGACGACCAGGTGCGACGACGAGCGGGCGCAGCGAGAGAGCAGCCGAGGAGGAGGTTAGGTTCCATTGCGACAAACAACGCCAGAACCGACCTTCTGGCGTGTATGCATTATGCCACAAGTTGTTATCATCTTGCTATCTCATTTTAACAGTGGTCAGTCTGACACGGTTGGACAGAAATTAAATTGTTTCGGAGTTGGGACACATAGTGCAAACCATTATTTTTGTAGTGATAATATTAAATTATAGATTTATTATTATTTTAAAGTGCTGACAAAATTGTTATAGTGCAAACTATTATTTTTGTAGTGATAGTATTAAATTATAGATCTATCATTATTTTAAAGTGATGATATACAATTTTATAGCTGGTTTCATCAAATTTAAAGTGCTATTAAATACATCCCAAATTTTAGTTAGGTTTCTATCAGGTGGAAGCGGTGCCACAGCGCGCTAGCCAACCGGCCGACTGCTGGCGGGCAAATTTAAATGTGTTGGCGGGCCAATTTGTGGCCCGCGTGCCTGGGTTTGGCCGGTCTTGTCCTAGGTGATTCAAGTACAATAAGGTACCTATTACGTTTGTTACAGGTGTAACACAACCATGTGGCGAGACCAAGACTATCCCGATCCACAATATAATGCAACATCTGTGCACCCAAATCTCAAAAAAAAATTCAACCCTTACGAAATATTACAACCACAAAAATTACCTATGAATGGAGTACTCATAGACATAGGTGTATCTGATGAAGCCACTTGTCTTGACCCAATTAATATTGCATCTAATACAAGTGAGAAAGGATTTAGTAATATCGACCTTCTTGAAAATATTTTAGTTTCACCGCAACTAGTAAACAATCAACCGACTACTGAAAGGAATATAGATTTTGAAGATTTCTTCAACAAGCTTGAATCTGGCACGAAATGCGATTGGGTTAAAAGTAATACGGATAACGTACAGATTGGGAATAGTCGAACAGATAGTGGAGTGTTATCTCCCAGTGACAGAAATACATACGCAAAAGAACTGAAAATAGATAGTTTATTCAATGATATCGTTAAAAACAACCAACGTTTTTCAGAACGTGAAACTCTTTCAGTGTCAAATGATTACGAAGACATGAATATCCAAGAGGATTTCATTGAAGAAGTTCTGTTAGAGAAAACAATGGAAAAAATTACTCTATCCGATACTAAACCTAGAGAATACAAGGGACAAATAAAGGTATTGCCAACTCCTAAAGTAATAACCGGCTATGAACATAATGAGTTTGATAGATTCAAAACTAATAATAATTTTAATCCAACAGCAAGCAATCATGTGAAAATATTAAATGAAAATATGAAGAATCCTGAATCAAAAAGTGACAATCATAATGATAAAATGTTCTTTAAAACGAACATTTTGAAATCTAACAATGAATATAACAGCGAGGCTCGTAAAGAATACAACTTCAATGCTCCAAAAATTCAAAACATTGCACCGCACTCAAATATTGCATCTCCATCTTATAGTGACAACAAACAATCTAATGCAACAATTATACATTTATCGGCTTTAAAATCAATTCTAGAAGACGAATCACTAAAAAGTAATGTGAAAAATCCTCACGAACCAATCAATAGAAAGTTTGCAATAAAAGAAACACCAATAAGTCCCGAACTACTATCGCAAAGCAATCAAAAATGTATGACGAAAGATGCAAAACATTTTGCGAAATATTTCATGCCGAATAATGACCCAAATAAATATGCATTTACACATGGGCCGTCTTATGAAGAGAAAATTATAGCACTGCCAAATATACTGAAAAGGCTAAACGAACAGAAGCGAGCGTATGAATTAAAAAAGAATATGTCAAGGCGGCTGATTCTCGATGAAGGGGCTAAGCGAAGGAATAGCATCAAACAAATTACTGACTTCTATCCAACGTACCTGAAAGAAGATTGCAATAAAGAAAGATTGGAAGCTTACATGATAGGCAAGAAATTTGAGAATTTTGTGAAAAATGGCAACCATTTTTAAGAGCTTACAGGTAGGTACTTTAACGTTAAGAAATAGGTAGGTACTTGTATTCGACTAAAAGTTCTATTTAACTTCCCATAAAACCCACCATACCTACTGACTTTTACCTGAAAAAAGTACTTATCAAGTATTTTTTCTACAGGGAAGGCCCATTGAGGTAATTTCTGTAATAGGTACCTTAATTCTTGTATCTTTGTCTACGACTGATTACTAGTAGGTAATAATTTAGTTCTGTTTAAATACATACTAAAAACTATTGATGATATTTCATTAAGAATAATGTTTTTGCGCCTAGAAATATATATTAACTAGTAAACAATATTAATCACGTGTTTATGAAAATATATCCAAAATAAATATTATACTTACGGTCTGATTAGTAGTGTAAGAACTATTATTAAAAATAAACTTTTTTAAGCAAACTAATCGTATTTTTTTCAATTTTCAAAAAGTCATCCAACCAAAGTTTAATCTATCGCAGTAGGTAGGGTATATAAAAATTAATCAAAATAAACGGGAAGGGATAATAATAATAATATTTTGTATGAAATCATCGATAATAGGTTAAGTAGGTAGGTGTCCTGGGTGGGGGTCAAGTTTGCTAATGTTTTCGTCAAAATCGTAGTTCAATGGTGTTTAAATATGCTTTTTTACACAGTTCTTGTTTCTTAAACCCAAAATCGAGACACAATGTGTTTCCGTTCTGAGTTTAAGAAACACATTGGGTTTCGGGTTTGGGTTTAAGAAACAGGAACTGTTACTGTGTCAAAAAGCATTACCATTCAAACACCATTGAACTACGATTTTGACGAAAACATTAGCAGACTTGACCCCCAGACATAATACATAATAGTACCTGCAAGTGTACTTATAGGTTAAAAAAACTGAAGTTCCTGCTGGCTAATAAGTAGCTTTACTTTAGGTATGATAAGCTTTATAAACAGTGAGCAAAGTGGTTGCTTATTATTAAATGATGCAAACATCAACACACTTTATTAATAAACATTTACAATGTTGCACTATAAATGAATGCCTTACTTACTTACAGCAACTTCACGTCACGTCAGTGACTAGGGTTACCAATTTTTTTTGCAAGTAGGTATTTTCAAGATTAGATGTAAAAATATAGTAGATGGCGAAAAAGTACAAAAATATATTTATATACATTTTGAAGAAGTTGCATTTGCCATACTAACATTTTCTTATTAAGTACAGTAGGCAATTTCATACTTAAACCTATTATTTATCATATTTTGCTGCTTTGGAATATCTCATCTTGTTCAATTTTTTCACTTAAAAAAATTTCGTAGTTTTGCATAGGTAGGTATATATTATTTCAAAAAATATAGTAGGCGAGCCCTAATAGGGTTGGCAGTGCTATCAACCGACCAGTGACCGATAAGCATTTCTATTGTTTGAGGAGAGGTTTGTGCGGCCAATATCGGCTAGCGAATTACGTAACTCTGTTGCTAACAATTTTCGATTGAAAGCGCAGAATTGCATTGCTGCTTTAGTTAGGATAGTAGTCACATTGGTTCTTACTAAAGCAGCAATGAATCTGCGATTTCTGTCAGAGTTGATTGCAACACAGTTACATAATTTAGCCCATTTTACATGTACCTGCTGGCCGAACTAAATTAGGTCATAACTCATTCATTATCAGTACCCTTAGCACGAACAGCTATCGAGAAAAAAAACGCACGTAAAATTACTCGATAGACAATTCTCTATGGAAAATTTCATTTCGCTTATCGGCGATAGATGGCGTTGTACAAATTTCCAATACAAAATGTATATCTATCGAATGAAATTACGCGAGTTATTTTTTTCGATAGCTGTTCGTGCTAAGGGTACAGAACGATTCTGATGACCTTGACTTGTTTTGTACCAGCTGTCGAAAGGTTAAGCGACTTCTAAGTGAACAATACTTTAATCAACATTAACTTTTTATGACGAAATTTGAGTTTTATTTATTTTTAAACGTTTGCAATGTTTTTTGTTAACTTTAAATAAGTAACACTATAAACATGTATTTTTCTTTTGTTTTTCTAGTAAGTACCTAAGTATATCATTTTTGTACTTTAAATATATAATTTACTTTCTGCATATTACTGTAGTGTTCAAGTGTGTAAAAACTACCTTAATTTGTAATATTTTAGTTCATTCCTACTCATATGATGTGAGCTCAAGATTTTTTTAAATATTTTTTCTAAAACTATATCTGTGGAAATTTTTAATTAGCATAGGATTATCCATAGTCTTATACATTAAGTTATTTGTCTGTTAATTTCCCAAATACAATAAAATAAAATAAAATAAAATAAAATAAAATTAGGTACTCTGTCTCCGCACACGGGCCACTAACCACAAGTACAGTATATATATATATAACTTATATATGTACTGTGCCACAAGCCACAAACGCCGCCACTAGAAGCTAGAAGAGTTAAATAATAATAATATTCATAACATAAACATTCCTAGACATATTTTGCCAGCCTTGTCAGGTAGCTGACTTAACAACCAAAAGACCACTTGTATGAGTTGCATGGTCTATGTCAGGTAGGTACCAACCAATTAGGTGTCTCCCTGTCGGAATTTTAATAGCCTACATCGGACTCTTGTAATGTAAGCCTCGCGCCTCGGTTTCAAGGTTTGATATAGTACCTATTATAATGTAGGTAAGTTAGGTAGAATGGAAACGCATTTTCTTCAGCTCTTCACAAAACCATATTTTGCCTTTAGGTAGGTACTGATTACCGATCGGGATTTGAACCCAGGACTAAGTATCTGTTCCATCGCCACCACACGAAATAGTGCTTCAATTAACTTGATGTAAAGTTATTTATATTTATTGAAATCTTAAATATAGGTAACAATACATGCACCCTGCAAGGGTATGGCAATTTAATTAAGTACGTACCTACCTACTTACTCTGCTAATTATTTTTAAAAAACATTAAGTTGATTAAAATAAATCAACATTTTTCATTATAACAGATAGACAATATTAACAAAAAAAATACAATGATATTCAACTACTATTTAAACTTATCAATAAAAAAAATTCTTCTAATGTGTAATAACATTTTTAATTATTCACAATAAATCTTTTATTTCTGAATTTTGAATATTATAGTCAATACCATTTTAGAAACCTGAAGAAAGGCAAGGCATGTTGCTCGTACAATTATTTACCCGATGAAGTGATCGGTATTTTATTTAACGGAGTTTTTCACGGAAAAAAATTGACGGATTTTTGACGGAAAATACCAACTTGCTTAGCGAAATTCAAAATATCCAGCTGGCAACTCTGGTTTTGACAGTGGCTGAAGCATAGATATAGTATATTTTAAGGGGGGCTGAAGTGTCAGCTTGTGTGTCCGTCTCTGGGCGCGGTCCGCATAGCGACATTATCGATATTATCGCGAATCCAAATAAATGCAGTAGGTACAAAAACCCTAATATGTGTAATATATTGAGGCTATACTTAATTTGGTCGGGTTCGCGCTAAAATCGCCATGCGGACCGTAGCCTCTGTCTACGGCTGTGTCAGTGTCAGTGTCAGTCACAACAGTCAGTCAAGCAAGTTTGTGTTTCTTTTCTTTTCTTTGTTTCTGCGAATAATAAACGATAAAATTACCACAACAAAAAAGGCAATTCAAATGTGTTGAGTTGATTGTTCAGCTGTGCTGTATATGTTATCTTATCAGCTTTCATTATGTATTCATTGTGTTTGTGAGGTCGACTATCTATCGCAGAGGTTACAATTAAAAGAACTGCTGTTTAAAATGGATAGAATTACATTATTAGAAGGCGAAATTGCAGAACTCCGCAGAATATTACAGGAAAAAGAAACTGAATTGTATGATTTAAAAAAGGATTGCACTTTGGTAAGTATATCAGATCCAAAGATATATTTAAAAAAGTTTTGATATATCATTGATCAGACCATAATTTACTGCAGGTCTTGCTGTAAAAACTTATAAAAAAACCCTCTAAGTGCGAATCAGACTCGCATACGAAGGGTTCCGTTAAATAAATCACGTTGCATGGGAACCCCCAAACAAATATTTATTTAGGCTAAACTGTACATTAAGGACCGCTGGTCTGGAGATTCTTAATTTTATGACTGTAACTACACGGTGCAAGAAGTCTTTCATTGAAGTTCTTTTTTGAAGCAACCTAGTAGTTTTCGAGAAATAAATTATTAAAGATCATGAAATTACTTGGTTGCTTACGATTTTTCCCATAGAAGCAGGGGAATGGGGAGGGGGAAGCAGCTTCCCCTAAAGGAGGTTGGGGCGAAGCTCCCCGCCACGAAAAGAGTTTCCAAGAGTTCATTAGGTTAGGATAGGTGTGGAGTTTAGTGTGAGAGCGAGAAGTAAATATGAACAACTCCATTTTTAATCCCATTTTTTAACTGCGTGGTTTGTATTTGGTTTGTTCAATAAGTTGCTATGGTAATAAGATGAAGAAATAAAATATTTCCAGAATTTGCTCGGGCCCACAATTGATCAGAATCCTGAAGTGACTTTGAGTAAAACACAGTTCGGTGATCGGTTACCGAGATGGGCTATTGTAAGGTATGACAATATATTATTTATTTGTTAGCTCAGACAGAACGGAAAAATACCTGAGCAATTTTCTGGCTTCATTGAAAATAGGACCGTATTACCACATATAACAATAAACATAACAGAGGGCCCGAGTACGAGTTGTGTTTCTCAACTCACTTTGCGAATAGTATCGGGTGAAAGAGATAAAATCATGCGAGTGAGTGAACGAGTGAAAGAGAGAAGACGATAGTTAACTATTCGCAAAGTGAAGTGAGTACAAAAAAAACCAACTAATACGCCCCTCAGTGCATAATGCATTGATATTCATACAGTTTTCTGCTTTAGAGTATTGTTTTAAGTTCCTATTTTCAATGAAGCCAGAAAATTGCTCAGACATTTTCCATTCTGTCTTACTGAACGACCTTTAGCGTTTACTTACAAATAAAAACTTATTAAACTTGAGCCAAGTAATACTAGTAGGTAACTTAGTCCCTGTCTGAAATATGACAAGTTGTTTATTTTTCTTAAGCATAAAGTGAATTATATAACAACAAAATAGAGAGGACTGAAGTCAAGCTTAGTACCTAAGAGTACAAGTTTGAAGTCCAACACGGTGGACATGATTTAACCCCTAAATGGGTGAAAATGGGGTTTAAATTTTGTATGGAAAAATAATATAATAGACATTACAACTTTAAAATTCGTAGGAGCATGTCTAAAAATAAATAGGCAAACACATATTTTGTTATTTTGAAAATCCTCCCTTAAGGTGTAAATGGGGTAAGTAAAGATGAAAATCGATGTGGATGTCGTTCTTGAGGTTTCATGGGATGGTGGTTGCGAAAATGACATTTATTTTGAAGTCCAACACGGTGGCCATGATTGGACCTGGACATGCACATCCAGGGGACGGGGTCGGGGACGGGGACGGGGACGGGGACGGGGACGGGGACGGGGACGGGGACGGGGACGGGGACGGGGACGGCGACGGGAACGGAACGGAACGGAACGGGAACGGGAACTTGAACGCGAACGGGAAGCCGTAATGCGTAAAAATGGCTGGTCAGATCCTGGTTGAAAGTTCCCTAAGGATTTTGAAGGTTCCCTAAGGATTTTCTCTAATATCCACGCGGACGAAGTCGCGGGCAGAAGCTAGTCTAGGATATTATTGATCGAAGATTTTTAACTACTAATAGAATCGTGCATACATTTCTTCGATCATCTATACCTGTGGATATTGCATGACAGTGGCATTTGTGGGACACCTCAAATTCCCCCAAAAAGCAGCCACTATGAAAGTCCCCCACGACTTGTCATACAACTTGACTTTTAGTGTTGTATTTGTCAAACGGCATGTGCCACATTTCAGCTTTGATATTGTATGACATGCTACATCCTAAGGTATAGATGATCGAAGATACATTTGCTCACATTCATGTTTTTTCAGGTACAGTAGACAAATCCTTTTACCCGACATCGGTGTGACGGGTCAAGAAAAGTTGTGCTGTGCCCGAGTGCTGGTGGTGGGCGCGGGGGGGCTCGGGTGCCCCGCCGCCGTGTACTTGGCCGGGGCCGGGGTGGGTCAGTATATCTCCTATACGAGGGTGGATTGATAACTCCATGACTTTGAAAAGAAGAAATACTTTTTTTTTCATAATTTATTTTTGTATCTAAACAAAAGATTAATATTACTTTTGGAAACAAAAAGCTCAAGCGACTTCTAACTTTTCTAATCCTTCCTATTCTCTAGATTCAACCCACTGAGATTTTTTCTCCTACCAAACATGAATAAATGTCTTGGCAGGCAAAGATTTTCATCAAGCCATAAGGTGGTGTCTGAAATGGGCCCTCATTTCAGTTACCAGTTTTCAAGCGATAAAAGAAATAAATAATGGGTTAAAGAGGTAGGAACTACGTTGGACTGAACACGCAGAGCTACAATAAGATTATGTAGAGAAATAAAACAAAATTTTCCGACAAAAAAGTGTTTCCTCAAAAGTCACGAGAGTCATGGACTTATCAATCCACCCTCGTCTCGTACATACCGGGTGTAACAAGACCCTCAACGAAGCCGAGGTCTACGTATTCTGCCCATCATCAGGACCATTTCTGTTCAAAATTATTGCTGGGAAACGATTTTAATTTTTGGTGTTGAAAAAGCATTGCATACATTACCACGCAATGTGACGCGTACAACAGACCGCGCCTGCGAGTGTATGCTACACAACTGCGTGCGGCCGAGTTAAAAGGCAGCGTTTATGTGCGTGATCATGAGATACATTAAGAGATGACGTTTTGAAACCAGTGTTTGTTACGAATACATAAAAAATTTGATAATGTTTCTGTAGACATAAATTTGGAAATATCGAATAAAATAAGATTTCATAAAAAATTTAAAAAAACAAATTTTACTTTGACCTTCAATAACTTCGTAGCTATTGGTTTCGCAGGTCAAAAATGATCCTGATGATGGGTGGAATGCGTGGACTTCGGCTTCGTTGAGTGTGTTGTTACACCCGTTATAGTGGTGGCCATATAATTAAGGACACCAGTCGATTTTCATACAAACGAGGTAACTTTGAAGCCTTGATTCTCCGCCAGGATTCGACGTAGAACAGGGGTGCCCATACTTTTTCTTAAGGGGCCATAATAGGAAAACATGGTTTGCGCGGGTCATATTTTTATATAGAAAACGTAAAGTTTTAGCCACAAAAAAAACATACGACAAGCTAAAGAGATTATCTAGTAGCTACAAGTATTAAATTGCGTATAAACCTCACAGATGATTGTAAAAAAAAATCAGAATATCATCAAAAGCGCTTGTCGCGGGCCATATTTTTGGCGTAAATAATAGCGGAAACGTATTGAATTCTACATCAAAATACACTTTAACGTACTGAGCAGTTGCTCTAATAACTTTTTTTTAAGAAAGATTATTGTGCTAAAGATTATGATGAAAAAACAACGAAAAACATCGAAAAAGTGCAGAAGTGAGGTTATTTTCCATACTCTTTACACATAAAGAAAAAGACAGAGACAAGTGATTTCGCGTAACGGAGCCTTAAGAAAATAATTTATGACAAAGAGATCGACATTTCGACCGAATATTTATCAAGAAAAAAATTGCATAATTTTGCATACTTAAGTAAAACTACATTGGATGCAAAATGGCAATCCTTGGCGATCGACCATAAAACCTCGCGATCGACGGGTCGATGTTGCGACCGAGGTTTTGATGTTTAATCTTAGAATAATAACCTATTATAGAAGCCGTGTCCTCGTATACAAAGTGAGGCAGGGATTGAAATACCGTTAAAAAAATAACGATACAAAAAAATACCGTTAACACATTTTATCAGTAAATTTACCGGTAAAAATAACGTTAAAATTATTGTTCCGGTAACATTACCGTTAAATATAGCGTTAATGTTTACCGGTACAATAGTACCGGTAAACATTATCGGTAAAAAGTAACGTTATTAATTGGAATAACGTTAATTTAAAGTAACGGTAACAAAAAGTAAGAATTAACGTTAAAATTAACGTTATTTATTGAAATACCGTTATTTCAATGTAACTTTATCTAAAGTAGGTAACGTTATTCATTGACATAAGTAACGGTAAAAAAAGTAAGAAATAACGTTAAGTACATTTAAAAATAACGTTATCAATTTCTGAAGTGAGGCATCTAGTACTAAGCCAGAATGGCTTAGTTTTCAGATTTATATCCTTCCAACATTACCTAATCGTAACTAAAATCCAATAATATAGTAACTAATCTAATAAATGTACGAAAATAGAAACTGTTTTGTACCTTTTCGGTATGATTAGGTAATAATGGCGAATAAAAATCTGAAAACGGGGCCATTTTGGCTGTTTTAGTTGCCTCACTTTTGACAGTGCGCTTTGTAGAGAACTATCGTTCTAGGTGTTATTATTCTAAGTGTTTAATATAATTTTATTTTCAGGAGAAATTGGTATAGTGGACTATGACGATGTGGAGATAACGAACATACATCGACAGCTGCTGCACACAGAGCGAGACGAAAACACAAGCAAAGCTGAATCCGCTGCTCAGAAGCTGCGCAGGTAATAACGACATCAGCCATATTTAATGTCCCTAACCAGATCAAACATGGCTTAAATTGGATCCCAAGCTACCAAATGGGGATGCATACTGAGGAACTGGAGCTCGGTGGCGCAGTGGTTTAGCGCCTGGCCCAGCGATTGCGGAAGTTAAGCAACGTTCGCAAGGGTCGGTCATGGGATGGGTGACCAAAAATGAATTATTTCGAGCTCCACCGTGCTTCGGAAGGCACGTTAAGCCGTTGGTCCCGGCTGCATTTGCAGTCGTTAACACCCAACAATCCGCATTGGGCCCGCGTGGTGGGTTATGGCCCGTCCTCCTTACCACCCATAAGGAAGGCCTGTGCCCCAGCAGTGGGGACATCAAAATTGGCTGATGGACACTCAGGAACTAATGGCGCCACAAGCGTTTGTGCTAAAATCGTTTGATTGGCTGTTTCAAATATCAAGTGTCATTTCTGACGTATTTTAACCAATCAAATCCATTGATAGCGGTCGCATCGCCGCTAGCGCCATCTAGCTTAAGGTGGTACCCTGAGCGGAAGTGGTGCTGCGGTGAATTATATTTAATATTATAATTCTAATACACAATTTTAAAAATGTTTATCGTGGAGATTTTAGGGCCCACGGTCTAGTATTTTTAGACGGTATCACTACATGCCCTCGTAGTCACTGCTAGAAGTAGATAGCAAATCTGTCAAAAACGGCCACTTTTAGCAGTTTTGCTATCTACTTCTAGCAGTGACTACGAGGGCATGTAACGATACCGTCTAAAAATACTAGACTGTGGGCCCTAAAATCTCCACGATAAACATTATTAAAATCTTTTTCTATCAATAACTTATTAAATAAAAACCTCTGAGGGCGCCACTTTCGGTCATACCGCCTTAAGCTTTGCGTGGAGATCCCCATTGAGAAAAGCCCATCAAAATAAACAACAAATAGATTATTTTTATTTAATAATTAGGTATGTTAGTCTGTAAGGTATATATTGTATGGGCCTAGTAGCCTGAAATAAATGGTTAAATAAAAAAAACCCGCCTGCATAAAAAGACAAGTCGACTGAAAAGATGGAAACAAGATTAAATAAATATTAAAGGCAACATGTCATAATAACATGCAGTCGGAGGCATGCATAAAGAAAGTGACATTATGAATGATTGAATTATATGCCTCCGACTGCATGTTATTATGACATGTTGCCTTTAATATTTATTTAATCTTGTTTCCATCTTTTCAGTCGCCTTGTCTTTTTATGCAGGCGGGTTTTTTAATTTTTTTAATTTATTTTTTTATTTATCTCTTTTTAGTTATTATATTTTACGGTCATGATATACCTTTTTGAAATCCTTATAATAAGCCCTTTAATTTGACACCCATATTGCAGTATTCTAAAAAAAAATTTTTTTTTTCACTACGTATAATAGCACCGTACAGCCGCCATGTTGGTTTTTTTATAACGCCACCTTCTTAAGAACACTTGGGCTGAAAAGACCAATCTAACGATATCTTAATCATAGAAATCCGTTCAGCCGTTTGAGAGATATGAGGTAATAAAGAATATTACATACAAACAAACATACTTACAAGATACGCGCGAAATACATAACCCGCAGTCGGGTAATAAATAATAAAAAAAAAACATTTTGCAGTTTTTCCAGTCTTCGATCGGTGTAGAGTGTGTTCCTCAGCAGAGACATCTCCTTCATTCCTCCTTACAGGATATCTTTCCTTTTGAGGCGCTTGGTATAGCTTCGAGTTAAAAGCTGTGATGCCAGAACATCTCGAAATCAATTACCTCTGAATAGATTATACATCAGGTGATTTTCTTGATTTTGTGATGTTTGTAGCCATATTTGTCGTTAACTCTTGGTTAGGTGCCTAAATGTTTATACTTGGGCTTAGTTTCTTTTCTCCCTTTTTGATTAAATTAAGTAGTTGTTACTGCACCTAGTTAAATAAACCTTAGTTTTGGTTTCAACCTACATTATTTTATTTAAGTTCAATTGATTGAAATGTTACATCCTGTCGTGGAAACTGTTTTGGCTTTTTTAATAGTCATTAATCATAGTTTTTAAGGCGAGGCCAGTTCACGATTTGATGAAATTATTGTTTTTTGAACTTCCAATGTGAAGAACTGATGTAAAATTCTACTTCACAAAAATTACTGTAGACTGAAAAAGAAACAAAGAAACACAATATTGAAAAATGGCATGGTTACTCTGTAAATAAATCCTAAATAACACCATACAAATAAACTTCAAATCGTCAGATTTCGTTATTTTCAACGACAGTGATATGATTTTTCATGCAAAAAGGATAGCTTTTTTATTGATCTAACACAATAACCGAGTACATTTTTAATAAATAATCCAGTATTGAAATACTATATATTTCTGAAGAAATCAATAAAAATGTACTAAATTTCGTCAAATTTCTGGCGAATCGTCAATTAAAGCTATGCAATATTCAACCTTATTCTAAAGACATAGTGAAAGAGTAAATTTCGGGAACTGCCTCGCCTTAAGGTAATATTGTATGCTGTTTGTTTCCCTTAACCAAATAAACAATAAACAAAAAACATTTGGGTGTCTATCCAGTCTACCCCGGTATCTCTGGGTTGCATTGGCAATCTCTTCCATAACTGTACTCATTTCCGAAGACTGGAACTCATTTTCTCATAGTGGAAAGCACTGATTGCAGATTTCAAATCAGAAAAGAAGCAGTTTGTTGCATGATGCAATGCAACAAACATTTAGAATTTACAGTTTTTACACGACTGCCCAAAAAGGAGTGTATATGTGTTCAGGGTTCGTGTACGTTTGTGGGTATGTGAGTTTCTTTATTCCACCATAACTTCTAAATGCCTGAACTGATTTGGATGTATGGGGTATCGTTAGAATTCTTGCAGTATCCCGAGTGACACTGGCTATTCTTTTTTAAATTCAATATGGCGACTGTACGACGCCGTTTTCAAATGTAAAAATTTTCTTCTATTATTACAATATGGGCATCAGATGAAAGGCCTTGATGACCACATTCCAACCAAAACAATATAATTTGTCACTAAAACGTGTGAAATAATAATAAATAAATAAAAATATCAAAAATCAGCTGAAGTGGCAATGGGCGGGACACATAGCGAGAAGAACCGATGGCCGTTGGGGCGGAAAGGTTCTGGAATGGCGACCGCGCACCGGACGGCGCTCCGTGGGTAGGCCCCCGACAAGGTGGGCCGACGTGAGGGTGAAGGTCGCGGGAAGCCGCTGGATGCGGGCAGCGCAGGACCGATCGTCGTGGAGATCCTTAGGGGAGGCCTATACCCAGCAGTGGGTGTCGTGCGGCTGATATGATGATGATGATGATGAAATTAAAATATTAAAAACACGACTGCCCTGCCAAAAACGAACTAAATAGTTAAATAACAAGTGTCATTGCAGTCGGGGGACCAATTTGATCAAAAATTGTTCCATAGAACGGTCCCCCGACTGCAATAATAATAATAATGACACTTGGTAACTTTTTAGTTCGTTCTTGGCAGGGCAGTCGTGTTTTTAATATTTTTTAATTTTGTTATATGTACAGTCAGCAGCACATCAGACTATACATGTTGACCTTTAGACCGCCTAAAGCGCCGATAAGAGCTGTTTTCGTAGTTCAACTGTTTAACCTAACGTGCTGTCGTGCGTACCTATATAGAAGATTACGCGTACAAAATGCAAAGTATTAAATATTTCTTTGCCTTCCACAGTATAAACTCCCATATCAAAGTAACTCCATACAACGTACAATTGGATTCTTCAAATGCAGCAGAGATCGCTTCTAACTACGACATGGTTCTAGATTGCTCCGATAATGTACCGACCAGGTACTTATTAAACGACTTATGCGTACTTACTAAAGTAAGTATTGTATTTGATACAATTTTTTTAATAGCTTCTCCAATAAAAATTATATTCAATGTAACATTAATAAAAATTAAGAGCATTTTGAATAAAAAATAAAACATGCTTAGTAATAATTTAAACGATTCGTTGGTATCTGATCGAAGGATTCGTTTGAAAATAAATAATAAGTAAATAAATGCTTAGACAATTTCACACAGCGCCATCTAGCCCCAAACTAAGCAAAGCTTGTAATATGGGTGCTAGACAACTGATATAACTACTTTATAATTTTACATAGTAACACCCAGACCATCACAGAAATTAAAATTCATCATTTCAATTTCTGCCCAGCCGGGAATCGAACCCGGGACCTCTTGCGTGGTAGGCGGCATGTTGACCACTGCACCACTCAGGTCGTCAATGGTCGGTCCTCCTCCGGTCGGCCTCCGGTTGCCAAAAAATGAATTAAGGCGATTCCCTGAGCGAAAGTGGTGCTCTCAGAGGTTTTTATTTAATAAGTTGTTAATAGAAAAGGATATTAATAAAACTATTCGTGGAATCGTGGAATTTTTAGGGCTCTTAGTCTTGTATTTTTAGAAGGTATCTCTACATTCCCTCACAGTCATTCGTAGAAGTAGATAACAAATGTGCCAAAAACGGCCACTTTTAGCAGTTTTGCTATCTACTTCTAGCAGTGACTACGAGGGAATGTAACGATACCGTCTAAAAATACGAGACTGAGCCCTAAAAATTACATGACAAGTTTTATTAAAATTGTGTATTAGAATTACAATTTTAAATAAAATTTATCTCGGTGCCACATTCGGGCAAGGAAGCACCTTAAGTACATTTTACAATAAAAAAATAAGTTGTTGTTTTGGGATGTTAATGATAAACAAAATAATTTATTTTTAAATTTGAGATTGTTGCATTCACAATGCTATTTTTATACAATACTAAATAATATACTAGAAAAAATACGACTCGCACCAGATCAATACTCAGACGGGAATCGAACCCGCGACCTTTGGATATCCGGTAAATAACGCTGGCTTGCAGCGTAAGAGTAGGATATACTAGAAGAAATTCGGCGATGTCACTAGTGACTCGGTAGCTCAGCGGTCAGAGCATGGACCGGATATCCAAAGGTCGCGGGTTCGATTCCCGTCTGAGTATTGATCTGGTGCGAGACGTATTTTTTCTAGTATATTATTTAGTAAAATAATTTATTTTTCTAGTTACCATTAATATCTGGCAGTGCGTTAAAACTGGAAGGTCAGTTAACAGTATACGGCTACAGAGCAGAAAAAAACAGCAATGAAAAGGTAAATATGTTTTTTATAAATAAAACAAAATAAAAATATATATCATCTTAAATGTCTAGTTAATAATATATCGACATTCAATCCATTGCTATCTTGATTTTGTCAAATTTTATTCAATTCAATTTTATTTATTTTTCCATATAGACATCTTTGCTTTTAACTTAAGGCGCTGTAGTTAGTGAAACTAGCGCCGCCACTACATTTATCATCTTTGCTTTTAACTTAAGGCGCTGTAGGTAGTGAAACTAGCGCCGCCACTACATTTATCATCTTTGCTTTTAACTTAAGGCGCTGTAGGTAGTGAAACTAGCGCCGCCACTACATTTATCATCTTTGCTTTTAACTTAAGGCGCTGTAGGTAGTGAAACTAGCGCCGCCACTACATTTATTTTTATTACTCGTAAACCAAGTCAATGTTTAAAAAAAGCTCATGTAATAATCTCTTAAATTGTCTCTAATATTTTTTGAATAACTCTTCAACAGTTATCATTAAGTTTTAAAATCCAAAATTGCCAAAAGTGGCCACTTTGAGCTAAAATGGATTTTAAAACTTACAGAAAGAATGAAAACTTTAGAAGAGGTATTCAAAAAATATTAGAGACAATTTAAGAGATTATTACAGAGCTTTTTTAAAAGTAAAGTGCGAGTCGGACTCGCGCACGAAGGGTTCCGTAAAAACACGTTCGTTGTATGGGAGCCCCCGTTTAATATTTATTTTATTCTGTTTTAGTATTTGTCGTTATAGCGGCAACAGAAATACATCGTCTGTGAAAATTTCAAATGTCTAGTTATCACGGTTCATGAGATACAGCCTGGTGACAGACAGACAGGCGGTATTTTTTTACCGCATTTCAAGCAAATAAAATATCTTTATCTTTAAAACCGCGACCCATCTCGAGGCGGTTTTTCCCCGATCATCAAAGGGGCCGCTACACGATCTTGCTTGACAAGTATTTGGTTTGATTTTTGATTTTCCCTAGTTGGATTGAACCAACTTAATTTGTTATCTTCCAAAGGAGCCGTCATTGGTCGGTCCTTGTTACCGCTGCGTGTTCCCCACTCCCCCGCCGCCGCACGCCGTCGGCAGCTGCTCCGCCAATGGGGTCGCCGGGCCTGTGCCGGGCGTTATAGGTATACTAACATTATCAGTATCATTATCAGTTTATTGCCGCCACGATTTTTCTCCTTAACAACTTACCGGTTGACTGGTAGAGAATGCCCTTGGGCATTAAGTCCGCCATTTGCTGTTTTATTTTAAGCAATAAAGATTACATAAATAAATATCAGTGCCATTATCAGTATCAGTATCAGTATCAGTATCATTATCAGTATCATTATCAGTATCATTATCAGTATCATTATCATTATTTTATTTTATTTTATTTTATTTTTCTTTGGCACAGTTACAAGATACAAACCAAGCAGTACAAATAATAATAATTCAAAAACAAAACAAAAGTGTAAATTTGTACCTCAATTACAACCATGCACAACATGCAAATATAGTTTTCATAAAAAGTGCGGCTAACTAGGTAGTTCTAATTAATTATAATACAAAAACTAAATAAAATTTTCACAAAAGTTCCTACAAAAAAAATCAAATTAAAGAAATCAATCTTCAATTTGTGCAAGTGCTCCAATGTTCTCTGGATCTTTTATTGTTTATTATTATTATTATCAGTATCATTATCAGTATCATTATAATTATCGTCATTAATAATAGTTATTGTCATTAAGTACTCTATCATTATCCATTATGGTGGTAGAAAAATGTAGACGATTGAAAAATGTTTAATAATTTTGTTTATTTAAATAAAAAAAATACTTTTGATATTGACATGACGGAATAGTCGGGAGCTATAGGAGTCATAGTTATAGGCTCCTAGCTAGCAACTAATATCTCTTACTAAGGACCTGTCACTAGTGATGGGACTCGAATCACAATTGATTCGAATGATTCGAATCAAGTCAATCGAAGCTCTATTCAAATGAGTATTTATGCTGATTCGAATCATCACCTGATTTGAATTGGTTGGCTGGTTCGAATGGGTTGTGTGATTCGAATCATCACCTGATCCGAATCGGTTGGCTGATTTGAATTGGTTGGCTGATTCGAATCAGTTCAATCAAATCAATAAGCTTTATTCAAATAAACTTAATTATTAAGTACTTTTGAATCGTCTATATTTTCCTACCACCCGTTCCAGACTTCTTTAACTGTCATTATAACTATCATTATCATTATTAGTATCATAATCATCATCCATATCGTATCATCCACATCCAATCGTCATACTCGTTTGTCGTCATATTTTGTTGTATTATTTTCGTTATTTGTTTTGTAAATAATAATAAAAATGCGATGTTTGCTCGAGTGCCACAATCGCAAGCCGATTACGCTTATCCCTGTTATGAATGACAGCGATTTATCTGTACAATTTGTTTGCAGTTTTATCGAAAGTCTATGACAGAAATCTGGGGGTCAAGTCTGCTAATGTTATCGTCAAAATCGTGGTTCAATGGTGTTTCAATGGTATTGCTGTTTGACACAGTTCTTGTTTCTTAAACTCAAAATTGAGACACAATAATGTTTCCGTTTTGGGTTTAAGAAACAAAATGTGTTTCGGTTTTGGGTTTAAGAAACAAGAACTGGAGAACTTAGGGTTTTACATCTGGGGCTCTGGTGATCCTGGAACACAGGCTTTTGCTTATCCTAGGCATCAGACTCCATAAGTACTATGTTACATACAAATGTACCTACTATTCATAAGTACCTATCTTAAGTCCTACTTGTGGAAAACGCAAATAAAATGATTTTTATTTATTTTTATTATTAACTTGGTGTCAAAAAGCATTATCATTGAAACACCATTGAACCACGATTTTGACGTTAACATTAGCAGACTTGGGCCCCAGTCTGAATGTCTGATTTTATCAAAAACAGCCCCCTAGCGTGACCGACGAAACACGATGTATATCGCGTGACATAGCGTTTTATCGACACTCAACTGTCAAACTATTATGACCAAAAATTTATTATCTCGAGCTCCTCCGTGCTTCGGAAGGCACGTTAAGCCGTTGGTCCCGGCTGCATTTGCAGTCGTTAACACCCACCAATCCGCATTGGGCCCGCGTGGTGGGTTATGGCCCGTCCTCGTCACCACCCATAAGGAAGGCCTGTGCCCCAGCAGTGGGGACATCAAAAATGGCTGATGGACATGGACAATGTCAGTGTCGCAGCCGCTAATAAAATTAGTTTGATTTGAAATTCTAAATTACCCTTTCAAATATGAAATATAATTATATTATTATATTAATTACCCTTTTAACCCTTCAGCGCCATCCGCCATTTTGTTAAAAAACAAGAAAACCCTCCCCACCAACTGACAAGAAAGAAATAAAATGGCGTCTTACACAAAAAATCCGATAATTTCGTAATCAGGCTATAATTTATCATTTCGTAAAGATAGTTTTACTTATGAATACTTTTCTCATTTCTAGATACCAAAATCATAGTCATTTACATAGAGAAAAAACCGATTACCGGTACCGGTCTCCGGCGACCGCTTGGGCTTTGACAGAACGGCAATATGGCTATTATGTCAGGTCGCCGGCGACCGCTCTGGCACTTAGAGGTTAAAATGACGTCCTCCGTGGTCGAGTGGTTTGCACGCCAGTTTTCAAGGCGTCACCATCTCTTGAGGTCCCAGGTTCGATCCCCGGTTGGGTCAATGTAGGAAATGAACTTTTCTATATTGTCTCAGGTCTGGGTGTTTGTGATGCCACCGTTGTTTTTGATTTCCATAACACAAGTGCTTTAGCTACTTACTTTGGGATCGGAGCAATGTATGTGATGTTGTTAAATATTAGTTATTTATTATTTATTAAATATGATTTTTCTATATTTTTTGGGAATATTTTAAGATCGGTACGATAAATCAGTATTTTTATTTTAACTATGTAGTTATATCATATTATTTCTTTTTTTTCATTTTTCTTTTTACCCTGGTTGTGCACCCTACCACGCAAAGTCTCCACATCACCCTATGGTTGACTGGTAGAGAATGCCTAAGGCATTAAGTCCGCCATTGTACAAATTGTGCATCAAGAATTAAATAAATAAATAATGCTTACCGCTGACGGGCGCTATTTTGTAGCTGCGATAAGCGCGGCGTTAATCGCGGCGATATCGCTGCGATAAACGCGGCGATAATCGCGGCGACAATCACGGCGCTTTTTAGTCGCTGACGTAGGTTAACCCTAAAAGGCACCCGGTAATAATATTATAGAACAATCACTTTTATTATTGCTAAGCTCTATAAAATAAAGTTTATGATTTATTTATGTCAGTAATTATATACTTTTCACAAATGAAGCAAACAATGTATACGATTCAAATGTCTTCAGTACCCTTAGCACGAACAGCTATCGAGAAAAAAAACGCACGTAAAATTACTCGATAGACAATTCTCTATGGAAAATTTCATTTCGCTTATCGGCGATAGATGGCGTTGTACAAATTTCCAATACAAAATTTATCTATCGAATGATTATTTTTTTGATAGCTGTTCGTGCTAAGGGTACAGATCCTTTTATCGTCAAAATAGTGTGAAGAACAAAAATTCTGCATTTACTTTATATGCGCAAATTCAAGAATTATATAAATTGGTAAGCATATCATGTAATAATAATTCTCTTACTTTTTATTGCAAACTCTACCATTACAAAAATAATTATGTCAGCCAGCGAAAAAAATTGTGGTGTCTTTTAGGGTTAAAGCCGCTTGTCACTCTTGTCAGTGTCATTTCGTGGGCGATTAGTCGCCGAGCTATGTGTGAGCTACTTTTTGTAGCTCGTGGGCGTTTACGTATTGAACTCCATATGTTCTATTCTGGGCTACAAAAAATCGCTCGGCGATTAAGCGCCCGTGAGCGGTGGCGCTAAATCATTGTTGTGTGTAGCCCTGTAGTTACTCATAAATATAACTTTCTTCCTGTTATCAGGTGCACTTCAAGCGTTAGAAGCGATCAAAATGATAGTCGGTCTCACACACGAGAAGTTACTGGTGGGGAGGATGCTGCTATTCGACGGAGAAGACGTGGCTTTCAAGACTGGTGAGGTTTTTACCCGACTGCAAGAGGGTTATGTTTTTCGCGCGTATCTTGTATGTTTGTTTTGAAAATATTGGCACTTCTGTGTTTTGTATGAAATCACTAAAATGCAAATATTTCGAAATCTATTATAGATATTTAAAAAATCAAAACGTACAGCCCTAGTATTTAGGCATTTCAAAAAAATACCAAAAATTCATTGCTGTAGGTTAAGGTTTAGAGGGTGGGAAACGTTATTGCCGTTTGTATGGAGACCACGTGGTTGACAATCCTCATAAGAAGGTGGCGTTATAAAAAAAACCAACATGGGTGCTATATACGTAGTGGAAAAAAATCTTTTTATAATCGACCGAGCGAGTGCGAAGCGCAAGCGAAGCGTCTCTGCTTCAGTTTGGGCAAAAACGATTTCGTATGTCCAGCTGTCTGTTGTTCTCTACAGCGGGACTATCGGCAGGGCTCTGTCACTCCGCGCGCGAGACTGAACCGCTCAAATGAGGACAAATTTCATACATCAGAAAAGATAAGACCTACGCGATAGAAAGAGAGGCAACTACTAAGTGCATGTTTTGGAGCGAAGGGAGCGCTGTGCGACCTGAATTGTACTCTATTGTGTCGGAGCAAGAGTCGCAATTTATTTAAACGATTTAGCGGAGTGCAACTTCTGTACGCTAGTACTATTATCTATTCTGTGCTACCGGCTAAAAATAATGAAGTTAATGTTAACTGTAATTTTAATGAAACTGAACATATTGTGCACAATAAATTCTAAGTAATCATTAGCATTATTTTTTACAAGTTATAAGTTATTTTAATTGTTCTGTTTTTTTTTATTAACGAAATCACTAATAGGGTGATAACATATAAGTTAAATAAACAAAAACATTTGTAGCGTTTAATTTAACGTGTTTTGGTGGACGGATTTGTGGAATAATTATTTTCGTAAGGAAAATGCTCGTTTTTAAAAAGTACAAGACTTGTAAGTTTTGATAAATATGGCACTGGTGACCCGTACCACGGGTTTTTTTTTAATTTTCTTCGGGCGTTAGATCTCACACGTCATGCTCGTGAACGGGTGCTGCCAGTGGGAATGGGTGTGCCTCTGACTACCTATCTTAACACATATTGAATTGTATGAATAGATTTTTTTTTTGTAAGAGCCTAGACTGTATAATTACTTAAAAAAATTGAACTTAGCCTGAACCCTGTAAATTGATTCATAATGAAATGTGTTAATTAAATAATGTTATTTTTTTTTGTTAATCTATGTTAACATAATGTCTGTCTATGTTAACGTTCCATCTGATAAAGCTGGCTAGTTTTTTTGCGCCTTTTTTTCTTGACAGTTAAAAGACGTCATAATGGGTAGTAGGGTAAAAGAATTTTTTATTTAATTTAATTCATTTGTTCAACAAAACATAGTACTACCATTACAGATTAAAATAAAATCCAAGGCGATAATACCAGCAAATCGACGATTTAACGCTTATTATGTGAGCTTATTTAAATAAAGAATATTTCAATTTCATACTAATCTTAAGATAAAGAAACTGTGACATACAGATAATTGTAACAGTATGAGATGAATGAAGCCTATTTTTTATTGATATTATCATTTATTTTATTACTTGTTGTTGCGCGCAGTGACCCTGCGCGGGCGCAGCGCGCAGTGCGCAGTGTGCTCACCAACGCCCAGCATCACGCGCCTCATCGACTACGAACTGTTCTGCAACGCGCAAGCCAAAGAGAAGGTAAATAATTAATAATACTAAATAATATACTGGAAAAAATACGACTCGCACCAGATCAATACTCAGACGGGAATCGAACCCGCGACCTTTGGATATCCGGTCCATGCTCTGACCGCTGAGCTACCGAGTCACTAGTGACATTGCCGAATTTCTTCTAGTATATCCTACTCTTACCCTGCAAGCCAGCGTTATTTACCGGATATCCAAAGGTCGCGGGTTCGATTCCCGTCTGAGTATTGATCTGGTGCGAGTCGTATTTTTTCTAGTAAGTATATTATTTAGTATTGTATAAAAATAGCATTGTGAATGCAAAAATCTCAAATTTAAAAATAAATAATTAATGTTCAAATATTTTACAACATGTTGTTTGACCTATTTCTGTTGTCACCTACCTTTTTTTCCAACACTGGGGAAAATAGAAAAAGTTTTTTTTAATGCACATAGGGCCTGGCATTGCATGGCAGAAATTTTCCTGACATGTCAGGAATTTTAGGCATCCATTAGGAAAACAGGGAATAACTGTAGTAGTTGTCAGGGCTTTTTGAAATCCCAAAAAGTGTAAGTAATTAATGAAAACACATAATTTGTCAATCATTTTGGTGAGAAAAAAAAACAAAAGTCAACTAAAATTTAGGTGTAATAAAATGTCAGGAAATTTCCTTAAGTCAGGGAAAAAGTCAGGAAATCTCATGAGATCTGCGTAACTCATGTGACTTCCTCTGTTTTGGAATTTTGCAGTTTTCTTTGTGTGTGTTGTGTGATTCTGTGTACATTCATTTCAAAATTGCGAATGTGTGAGGTAAGTCGCCTTTAATTTTTTTTTTTTTTTATATGCTGCGGTTAGATATTTTTAATAATTATTTTGTCATCGATTTTCAAGAAGACCTTTAGTAAGAATTATATTTTCAAAATTTATTTTCTATAAGTACTTACATAATTTCTTTAAAAATGTTACCCAACAATTATCATGGTAATAATGTAAGAAAATATGTATTTAAGGTGGTACGGTGAGCTCAGTAGCGCCACCAATGGAAATAAATCATTTACGTTGTATCAAGGGCTTAGAATAAAAGTTTTGGATATTTTGCGCAAATAAAAGAGTAAAGTGCCATTTTTAAATATTTTTTCTTTGATCTCAAATATAAACAATAAGTTGTGAATGTGGATATTGCTAAATGTGGCCACTTTTGGCACTAGTGACATGCACGACTTATTGCTTAAGTTTGAGTTCTTGAAACTATATTTAGAAAATGCATTTTAGTCTTTTATTTGCGCAAAATCATCAAAACTTTTAATCTAAAACCTTGATACAACGTAAATGATTTATTTCCATTGGTGGCGCTACTGAGCTCAAAGGTGGTTAACCTTAATAAACATCTTAAAACAAATTCTACGATTGAGCAATAAAATATTTCTCCGCCACATATATGAATTATACTTTTTATATAATTTTGTCAAAACATTCGCGATTTTGAAAACCAATCCCATATTTAAATTACACTCAATTTTTTGTTTGTTTCAGCCAAAAAAACTGCATGTGTCAGAAAAACGGAAAATCGAAAAACAAAAACGCATGTCAGGAAAAAGTTATTTCGGATTCCGTAAAACAAACCACGATAAAAGGTTATGGGTACAAGATGTTTTGAAATCGGAACGAAAAATCGGTCCTCCTTGTTCCTCTGAGTTATGTATGAAAGGGACAGCAAGACACTGTACGGAGTTCACTGAAGAAGAGAGGAGGGAGATATTTAGACATTTCTGGCATGACTTAAATTGGAAAGAAAAAAAGGGTTTAGTGAAAACTCTAATAGATATTGTGCCTCCAAAGAGGCGAAGGAATAAAGACGCGATTTCTAGAAAAGGCGACTCTAAACTCTATCACCTAGTCAATAAGGGTGATAGGTTGTTAGTATGCCGATTAATGTTCTTAAATACTTTAGGTTTAAAAGAAGCAATGTTAAGAAGTTGGTTGACTTGCGTAGAAAAACCTAGAACTGTAAAAAAACCTGTTAAATCCTTAAATGTGGACAATTATATAGACTCTTTGCCTATATCTTTGCCTAAATGTGACGTGTGCAGAAATTCTTGTATACAAATCAGATATATAAACTTAAATCATATAAAAAATTTGTATCAATTATATGTTGAGTATGTGAAAGAAATGAAATTGAAAAGTATAAGTCCTGCTTCTAGAAAAACTTTTTCTAAAGTTATAAGTATGAGGAATTTAAGAGTTTTTAAGCCTAAAAACGAGAATGATATTTGTGATTTAGTTAGTCAACATAATAACTTGCCTAGTTTTAGTTATCAGAGTGTTACGAAGGAGAATTTGCCGCAAGATGTCGCCACTGAGTATTATTATGGCACTGATCAGTTATTGATGTGATTATTTAGTGATATTATAATAAAAAGTGTCAAATAACTTTATTAGGGTTTTTAATTTATTATAAAAATGTAACACTAAATAATAACGTATGTCCATCAGCCATTTTTGATGTCCCCACTGCTGGGGCACAGGCCTTCCTTATGGGTGGTAAGGAGGACGGGCCATAAACCACCACGCAGGCCCAATGCGGATTGGTGGGTGTTAACGACTGCAAATGCAGCCGGGACCAACGGCTTAACGTGCCTTCCGAAGCACGGAGGAGCTCGAGATAATAAATTTTTGGTCACCCATCCCATGACCGACCCTTGCGAATGTTGCTTAACTTCCGCAATCGCTGGGCCAGGCGCTAAACCACTGCGCCACCGAGCTCCTCCCGAAAAAAGTAAATAAATTCGTAAAAGACAGAGAAAGTCTTTGAAAGTACAGTCAGCGCCGAAATCATCTGAGAATTTAAGGGTCCATTATAAGAAAACATGGTTTCGGGGGTATTTTTTTTATAGATAACGTAAAGTAGTAGCCACAAAAAAACATGCGACAAGTTAAAGAGATTCTCTAGTAGCTACAAGTATTAAATTGCGTATAAACCTCACAGATGATTGTAAAAAATCAGAAGTGATAATGCTCAGATAATTTTGGTGCTGACTGTACCTATTTGTACCTACCTGTTCTCCTTTCCTAAGGTTTGTGTTTGAAATTGTTTCTATTTTAAATAATATACTATTAATTACTATAATTTAAATGCTATTGAGGAATGGAATCTGTTATTGATTTTTAACCGACTTAAAAAAAGAGGAGGATCTTAGGAACCGACTTAAAAAAAGAAGAGGAGGCTCCCGCGCTACTGCAGCGCGTCAGCGATGTTCGCGCACGCGCGCACAGATGGTTTTTACACGGTGCTGCGACGCCGCATCGCCTCCCTCCAGCGCAGAGTGCGCGGGAGCACCAACCTCATCCTGAAGGTGCTCAGCGAGAAGCCGGACTGCCCACTGCGGAGGCATTGGGTACAAGTGCATGTGCTGGTACCCGGTGCGACTGCGGGAGGTCGCTACTTAAATTAGGAAATTTGAATTTATTATAAGTTTTAACTGAATTTTATTTATATTTTAATTTAAATTGATTTTATTGATTAGATATTATTTTGATTTTATTGATTGGATTTTATTTTTGATTTTATTTTTATCTTATAAGTTAATTATATGTAATGAAATTGTAGCTGCTGCATTAATTTTACCTGCTTTTTATTTAAATTATTATTATAAAGGTGTATGATATGAAATTTATGGACACTGTCTGAAATAAAGTGATTTTATTTTTATTTTTTATTTTTATTTTATTATTTTATTTTTTATTTTAATTCGTTGATAATTAACTTTGAGGTGTATTTAACATGCTAATATTGTTTTGTAAAATGCAGTCGTTTTTGAATGATTTTGTTATATTAATTAGCTACTTAATTGCAAATATAAATTATATTTTGCCTTTTGTGTTTTATCAAAAATTCACCATAGATAATTTTTATTTTATTTAGAACGGCACAATAACAGACATCAGACAAAATTACTTACAATAAGGAAAAAATATTTAAAACTAATGCATGCCTATGTCCAATTACAATTGTGCACAACATTTATAGAAATGAGAATATTTATACACCCAGATGTTTAAAATACAAGTAAATACAAAAACAAAAAACAAGAAAATATTTTATACAAAAATCAAATAAAGGTATAAAGTTCTTTTTTAAATTGATGACTGTGATGAGACTGATGAGTCATTAGACTGTAAAGCTGTCAACAGTAACTTCTTGAAAGAAAGGATACTACAGTTAAATATGTCATAATTTAAACAGATGTTATTATAATATGAACACATTCTATCCAAAGGATTATTTCTGGAAACATTGTTAGTGTAGAGGGGAACACAGAATAATTGTGGCTTACGCACAGATCGAGTCGGTACTTTAAATTTTAATAATTTGACTAAACCGCAGCTATCAACACCAGACCCATTGGCAATCCGATGAAGTGAGCACAAGTCTCTCACCCTCCTTCGACCCTCCAGAATATTTTGAAGATCTTATTAGTTCAGCTGAGTTATTAGAAAAGGAATATTCCTTGATGGGAGAGATAACATTTCAGATGAGAGTGTTACGAAGGAGAATTTGCCGCAAGATGTCGCCACTGAGTATTATTATGGCACTGATCAGTTATTGATGTAATTATTTAGTGATATTATAATAAAAAGTGTCAAATTACTTTATTAGGGTTTTTAATTTATTATAAAAATGTAACACTAAATAATAACGTATGTCCATCAGCCATTTTTGATGTCCCCACTGCTGGGGCACAGGCCTTCCTTATGGGTGGTAAGGAGGATGGGCCATAACCCACCGCGCGGGCCCAATGCGGATTGGTGGGTGTTAACGACTGCAAATGCAGCCGGGACCAACGGCTTAACGTGCCTTCCGAAGCACGGAGGAGCTCGAGATATTAAATTTTTGGTCACCCATCCCATGACCGACCCTTGCGAACGTTGCTTAACTTCCGCAATCGCTGGACCAGGCGCTAAACCACTGCGCCACCGAGCTCCTCCCGAAAAAAGTAAATAAATTCGTTAAAGACAGAGAAAGTCTTTGAAAGTACAGTCAGCGCCAGATTTTAAGGGTCCATTATAGGAAAACATGGTTTTTAATTTATCAGGTTTCAGTTTTAGATAAGACTAGCTGTAGTGTAGCTTCTGCCCGGAACTTCGTCCACGGTCCGAGAAATTTTGTTTTTAATTTCATCAACATCAGATCAGCCGTTTTTACATGATTAGGCGAGTCTCCACCACGCGCACTGCCCCCCTTTTTCTCTCTCCCTCCCCCTTCCTCTACCTCTCCCTTTACCCACATCGAAATGTCAAGAATGACATCCCGATCCCGATGTAATCGAGCCTTCCATTTGTAAAAAAATAACAGGTTCAATTTAGTATTTTGAAATAGGCACTTAAATTAGGTTTTTTTTATTTAGGACCTAGATCTCCACATTCTACCGCCATCTAACCGAATCTCCGCAACACAACTTTCGGACAATCTGAATCTCAACACCGACTCGAACCGCGACCAGCGCCATCTATTGGTGGATGTGAGAAGCGGGCCGGAGTTCAATATGTGCAGGATAGAGGGCGCTGTCAACTGTCCCATAGAGAGTTTGAGGGATGATAAGTTTGAGGAGTTGCTGGAGAAAATAAGGAAGTGTACTAATCAAGGTTAGTTTTTAAAACTTTTTTTACATACATGTAATTAAATGTGTATAGTCACGACCACGAGCAATAAGATGTACACACCATAGAACTTTGTCACATTACGTTTTGAATAATTGATTGAATGTGACATAGTTCTAAAGTGTATACATTTTATTGCTCGTGACTGTACGTGTAGGGCGATTTTCGAGACCGAAAAAATATCAACTAGTTCAAAAAGTCTCGATAGATGGCGTTTTATGAAGAGCTGTCGTAAAGTGGCTTAGCCTGGCCACACTACATACGGAATTCCGAATCGGAATGATTCAGAACGCAGCTTATCCATGCAAATCTATTGGACCCCCTTAAAAACGATCAAAACTGTTCACTTCTCAAGCTTACGCGCTCACTAGACATGAATTAAAACACTTTTAACGGATACTAGCGCGGTTTTATTGAGAGTACTTTGGTAATTAGTTGGTATTTGGTTTGATTTTTGATTTTCCCGACGTTTCGGCACCTTTGCAGCTGCCGTGGTCACGGGGGACTGAAGCTACTTGTGAGCCTCACAAGTATGTGTGAGGCCGTGGTTACGGGGGACTGAAGCTACTTGTGAGCCTCACAAGTATGTGTGAGGCCGTGGTCACGGGGGACTGAAGCTACTTGTGAGCCTCACAAGTATGTGTGAGGCCGTGGTCACGGGGGACTGAAGCTACTTGTGAGCCTCACAAGTATGTGTGAGGCCGTGGTCACGGGGGACTGAAGCTACTTATGAGCCTCACAAGTATGTGTGAGCCTCACAAGTAGCTTCAGTCCCTCGTGACCACGGCAGCTGCAAAGGTGCCGAAACGTCGGGAAAATCAAAAATCGAACCAAATACCAACTAATTACCAAAGAACTTTCAATAAAACCGCGCTAGTATCCGTTAAAAGTGTTTTAATTCACGATCAAAACTGCTTGTCAATCATTTACATTGCATTTACCATTTGGGGGCGTGACCTACTTTTGATTGACTACGGTACCTAATATATCTATTCAGAGGGCCTAGCCAAAGTAACATTTGCAAATCTTCGTTATCGCTTCGCTTTCAAAACATTGTGTGGGATTGACATAAGGTTTCGTTAACTATCGAAATTTAAAACGTCAAATCCAACAAAAATTTGCAAATGTTACTTTGGCTAGGGGTGCTTGTCAAGCATCGCTCCTAGACGATCAAAATGTGATTGACAAGCCGATGCAATGTAATTGATACGATACAATAACGATTTATAATTATTAAGTACTAAATTAGAGTTTAGTTAACTGATGAGTACCTAAGTATTTTAAGTATCTACCTATGTTTCTTTTTCAGTCACAGAAAACATTGTTTACTAAAGGATGCATGTTGTTGGAGTTCAGTCTAGTGCTTGGACATTGTACTATTGTAATCATTTGCTTTCATGACTGTATTCTGTTATGTGTCTAATAAAGAAAATTAAAAATTAAAATGATTGACAAGCAATTTTGATCGTTTAGGGGGTCCATATGGACATACCACATATATGCGGTATTTCCGTTCGGATTTTTCATACATTATCGATATTCCGATTCGGAATTCCGAATCGGATTCCGACTATGTGACATACAAGTCTCGCGGCTATACGTTCAGTCACAGAAAACATTGTTTACTAAAGGATGCATGTTGTTGGAGTTCAGTCTAGTGCTTGGACATTGTACTATTGTAATCATTTGCTTTCATGACTGTATTCTGTTATGTGTCTAATAAAGAAAATTAAAAATTAAAATGATTGACAAGCAATTTTGATCGTTTAGGGGGTCCATATGGACATACCACATATATGCGGTATTTCCGTTCGGATTTTTCATACATTATCGATATTCCGATTCGGAATTCCGAATCGGATTCCGACTATGTGACATACAAGTCTCGCGGCTATACGTTCAGTCACAGAAAACATTGTTTACTAAAGGATGCATGTTGTTGGAGTTCAGTCTAGTGCTTGGACATTGTACTATTGTAATCATTTGCTTTCATGACTGTATTCTGTTATGTGTCTAATAAAGAAAATTAAAAATTAAAATGATTGACAAGCAATTTTGATCGTTTAGGGGGTCCATATGGACATACCACATATATGCGGTATTTCCGTTCGGATTTTTCATACATTATCGATATTCCGATTCGGAATTCCGAATCGGATTCCGACTATGTGACATACAAGTCTCGCGGCTATACGCTACATACAGACGACGGAATCTTGATGCTTAGTTAGTTTGTCGTTCATCATGACGACAGGTAGAAGTGGTGCAATAATTTTTATTTTTATTTTATTTATTATCCCAAAATCCACAGCACTTAAAAATTAACAGTAATAATTATATTATCTTACAAATTTTGCTTTGCCAATAACGGATTTACATTTTATTATACAACGAGGAGCTCGGTGGCGCAGTGGTTTAGCGCCTGGCCCAGCGATTGCGGAAGTTAAACAACGTTCGCAAGGGTCGGTCATGGGATGGGTGACCAAAAATGTATTATCTCGAGCTCCTCCGTGCTTCGGAGGGCACGTTAAGCCGTTGGTCCCGGCTGCATTTGCAGTCGTTAACACCCACCAATCCGCATTGGGCCCGCGTGGTGGGTTATGGCCCGTCCTCCTTACCACCCATAAGGAAGGCCTGTGCCCCAGCAGTGGGGACATCAAAAATGGCTGATGGACAATATGGAACAGCAGATTTTTTTTCACGTTTTGAGAGTTGGTCCCATATTAAAAGTTGTACAGTTTGATGGTCCCTATCTACCATCTTTAGGGTTTTTTGTAACACTTTACATTTCGTCTCCAGTGATATTCATCTGTCGCAGAGGCAACGACTCGCAGGTGGCCGCCAAGAAAGTTCTAGACGTCATCGAAGAGCCACACAGGGGGAAGGTGGCCGATCTTACGGGGGGACTCCACGCGTGGGCCAAACATGTGGACAGTAACTTCCCAGTCTATTAATAAAGATTAAAAAAAAGCACTGACATATTTTTATAATTAAGTTATTTTAGAAAATCTGTAATTCATAATCTGCCAATATGTATCTGTCATCTGTCAACTAAATGACAGCTGTCATGTTAGTGTTTAAGCCGCGATTACATACGCCGATTTAGCATTCCAATTTCGGGTTGCCACTCGTACTTGACAATAAAATATTGTATAATAAGTTCGATTTTAAAAGTGAATTTACCCTATAACGGAAAGATAAACATTGTATAAGATTGACGATGAGAATTGAAAATAAAAAAAACATAAACAATGTTGACCTTTGCGTTATTTGTTTAAATTAATTGTTAAAATTTAACTTATTATACGGGTGGCAACTCTAAATTGGTATGCTAGATTGGAATATGTAATCGCGGCTTTAAGCAGATGGCCATGTAGCCAAAGCTTAATTTAAAAAAAATAAAAAAATGACAGCTATCAATGCGTAGACAATTTTACATATTTTATAGTAACCTTCCTGTCTTTAAGTAATAAATATTTTAATATTGGAATTGTAATAAAAAATAAACTATACCTATTATGATAAAGTTAAAGTTGAAAAAGATAATAGAAAAAAATTACATTTATTATAAATACACTATTCAGTAAAGTATTTGGACGCGATTAAAGAGCCCCATAGGGGGAATGTGGCTGATCTTACGGGGGGACTCCACGCGTGGGCCAAACAATGTGGACAGTGATTTTCCAGTCTATTAATAAAGATAAAAAAAACTTAATCAATATCTGGGGCCCTACCGCCTAACTCAAAGCTTAAGCCAGAGCGATAGCAATGCTCTGTCCGTCCTTGTCATATCATAACACGATGACAAGGACGGACAGTGCACTGACGTCATAAAGCAAAGCCAGAGTCAAAGTGATAGAGTTAGGCGTTAGACCCGCTGGAATTCATAATCTGGCCATATGTATCTGTCATCTGCCAACTAAATGACAGCTATCAACGCTAAATCGTATTGTCAAACTGACATTTTGTTTTCTTAATAGCAAAGGAATGAGGATCAACACGACAATTGAATATATCAATTTTGTATATCACATCAAATACAATATCTGAGTAAATCTCTGTTTAAATTTCTCAAATACATCAAGAAATGACAAAATTATTAAAGATTTAAAAAGTGAGTTTAAAAAACACGGCCGGCCCTTGCGGATCATGCGATGACGTCACGTGCCACGATCGCCCGAACAAACACCTGCCGCGCTGCTGAGCGGCGCACGTGGCCGATGACGTCATCAGCCAATCGTGAATTGGGGAGCGTTTTTGAGAATGCGACACGAAAATCGCTCTATCTTCGTCATTTTTGGTCCAATTTCAATAATTCTTTCACAGAAATAATTTATTTTGATGTGACTGAAACTCTACATATTTAACCAAAAACCTCGTTGATCCTCATTATGGTTTTTGCAGCCAAGTTTGACATATTTTATAGTGACATATGTGGATAATAAAAAATATTAATAATTCATCAACTCTAGGCGAAAAAACGACCTATATGTGATAAAGTCAAAGTTGAAAGAGACAGTAGAAAAATGACCTTTATTATACCTACACAATTCAGTAGGTAAAAGAATTTGGACGCCATTAAAGACCGAAAGTGGCGCCGCGGTGAATTTCATTTAATTAATATTTAATTCTAATATACAATTTTAATAAAACTTCTCGTGGAATTCTTAGGGCCCATAGTCTAGTATTTTTAGACGGTATCATTACATTCCCTCGTAGTCACAAAGTGGACGTTTTTTACCTACTTCTACGAATGACTACGAGGGAATGTAGTGATACTTACCTTCTAAAAATACTTGAAAATTAAGAGTATATTTTTAGCCAAAATTTTTAGAGATCATTTTTTTTTTGTTTATACTGGCTACACTTTTCTTTTGATTGTGCAATGCAATTATAAGTTTTCTATCCCGAATTTTAGACTATTTTTTCTTTTTCTCTTACCAATGACCACAGAGGCAATATTGTGAAACTAATTATTATTTAAGCTTAGATAACAATAATCATTAAGATTGTGTAGCACGTGCTATCTATTTAAGTAGAAACAGTTCTAAATCTTATCATTATTTAATGATTATTTATTTAATTACGTAATCAATTATATAAACAATAATAATGATTTTTAAATTTGAGATTTTTGCATTCACAATTCCATTTTTACACAATACTTACTAAATAATATACTAGAAAAAATAGCGGGTTCGATTCCCGTCTGAGTATTGATCTGGTGCGAGTCATATTTTTTCTAGTATATTATTTAGTATTGAATAATAATGATAGTAAACATGGGCGTACCCAGGTTCTGGGCCAGGGGTGGGGGGGAAATTTATTGTACCTAAATCAAATATATTGTATGGCAAATAACAACTTTTATTGTTCGCTTCCCGCCATTTTAAAGTTTACATCACCTGTGGGGTTCTAACTAAGGGTTTCAGGAATAAAACACGTAAGTACTTTCAGCATGTGTTGAACCATGGTTGCCTTCTTGGACGCGTCCGCTCAGTACGATAGCTAAAACACAACTGACTGGCGCGGCATAGCACACGTCATTTTCACATTTGCGCTGTCACACACACAGACACATGGTCATACCATAGACAGCGCACGACTCCAAGGCATCCATGGCTGCAAACTCTTTATTTGTAAACACCACAGTACCTATAGAAGTATACATGTACGTACTTAAAATATTTCTAAGCACTATGTGTTACATGCATTTTGCTATCTTTTGTAAGAGAATCAACTTTTTATATCAATAAAGATTACTTAATAAACAAACGTTTTTCTTTCTACCTTATCTATGTAACTAAAGTCACGGTTTATCTGTTTATCTTTTATTCTTCGTAAAAGAGGAGGACTTAATGCTTTATGCAATCTGTAAAATACCTATAATTTTGCTCTGGTTTGGCCTCAGTTTTTTTTGTAGATTTCTTTAATGCAAATATGGGAAAAGAGACCGTTTCATTACAAAATATTGTTAAAAATGTTCAACTAAATGTGATGCTGTCACTTTTTTACCCGACTGCAAAGAAAGGGTTATGTTTTTCGCGCGTATCTTGTAAGTATGTGTGTTTGTATGTAATATTCTTTATTACCTCATATCTTTCAAACGGATTTCTATGATTAAGATATCGTTAGATTTTATAAAAAAACCAACATGGCGGCTGTATGGTGTGTATTATATGTAGTGTTTTTTTTTTAATACTGCAATATGGGTGTCAAATTAAAGGGCTTATTAAGGATTTCAAAAAGGTATATCATGACCGTAATATACATATAATAACTAAAAAGAAATAAATAAAAAAATAAAAATAACAAATTAATGAAACCCGCCTGCATAAAAAGACAAATCAACTGAAAAGATGGAAACAAGATTAAATATTAAAGGCACATAATAACATGCAGTCAGAGGCATATAATTCAAATCATTCATACTTAATGTCACTTTCTTTATGCATGCCTCCGACTGCCTGTTATTATGTTGCCTTTAATATTTAATTTTGTTTCCATCTTTTCAGTTGACTTGTCTTTTTTTGGCAATAAGTATTGTTTGAAAGAGACGGCATTACATTTAAACAGGTGGCTAAGTTAAACAGTGTTTAACAAGCTTATGTAATTAACACGGTGTTTTAACATCTTATTCATTAATGGTTGGTATACCAAACAGGGTCCATAATTTGCCTTTGTTTTTAGTTGTAACACTTTTATAACATTATGGTTGCAATAAATATATAGAATATTGTTTTTTTTTATCAATAAGAACAAACAGACTGACAAGCAATTATTCTACTGCAATAGAAGACCTTTATAATTATGGATCGTTGATAACTGCATGGATTAACAGATAACCGAAACGATTACGACCAACTAAGTACCTATATAAGAGAAAAAAGCAGTGGAATTGCATTCGTCAAGAATAAGATGTCGCATATCCTGATTCTGCTTTCGGCTTTAGCAGCGGTGTCAGGTAACTATTTATTTTGTTTTGTAATTAAGTCATAAATAACGTGTTATAAAGAACCCCTTAGGCAGCCATTACACGGTAGGTTTTGCTGCCAGTTTAACCATAGTCACGGCCGTGACTGACGATTAACCTGCCGTGTAATGGGGTGACCGATGGTTGCATGAAGTTGATTTCTTCTTTCCATCAGTCAGTCAGTCAAACGTAATTCATGACTGATGGAATTTGACTGACGCTTGCATGAGCATGTAATGGCCGCCTTAAGGCGCGGTGGTAGTGTAACTAGCGCCGCCACTACATTTATTTTTATTACTCGTAAACCAAGTCAATATTTAAAAAAAGCTCATGTAATAATTTCTTAAATTGTCTCTAATCTTTTTTGAATAACTCTTCAACAGTTATCATTCATTCTGTAAGTTTTAAAATCCATAATTGTAAAAGTGGCCACTTTGAGCTAAAATAGATTTCAAAACTTACTTAAGTACCTACTTACTTTACCATTCTCTGTACCTAAAATCTTGTAATACCCATGTTTATGGACCAATAAATGAATTGAATTGAAAAATTGTGTCTCTACTTTCAGCCGTTAGGACAGAGTAAATTAATGTATTCTATGGTTAGGGGTCATACTATATCTATGGGCTCTACACGTATCCCAACCCAACCCAACAATCAATCAATCGATCAATTTACAGTTTCTTAGTTCTTAACCTATAAAATTGCCGATATTTTGTTACATACAGAGAAAAATGTTCAACAAAGGAAATGCTAGTATGAAAAATGCAACTTCTTGAAAATTCTCCATAGACCTATTAAACGTATAGATTTGTCCCGCAGCCCTGCCGGCCCAGGACCCCGTGATCCGGCGGCTGGTCCCGGACGGGCCCCGGTACAACTACGCCGAGGCTGAAGACGGCACCCTCCACCTGGTGGACTCCTGGGTGAAGGTCAGCGACCTCGTCCGGAGCGCCAGGTTCAACCCCGACACCGACATACAGTACCATCTATTCACAAGGTACGATTGCAGACATAATCCAACGGTTTTCTATTTATTTTTTACTACGCCCCGCTCACACGTGCGTTATGCCAATCAGGAGCCACTGCCAATAAGCAAGCAAGACAGCACAGCACGCATGACCTCGATAGTGCACCACACATCACATGACCGTGATATGCACATAAGCAAGATAACAGAAGAACAACGAACAGCGATTCTTAGTAGGCCATCCAGCACGGATCTCGAACGCTGGGCAGTTTGCTTTGCGTATCTTACACTTCAGGTGCTTTGTTGACAAAGAGAACCGAGGGATCAAATCAAGATTACCAAAGTGCAAAATTAGCCAATCGGAATGGAATCAAGATATGAGTTAGCGGTTCATCTTTAGCTCAGTGTTCTGGAAGATCTGTCTTTAAATTCTGTAAGTACTTACAACTACGCCGAGGCTGAAGACGGCACCCTCCACCTGGTGGACTCCTGGGTGAAGGTCAGTGACCTCGTCCGGAGTGCCAGGTTCAACCCCGACACCGACATACAGTACCATCTCTTCTCTAGGTACTTATCGCACGAGTTAATATTCCGCCACTTTGCAAATATAATGCAACAAGATACCTAGTAGCCAGCAAACATCGTGAAATCGGGTGGGGATTGCGCAGAACGCCTATTTTGGGTATGCGTGGCGGTGAGGTACGCGGGCGGCGGGTGAGGGGCGCGCGCTATTGGTCGCTCGCCAGTGCACATGCGCGAACTACTTGTGATGCAACGATTTTCTATTTATTTTTATACTAATTAATTAACTACTACTACTACTCATTCAATTAATAGGCATTATGGCAGATTTTGAAAAACCGTTCCAAAGTGTCCGGAAACGTATATTAATTAGAATGAATAATAAATTTCTACTTATAATAAAGATTTAGGAGGAAAAATCACATTTTAGTTTTTAGATTTAAAATTAGCGCTAAAACGCTTGTCAGTGCCATGGCGTCGCTAATGACGTCACGTTTAAGTAAATAAAACGTATATGACATGTATTTATATTGCGTGTGCGGCTCGGGGCTCGGCTGGCCAAAGCGTACGTTTACTTGTTTACACAAATGTGACGTCATTCGCTCTGATTGGTGTTCAACATATCATGGCGGACTTTCGTATTTTGTAGTTTTATTTCATCAAAAAAAAAGGCGTGTTTCGTATTCCATGACTCAAGTTTCAATAAATAAATGTATAATTTCAGTGATTTTTAATTACTGTCATCATGCCTATTAGCCTACGCTTACGGCTGACTCAGTCAGTCGAGCCAGCGCACGACGGGTGTCATGTGTTGGTTGAGACAGAGCTACGCGACAGAAAGAGATGCACTTCGGAGGCGCATGGTTGCGTTCAGAACGTTTGAGCGTCGGTTGTTTGGTTGTTTTTTAACTCTCTCTAAGGTTTGGAACGACCAAGAACTTTAAATGTCAATGTCAATATATATTCTTCATTTTCCATTTGGAATACGAATAATTTAAACTTTTCTTTATACTAAATCAAATAAAATCCGTTTTTTGAGGATCTACCATGATTATTTTAAAAATTAGACATAAAAACATCAAAAATACAAAATAATGTCAAATGACATTGACATTTTTTCTATAGTCAAACGTCAGAGCGTTTTACAACCATCATTTTTGATGGTTGTTTGGTTGCAACGCTCCGACGTTTGGAACGGGCCGGTTGTGTCAACCGAACGTCTCGCTCAAATGTCTGGAACGCCCTTAGAGCGTTCGGTTGTGGTTAGGTTGCACCCGGAGTGTAGGTTTGGAACGCGCCTCTTATAATAAAGCACGCAGCGCTGTGCAATTTGAAATTGTAGGTAGTTACTATACAGGGTTAATTGTAAAACACCAACAACCTCGCAGGAGTAGATTACCAACATCATAAACAACAACATTTGTTCTACGACTTTTATCATAACTCAATACATTCACCAAAAATGAATTTTCAAGTTTTTATTGTACTGTTCGACACTTTTTACGTCTATGGATGGCGGTTAGAGTTATGAACATACGAACGGTAGAACTTATCACCCTGGTTTTCATACGTGTTTGTACGTCCTTAATCTGTAGGATTCGACCTCGTGACCTTGGGATTCACAGTCAGGGTCATTGCCATAACTGTTGCATTACAGAACAAAAAGGTACAAAAATGTCAAGTTATTTTTTCCGGAAAACGAATCGCCACGGGTAGCATTTTTACCCGACTGCAAAGAAAGGGTTATGTGTTTCGCGCGTATCTTGTAAGTATGTTTGTATGTTTGTAAGTATGTATGTATGTATGTATGTTTGTATGTAATATTCTTTATTACCTCATATCTCTCAAACGGCTGAACGGATTTTTATGATTAAGATATCGTTAGATTGGTCTTTTCAGCCCAAGTGTTCTTAAGGTGGCGTTATAAAAAAACCAACATGGCGGCTGTACGGTGCTATTATACATAGTGAAAAAAAAATTTTTTTTTTAGAATACTGCAATATGGGTGTCAAATTAAAGGGCTTATTATAAGGATTTCAAAAAGGTATATCATGACCGTAATATATAATAACTAAAAAGAGATAAATAAAAAAATAAATTTAAAACATTACAAAAACCCGCCTGCATAAAAAGACAAGTCGACTGAAAAGATGGAAACAAGATTAAATAAATATTAAAGGCAACATGTCATAATAACATGCAGTCGGAGGCATATAATTCAATCATTCATAATGTCACTTTCTTTATGCATGCCTCCGACTGCATGTTATTATGACATGTTGCCTGTAATATTTATTTAATCTTGTTTCCATCTTTTCAGTCGACTTGTCTTTTTATGCAGGCGGGTTTTTTTAAAAAGAAAGCTTTTAATTATTTGTCTCTATTGCAACTGGTCTAAAATTAAATGACAGATTTTTTGTATGAAAGTAATATCTAACGAATTATCAAAAGTCGTGGAACAAATGTTGTTGTTTATGATGTTGGTAATCCACTCCTGCGAGGTATTTGGTGTTTTACAAATAACCTTGTATAAGCGAGAGTATAGTTTATTATTTGATTGTCCTCGCGCGGGTGAGCTTCAGTACTTTTAGTACTAAAGTATACAACGTGTTAAAAAAATACCTCAAAGCCGAATATGGTAGATTCAGACATCAAACTGAACAACTTTTACTATAGGACCAACTCTGAAATCGTGAAAAAACATTTTGATATTTTAGTGACAGCAAATTTTTTGGCAATTTTTCAAGTTTGATTGTCCCTCCCCGTATGGCATTAGGGGTTAATTGTATTCTGTGCCTGTGCCATTCTTATGCCTGTGCCCCAGTAGTGGGGACAAAAAAACTAGCTGATGGCCATACCTTTTCCAGGTCTAACCCCACCCAGAGCCAGCCCATAGTCTCCGGAAATGCGCCGATGGTCTCCCAAAGCAACTTCGTGGCCAGCAAGCGGACCGTCGTGCTCATACACGGATTCCTAGGATCTGGCACCGCTGGATCCAACCAGGTTCTCGTACCAGGTAAGTAAGTGAACAAAAAATAATCTATGGAACATGAAAGTTAACCTTCTCTAAATTTATGTGATCCTGGTACTTTTTCTTTATCTGCGGGGATTAAGTATCTCCTATAATTCCGTTTTGACTCTGAATATAATCAACTTGTTTAATCCGTTGACCTGAGTGACCCTCCTATAGTGTCATAATCTTAAATTTTAAAGATTCTTCAACTTTAGGATAAGCAATTTTCCTTTATTTGTTGTACTTAAGGCGGTTGTATGACCGAAAGTGGCGCCCTCAGAGGTATGAATATGAATAGAAATAGAAATTAATAAGATTTCAATAATGTTTATCGTGGAGATTTTAGGGCCCATGGTCTAGTATTTTTAGAAGGTATCACTACATGCCCTCGTAGTCATTCGTAGAAGTAGATAGCAAATGTGTCAAAAACGGCCACTTTTAGCAGTTTTGCTGTCTACTTCTAGCAGTGACTACGAGGAAAAGTAACGATACCGTCTAAAAATACTAGACTGTGGGCCCTAAAATCTCCACGATAAACATTTTTAAAATTGTGTATTAGAATTATAATATTACATATAATTCACCGCGGCGCCACTCAGGGTACCACCTTAACAGAAATAAACAGTTTTTTTTTAAGGCGAAGTGTGATTTTAATATTATTCTGAACGCGCTTTTCAAGTGTAATAGTGAGTTACCATGGACACCCCAGGGGGTTTAAATGGGCTTAAAGCGACTGAACAGCTTGACAGTTGAAATTTCATAGATGATGTATTTCTGTTGTCGCTTTAACTAATTTATATATAATAAATTAAATATTATTATTGGGGTTTTTTTTTCATACACTCTTTTTCTCATGTGATTTTTGCCGTTTTTGGTGCGGAACCCTTCGTGCGCGAGTCCGACTCGTCTTGGCCGCTTTTTTACTTACTTCCTCATATTTATTATTATTGGCTATGGTTTCAAAAATTATCCGTTAATAATTGATGCGGGCAGCGCAGGACCGATCGTCGTGGAGATCCTTGGGGGAGGCCTATACCCAGCAGTGGGTGTCGTGCGGCTGATATGTCCAACAGCCATTTTTGATGTTCCCACTGCTGGGGCACAGGCCTTCCTTATGGGTGGTAAGGTGGACGGGTCATAACCCACCACGCGGGCCCAATGCGGATTGGTGGGTGTTAACGACTGCAAATGCAGCCGGGACCAACGGCATAACGTGCCTTCCGAAGCACGGAGGAGCTCGAGATAATACATTTTTGGTCACCCATCCCATGACCGCTTGCGAACGTTGCTTAACTTCCGCAATCGCTGGGCCAGGCGCTAAACCACTGCGCCACCGAGCTCCACGCGGCTGATGTGATAACGATGAAACTGTTTGTTTCAGCATTCTTGGCTGGCGAGGATGTCAACGTGATCGTAGTAGACTGGAGCCGCGGAGCGCACTGGGGCCTTAACGGCATCCCAGCAGGTACACAGATTATACCATGGTACAATAATATACTGCGCTAGGTATAGCATACCTAATATGGTAGATAGGGACCATCAAACTAAACAACTATTACTATGGGACCAACTCTGAAATCGCGAAAAAACTGCTGTTTCATACAAAAATGAATAACAAAAAATATAAATTTATGAAAATGAGGGGTTTTCAAATTGACATTAAAAAAAAGAAAAGTAACTATTTGCCTCACTAGATGGCGTTGTTGGTAAGAGGTGAGTCAAAATTGGCTTTTAAAAATAAACGGCCTACCAAAGAGTACCAAAGAGTAAGCATGTACTGCATTGACCTCTATTATACAAGGAGGTCAGTTACATCTACCCGAGTACTTTTCGAAGCGTAGTGAAAAATACTTTGAATCCCCTATTTTTTTCAACGCCATCTATCGAGCCTACAGCTTTTTGTCATTTTGACAAGCCCTCATTTCGGTTTTGCAATTTCCGGGTTGGTCCCATAGTAAAAGTTGTTCAGTTTGATGGTCCCTATCTACCGTATTCTTCATTAGAATTTTTTTTGTAACACATTGTATAGGGTGTTTGGTAATATCTTTATGAAGACGAATATGGTAAGTAGGGTATGTATGATAGGGTAGATAGGGTCTGAAATAAATGTTTTTTTTTATTTTTTTATTTTATTTTGTTTTTATTTATTTTATGCACAACCCCGAAAAAATATTATAAACCATGAAAACTAACTCAGGTTTTTTTTATTTGTGTGGAGAACTGCAAAGTTTTCCACACAAATAAAAAAAAACTATAGACATGTTTTTCCCCTGTTAATGTTTTATTGAAAACTCTATAATGGCAACCCTTGGTCAAAATTATTTTGATCAAGGGTTGCCATTGTGCAGTTTTTCAATAAAACTATTTTTTTCAAAACAGTTGTGGATATCTTAATAAGGCACCCATTCTCTCCTATTATCTAAACATAATTCGCATCGCAGGTCGCGCTATCGCCCGCTTCATCAACTGGTTGAATTCTGCGACTGGCGCGACCGCCTCCCGCTACCACATCCTGGGGTTCAGCGTCGGAGGACATACTGCGGGCATCGTCGCGAGGCATGTCACCGGGAACGTCGCCTACGTCACGGGTGAGTTCAGGGGCGTGCATACCATATAGGCAGTTAGGCAGTGCTTACCTCATGACGAACCTAATAAATATAGGTACCACTACTCACTAGTGTGTTAAAGTTAAAAATAATAATTTGGTTCCGTTAATATTTCTATTGAACACTCAGTTAGTAAGCAAATTTTCCTTGCGCATCATTCCTACCTACGCGCTACGGTAAGGTAAGCAGTCTCCAGAATGCATATTCGAAGCAAGGAGCGTTTCATACAAAACTCATTTAATTTTTTTCGGTAAAAGTTATACGACCACAGAAAAAAGTGCGCTATTTGTACTTGTAACGTTCTAAAACATGACCTTCGCAATGTAACAGCGCTAGGTAATCATGCTTACTCGGGCTACCTCGGACCACCTCGGGCTACCTCGGACCACCTCGGGCAGCCGCGGTCGAACGAATTTTGCCGAGAAGGCGACGACGACATTATTTGTCTCACTCGCTCCTATGCACAAACCGCTCGCTCCCTATCCGAGTTTTATTATCTCACGAGTGCGGGTGACTTTAACAAGTTTCAACCTTGTTACCTTGTCCTAAGAGTGTTGATACCCGCGCTTAATAGAATGTTTGTTTTCGGATATAAAGATGCAAGCAATGCGGTTGTCATATTTTGTTTGTTTTTAGAGAAAAAAAAATAACTTCTATTTTTTTTTGTCTTCTTGACTTGACACCACGCGCGAGTTAATGAGAGATACTTTTATTGTTTTGTTAATTTTGATTTTGTGTAGGTACTTAACTATTTAGTGTTTTTTCTGTGAAACCAAAAAGAAATTGCTGTGTTTGTGATTAAAATATAACCTAATTAAATAATGGAGAAATTAGAGTGTGCCGATTGTGGTGAGAATTCGATTTGTTTACAAAAATTACGTACGTATCCTTTCGCACTTTTTTTGTTCATAGAAAAAGTAAGGGCCGCTTTTGGTCGCTAATGAATAATTTATACCTAAGATATGATAAGAGCAAAATTACAACTGTTTAGATCTAGAGTGCCTACCTATTTTGAAAACCAATGCACGCCCCTGGGTGAGTTGGTGATTGATGATGAGTGATGACGACTGGTGATGGCTGATGACGACTGATGATAACTGTTGACGACTGGTAAACACTGATGATAACTGTTGATGACTGATGACGATGGATGGTGACTGATGAAGACTGCTCATGACTGATTATGACCTATGACGACTGCTGACGGCCTGATGACTATTGACGGGATTCAGCGTCGGAGGACATACTGCGGGCATCGTCGCGAGGCACGTGCACCGGGAACGTGGCCTACGTCACGGGTGAGTTGGTGACTGATGATGAGTGATGACGACTGGTGATGGCTGATGACGACTGATGATGACTGATGATAACTGTTGACGACTGGTAAACACTGATGATGACTGATGTTGACGACTAAAGACGCGATCGTCAACATTCATTGACGACTGATAATGACTGTTGACGATCGTTGACGACTGATGATGACCGATGACGACTAATGATAACAGTTGACGACTGGTGAAGACTGTTGACGACTGATTAAGATGGATGGCGACTGATGATGAATGTTGACTACTGGTAAATAATGTATTTATTTATTTAAACTTTATTGCATAAGAAAATACAATTGATGCCTTAAAGCATACATTTTAGGTATAAATTTTAAATAATGACTGGTGACGACTGATGACGACTTATTATAAAACTCGTAATCGATGTAATTATTGACTGATTCGTCACAGGTAAAATGATGATTGATGTCTGGTGGTTGAGGACTGAAAACAGTGACTTGTAACTGGTTATTAATGTCTGACGATGATAATGGCATCGAATGATGACCAATGTAGTAGGTACTGACTTTGATTGGTGACTTATGAACAAAATATGGTCGTTGGATGGACTTATGACCCGATGAAAACGACTGATGACTTTTTTGTGCACAACGGGGTCTTACGGGGTAGTGCATGGCCTTCACCTTATCTGATGTTAAGTGATGATAAGGCTGAAGGTGGAAGCGCACTACACCCGGAATCCTCATCACTGAGGAACTGGCTATATTACCTCTAACTGTCTGAACTCAACAATTTTTAACAGCGGTTAAATGACAGACAAAAAATGACTGATCAATCGCAATTACTAGTAAATAAAGATCTCTAATGAGACATTCAACAGTATTGATAATATCGTTGTCTCCAGGTCTGGACCCAGCCTCCAGATGGGAGATCGACGAGCTAGTAAGCCCCAGAGACGCGAACTACGTGGAAATTATCCACACGAGCGCGGGGGTCAACGGTTGGGGACAGCCGCTGGGGCACACAGACTTCTACCCCAACGGGGGCAGGACTATGCCTGGGTGCTATCTGAGCGTCATCTGTGACCATCAGAGGTAAGTTTGACTGTCAATCTGTTAATTCATGGGCGTATTTAGGGGGGGATTTGGGGGTTTTACCCCCCCCCTCAAATCAAGCTATATTCAGTAAAATCTTTTTTCTGTCACGACCGCCCTCGCCCGGCCTGGCTACGCCTATGAGTTGATTCCTCCTCTTTTGTGTTGCCTTTGTTTCTTTTTCTATTTAGAAGTAGCGGTTGCCTTTCGCGCGCGTGAAACTTAACTTTTTGTTGGCATTTCCAAAAATATATTTTTAAATTGTTTTCTATACCACCTCATAGAAACAATGTGTCCTGTGCACCGAATGTGTGTTTACTATAATGATATCTGCGGTGATCACGATATATTCAATTGTCATGTCAATTCTTTAAAGAGAGCTCTAATGTTACATCCCAGTCTCTAATTATTTTAAGTACTTATCCAGATTTTAGTATTTTTTTTATTTTGATCTTGTTATTTTTTTTTCTCAATTCAATTCTTTCTTTTATGTATTGAAATTAATAAGTAACTAAAAGTGTTTTATTTCATGTCTAGTGAGCGCGTAAGCTTGAGAAGTGAATAATAAGTAACTGTTAAATTACCAAGTAGATATAGATAACTTACTGTTATGTCGTTTCTTTAAAAAATTTGTGCACAATTGTAATTGGGCACAGACATGCAGCTAATGTATAGGATTTTTTATTGTAATTTTTTTTTTGTCTGATGTCTGTTATTGTGTCTTAAATAAATAAATAAAATAAATAATGCTCGCTTACGTCAGAAAAGGAATATTTGTGCAAAATTACAACTTTCTAGGCTAATTCTAATACGACTGTGCGTTAATATGTCAGTCAGTGTATCAGTTAGTTTTCGAACTCGGGGGTAATCAAAATGAAGTGAAATGAATTAAAGATTATTTAATGTTTTTGTGACATCGTCGGTCGTTTGTGAATCTGTTAATGAATGCCCTGTGTCCAGACCAGACATGCCTGATATAAATAATGAAATAAATAAGTGCTAGACACTTTCACACAGCGCCATCTAGCCCCAAACTAAGCAAAGCTTGTACTACTTAAATACTTTTTAAATATAATTATACTTATCATACATAGAAACACTCAGACTCGTCATAGCAATTAAAATTGATCATTTCAATTTCTGCCCGGCCGGGAATCGAACCCGGGACCTCTGCGTGGTAAAACGGCATGTTGACCACTGCACCACTCAGATCGTTAAATATTCACAGTTCGTCGATTATTTACAGATCGTACGAGTTCATGGCCGAGTCGGTGCGGACCGGTGGGTTCATGGGATGGGAGTGCAGGTCCCACACGGAAGCTTCCATCGGCTCCTGCAACCTGCCTGGCAGACTCAGGATGGGTGGCCTCGCGCCTAAGCCTGGGTAACTATCTCTCTCTTGTGAATGTGGTTAATTCTCCCTCTCTTTCTCTCTTTCTCCCTCTTTCTCCCTCTCTCTCTATTCTCCCTCTCTCTCCATATCTATCTTCCTTTATTTCCCATTCTTTCCTTCTTTTAAGACTGAGGATGGGTGGCCTCACGCCTAAAACTGGGTAACTATCTCTTTCTTGTGAATGTGGTTAATTCTCCCTCTCTCTCTCTCTTTATCCCTCTCTCTCTATTCTGCCTCTCTCTCCATATCTATCTTCCTTTTTTCCCCTTTCTCTCCTTCTTTCAAGACTGAGGATGGGTGGCCTCACGCCTTAAACTGGGTAACTATCTCTCTTGTGAATGTGGTTAATTCTCCTTCTCTCTCTCTCTTTCTCCCTCTCTCTCTCTATTCTCCCTCTCTCTCCATATCTATCTTCCTTTTTTTCCCTTTCTCTCCTTCTTTCAAGACGAAGGATGGGTGGCCTCACGCCTTAAACTGGGTAACTATCTCTCTTGTGAATGTGGTTAATTCTCCCTCTTTCTTTCTCTATCTCCTTCTCTCCTATGCACATTATTACCACATGGCTTTAGCTTTAGTATGTCAAGCTTTAGTATGTCATGCTCACTTTAAACATTTCTGCGGTGGTGTCGTGTGGGGCGGGTCGTTACGTTCCCTCAAATATGGTTGAGCGAAGCGATGGCTGGTCCACGCGTCATGCTCGTGAACGGGTGCTGCCAGTGGGAATGGGTCTGCTTCTGAGTACCTATCTTAACGCATATTGAATTGTAAGAATTGCGTTTTTTTTATTGTTATTTTTTATGTCTTGTATCAAGTATTTTTTGGTAAATTTTGCCTACTTAGGTACACTTTCGAGAAGCAGACATAGTGATTACTGATTTCTCAACTAGTTGAAAGTTATTTACTCTCACAATTACCTATCCGATATGTAGTAGGTATTTAATTTCAACCTACCTACCCATTGTGTGCAAACTTTTGTTAATTATTGTGATGGAAAATGACCTCACTTTAAATGTGGAGCTCATTTTTCAATGTTGACGACTCTGTATGAAATATACAGGGAGAAAAAAGCAGCCCTTGACGAGTTTCTTGCCGGTTCTTCTCGTTACAAGGTCTCCCGCTCAGGGTTTGCGAACCGATGGCGTAGCTTCTTTGACATTCACAAGTGCTTGTAACAGCCTAGACTGAATAAATTATTTTTTGATTTGATTTTGATTTGATTTGATGGTAGGTACATACATCTTCGCCGGGTGGGAGTGCAGGTCCCACACAGAGGCTCGTGCAGCCTGCCTGGGAGACTCAGGATGGGTGGCCTTGCGCTTAACTTAGGATAACTTAGGATCGGTCTCCAAAGCTGACCAACCAGCGCCGCGGAGACAGGATGCAGGATGCGATGATGATGGCTTCAAGAAGGTGGAAAAGAAGAAGAAGGCCTCCCGTCGTAACCTGTGCGGCACTGCCCCGACTGGATAGAATCACCTGCTGCGGCCGGCTATCCCGACAACGCTGGTGTACGTGTCCCGCCTGCATTACTCCACAAAATCTGATGACATTGTGGAGTACCTATACATCAGAATAAAGGCCAAATATACGCTGAGGGTCGAGCGGTTGGAGTCCCGCCATAACGTGAACTTCTATTCATTTGTGGTGAGGGTGCCGACTGAACATCTGTCGACCTTCATGAAGGAAGATTTTTGGCCGAAGGGTGTCCTATTCCGCCGGTTTCGAGGTCGGCTACCGGACACTGCGTTGCGTAACACGTCGCCGTCTTATATACGTGTAAATAAATAATATATTATGTGTGTTAGTCTGTAAGGTATTGATTATATGGGCCTAATATTGTAAATGATATTTCTGTTGCCTGAAATAAATTATTTATTATTATTATTAAGCCTGCGTAACTATCTCTCTCTTACTGGATCTTTTTTTCATTCTGAATGAATGAATGAATGATGATATATTTATTTGCATTAATTTTGAGTACAAGATTTGGTGTTCTTAAGTAATAGAGTCCGTCAAAATCTACTTATAATTAAGCATGCAAAAATTTTAAATTACATTTACACTACACATAAATTCATTATCTACCTACATGTCAAAACCAAAGAAACTATACCCATAATATCATCTATTTTTTATTTAAATATTCTTGAACTGAGTAAAAGCAGTTTTCGATGAGATATTTATGCAGCTTTCTTTTGAAAATTGGTCCATCTAGCTGTCTTAAGTGATCAGGAAGAGCATTAAAAAGTTCAACAGCCATCGAAGAAGCATCTCTCTTTCTTATCGCCCTAATTTTTTCCTTTTTATCTATAAACATTTTTCTCTGTATACAACGTGTTACAAAATAACCCCTTATACCGAACATGGTAGACAGGGACCATCAAACTGAACAACCATTACTATGGGACCAACTCTGAAATCGCGAAAAAGTCAGCTGTTTCATACATTTTGATATTTTCGTTACTAATTTTTGTACGAAAAAGCTGATTATTTCCCGCGATATTTGGTACGCACACGCATGTTGCATGATTAAAATGTAAAAATTGATGATTTTAAACAAACAGGTAATTTTAATGCCTTTTAAACATTACTAAGTAATATACTAGAAAAAATGCGTTTTAAACAATTTTATTTTATTTGCAGAGCACGTGGCATATACTTCCTGAGGACGAATCGCAGCTCTCCATTCTCCCAGGGTTAAACAAAAAGAACTGTAACACTTACGAAATAAAGCTTTAATTCAATATCAGTACCTTTACTTTACTTTTAAGTTTCGGATTTAACAAAAACAGCAATGTTTTATGGTGACATCACGATATAGCTAGATACACATTAGCAAGTACATTCAATATTTTATATGTTACTCTCGCATACTTACTTACTTGGGCTTGGGTGGTGATAGACGCGGTGGAGGGACGAAAAGCGGCGCTAACGTACGTGTGAGGGAGAGAAAGCGGCGCTAACGTACGTGTGAGGGAGAGAAAGTGGCGATAGACGTACGTGCGGGAGGGAGAAAGTGGCGATAGACGTACGTGCGATAGGGATAAAGTGGCGATAGACGTACGTGCGATAGGGATAAAGTGGCGATAGGCGTACGTGCGATAGGGATAAAGTGGCGATAGGCGTACGTGCGATAGGGAGAAAGTGGCGATAGGCGTACGTGCGGGAGGGAGAAAGTGGCGATAGACGTACGTGCGGAACGGAGATAGCGGCGATAGACGTACTTGCGATAGGAATAAAGTGGCGATAGACGTACGTGCGATAGGGATAAAGTGGCGATAGACGTACGTGCGATAGGGGTAAAGTGGCGATAGGCGTACGTGCGATAGGGATAAAGTGGCGATAGGCGTACGTGCGATAGGGAGAAAGTGGCGATAGGCGTACGTGCGGGAGGGAGAAAGTGGCGATAGACGTACGTGCGGAACGGAGATAGCGGCGATAGACGTACTTGCGATAGGGAGAAAGTGGCGATAGGCGTACGTGCGGGAGGGAGAAAGCGGCGATAGACGTACGTGCGGAACGGAGATAGCGGCGATAGACGTACTTGCGATAGGGATAAAGTGGCGATAGACGTACGTGCGATAGGGATAAAGTGGCGATAGGCGTACGTGCGATAGGGATAAAGTGGCGATAGGCGTACGTGCGATAGGGAGAAAGTGGCGATAGGCGTACGTGCGGGAGGGAGAAAGTGGCGATAGACGTACGTGCGATAGGGATAAAGTGGCGATAGACGTACGTGCGGGAGGAGAAAGCGGCAATAGACGTACGTGCGGAACGGAGATAGCGGCGATAGACGTACTTGCGATAGGGATAAAGTGGCGATAGACGTACGTGCGATAGGGATAAAGTGGCGATAGGCGTACGTGCGATAGGGATAAAGTGGCGATAGGCGTACGTGCGATAGGGAGAAAGTGGCGATAGGCGTACGTGCGGGAGGGAGAAAGTGGCGATAGACGTACGTGCGGGAGGAGAAAGCGGCGATAGACGTACGTGCGGAACGGAGATAGCGGCGATAGACGTACTTGCGATAGGGATAAAGTGGCGATAGACGTACGTGCGATAGGGATAAAGTGGCGATAGGCGTACGTGCGATAGGGATAAAGTGGCGATAGGCGTACGTGCGATAGGAAGAAAGTGGCGATAGGCGTACGTGCGGGAGGGAGAAAGTGGCGATAGACGTACGTGCGATAGGGATAAAGTGGCGATAGGCGTACGTGCGATAGGGATAAAGTGGCGATAGGCGTACGTGCGATAGGGAGAAAGTGGCGATAGGCGTACGTGCGGGAGGGAGAAAGTGGCGATAGACGTACGTGCGATAGGGATAAAGTGGCGATAGACGTACGTGCGGGAGGAGAAAGCGGCGATAGACGTACGTGCGGAACGGAGATAGCGGCGATAGACGTACTTGCGATAGGGATAAAGTGGCGATAGACGTACGTGCGATAGGGATAAATTGGCGATAGGCGTACGTGCGATAGGGATAAAGTGGCGATAGGCGTACGTGCGATAGGGAGAAAGTGGCGATAGGCGTACGTGCGGGAGGGAGAAAGTGGCGATAGACGTACGTGCGATAGGGATAAAGTGGCGATAGACGTACGTGCGATAGGGATAAAGTGGCGATAGACGTACGTGCGGGAGGAGAAAGCGGCGATAGACGTACGTGCGGAACGGAGATAGCGGCGATAGACGTACTTGCGATAGGGATAAAGTGGCGATAGACGTACGTGCGATAGGGATAAAGTGGCGATAGGCGTACGTGCGATAGGGATAAAGTGGCGATAGGCGTACGTGCGATAGGGAGAAAGTGGCGATAGGCGTACGTGCGGGAGGGAGAAAGTGGCGATAGACGTACGTGCGATAGGGATAAAGTGGCGATAGACGTACGTGCGATAGGGATAAAGTGGCGATAGGCGTACGTGCGATAGGGATAAAGTGGCGATAGACGTACGTGCGATAGGGATAAAGTGGCGATAGACGTACGTGCGATAGGGATAAAGTGGTGATAGACGTACGTGCGATAGGGATAAAGTGGTGATAGACGTACGTGCGATAGGGATAAAGTGGCGATAGACGTACGTGCGATAGGGATAAAGTGGCGATAGACGTACGTGCGATAGGGATAAAGTGGCGATAGACGTACGTGCGATAGGGATAAAGTGGCGATAGACGTACGTGCGATAGGGATAAAGTGGCGATAGACGTACGTGCGATAGGGATAAAGTGGCGATAGGCGTACGTGCGGGAGGAAGGAAGCGAAGGCTGCTCTGCCTGCCCCCGCCCTCACCTCACTGCGCTTGCTGTCAAACTATAGAATTATCAACATTTTGCCATAGACATAGAAAATTTTTAGCTGTTATGCATTTTGCAAGGAATTGACATTTTGACATCACTATGAATCATAGATAACACTATAAAAAAAATCCGTATTTTCTTTTATATTCGGCCTTTTCTCGGGATATAACGCCTTCTTCTTCGGTAAAGGCATTTCAGTGTGCAAACCTTGGCCGTATTTTAAATCGTATTGGTTTTTACTCAAAAACGATTGCCATTTTTCGACATTTGGTTTAAAAGTTGGTGCAATAAAAATGTTCTTGTTTTCTTTGAAAAAATCTTCCAGTAAAATCTTGTATTGGGAAGGTTTGGAGTTTTCGTAGCTTCTTGATCCACTTACGAGTAAAATCGCTAGAATAGTAATATTATTAAAATCAATTAGTTGTTACGTCAGCTGTTACGGTTAGGGTAAAACATCAGTTGACTGAAAAACTTTAGTTTAGTTTAAGACTCCGTAGCGATTTTGCCCCTGACTGCTGCTCTCTCGCTCGCACATTTCATGTTTTCTCAAGATTTTTTAAATCTGAGTGCGTAAATGAAAAATGTGCCTCGGCCACTTTTCGCAATATAAGATTACAGACATTTTAAATTGAAATATATTTTAAAATGTCTGTAATCTTATATTGCGAAAAGTGGCCGAGGCACATTTTTCATTTGCGCACTCAGAATGACTCAGATTTAAAAAATCTTGAGAAAACATGAAATGTGCGAGCGAGAGAGCAGCACTCAGGGGCAAAACTGTTACGGGCTCTTAATGAAAAACTGCCTAGATGACCCTAGATCGAGATGGTTGGTGTACTCATACTGGGTCTCGATTTTGCTATTGTACACGTCATAATCGTGTTTTAATTGTGCTTGAATTGTAATGCTTTTTGATACAGTTCTTGTTTCCTGAAACCCGATTAAAAGACGATTATTACGTTACCATTAGCAGAATCGAGCGAGGCCCAGTTTTTGACTATTAATGGGATGGGATGGCTTTTCATAAAAAGAAACATTTTTAGGGTTCCGTACCAAAATGGTAAAAAGGAACCCTTATGGTGTGACTCAGTCTGTCTGTCTGTCACAGCTGGATATCTCGAGAACTACTAATGGTATCAACTTGAAATTTGGAATAGGTTAAGATGACGTTTGTCCAACTATTTTGCAACAGGGGCCGAAAAGGGGTCTTAAAAATTTTAAGTGAAGCGACTAGGGCATGTGGGGTATCATATGAAAGAGCGCTGTTTGCACATTTTAAATCATGTTTTTCTTTTTTTAAGGCCGCATAGTTTTCGACTTATGAGGAAAAATGTAAAAAAATACCGTCCCCCCCCCCCTATCTCCGAAGATTGCAAAGAGAAAAATCTGAAATAATTCTATGTGATAGTAGATGTCTCAATATAACACACTTTTTTTGAAATTTAAAAAACAATCAAAAATTTTATAGTTCCTCTACCAGTCAACAGATGGCCCTGACCTAAGAAAAATTAATTTAGTTCTACTATCGGTCAAGAGATGGCGCTGGCCCAAGAAAAAATAATAGTTCCACTATCGGCCAAGAGATGGTGCTGACCTAATACTGCAATAATATTTTTTTTATTCTACAGCTCTGCAGTGTATTTATTATGATAGTACGGAAACCCTCGGTGCGCGAGTCCGACTCGCTCTTGACCGGTTTTTTTTAGCTTTCCGGGTTTGTATGCATGGTACCTACTCAATCTAACACATTCGGCTTTTTATGGTTATTACCAAATAAACATTACCAAGTAATACAACGTGTTACAAAAAAAAAAATCCCTAAAGCCTTATTATAAGTACCTACGATACTTGTCCATCAGCCATTTTTGATGTCCCCACTGCTGGGGCACAGGACTTCCTTATGGGTGGTAAGGAGGACGGGCCATAACCCACCACGCGGGCCCGATGCGGATTGGTGGGTGTTAACGACTGCAACGGCTTAACGTGCCTTCCGAAGCACGGAGGAGCTCGAGATAATACATTTTTGGTCACCCATCCCATGACCGCTTGCGAACGTTGCTTAACTTCCGCAATCGCTGGACCAGGCGCCAAAACACTTACAACCCCGGAAACCGCCACTTATTTGAAAAACGTTATTTGCTTTTCATGATAAACTGCATATAGTGGCAACCCTGGACCTAAATGTTGTGTTTCACTTTTGCCCAACAATTGGATTAATTAATCGAAAACAACAGTTTATTTGCGTCTAGGGTTGTCACTTAGCGGTTTTCCATTACAAATAAAAAACAAAATTTTACGGCACTAAATAAAAATCTAGAAAAAATATGACTCGCACCAGATCAACTCTCGGACGGGAATCGAACCCGCGACCTTTGGATGTCCGGTCCAATGCTCTGACCGCTTAGCTACCGAGTCACTGACTGTCTTCTTATTTTTGTTATGGCAATCTACTCCTCTTCAGGGAATAATTTTTGCCAGTGTCAAGTGTTAAATTCTTTTTATTAGTGGTCGCTTAAGCATTGTAACTGTGTATGTAAAATGATTACCTACAGGACAGGCTACGCCTAGTGTAGGGATCATTGCAAATATTCTTTGAAATGACCTCATTCAATGTTAGTGTAACTTTATGAATCTGAAGCTTGTCAACTGACTCTTTTTGTTAACATTGTGTCAATAAATATATTTTAATTTTTAATTTTTAAAATAATTCAGTGGTATTGTTTCAGTTTACATTAGAATGCGGGTGCATCGCATTCCAATGCTGCTTGGAGCATTTAGCACAAAGTATCAAGACAGTTTACTCGGTTAATTCTGCCGAGGTAGCAACTTACAATAAAAGTCTCGGCTTCACACAACCAAGATCGCGCTTATTACAATGATCCCACATATTGTTCAGTTGCGTAGACACTTGTACCACAAAACTGCACCGATTTTAAGACACAATATCCACTATGAATCAATTTGCAAATAATTATAATAGACACCAAACCGAACTTGATAAAATGGCGCCATAAACTCCTCACTGACTGTCAGTGACTCGGTAGCTCAGCTATATTACCTACTTATTACTAAAATTAATAGCATTGTGAATGCAAAAATCCTAAAAGAAAAAAATTTTGGGTAATAATGAAACATCCTGTATACCTAGAACAAAAAATAAATTATTCCTTACCGATTATTTGCGCTATGATCATCACGAGATAGCATTAATGTGTATGATGGTTCTTGTCGTTCGTTTAATCGAAAAATGATTAGAATTTTTTTCTATTTTATGCGCAACAAAATGAGATACCTAGTTAGGTTGAATTTCATGCGATTCGCAATACTCACTGCTTGAAAAACATTTTTTTTCGAATAGCACACTTACATACGAGCCACGAAAAGCTACCTATTTAGCTGACGGTTGGTTTTTTTTATTTATTTAACAGGAAACTCAACAGCTTCTTTGCTACAATCATGCTTAAAAAATTAACTTAAAAAATACACTTAGCCAATGACAGAGTTTTACCGCATTTAATAATTCTACAGGCAAAATGTCAAAAATATGAAGTAGGAAAAAATATAAAAAAGTAGAATAAAATACAAACTAAATTAGGCAAGAGGATGTTAAATAAATTAAGGTAAACCCACCGAAAGTCAGAGGTTTTTATTTAATAATTTAATTGTTAATAGAAATGGATTTAAAAAAAAAATACGTGGAATTTTTAGGGCCCATAGTCTAGTATTTTTAGAAGCTATCATTTCATTCCTTCGTAGAAGTAGAAAGCAAATACGTGTCAAAAACGGCCACTTTTAGCAGTTTTGCTATCTACTTTTAGCAGTTACATTACAACGAAGGAATGTACCTTATGATACCGTTTAAAATACTACTTGGAGATTAAAAGACCGTTAGGCTCTAAAAAATCCCGTAAAGTTTTATTCAAATTGTGTGTTTGAATTACAATATTAAATTAAATTCACCGCGACGCCATTTTTGGTAAGGGAACTATGAAAAATATAACTTTTTCTACATTCCAAATCATATTAAAGCACAGCACTATTTATATCAAATTCCATAAAGTCTTACGTGCAGACGTAAAAGGCATTTAAATGTGACAGGGTACTAAAACGTATTGCTGGCTGATAGCAGTGTATTCTTTTGATTAAGTTGCCCCTCCTCTGTAAGGGTTAGACTATAGGAGGAACGGACAGCGGAGCGGAAACTAACGCGATTAACACTCGTATACTTACTTGGATTACCTATTTGTTTTGTTCTTTGCATATTTTTTTTAATTGATTAAATGACTACAAACAGTCATGTATATCAACATTTACAAAACTTATAGACCTTGAGTGCCTATATTACTTTTATAAAAATTATATTTAGTATGTGACAAATCTAATCGAAAAGGATTCGTATAGGTAAACGAGAAAAACTGTTTTGTGCCAAAAAAACCTGCGAATCAAAAAAGAGACAAAATATTGCAGTATTCTAAAAAAAAAAAATTTTTTTTCACTACGTATAATAGCACCGTACAGCCGCCATGTAGGTTTTTTTATAACGCCACCTTCTTAAGAACACTTGGGCTGAAAAGACAAATCTAACGATATCTTAATCATTGAAATCCGTTCAGCCGTTTGAAAGATATGAGGTAATAAAGAATATTACATACAAACATACATACATACATACAAACATACTTACAAGATACGCGCGAAAAACATAACCCGCAGTCGGGTAAAAAGTTACCGTGCTACAGAGTCTACGGTCACCTTGTAGACGCCATGCTACGGCGTAGCACGTTGTTCGTAGTAACTCAGTAGATCGTTGCTAAGCAGCCGCTTGGCGTTTTTCTTCTTATTTTCGTTGTAGCGAGTTTAAGTTGTAGAGAATTTTATAAGGTTTCCTTCGGTAAAAGATTTTTTTCTCTACGACGCACGCTCTGGAGAAATCAGTGAAAAACCCAAAAGTGTGAACTTTAACTCCCTCCCCTTTAAGGCTCACCCCCTTGACGAGAAGACTCTTAGTATATTTACACCCAAAGCAACCTTAACAAATTTCTGAAGAAATCGCTTAGGTACCCGCTTGCGCCCTCTACAACTCCTTTATTGACTGGACTAAATTATAAATCTCTGATATGAAGTCGTCACTGTACATCGTAGACGCTTTAGCACGATGTAGCACGTAGTTCGTAGTTCAGTGGATCTACATACAGTCACCCGCACTTTGTAGACGCCGTAGCACGATGTAGCACGTAGTTCGTAGTTCAGTGGATCTACATACAGTCACCCGCACTTTGTAGACGCCGTAGCACGATGTAGCACGTAGTTCGTAGTTCAGTGGATCTACATACAGTCACCCGCACTTTGTAGACGCCGTAGCACGATGTAGCACGTAGTTCGTAGTTCAGTGGATCTACATACAGTCACCCGCACTTTGTAGACGCCGTAGCACGATGTAGCACGTAGTTCGTAGTTCAGTGGATCTACATACAGTCACCCGCACTTTGTAGACGCCGTAGCACGATGTAGCACGTAGTTCGTAGTTCAGTGGATCTACATACAGTCACCCGCACTTTGTAGACGCCGTAGCACGATGTAGCACGTAGTTCGTAGTTCAGTGGATCTACATACAGTCACCCGCACTTCGTAGACGCCGTAGCACGATGTAGCACGTAGTTCGTAGTTCAGTGGATCTACATACAGTCACCCGCACTTCGTAGACGCCGTAGCACGATGTAGCACGTAGTTCGTAGCTCAGTGAAATTTAGAGTAAAGACGGGCTTCTGTACCAGACGAAGCCGTCGCTGCTCGAAGTAGTGAAACATTATCTACTACTTATTATAATATTATCTGTGCTACTACGCAGCCGCTTGACGTTTTTCTTTTTATTTATTTGTTGTGGCAATTCTTTAAGGTGGTACCATAGATATAGTATATTAAAAGGGGGGGTGGTACCCTGAGCGAAAGTGGCGCCGCGGTGAATTATATTTAATATTATAGTTCTAATACACAATTTTAAAAATGTTTATCGTGGAGATTTTAGGGCCCACAGTCTAGTATTTTTAGACGGTATCGTTACATTCCCTCGTAGTCACAGCTAGAAGTAGATAGCAAAACTGCTAAAAGTGGCCGTTTTAGACACATTTGCTATCTACTTCTACGAATGACTACGACGGCATGTAGTGATACCTTCCAAAAATACTAGACCATAGGCCCTAAAATCTCCACGATAAACATTATTAAAATCTTTTTCTATTAATAACTTATTAAATAAAAACCTCTGAGGGCGCCACTTTCGGTCATACAACCGCCTTAATTTGAACTTCGCCCACAAGAGCACACGGCTTTTAAAGGCGAAGCAGAATTAACTAATCTTGACGACCTCGTGGTGCAGTGATCAACATACACGCAAGGAACTTAAAATGGTATGTTGGAACAGCCTTTGCTGATAGAACGTTTCACCGAAATCACTCTTAGTCAATGGTTGGAGGAGGTCCCGGGTTCGATTCCCGGCCGGGCAGAAATTCAAAATTTAATCATGAATTTAAATTTCTGTGACGAGTCTGGGTGTTATTATGTAAATAAGTAATAGGTAGGTCTATTTAAAAAGTATATAAGTAGTGTATCATTTGTCTAGCTAGCATCCATATTAGCTTTGCTTAGTGTGGGGCTAGATGGCGTTGTGTGAAATTGTTATTAATCAATCTGCATCACGCAACAAAAAAACACATTCAGCAACCTCTTCTCACTAAAACCGACACCTCCCATACAATTTAACCCCTTCACCGTTCAATATTCGCCCCTACAGCCTTCAAGATAAAGGTTACAGGTCGACTGCTAATGCACAAGGGTAGCTCTGATTGGCCCCAATCTGAGCTTGCGCGAAGATTGGGTAAGAAAGACAGACGGGATAAAGTTATTGGATAGTATACATTGCGTGGTGAAAACTATTTTATTTTTATTTTAACAATCTTTATTGTACATTTATAAAACAAATGTCACAAAAGGCGGACTTAATGTTAAAAGCATTCTCTCCTAGTCAACTGGATATTTGAAATCTAACACCCGTATTTTTAACTAATATCTATTCTCACATTGACTTGACTTATACATACCTTTAATTCAACATTTATGCTCTTTAGGATGCCTTTGAATTGGTTTTTGTCTTCCAATTCTTTGCAACTTAAACCACCTTTTGATAAACTATAACCTCCAAATTCGTCATCCGGTATTAATGTTTGTTTGATGAAACTTGAACTCTTGCTTCACTGGCATAGTTGAAATTTCGATTTATCTGAGCCTCTGCGGCAACCAGCATCCTCCAACTTCTCACTACAAAATACAATGCTTTTCACTGAATAAAAGTAGGTGACAACGTTACGGTATCTTCTCACTTGATTTCACGTATTTCTCACTGAAGTTAACCACTCGAAATGTCAAAAATCCAACTCGCACTCGCAAGTTATATCAAACGACCAATCACAAGCAAGAACGTTCTCACGTGGTCACGTGGTGTTCTCACTTTTCGATTGTCGTTGCTCGGTATCGACCGCGTAAAAAACTGGCACTCAGGATTTCTAGTACAGCCTTTCGTCACGAGATGGCTTTGTTTCGATTCCATACTAAATCGCGTTTACTTTAACGCGATCGAATAGGTAAGAAAACTCGCACTAAGCACTCTGTACCCTTAGCACGAACAGCTATCGAGAAAAAAAACGCGCGCAAAATTACTCTATGGAAAATTTCATTTCGCTTATCGGCGATAGATGGCGCTGTACAAATTTCCAATACAAAATTACTCTATCGAATGACTTTACGCGCGTTATTTTTTTCTATAGCTGTTTGTGCTAAGGGTACAGAAACCCACACGTAAAACAAATGAACCAATCACAGAGCTCTACTTCAACGCAGTGCGTTCGCACAGACAAGACTGGGGCCTTTGAGTATTGTTCTTGAATACAGGTGTTATAATATGGTATTGGTATATCAATAAGTGGATATTCTATTCGTTGTTAAGGTGGTACCCTGAGCGAAAGTGGCGCCGCGGTGAATTATATTTAATATTATAATTCTAATACACAATTTTAAAAATGTTTATCGTGGAGAGATTTTAGGGCCCACAGTCTAGTTTTTAAGACGGTATCGTTACATTCCCTCGTAGTCACTGCTAGAAGTAGATAGCAAAACTGCTAAAAGTGGCCGTTTTTGACACATTTGCTATCTACTTCTACGAATGACTACGAGGGCATGTAGTGATACTTTCTAAAAATATTAGACAATGGGCCCTAAAATCTCCACGATAAACATTATTAAAATCTTTTTCTATTAATAACTTATTAAATAAAAACCTCTGAGGGCGCCACTTTCGGACATACAACCGCCTTAAAAACTTAGTAAATTCTGTTTAGTTTGAGTTGTCCGGATATAAAAAGAAAACTAGATATTATGTTATATACCTAGCGCTGTGATTTTAAAATCTTTCCAAGTTTATCAATATTTTTTTAGCTTTTGCCTATCCTATGTAGATAACTGATGAGTTGTCTTTCAGCTATCTTGGTCTCTTGCTTTCATGTCATCTTAGCGAAAAAGTAATTCTGATAGAGAGGGCTATTTTTAGACAAGGTACCTTGGATTGTAACACATGGTTACAAAAAACAAACCCAAGTAAGTTGATAGATACTTACCTACTAAAATATTTCGTAAAAAGCAATTTATTTTATTTTCATTTGTCTTTAAATCTCAGCCAGCAATGTATGCAGTCCTATGGTGAAAAACCATATCCATTATAGTGGCTACTATACCTACAAAGTTGCATAAGCCATCCCTAATCATCCAGTTTATCCTCTAACACCGCGAAAGAACACCTCAAAAATAACTTTCTTTTTTTTAACTTTTAATAATGTGACGTGTAGAAAAACCTAATTATAGTGCCTTAAAAAGTGCCTTAAATTTAAATTAAGAAAAACGGTTCCAGAAAATAGGTTTAAATATCAAATAGAAAAAAAAGAAAAAATTTGTTTTCGTTAAAAAGTTTGCAACTAAATTAAAAACGACGCCAACTTTTTAAGTGCGATGGCGTGCAAAAGTATCGCGGTCAAACAGCCAATTTTCAAGTGATAATTAAATTAAAATGGCGAACATCGGTAAAGTGCTAGCGATTATTAAAGCTGTGATCACACGGTTAGTGTTCGCGTGCCACGGTATTATAGCTATTTGGCAAGTGGTTGTATTTAAGGGGAATATTGAATATTGGTATTTGGCATCACCTATACTGTTACTGATTTTAGAAGGTTTTTTCACATTGACAATCAAAGAAAACCAAGAATGGAAATGGTAAGTAATAAAATTAAGAATCATCTAGATCTTTATATTAATAAAACTTCGATTACATTAGCCGCTCTAGGAATCCAATTAGGGCTGCTGCCCGTACTTGAAAGTAAACTAATATTGTGTAATAATTTTGATATATTCACTTCTCAAGCTTACGCGCGCTCACTAGACATGAAATAAAACACTTTGAACGGATACTAGCGCGGTTTTATTGAAAGTACTTTGGTAATTAGTTGGTATTTGGTTTGATTTTTGATTTTCTTTTTAACATATAAAATTAAATTAAAACCAAACCAAAACTTAAACTAATAAAAAAATTTGATAAATTTTAATTTCTGATCGTTTTAAAAAATTCATCGCTTGAGGGTAGGCTCACAAGTAGCTTCAGTCCCCCGTGACCACGGCAGCTGCAAAGGTGCCGAACCGTCGGGAAAATCAAAAATCAAACCAAATACCAACTAATTACCAAAGTACTTTCAATAAATCCGCGCTAGTATCCGTTAAAAGTGTTTCATTTCAATAATTTTGATTTTAACAGTTAATTTACACTAATAGGTAGGTACCTCACTAGTTTGTTATTTTCGATTCTAATCTGTTAATCATAAACAATGTTTACTTTTCCGTTATTAGTGTAAATTCACGTTAAAATTTAACTTATTTTTCAACACACTTGCTCGTAAAGTGAGCCCTAATACATCGCTTTTGGGGCCATAAACCGAGCTATAACAAACGCGTGCAATAATATATAAAACACTAGTACGTAATAGAATTAACCCTACAAAGTTAAATTAGTACCTTACTGCAAGTTCTATGCGAGTAAACAGAGCATTCCCAATTTAGCCGGGTAATACAGTTATTTTTTTTAGTAACAACAAAGAGGTTTTATGCTGATGTAAATTCATATACATTTTTGGAATAAATAAATGTGTAAGTCCTTAATTAAGTCAAACAAATATTTATTATTATCAAATTATTCATAATTCACAATATCTATATTTATAAAATCGTAAACTGAATGACTGACTGACTGACTGACTGACTGACTGACTGATCTATCAACGCACAGCCCAAACCGCTGGGTCTAGAGACTCCAAATTTGGCACGTAGGTTCCTTATGAGGTCTAGGGGTGCACTAAGAAAGGGTTTTTCAAAATTCACCCCCTAAGGGGGTAAAAAAGGGGATCAAAGTTTGTATGAAAGTCCCTCAGTTTTGAAGCTAGGATCTTCAAATTTTGTGTTTAGACTGACCATTGAAAATAAATAAATACGGGTCTCAGCGTTTTTCAAAATTCTACCCCCGAAGGGGTCAAAAGGGGGATGAAGTTGTGTATTGAAGAAAATCCTTTATTTTCGAAGTTAAAATCGCTAAATTTATAATTTAGGCTTATGGATAGACATCTAACGCAACGTATATTGTTATTGTTAGCATTTGAACCCCTATTGGGATGAAATGGGGGTGAAAAGGGGTAAAAAACACAAAAATAGATATGGATGTCGTTATTGGGGTTTTCGGGGATGACGATTGCAAAAATGACATTTATTTTGAAGTCCAACACGGTGGACATGATTTGACCCCTAAAGGGGTGAAAATGGGGTTCAAATTTTGTATGAAAAAATAATATAAAATAGACATTACAACTTTAAACTTCGTTGGAGCACACCTAAAAATAAATAGGCAAACATATATTTTGTAATTTTGAAAATCAACCACTTAGGGGTAAATGGGTGAGTAAACATAAAAATCAATATGGATGTCGTTCTTGAGGTTTTATGGGATGGTGATTGCGAAAATGAGATTTATTTTGAAGTCCAACACGGTGGACATGATTAACCCCTAAAGGGGTGAAAATGGGGTTTAAATTTTGTATGGAAAAATAATATAAAATAGACATTACAACTTTAAAATTCGTAGGAGCATGTCTAAAAATAAATAGGCAAACACATATTTTGTTATTTTGAAAATCCTCCCTTAAGGTGTAAATGGGGTAAGTAAACATGAAAATCGATGTGGATGTCGTTCTTGAGGTTTCATGGGATGGTGGTTGCGAAAATGACATTTATTTTGAAGTCCAACACGGTGAACATGATTGGACTAGGACATGCATATCCAGGGGACGGGGACAGGGACGGTGTTAAACCTTCATGGTCAATGCGAACAGCCTGTAGTTTCAAATTCATAATATTGACTCTGTCACTCACTCTCTTTTCTGTCTGTCAAACCACTGCTAAATAATATAAATATATATTATTAAATTCAATATAAATAAATGACGGGAACGGGAACGGGAAAGGGGACGGGGACGGGGACGGGGACGGGACGGGGACGGGGACGGGGACGGGGACGGGGACGGGGACGGGGACGGGGAAAAGGATGAAAAGATTAGCAGCTGGTGAATGGATAACTAGCGAAACAGTGCGCCTCTGTTTTAAAGGGCCCATCTTACCTCCATACGTTATTGGGTATGGTTGTAGGTTCAAGGTCAGCCCCTATAGATTTCCAGTAACCCAGTGTTCAGGATGTTGGAAGTTCGGACACCTCATTCGCTTTTGTCCAACAAAAAAAATTAAATGCCCAAAGTGCGGAGGAGGTCATGCAAATTGCGAGACAGAAGATTTCAAATGTAGTAATTGTAATGGCCCCCACATGGCTTTAAACAAGTCTTGCCCTGCATTCCTAAAAGAGAAAGATATCCGTGACATAATGTTCAGCGAAAACTTCACATACAAACAAGCATTAACAAAGTACCTAAACCAAAGACAGTTAACAAAAATAAATCAAAATTTCAGTCAGACAACAATCACAGCTTCAACATCTCTCCAAAATGAAAACATTGTATCGAACGATCCTTCAACCCCTTATAAAAATGCACTTCTGACGAATACAATGGCATTAGAACATGAAGACGAGAATACACAAAGTGAGCACGAACATGAACTATTGACACAATCCCAAACAACTAAACGACACAACAAAAAAAAGAAAATTAAAAAAACGGAGAAAAATAATCAATGTGAATCGACAATACAAGAAGATACAATGTCTACCGAAAGCAGCGCAGACGTGGAGGAAGATAAAGAATGCGTTACTGGGCAGAGGTTCAAGTTTTTACTCAGGAAGCTAAAACGCGTCATTTTAGCAAATAGAAGTCTAGAGAATAAAATTTCAATGGTGGTTCAGGTGCTAATAGACGAGTGTAAGCTTTTTTTAATTGATTTGCTGAAGGAAGGTAAGTGGGTCAAAACTATTCTTAGTTATTTCATCAATGACTAACACAAATCAAGGGACTAGCAACTTAAATATAGTCCAGTGGAACTCTCAAAGCCTAAGACCTAAATTAACAGATTTTGACTGTTACTTAAATCAACAAAAGATACATGTTGCCATTCTAAGCGAAACATGGCTTGCACCAGAATCATCATTGAACATAAGTAATTATAATATATATAGGGATGATAGATTAGACTCTTATGGAGGTGTTTCCATTATAGTTCATAAATCTCTTAGAACTTTAGAATGTCCTATATATGTTCGTAATTCTGGTATCCAAACATTACATATTAAGGTGTTAAATTGTAATGACTTACAAAATATAGTCTCCATCTACTGCCCTTCAACCGTACGAACGTCACAATCAGATTGGGACTGCATTTTTAGTAAATTTTCTAATAGGACGATCATCGCTGGGGACTTCAACGGACATCACTCAAACTGGTCGTATAAAAATGATTCTAGAGGTATACAGCTTTTAGATTCAGCTCTGGAATACGGTTACATTAGCCTTAATGATGGTAGTCCTACTAGAATCAAATTAGTCGACGGTAATATTCAAAAATCTTCACCTGATATCTCCTTTGCATCGTCAGATATTGCTATGAAAGTACAGTGGGAGGTAGCGAACGAAACCTTTGGCAGTGATCACCTTTTAATTAATATGCGCCTTAATTATCGTCCAAATACATATGTCACTAAAAAACGTAAATACAAATATGCAGATTGGAACAAATATCGAAATCTATTAGATGAAGCATTCACAAATCCTATTGAGGAAAGTGGCTTACAGGATAACTACAACAAATTCGTTAACTTAATGAATACTGTGGCCTCCGAAACTATACCATGTTCTAAAAGCTGCAATAACCCAGCTACCAACTTTATCCCAAAAAGCTATTGGAACCCAGTCATTTCCGAGTCGGTAGCTAGACGAAGACTCGCCTTAAGCCAATTTAGACGTAATCCTACCCCAGAAAATTTTGATAATTTAAATAAAAAAATCGAGGAAAGTAGCCGTCTCATACGACAAGCCAGGAATAATAACTGGAAAATGTTTTGTGACTCAATAGACGACGTAACATCTAGCCATGAAATGTGGAAACGTATGCGATGGTTGAAGGGCTGTAAAGGGAGAAACAACACTGTAGACTTAGACAAGAAAAAAGAACTTTTGTGTAACCTAGCGCCTGTTTCTGTCCCAGTAAAGGTTCCAGTATTTCGCTCAATAAATACTCAGCTTTCCTCTTCATTTTCCATACACGAATTAAATAACTGCCTTAAAAAATCGGATACTGCGCCGGGAGAGGATAACATTTCATATTCAATGATTTATAATTTGCCCGACTCCGCAAAGAAATACTTACTCAATATTTACAATGATATCTACTCTACAGGGACTATTCCACATCAATGGCGCAATATCTTAATACTACCAATACCGAAAGCAAACGTTCCTAACAATGAAACCAAACTAAGGCCTATATCTTTAATATCATGCTTGTGCAAAACTTTTCATCTTATGCTCACGAAAAGGCTGGAATGGTACGTCGAAAAAAATAATTTCCTTACTAGAAATACTACTGGTTTTAGAAGAGGTCAGTCTTGCATGGACCCTATAGTTCGTTTAATTTCACAAATATTAATTGGTTTCTCTAATGGTGTACACACTTCAGCCTGCTTCCTGGATATTGATAACGCCTATAACAACGTGTTAGTTGAGACTGTCTCTGGTACAATGGATGAAATAGGTGCAGGTGCTGAAATGTGTGCTTACATTCACTCTTTTCTTTCTGAAAGACACCTTACAATTAAAGGGGATATAGGAAGGAGCGAGACTGACCTATGTAGATGGACAATGAGAGGCCTGGCGCAGGGAGATCCTATTTCGCCATTGCTTTTTAACATAGTAACGCACAAAATTTTTCAAGCAATCCAGAATGTCACGTTACTACAGTATGCTGATGACTTCGTGCTGTACTCTACCGATAAACTACAATTTAGCGAAGAAAGACTGCAAGGGGCATTAGAGACAATAACAAACTTTTTGGAAAATATCGGTTTGCAGTTATCTCCTGCTAAATCAAAAACTTGTGTTTTTAGTAGAGGGCATAGGCAATGTTTAGTTAATCTAACAATGAACGGGAGGAGGTTAGAATGTGAGAACAACGTCAAATACTTGGGCATGTGGCTGGATAGAAAGCTGCTATGGGCTAAGCACATAAATGAAACACGTGAAAAAAGCCAAAAATTCTTAAACATACTGAAAGTTTTAGCAGGATCTTCGTGGGGAATACATCCAAAACAACTCCGCAGAATTTACATGGCGGTCATTAGGAGTCGCATAGATTATGGCAGCTTTTTATACGATAGCAGCGCGAAGACTCACGTTTCTAAGTTGGACAAGGTACAGAACCAGGCGCTAAGAGTGATAGGAGGCTTTATTAGAAGTACACCTATACAGGCAATGGAGAGCGAGATCTGTCTACCGCCTTTGGCTGTCAGACGACAGTATTTGGCATACAAATATTGCTTGAAGGCTAAATCGTGGTCAGATAATCCAACCGTAAAATCCCTAGAGAACCTGAGCACACTATGTAATAATAATAGATACTGGCAAAATAAAAAATCACCTTTACTAGTAAAAGCTTTTAACAGAACTAAAAATGAAAGTATTCACACATCTTACCCATTACAAATGTTCACCTTACCCGTATGGATTTCTAATATTAATATAAACCAAATTGTTAAAACTAATTTAGATTGTATTACAGCACCAAAGAAGAGAACTGATCCTAACTCTTTGAGAAGTAATGTACTAATTGAATTGGAAATGAAATACAGAGCTTGGCACAAGGTTTACACTGACGGATCTAAGTGTGCTCAGGGCTCAGGGGCAGCCTTCTATGACTCAGGGTGTGGCCATGGTAGACATTTTAATATAAGACCAAATTTCCTATCTATTATGTCGGTGGAACTTACTGCAATCTTAGAAGCACTTCATTATATCAAAAACCTTTCATACAGACATGTGGTAATACTAACTGATAGCAAAAGTGCTCTACAACATATAGCTGGATGCACCTCTGGCAGCAGAGGTGCATCTACAGCGTATGCTGTACTAAAACTAATTTTAGAGTTAACTCAGAACAACAGGACGCTCAGATTGCAGTGGGTTCCATCGCATGTAGGCCTAAGTGGTAACGAGGAGGCTGATTCTTTAGCGAAGCTCGGTGTAGCTGGAGGGCAACCACTTCAAGTTGCACCGAGCTTCACTGAATATAATCGGATCTTTAAAAAAGATTGCCATAAAGAGTGGAAGACATATTTTGATGAGAGATCAACATCAACAGGCATCTGGTATAAGACCATGCAATCCGAACCTCCTCATGTACCGTGGTTTAACGACATACACTTAAGTAGGAAATTGGTAGTCATTGCTCACAGACTACGATCTGGACACATTCCGCTAAACAAGTTTGGTTTCCTAATGAAAAAAGTAAACTCACCTAACTGTACTGTGTGTGGAAAAGTAGAAGATGTACTACATTTGTTGGCGGAATGTGTCAAGAATCGGGTTGAGAGAAATAGGCTAGCTGCAGTTTTGAGAATTAATAATGCCGATGTGGGCAAATTTCAGAGCTTTCTATCAAAACCCTCATCGAAGGAAGCCTTGTTGATTTACAAATTTGTGGCGGCAAGCTTAACGTCCAATTGTTAAATTAATTAAGACAACAGTCACGATGGGACTGACATGTAAATAAATTTACAAAAGTCCCTAAAATAAATGAAGAAAAAAAAAAAAAAAAAAAAAAAAACGTCATGGTACGTCTACGTGCACGCGTACGTTACGCAAGCGGTGTGCCAAGTCTCATAAAGTTTCAGACATTACAACGTCATGGTACGTCTACGTGCACGCTTACACATCCGGTGTTTATCGCACTTTAAAGTCGTTAACAAAATGTTGTTATTTATGATGTAGGTAATCTACTCCTGCGAGCTTGTTGGTGTTTTACACCTAAATGTATCTGCTACTTAGCGGTATGGGTCGCATTCTTGCAGTCCATGGGAAAATCGAGGGAAAAAATATTTCATTTATTATCATTTTAGCATTTTTAGATCATTTTTAAAATGAATTACCTAAAGAGCTAATTAGATCATCCTAAATATCGGACCCGATATGAAGTCGCTCCTAAATTCAGAGCAGTGTAATTGCATTCAGGAAGCTAGGATCCGATTTAGGATCCTAGTTAGGATAGAAATTGTCTCCGACATAACGGATGCTAAATCGGAAGCACTTAGGACAGTGTAATCGCATTCAGGATCGTGTAATCGCTTACAGCTACAAGAACATTCGTTTAACAACTGTATGATCGTAAAGCTGTGATATCGGATCCGACATTCAGGACGGTCTAAAGAGCTAATTAGATCATCCTGAATGTCGGACCCGATATGACGTCACTCCTAAATTCAGAGCAGTGTAATTGCATTCAGGAAGCTAGGATCCGATTTAGGATCCTAGTTAGGATAGAAATTGTCTCCGACATAACGGATGCTAAATCGGAAGCACTTAGGACAGTGTAATCGCATTCAGGACGCTCGGCTCCGACACAGTAGTACCACAGCATAAATAGTACAGTCAGTCAACGCCTTTTATGTTGGCGAAAAAATATCCGCCGCGCCGTTCGTCTCTAGATAGACAGTTGGCGCAACGACTAAAAGTATATAAGGGTTGTCACTCTGTGATTTGCTTTTTTTTGACCTACATCAATATAAAAAACAAAAAAACCTGCCTCTGAAAAGCAAGAAATAATATATAAATCATTAGCTACGCATTATCATTTTTATAATAAAACACGTCTATTAAAGTCGGGTGGGGCTGGAGTACCTACAACTTTCTTTTTTATTCTAAAAGCCCCACCCGACTTCAATAGACGTGTTTTATTATAACAATGATATGATAATGCGTATCTAATGATTTATATATTATTTCTTGCTTTTTAGAGGCAGGTTTTTTGAAGTCGGTTTTTTTGTTTTTAAACATTTTTATTTTTTTTTATTTTTAGTATAAGTACCTTCCGTATTAGGTAGTGTAGGTATATTATTTAGGTAGTAAAATCGGCTCAGCCAAACGTGAGATAATCGCGAAGAAACGTACATACATATACAAACTGAATACCTCCTTTTTTTGAAGTCTGTTAAAAATACTACACAAAGGTATCCCTCTCCCAACAAAAACAATCATCTAATTCGGTTCATAAATAACAAAGTCGTCAAGGTAGTTGATGTAAAGTCATAGTATTTTCGGGATTACTTGAAAACTACTGACCCGATTTGAAAAAAAAATAATTGGAACCATCTCGCAAGAAAACTCAATCGAACAACAAAATAATCATCAAAATCGGTCCATAAATGTCGAAGATACGCGCGAATAACGATAAAAAAAAAGTATACAATCGAATTGAGAACCTCCTCCTTTTGATGAAGTCGGTTAAAAACTAGTTCAGATTAGCGTTGAAAATGACACGTACCTACCTAGCTACCTACATATACCTCCTATTTACCTAGCTATGTATTTTTACAGCTACAAAAACATTCGTTTAACAACTGTATGATCGTAAAGCTGTGATATCGGATCCGACATTCAGGACGGTCTAATTGGCGACTGAATTTCTCGTCCTAAATCGGACATTAAATTCCGGGCCCGACATTCAGGATGGTGTAATAAGCGCTAAGACAACTATTGGACCGATTTCTTTGTCTTTCCATGTTAACGTAAAACCATTTGAAGCTACCTACGTAATAAACACAATATTTTTAGCCATTTTATTATAGCACCCAACGTGTTTATCAAAAAACTTTCTTAAATTTTCAAATTACAAAATTATAATTCAATCATTAACTTTATAAGTAATAATTCAATAATTTATGACAAATTAATAACTCTGATTGCAATAATTAATTCAATATTTTCCCATAATAATTATGTAAACTAAACAATATTAATTAATGCAACTTTTATAGTAGGTACTTACCAATTTATAATAATGTAATAATTTAAATGTTTTCGCATCGCATGTCTTTCTGTGTGTGCACGTGTTTGGATGTCAGTTTGGTTCAAGACATGTCTAGCTGTTATTGTGTGCTATTGTTGACTGTCATCTGTTGTGGATGCCATATGAATATAAATAAATAAATTATATACGTAGGTAGTGAGAAATAAAAAGTAGCTTGCTTGGAAAACTGCGTTTTTTTATTTTATTCCGATCCTGTCACTCAAATTATTGTCCTCACAACACAATTCCCAAACTTCGCACTAATTCAGCGGAACAATTAAGTGAGTAATAACTTGATTGTCAAAACAGGCTGTGACGTCACATCCCGGGTGCGGCAGGAAGTGCCATTAGCATCAGACAGGTTGCAAGTTAGGTACCTGCGTAACCTAGCTTATTGAAGCGTGTATATTAACTTGAATGTTTGTATACATTTTGTTTCTCTGTACAGCAGGGATTCCCAACCTTTTACCCCACCCAACATGTTTTTTTTGGGTTTTAACAAGTACGAACTATTTGGAGCCACTCGTTGTGCTCCCCTTGGGGGGCACACCCCACTGGTTGGGAACCCATGCTGCACGTACAGTATTGTCTGTGGGTAAAGTTTTTTAAAATTATTGCTAAAATTTTTACATTAGAATACCTATTTACCTACACTTACTTATGCCCGTATTTATAAACAGCCTCTCAACGTTGAGAGCTATCTTGAGATCATACTTGAGATGCTGATTCTTAAAAGAACAGCATCTCAAGTATGATCTCAAGATAGCTTGAAAGCTATAATATAGCCTCGTGCGCTGGATCGACTGAGTAAATCGCGAGCAGTATATAGACTAATAAGATATAACCCCCTGCGAATATTGACTGTCTCTTCCTCCCACCAGGTTCTGCCCTTCAGTGTTCATCTACCTGGGGCTGGTGGTCCCCGCCATCTGGTTGCTCGAGCTCCACAAGGTGGACGTCCAGCTTAGGAACTTGAACAGCGCCATGAACTCCACCATCATTGATGTATGTTGGAACTTTTTAATTATTTAGGTACTTTTGCTTGCATTTGTCCATCAGCTATTTTTGATGTCCCCACTGCTGGGGCACAGGCCTTCCTTATGGGTGGTAAGGAGGATGGGCCATAACCCACCGCGCGGGCCCAATGCGGATTGGTGGGTGTTAACGACTGCAAATGCAGCCGGGACCAACGGCTTAACGTGCCTTCCGAAGCACGGAGGAGCTCCAGATAATAAATTTTTGGTCACCCATCCCATGACCGACCCTTGCGAACGTTGCTTAACTTCCGCAATCGCTGGGCCAGGCGCTAAACCACTGCGCCACCGAGCTCCTATTTTTTTTTTATGTTTTGTAATTTCAACTTTTTACCCGACTGCGGGTTATGTTTTTCGCGCGTATCTTGTAAGTATGTTTGTATGTATGTATGTTTTTTATTATTATTACTAAACTACCAGATGTTTCTATGTGTTTGTGTGTTATAATTAAATAATCACGTATAAACATTTTATTATAAATTAGCAGAAGTTTAGTGCGCACTTATTATTATTTATTTTTTGTGTAGCTTCATATTATCACAAGTTGTACCCAATATTTGCATGCCTTTGTTATGGGTCAAATATGAGAAACTGTATTTACTGTTGGAACATAAATATGGTTTGTGGCAAATAAATATTTTCTATTTCTATTTCTATTTGCAATAAATAAAGCAATTTTAAGAACGGTAATCGTGTATTACGGGGGTTACTACCCTGCGCCTCCCCAATTTTATAAAAAAAAATATTACAAAAGTTCAGAAAGATTGTCAAGACGGGAATGGAATTTCTTAGGTTTCATCATCATATCAGCCGCACGACACCCACTGCTGGGTATAGGCCTCCCCTAAGGATCTCCACGACGATCGGTCCTGCGCTGCCCGCATCCAGCGGCTTCCCGCGACCTTCACCAGATCGTCGGTCCACCTTGTCGGGGGCCTACCCACGGAGCGCCGTCCGGTGCGCGGTCGCCATTCCAGAACCTTTCCGCCCCAACGGCCATCGGTTCTTCTCGCTATATGTCCCGCCCATTGCCACTTCAGCTGAGCAATCCTTCGAGCGATGTCGGTTACTTTAGGTTCTTAGGTTTATGATGAAGATATTTCGTAAAACAGACGGGAATCCCAATACCGGGCGCCACGAAGCTCACCACCGACATGTGGGTGACCTTGATCGAGCAGTTCCTGATGCTCACCCTCATCGTGGGCAGGTGGCTGCTGCCCAAGGGCGACTTGACCAGGGACCAGCTTAGCCAGCTCTTGCTGGTGTATATTGGTGAGTTTTTACCTACTACTTAGACCATTAACCGTGGGTAACAATGAGTTCTTATTATTTTTGTGCAATAAAAACAATTTTTAGTATTTTTATTATTATTATTATTATTATATATTCAGTACCCTTAGCACGAACAGCTATCGAAAAAAATAACGCGCGTAAAATCATTTGATAGTGCAATTTTGTATTGGAAATTTGTACAACGCCATCTACCGCCAAATAACGAAATTAAAATTTCCATAGATAATTCTCTATCGAGTAATTTAACGCGCGTCTTTTTTTTCTCGATAGCTATTCGTGCTAAGGGTACAGTACCCTTAGCACGAGCAGCTATCGAAAAAAATAACGCGCGTAAAATCATTCGATAGTGCAATTTTGTATTGGAAATTTGTACAACGCCATCTACCGCCAAATAACGAAATTAAAATTTCCATAGATAATTCTCTATCGAGTAATTTTACGCGCGTTTTTTTTTCTCGATAGCTGTTCGTGCTAAGGGTACTGAATATGATAGTGAGTACTAAACGTGAAGTCATAAAGACAGTCAAATAATAAGCTACTTTCGCTGCGCGGCAATGTCGGCAATATGGTACAATTTCAAATTGTACATCGCTGCGTGCCTATGAAGTATCGTATCCTATCGTATGCACCTTCTGTCGCGTTAGTCACAGCTGTCTCAACCGACACACGACACCCCTCGTGTGCTGGCTCGACTGAGTCAGCCGCGAGCAGTAGGCAACAATTAACGCCCTTAACACAAAAAATCTTACGGCCTTACCACAAAACACTGTTTAACACGTGTTTAACTAAAACACTGTTTAAATGTGATGCTGTCACTTTTTTGACATTATTGTTTGAAAGAGACGGCATCACATTTAAACAGTGTTTTAGCTAAATACTTGTTAAACAGTGTTTTGTGGTAAGGCCGTAAAAGTTTAAGCGCGGAGTGAGACCCCCCTGGTAAAAATGAATATCGTGAAAATACTGAAAGGGAAAAGTTACACTTTAATTTTTTCACGATCATTCTACTTAAAATATTGATGATTTGGTAGAACTACCTCCAAAGGCACTATCTCCCCAAAAACAGGTACAGCTGCGGACATCATAGAATTCTTCGATTCATTCAAAGAACAGAAGATGGCTTCAGAGAATTTGCTGGTCCTCCTCACCCTGGCGATCTGGTCGTGGTCCCTGATGCAGTTTACGGTCGTCCTGACAGCTACCAAGTCCAGGAAGTCCAGGGGAACGGCAAATAGGTCTGAAATGTACGTATTAGAGCACGCTGCGCCAAAGCACGATATGCGGGGTTTCTTTTGGTTTGCTTAGATTTTTTTTAGTTTTCGTAGACGAGGAAAAATTGCGCCCGACAAAGTATGTCGAGTTTAGCAAAGATTTAAATCGTTAGATTTGCCTTCGTACTTAAAATCTTTAGCATTATTTCAAATGTGTCAAAATGGCGCGCGCATGCGTGATGAGTTGTTTACGTCCATCGGAATTGACAGCGGAAGGAAAATAAATGTCGATAATCTAAATACACACATCAACTTTGTCTAGGGATACAGGTGTTATTTTCATACAAACGAGGTAACTTTGAAGCATTGGTTTCCTGCCAGGGATGTACTGTGCTGTGATCTGATGATGGCTATCCAGGGAGTGAATGGAGGAGATTCAGATCGCTATACACACCCAACTGATCTGACCAGCATTCTAAAATATTAATGAACATGTTTAAAAAAACCGCGAAAATAGCATGAAAATGTATGGAAATCCTGAAACTGAGGACTCTGACCCATCAATCTTTTAGAATGCTGATCAGATCAGTTGGGTGTGTATAGCGATCTGAATCTCCTCCATTCACTCCCTGGATGGCCATCATCAGATCACAGCACGGTACATCCCTGGCAGGAAACCAATGCTTCAAAGTTACCTCGTTTGTATGAAAATAACACCTGTACCTATCCCTAGACAAAGTTGATGAGTATACTTACGTTACGCGTTTAATGTTACACCATTATGCTTTATTTGTATTTTTACAATTGTTGGTGCTCAGATAAAAGGCAAAAGACGGCATTTTGAAAAGTTCTCAAGTGGTTTCTCGAAATAACTGACACTGTGTTCAAATGAGCACTGTGTCCATCAGCCATTTTTGATGTCCCCGCTGCTGGGGCACAGGCCTTCCTTATGGGTGGTAAGGAGGACGGGCCATAACCAACCACGCGGGCCCAATGCGGATTGGTGGGTGTTAACGACTGCAAATGCAGCCGGGACCAACGGCTTAACGTGCCTTCCGAAGCACGGAGGAGCTCGAGTTAATAAATGTTTGGTCACCCATCCCATGACCGACCCTTGCGAACGTTGCTTAACTTCCGCAATCGCTTGGCCAGGCGCTAAACCACTGCGCCACCGAGCTTCACAAATGAGCACTGATAGTCATCTAATAGCAAAGAAGTGAGGCTCACTCATTTGTTGACACATTTCGGTGAGCGTGTCTAACGATTTAAATCTTTGGAGTTTAGTCATTCAATGCGATACCTACGCAAGGTCTTAGTTTGTGTTATGTTATGGAATGATACCACAGAATATATAATAGTACTAACGTTGATACTACAGACTAGTCTTATCGTTAAAATATCATATTTATGTCAAGTCATATTCAAATAATTTAATGTTTTATTTAAGGCGGTTGTATGACCGAAAGTGGCGCCCTCAGATGTTTTTATTTAATAAGTTATTAATAAAAAAAGATTTTTATACTGTTTATCGTGGAGATTTTAGGGCCCATGGTCTAGTATTTTTAGATGGTATCACTACATGCCCTCGTAGTCATTCGTAGAAGTAGATAGCGAATGTGTCAAAAACGGCCACTTTTAGCAGTTTTGCTATCTACTTCTAGCAGTGACTACAAGGAAATGTAACGATACCGTCTAAAAATACTAGACTGTGGGCCCTAAAATCTCCACGATAAACATTTTTAAAATTGTGTATTAGAATTATAATATTAAATATAATTCACCGCGGCGCCACTTTCGCTCCACCTTAAGGTGCATCCCGTACCGATAGTGGCGGCCTCGGAGGTTTTTAGTTGTTGACAGAAAAATAATTTTGATAAAATTTTACGTGGAATTTTTAGAGCACATACTCTAGCAATTTTAGAAGGTATTTACTACATTCAGTAGTAAATAACAAATGTGTCAAAACGGTCACTTTTAGCAGTTTTGCTATCTACTTCTAGAAATGACTACGAGTGAATATACATCATATACTGTACCCTTAGCACGAACAGCTATCGAGAAAAAAAACGCACGTAAAATTACTCGATAGACAATTCTCTATGGAAAATTTCATTTCGCTTATCGGCGATAGATGGCGTTGTACAAATTTCCAATACAAATTTAACTATCGAATGATTTTACGCGAGTTATTTTTTTCGATAGCTGTTCGTGCTAAGGGTACTGACTGATACCTTCTAAAAATACTTAGGTCTTCAAAATTCAACGTTAAGTTTTATAAAAATTGTGTATATCCGCAGCGCGGCGCCACTTTCGGTCTGGGTGCCGCCTAGTTAAGGCTCTTTACTTTGTATTTTAAGCTTTCTGTTTGTATGTAGGAAAACCTATTTTGAATGCTTTTCACCGCTTATTTCTGAATACTTTTTAATAGCAATGCAATATCTGTTGCTATAATTTTTATCTAAGTATTTTGTGATTTTATTATTTTTTTGGAACCGTTTAAGAGTTCCAATCATCTTTCCAATTCACATTTATTTAACGTAATGACATATACCTAAAGTACCTATTAATTAAATTTTAATCATTTGGTTCCTGCAGTGGGTGGTTCTACTCACGATAACAAATGAAAATCAAATGAGTTGAGATGAGATGAGAGTTTTCTTTTATTGGAACATTGTCTTCCTATTTAACATAAGCTTTAGTAGCTCTTTTGATAATTGTTATGATGATAATAGATAGAGTTATGATCACTCTAACTGAATAAGGTTGTTTCTATACGACGGAAAGAGTATATATAAAGCTATGGAAAAATCCGATGACTGGCAGGCTAATGCAGCTAACCCAAAACCACATATTTCTTACAACTTATGTCGATAACTCTACAGTCGCCTTAAACCTCAATGCTGTACCCTTAGCACGAACAGCTATCGAGAAAAAAAACGCACGTAAAATTACTCGATAGACAATTCTCTATGGAAAATTTCATTTCGCTTATCGGCGATAGATGGCGTTGTACAAATTTCCAATACAAAATTTATCTATCGAATGATTTTACGCGAGTTATTTTTTTCGATAGCTGTTCGTGCTATTTTTTTCCATAGGGGTACAGAACTCTAATTCAACGCAGTGCATTCGCATAGGCAAGGATCGTTTGAGTATTGTTCTTTAATATGGGTGGTAGGCTGCCCTACAAAAGGATGTCTGGTCTCCAGGATGCTCCGTTCGTCGCTTTCAGCTCATCATTCTAAATTGGAACTTCTACCTTTGTCTTAAGTTTCAAATTCTCTTACTTAAATGGAACTGGTTAACTAAGTTCCAAGTCCTATATGTATATTTAGCAAAGCCTCTTGAACTGTGATATTCAGCCATTGCGCCATCATGAAGAACATCGCGCTCCAGGTCACTTCGTTCCTCGCCTTCAGCTCATCATGCTAAATTGGATCTTCTACCCTTGTCTTAAGTTTTAGCTTCTCTTACTTCCTCTAGCTGCTGCTGTCCAGTTCCAAGCCCTATGTGTATATTTAGCATTCCATTTCATTACTTTTCTCCATTCCCTTTGAACTGTAATTCAGCCTTTCATTACAAATTATTTTCTCTTGAATTTAAGTCTCAGGTCAATCTTTGGTTGTTCTGACTTTATGCTTAAAGCCTGTTAATATAAGCTCTTCGTTTCCAAGTCATTTTTAATTGTAAAGTCACTAGTCACCTATAATTGTACAGTAAAAACCAGCATTTGACTAAGAGGGCTTACAGTAATCTCCGAAAACAGTGTAGGTATTAAAGCCCAAGTGGTAGTAAACCTAGGTACGTAGGTATTAAGAGGATTGTCAACCACGTGGTCTCCATACAAACGGCGATAACGTTTCCCACCCTCTAAACCTTAACCTACAGCAATGAATTTTTGGTATGTTTTTGAAATGCCTAAAAACTAGGGCTGTACGTTTTGATTTTTAAAATATTCATTGTAGATTTGAAAATATTGGCACTTCTGTGTTTTGTATGAAATCACTAAAATGCAAATATTCTGAAATCTATTATAGATATTTAAAAAATCAAAACGTACAGCCCTAGTATTTAGGCATTTCAAAAAAATACCAAAAATTAATTACTGTAGGTTAAGGTTTAGAGGGTGGGAAACGTTATCGCCGTTTGTATGGAGACCACGTGGTTGACAATCCACTTAAGGCCCAAATGCTAAAGAAGTTACATGCAAATTGAACCTTACGCCGTTATCTCACGAGCGTGCCCAACAGAAACAGCCGCGCGTGCTGCTGCTCCATCGAAGTCTGCGCCATCATGATGAACATCGCGCTCCAGGACGCTCCCTTCCTCGCCTTCAGGCTGCTCATCATCTGCCACTACAAGATCGTCAGCTATATGAATGTTTTCTTCACTTGTAAGAATACGTTGGTGAGTTTCTTTTACGAAGTTTCAAACATACTATCGTTGGACTTGCACCTTCCACTTTGCGCCAAAATGATTGATTTAGAGAAGAAATTGTGTAAAAAAATGTTTTTGGTGTAGGTTTTGGTCTATTGTTCACTTAAATATTAAAAGAATTGTAAGTAGGTACCTACACCAAGTCATTTTCAGGTTTTGCTGAACTTTCAGGAGATTGTTGAAACTTTTATTACTTATTTTTGATAATCAGAAAGGCCACTACGAAAAAAGAAACACAATTATAGTTGGAAGAAGTTCTTCGTTCTATTATTTAGGTACCTACCTAAGTACCTACTTAAGTTTTGATCTTTTTTTAATTTAATAATGTCACGAAGCGGTGCAATAGCGATTGAAGTCACCGCGCTTTTTTTTTCATAGTAGGCTCTCTAATAACTATGAACAATTTTGTATTTTTATCCTATATTAGCAACGAACTAAGTAGTTCGTTGTATAAGTAGGTAGTAAGATAAGGGTATGATGAGGCTGACATACCTAAAATAGGTAAAAGCCTCTAAATAAAAATAGATTAAAAAAAAAAAAAAAAAAAAAAAAGTAGGTAGTACCTATATTAGCATATAAGATTCTCATGCCACCAGGTGATCCTGCTCCAAATATACCGTCTATACGTCCTTCACTTGGAGACCGTAGACGAGACTGGAGGGTCCGTCTACAGGAAAGCGCGCAAGCACAAGACCGTGGACAAGAAAGACAAGGACAAGAAACACAAGGACAAGAAACACAAGGACAAGAAACACAAGGACAAGAAAGACAAGGACAAGAAACACAAGGACAAGAAACACAAGTTAGTTAAGATTTGTCTACTTTTAACACTTTGATGACCTCCGTGGTCGAGTGGTTTGCACGCCGGTTTTCAAGGTGTCGCCATCTCTGAGGTCCCGGGTTCGATCCCCGGCTGGGTCAATGTAGAAAATGAACTTTTCTATATTGCCTCAGGTCTGGGTGTTTGTGATACCACCGTTGTCTTTGATTTCCATAACACAAGTGCTTTAGCTACTTACTTTGGAATCGGAGCAATGTATGTGATGTTGTCAAATATTTAATATTTATTTTTATTTATTTATTTAACACCTTCAGCACTAGACCATAATACTAAATAATATACTAGAAAAAATACGACTCGCACCAGATCAATACTCAGACGGGAATCATAGAAATTCAGAAAAGACAGAAATTCGGCGATGTCACTAGTGGCTCGGTAGCTCAGCGGTCAGAGCATTGGACCGGATATCCAAAGATCGCGGGTTCGATTCCCGTCTGAGTATTGATCTGGTGCGATTAGTAAGTATTGTGTAAAAATAGCATTGTGAATGCAAAAATTCCAAATTTAAAAACTAGACCATAATATGGCAATCCTTATTTTTGTATTCTAATTTGTCAACATTTTTTTCTTTGGCGCTCAAAATCTATCATGTCATGCTTGATCGCTTTTAATTTGACAATCGTGTTCTTATTACATCCATGCATAGATATAGTATATTGTCACAGAATATAATACTCTAACGATATTGTGCCCTGTAATGCCACAACACAGCAATGGACGCTACGTCCGTGCCAAATTGAAAGCGATTGCAATACATTTTGAGTTAGACAATTTGGTGCCAGGGCTTTTATTTTTGCCTAATTTTGTCTATTTGAGAAAAAAAAACTAACCTACCTTCCTACTAATTGGGGCTGATTTTTCAATCCTCAGATAACAGTACCCTTAGCACGAACAGCTATCGAGAAAAAAAACATGCGCAAAATTACTCGATAGAGAATTATCTATGAAAATTTTAGTTTCGCTATTCGGCTGTAGATGGCGTTGTACAAATTTTCCATACTATATTGCACTATCGAATGATTTTACGTGCGTTTTTTTTTTCGATAGCTGTTCGTGCTAAGGGTACAGATATCAGTCAGTTTAAATATTAACCAAAACTAAGAAAAGTCATTCAAAAATGTGACCGACAAATGACTGACAAGCATTTTCGATTTGGCAGTAGGTATCATACGCTATCAAACCATAGATATTAGTATATTAAAAGTATCAAACGGATAAAGCTCTATCTAGGCATTGAAAATCAGCCCTTAGTTATTGACACATAATTTAGTTATTTTTTTTGAACAGGAAACCTAAGCAGAAGAAGCCCAAAAAGAAGCACGAGACCGGTGAGACCTCCATCGCCATGATCAGCGACCCGAGGAAGCACGACCGCGTGGACGGCGGCAAGATCAGGTAAAACCACAGACACGGTTGCAAGCTTATCGGTCTCTTATCTGGTTTAAACCGCCCCTGTGGTCTAGTGGTTCGTGATTCATTCATGATGAATAGTTGTCGGTTTAAAGCTAGGTGACCTGTAAGTTTACCTACAACTATTCGGAGGTCTGGACGATTAAGGCTGAGCAGTCTACAGGTCAACCGCGGCGAGACTGCAGTCACCGCCAGCTTGGACTGTCTACAGCTTGTTAGCTCTACCTAACGAGTATTATGTGCAGCACGAGTACGTTGCCTTACCCATGAGCGCAGTTGGCTGAACGGGAGTGGCAGAATGGGTATGGGTCCTGCCACTATTGTGGAGGATCCCCTTCTAGCCAGCTCATCGGCGGCGTCGTTCCCGTGTGATCCATTATGCCCTTTAATCCAATGTAGGATTACTCTGTTGTTGGATGCTAAGCGATCCAAAACTGGGTGGCATTCGTAGACGATACTGAAGTTGATCGTGTTGGCCTCCAGTGCGGGCTCCTTCGGGTGTAGTGCTTTTACACCTTCGGCCTTATCGTCACTTAACATCAGGTAAGGTCACAAGTACTATCCAGTTGTGCATAAAAAATGCATTTCGGCGAGTGTGCAGAGGAATTGCACAACCTTACTCCGCCATCTCATCTTCCATCAGACAACCAGACGTACGATTCAGCGCCACCGCTTTTTGGTAGAAATATCAAGAAAATACAGAAAGTGGCACTTACTTAAGTAAAGTGAATTTGTGACTTTTTGAGGCCGTAATTATTTTGACGACTAACTTCAGTAATAATTATTTAATTAATAATTTAACAAATTACAAATCTCAACTGAAATAGAGAATTAACAACAAATAACCTATCCTAACCTTTTGTCATCCAATAGACTTGTTCTGTGAAGCAATAACAAAACACCGTATACATATATACACCCTGTATACACGTAGACAAATAGACGGGTCATCCAACGATTGAGCGCCCCGGAGTCATTTCGCCGCACCCTTTGAAGTAGAGATGGGGTACAGGAAATGCTATCGACAGTTTTTATTGATTGGTTTTACCGCCTTTTTGACATGGCTTATGGCAAAAGTGTTTTATAGGATCGAGGACATCGGTGGCAGTGGTTTAGCGCTTAGCCCTGCGATAGCGGAGTTTAAGCAACTTTTGCAAGGGGCGGTCATGGGATGGGTGACCAAAAATTTATTATCTTTTAAAGCATCAAAAGGCACCTTAATTAGGCCGTTGGTCCTGGCTATTTGCAGTTGTTAACTAACACCCACCAATACGCATTGGACCTGCAGTACCACCTCGCAGGCCGTGGTGGTACTGCTCACCACGTGGAGGCCATCCTCCTTATCCACCCATAAGGAAGGCCTGTGCCCAGCAGTGCGGACATTAAAAATTGCTGACGTCATGGATCCTAACATAAAAATTGACCTGTAAGTGGACTGTATGTAACGTTAGGAAGTTTTGTAGAGCCATACATACATACATACATATACTCACGCCTGTTTCCCATAGGGGTAGGCAGAGACTATGGATCGCCACCTGCTACGATCCTTGCACACTTCTTTCGCTTCATTAACATCCATCAATCTTTTCATACATACCCTGCGGTTTTTGTCACTACGTACACCAGCCTTTTTTATTAAAACCTCTATTTGGTCCGCGTAGGTTTTTCTGGGACGCCCTTGCGCAATCGTTCCTTCCACATTCGCACAATATATCTCTTTCGTGGTTCGCCTTTCATTCATCCTCTCTAAGTGACCAAACCACCGAAGCATTCCTTTCTCAATTCTTGTCACTATATCATCTTTCAGACCACACCTTTCACGAATCACGTTATTGCTTACTCTATCACTCAATTTAACTCCACATGTTTTCCTCACCGAACGCATCTCTACTGCATTTATTCTGCTTTCATTCTTCTTCTGCCATACCCAAGATTCACTTCCATACATCAGTGTCGGCACCAGCACTCCGTTATGAATAGCCATTCGCGCCTTTGTAGAAACGGTTTGGCTGCCAACTTTTACTAAAAATGTAATACAAAATAATACATCCTATTATAACCCCATCGTTAGAATGTGTCGTACTTACATATAATTAATTAATCCGTGTTCATAAAAACCTAGATATCTTCAATAAAAAATTCTTAAGACAGAAACATCTTACGTTACCTAAGTTACATCTGAAGTTATTCTTTAAATGTTCTTTTTTTCTGTAGTGTTAGTTTTTTGTATTTTTTTAATGTTTGTGTACCTAAGTTTATAATTATTGTGCATGCTGTGTACGCTAATTTTGGATTACTGTCTTGTTTTATCCTTTAGTATAGTTTATAAATTCTTGTAATGACTTTAATCTGTAAGTGTAGGTGTACCTACAATAAATAAATAAATAAACAAAGTTTGTTTAGTTAGTTCATAACTAAGCGTTCACTTAAATAGCTAAACAACTTTTTTTAATGGCAACAGTCTATTTCTGTGTAAATTGTGACAGTTGTACGTTTTATTACTACCTCTAAGGAAAATTTAATTACTTATGGTATGTATGGTCTTAATGTGGCCCTAGAGCAAGCGTTAGGCAGCCATTACATGCTCATGCAAGCGTCATTCAATTCCATCAGTCATGAATTACGTTTGACGGAAGAACAAATCAACTTCGTGCAACTATCTGTCACTAAATTACACGGTAGGTTAATCGTCAGTCGCGGCCGTGACTGTGGTTGGTTAAACTGACAGCAAAACCTACCGTGTAATGGCTGCCTTACATTAATTTTATCGACATTCAACTCATAATTTTTTTTACACTTGCCAGCTATGGGCCAATTTTAACCGTTCGTCCTACAGTTCCATAAGGGTACAATACAATGACGCGTTTCGTATCCTTATGAAACATCCAAGATACAGCAGCGCGTCGAGCATGTTCGCGGACGCCCGTACACCGGACTTTTATGCTGTTATGAGAAAGCGCATAGCTTCGTTTTGGACAAGGATATGCCTTTCTGGTAATAGCATAATTAGGGCCGTAAGTCGGGGATTGGACAATCCACTATATAAGTACTGGATTTCGGTGCATCGGAGCGATAATAGAAAATAATGTTTAAACTTTTAACTTTTAATGTAAAAATTTACTAAATTATTTTATTGTATTTTAATTTTATTTATGTGTAATTTTGACTTTTAATTTGGATTTATTTTGTATTATTTTGTATTTGACTACAGTGTTTATTGGGTTTTTTATGCCTTTCAATAAATCATTATTATTATTATTATATAATTTTCTCGACATTTTACTCGTTCGCTCGTCGCATCCCTAGCGCCGGTGATTCGGCGGAGCGGCCCGTCAGCCCCGTGTCAAGGTGACGATCGACCGTCGTCACCCATACACCTTGTATAAGCTTATAAACATACAGATTAAGGGATAACAGCCATACAGCCGATGGAAAAGAAGGGGTATTTACATAAAGAAGACTAGGTAGGTAGAACTTTCAATAGGGCAAACGAGTAGTTAGTACAATTAAGTACTTTATTTAGTACGGGTAGTATTTAATCGGGTAACAATAAATTCCCATTTTGGGTATCAAAAATACTGAATATAGCGTACTGAAATACTAAGTGGGCGACGGACCGAGGGCGACTACAGATATTGAAAATGGGTGACTTTAAAATAAAAATTGAGTGAACGGGCGACCAAATTACTATTTGGGCGACAACCTTAGAGCACACAAAACATTTAAAATTTGGCATATATTTTATTAAAAAAGGGGACTATTATCCTAATCGAGATGACAAAAAAACAAATAAACGAGAAAGCAACCTAATAAAAACGCGTTAAAAATACAATGATGGGCAGCTTATATCAGTTACATAGTTACCTACTTGGTATAATAGTTGCCCACTCAGTATTTTAGAGTCTAGTTTAGAGTTTAGTTTAGTTTAGAGTTTAGCCATTTAGAGTTTTCACTGCTAACTTAAATTATTTGTCACCCATATGTAGTCGCCCGTTTTAAGTATTTTTGTATCCACTGTTAGTCGCCCGTTTAGATATTTTGTCGCCCAAAAAATAAACTGCTGCCCGGTTTAGTAATTAAGTATCCCTTTAACAGTCCCCTTTAATTATTTTCAGTCACCCAATTAATCAATTCCCCTTTAGTACCTACCTGCTACGCGAGTAGGGTGTTTCATACAAGAAGACTTTTATTAAACTCGCGTCGCGATTAGGTTTGTGCTTTTAACATAAGGTTTTGCTATCAATCGACTTTTATTAGAAAGTCAAGTCCCAACATTTCTCGAACGAGCAGTTCGTTCTTGTGAAGTTACAGTGGTGGTAGGGGGGTGTATCGTTGCGGCGTCATCATCATGTACAGTGCATTTCAATCATAATGCCTTTTTTATTTAGGTATTTATTTTATTAATAAAGTGTTTTACAAAAAACAACAACTGCCAAACTGCTCAGCAGTTTGTCGGCATCGAAGAAAGGAGTTTTCTCAATTATCCCGAACAATTACCGAATTGCAACGGTTCCCGAGGGATTGCTCGAATGTTAGTTGGTATTGTTACAAGAAACGATCTTCCGTGTCACCGGAAATCAAATTTTCTGTGACACAACTGGCATCGAGTAGTGTCATGCATGGGAAATATGTTTTACCCATGGCACTACCGGTAGAATCACGAGAAAGAAAAAAATCTCATGACATTACTGGTAGTGCCACGCAGTAGTGTCACGGCACGGGCAAAAAACCCCAAATTGTTTTTTTTTATTTCCAGGGCCATAATCCTCACTAACTCGGATGAAATAAGAGAACTGGAACTCTCTACTCTCTTCAGAGATCAGATTTCTATAGAAAACGAAAAGAAGAAAAGGTATTTATAAACATCTAAATTCTTCCTTCTTGTCGATCTCAATGAATTGTCTAATTTTGCTATTTAGAGTGAGTTCTAAAAGAAAAGCCGCTACCTACTTTTGTAATGTATCCCCTAAAGTAGCTAGACGATCAAGCATTTCTTGTCAATCTTGTTAGATTTGGTTTTGTGACTTAGGTTATTTGGTTTCTTGTTTGACATTATATATAATTTTGTATTTTATTGTGTTTAACATTCATCTTTTAATTTGACTTTATTTTGTAATTTGAAATTGTACTTTGACATGTAAGTTGCTATAATATCTATTTTTTTTAAATTTAATAATGAGCTTTGATAATATTTGATAAGCACCTACCTAAAAGACTTTGCATTGTACCTACTTTCAATTACTAAATATTATTTTAATTATTGCATGTCAGAAAGGCAGAATATGGCTGAACTAATTTGCTACCTATGTGAAATCTCATATTTAACACCTGTATTCGCAATAAACTTAATTTGATTTGATTTGAATCATTTACACTTCCATTTGGGGGCGTGACTACTACTATTACTACTACTACAACTACATTTGGGGGCGTGACTACTACTATTACTACTACTACAACTACATTTGGGGGCGTGACTACTACTATTACTACTACTACAACTACATTTGGGGGCGTGACTACTACTATTACTACTACTACAACTACATTTGGGGGCGTGACTACTACTACAACTACATTTGGGGGCGTGACTACTACTATTACTACTACTACAACTACATTTGGGGGCGTGACTACTACTATTACTACTACTACAACTACATTTGGGGGCGTGACTACTACTATTACTACTACTACAACTACATTTGGGGGCGTGACTACTACTATTACTACTACTACAACTACATTTGGGGGCGTGACTACTACTATTACTACTACTACAACTACATTTGGGGGCGTGACTACTACTATTACTACTACTACAACTACATTTGGGGGCGTGACTACTACTATTACTACTACTACAACTACTTTTGATAGACCACGGTAATCTATCGTTATTCTGTGGTGCTTTGCTTGTCAATCGTTGCGCATCGCTCCTGACGATCAAAATGTGATAGACAAGCCGAAGCAATGTAAATGATTGACAAGCAGTTTTGATCGTTTAGGGAGTGCATAAGAAGCAAAGGCCCCATCACATCCATTACCTTATATAATGAAGTAAATCTTTAATTTTCAGTTCAAAAAAGAAACAAAAATCCGAATCTTCAGAAGAATCTCTGAACAACATTCACCATACCACAGACGATTCTGGTATTTGACATCACCGGGTGCGCCGGGAATCCCCCAAGCGCAGCCCGAAGCATAAACACGAAGAGAGGAGAGAAAAGAAAAAGAAAAGGAGACGCGACAGCACTGAGAGTGACAGTGACAGCAGCAGTTGAAAACTAGGCAGAATGTCAGTGGTCTCCTTTGCGTTTTCGATACGAGTGATTATGGCGGCTTGTCAACTTTGACAGCGCGGGAAAAGTTTTTAATGCAGATTTTTACTTGAGAAATCTGTTAATTAAAATTGTGTTACATTACAGTTACAATACAACTGTCTCTTTTGATATCTATTTGGAAAGTGAAAGAATATACTTAACGATTATAACGACGTATGTATTACAAAATGATAAGTAAAATATGTATTGTTAAAAAGTTTGTATAATAATAAATTATTATAAATAATTATGTAAGTAGTGATTTGAACAAGATATTTTGTAAATGAATGTATTACGTAATTAGGTACTTAGACCTACCTATTTATCATATTTTGGGCCTATATGGGTTTTCTAAATTCGATTCAAACGAAGAGCGTTCCTATATGCATATTTATACTTAAGGTGGTACCCTGAGCGAAAGTGGCGCCGCGGTGAATTATATTTAATATTATAATTCTAATACACAATTTTAAAAATGTTAACGTGGAGATTTTAGGGCCCACAGTCCAGTATTTTTAGACGGTATCGTTACATTCCCTCGTAGTCACTGCTAGAAGTAGATAGCAAAACTGCTAAAAGTGGCCGTTTTTGACACATTTGCTATCTACTTCTACTAATGACTACGAGGGCATGTAGTGACCTTCTAAAAATACTAGACCATGGGCCCTAAAATCTCTACGATAAACATTATTAAAATCTTTTTCTATTAATAACTTTCGGTCATACAACCGCCTTAAGTATATCTGAACTCTAATAAGAGTTATCTGGCTTTTTGTAATAAGTACCTATTTAATTAAAAACTTTTATTCCACACACTTCCATGTTGATTAACAAAAGATAAAAGTTGTTAACTTAAGCGATAGGTACCTAACGATCTATCGAAAGATAATAATAATGAGAATTGTCATATTAAGTAAATGTCATAGTGATGCATACCTAAGCATAATTTATTCTTATGGCACAAGTTTGTACTTCTATAGGATTTTTGCGAAGATCCGCGGGCTGATTATGTAATTAGAAACCACCTAGCGGCTGGTCTCATTTGACAGATGAATGTGATACATTGCTTCTTCTTTTTGGGGTAGAAAAAACCTACCAAAGACAAGTAGCAATGTATGTCAAATGAAACCGGTCGCTAAATAGTTTCTATTTAGATAATCAGTCTGCCGGTATATAAAGCTTTGTCCACACTTGTATCATTTTGGCGTATCAGATCACCGTGTCATTGTCATACATCGTCTCTTTGATACAGTATTACTCCAACGTACCACCAACCAAACTAGCAATGTATGCTAAAGATACGGTGATCTGATACGCCAAAATGATACAAGTGTGGACAAAGCTTTATATTACGATATTATAGGACATACTTTTATACTTAGGCTAAGTTCATATGATCATACTAACCGCGCGGTACAGATAGGTACCTATATATTAAACTGTGTTATAACGTCTACAATACCGCGCGGTGCCGCGTGGTTCAAGATCTACAAACCGGCAGGCTGATTATCTAACTAAAATAGCGACCAGTAATAATAATTACGGAATCGTCGCTGTCAAACTCGATTTCGTACCTACCAGCTATCGACTTTCTGATAGTGCTGCCTCCAGCGAACAATCAAAGAACTAACAATAAAGCACTTGTGCACGGAAATGCTCCAAAATTCGTATTATCTAACAAATTCGCGATTTCTTATGTCAAACGGTTTGACAGCGAGGATTCCGTCATATTACTGGTCGCTAGATGGATTTTAGTTAATCAGCCTGCCGCGCGTTTAGTTGAGCCGCGCGGTTTGCGAAACAAATTGCCTCCTCCACGTCAATTTTGATACCAACCTGCCTAGCATGACCGATTTATATATATATATTTTTTTTTTTTTTTATTTATTTATCCAGATAACATTACAATAATTATTCTAAAGATGCCTTTACGCTTATAAACCTACGAGGTTTGTCCAAGCGTTGCACATTCGACTCGGACGATAACAATTAAGTAAAAACAATAACAATACTGTGACGTGCGTCAGTCGCACGCACACAATAATAAGATACAAATAAGTTGCATTGATCGCGTGATATAGCATTTTATCGACACTCAACCACAGAATATATAATAGTACTAACGTACAGAAGTCCGACCCCGCGAGGACCATCAAATAATAAGCTACTCTCGCTGCACGGCAATAAAGTACAATTTCAAACTGCACAACGCTGCGTGGATAAAATTATATGCACCTACGAAGAAGAAAGAGAGGCGTCTCTTTCTGTCGCATAGCTCTGTCTCAACCGACACATTTCGGGGTTGCTACTCGCTAGTTACTGATATCATAGAAAACATTCGTTATGCCCATGAATAAACAATGAAATTACTATAATAGGTACCTACTTATAAAATAAAATAAATCTACCTAATAGGTGAGCTGAGCATATTTAAAGAGCATAAATAATAAGTATTTCTAAGTAGTTAGAGAAGCTCGATGGCGCAGTGGTATAGCGCCTGGCCCAACGATTGCGGAGGTTAAGCAACTTTTGCAAGGGTCAGTTATGGGATGGGTGAAAAAAAAATAGTATTTTTTAGCTTTTTTCTTTACTGGTGCCATATTTCGAACTTCGATACAACTAAGTATGTAAATATGTATACAAAAAATACAATAAACTTTGGTAGGTAGGTAGGTACGTTAGTAATTAAGTATCAAAAACGAAGTGCATGCAGTTTCGCATTCGGCGCTTGACTGACTGGTTTCGTTGGTGACGTTCACGCGCTGCGCTCTCGTCGCTTGCACACGCCGCGGCCGCGCGTTTCGGTCGGCGCGGTGATATCCCTCGACAATGGCCCTCTTGGAGTGGGCCGCGAGCAGTAGGCTAATATAAAAGTTTAAGCGCGGAGTTATACCCCCCTGACTCAACTGTCAAATTCCTTTGTCTTTTTGACAGTTAAATGTGATAAAACGCTATATCACGCGATATAAATCGGTTAAGCTAGGCAGGCAGACTGCCGCGCGTGCTATGACTATCATGTGAATGATCCTACCTACTAACGTGCGCGACGACGACGTGAGACGTGACGCGCGATCATATAAACTTAGCCTTATTCAACCTACGAATCAATATTTTCATCATAATTTATTCTTATGGCATGGCATAAGTTTGGTTTGTATGTATTTGTACTTATTCAATACCTACCTTATCAATTTATTTCATCATAGTACAATCCATAATAACGTTCCTATATTTATGTAAACACTTTGTAGATTACATAATAAGAAAGTGCAACTAAAGGGATATTACTTTTTTAAACAAGTCGTAGATTTGAAAATAAAAACGTTAAAAAAAATAACGTATTTTGTATAGTACCTATACCTACTTATTTTATTTTATTTTTTTCAGGGAGTCGTAGCTACTCAATTATTTCTTACTATCGCAAAAGAGAGTGTAGTTAGGTACCTACTTATCATATTTTAGAGTGAGAGCTTCGATAGGCGATCGAAAGAAAGAGTGAGAGAGACTCTGAAAAAGGTTTACTTTTAGAACTTCAAGCACACATTTTTACTAAGGCAAATATAATTTCCTATTAATCTAAAAATAAAATGCCACCATAACTGATCAAAATCACCTTTAATACGCAACATCCTCATTAAATAAGACAATAAATAAGTGATAATGCCTTAACTAAAAAAATTAATATTTTCCCGCCTAAAGTTCCCGCTCTTTTACAATGTCAGCGCCATATTGGAGATAGAAAGTGCGCCAAAAGTACGCTCTGTCAGGTGTCAAAGAAGACACGTATTGTGGTTCTAAGTCTATGGCCAAATGATGAGGGTAAGGTAGCCATTCACCATGTTCAGGGTCCGGAGTTGGTGTCCTGTGGAGAAAAGAGGATTATATTAAAAGGTAAACTAAGGATTGCTGAATTTACTCTTGAATTAAATAAAAAATATATTCTAATATCTACCTATCTCAATGGGCGATTTTCCGTTACCAAAAAATAAAGAAATAAGTTGAAAAGTCTCGATAGATGGCGTTTTATGAAAGCTGAGACGTCGTAAAGTTGTTTATGTCTATCGCCGTTTTAACTCCTATCTGCCTCGATTGTCACTCTCCAAGGCGGAGGGGTGGCGATAAAGTACATTATTATACTAGAGATAGAGTTATCAGTCAGACCTAGTGTAGTGATCAACGTCATCTAGCGAAATGTGACAAAAAGTGTACGATATTTATAGGTACTAATAGGTTTCTATAATAGATAGATCTTGCTTGACTTGTAATTTTTTAGGGAGGTAACCGGGCTATGTTTCTCCATTTTTTAAACAATTTATTTTAATAATTTAATTAGTTACTTGCAAATCAGCTTTGACTATATAAAACTGTGAAAGTCACACGATACCGCGATTCAGCACGGGATAGCGACATCTATCGACTGTTTGACAAACGAAAAATGAACGCCATCTAGCAACTCGTTCCGCAACTAAAATAAATTAAAGTTAATATTAAAGATGAGAAAAATATGAATTGTAGGTACAGTCAAGAGCATCACCTAGTGAATTTATTTATCACACTAGTACTTAGTCTGTACTTAAAAATGTCTATGAATTTAAGCATTGTCAAAGACAGAGGCCGATGGCAAGCATTAACTGCATAGGTAGGTATTATGAAGATAATGTTACAAAGTACTTACCCAAATTTAGCAAAATTTGTCCACAACATCGTCATGAAGGTTACCATTCTGGCATCGTCCTCATCCATCGGCAACAAAAGCCGTTCCAACTCCATGACATAAAACAGTTCATCCTGATTGGTAGTCGCTGGCAAACTGCTGTTAGTCAAAAGCCTACCCAAATTTCTATTGCCTATATAGTTGAATATGTACTGGAACACAGGGAGACTGGAACTGTTCGCATACATTTCAGTGAACAGTGACATAGGGCCTACGTAACAGAAATCAGAGTTCATATTTATAATTCCGCCAATCAAAGTCTCTTCTGAATCTACTTCAGCGAAATAGGTGTCCTTCAAAGACTTTCTGAACTCGGCTTTCTCCTCTTCTGGGACAACCAAACTCCTCTGATCTAAAACTGAATAATCCTCATGTTCTATTCTATCCATTTGGCTAGTGATCGTATTATAATCCAAGGTACTCGTCAAACCTTCGACTGTGTTTAATCCAATGAGTATGGGTACGGGATTAAAGCTCTTGTGTTTAATGCCTTTAGACAAAATATTGTATGGGGTGTCAGTCAAAAATGCCTCTTCATCCTCAAATTCGTTTTCCACAGAAGGCACGAAGACAGTTTTGGCGTGCATCTGCTTAGAAATAGCTTCTTCAAGTTTAGTTATTGGCGTATCAGTGTAAACAGCTAAAAGTTCTTCTGGATCAAGCGTGTTAACTTCCAAACATTTCGCTACTTGACTAGCGGTTTTTAAGGGGTCTACGTCAAAAGATTCAGGTGCAAAGAACGTCCCACTTTCCGATATAACCCTATGGAATAAACCCTTAGTACTTTCCGATAATGTTAGATACAGAGCAGCAATACCACCGCTTCCTTGACCCATAACAGTGACATTGTCAGGGTCACCATTAAAACCTGCTATATTCCCTTGAATCCACCTTAAGGCTGCTCTAATATCTTTCAATCCTGCATTGCCTGGTGCTTCATTAATACCAAGGTTAAGGAACCCGAAAGCATTCAACCTGTAGTTAATAGTAACGACGACAACTTCATGGTTGATAAGGTACTGTGGACTGTAGAAACTTGGACTTCCGGAGCCAACGCCGAAACCTCCTCCATGGAGGAACACCATGACGGGTAGAGTGGTGTTTTGCACGCTACTTGGGGTGTAGATGTTGAGGACCAGACAGTCTTCATTGTCACTAGGGGCTGCTAGAGGGTCGTTGCAAGGAAATTGGGGACAGATGATTGCTCTGCTGTCAGCTTTGTAGATGTCTGTGTATTTCGGAGGCTCTTCGGGGGACTGCAACATAACAAAAATTAAGTAGGTAAGTAATTAAAAAAAAAAAACATTTGAGCGTGACGTTCGGTGGACACAACCATCCCGTTCCAAACGTCAGAGCGTTGCAACTTTTTAACCATCGAAATCGGTTGGATAACGCTCTGACGTTTGTCTATAGAAAAAATGTCAATGTCAATTGACATTATATTGTATTTTGATGTTTTTGAGTCTAATTCTTAAAATAATCATGGTAGATCCTCAAAAAACTGATTTTATTTGATTTAGAATAAAGAAAAGTTTAAATTATTCGTATTCCAAATGGAAAATGAAGACTTTGTATTGGCATTTGACATTTAAAGTTGTTGGTCGTTCCGAACCTTAGTGAGGTTAAACAAAAACCAAACAACCGCGCTCTAAGGCTCTGAACGCAACCTAGCTAACTTCAGAGCGCTTGCGTTGCGGTACAAAACGACGTATCTTATTATTATTTTCTCTTCGCCATATATTCTCGACTCGAGTGAAGTTGCAGCGGATCACTGACTATTGTCAATTTAATCGCATTGTATGAATAAAAAAAATATTTTAAAGTGTGAAACAGAAAAACTGTGTGAGCTCGGTGGCGCAGTGGTTTGCGCCTGGCCCAGCGATTGCGGAAGTTAAGCAACGTTCGCAAGGGTCGGTCGACCAAAAATGTAATATCTCGAGCTCCTCCGTGCTTTGGAAGGCACGTTAAGCCGTTGGTCCCGGCTGCATTTGCAGTCGTTAATACCCACCAATCCGCATTGGGCCTTGTGGTGGGTTATGGCCCATCCTCCTTACCACCCATAAGGAAGGCCTGTGCAGCAGTGGGGACATCAAAAAAATAGCTGATGGACGAAACAGAAAAACAGAGGGCCTACTTAAATGACCATCCTACTAAAAAATAACAATGTATGGAATTCCAATATTTACAATGTATGGGAATGACATAAGCTAACGCTTAGCTCCTGTCAATCCCATACATTGTCATTCTATTCTACTAGCGTTAATTTTAGTAGAATGGCCATTAAGTAGGGGGGCTGGTACTTACTCTAAATTTCACCGGTAATCCATATCGAATGCCCAAAAATTCATAATACAATTCATTTGCCGATAAACTACCTTCAACTTCACCATAATTTGTGTTCACAATCGAAGTTTGATCCAAGCAAAAAACCGCGCCAAAAAATGCAAAACTGAGAAGCGCGCCAAAATGGCCCATTTCCACAGACAACAAACTTAAAACTACAATTTACTTACTTTCCGCGTCGACTCTTTGATTTTATACCAATTAGCTAACCTATCCATTGTAATATAATTGTTTTTGTTATCGAAATTAAGTAATTTTGATTAGTACGTGATTATTTGTTATCTTTCGAAGTAGGTACTTGCTTACCCGTAACTTTATGATTCAAAGTAAAGATAAAGAAATGTAATAATTATGAGTCAACAGGTCAAATTATGTAATTTTTATACAAATAAGTACCTACCTGTCTAAGTCGGGCAAGTCCAAATCTGACTTGCGATCGAAGGGTTCTGAACAAGCGCGCCAAGGCGCATAGTGTGCAGACTGCGCCCCCTTTTTTCGCTAAATGGCAGAAGTACAGTCCCAAACAACATTGTGTGGTCGTCAAAAAATAGTGTTGAAGAATGTTTATGTTATAACAGCCACAGACGCCTCTTAATGTGTCACAACAGCAACTGATGTCTCGGACTTGTACTATTATGTATTCTGTGGTCGCGGTAGCTCAGCTCAGCATGCCCCCATAATAAATTATTTGATGAATGCGCATAGTTCCTGTAATTGGTATCAAGTTGTCGGGAATTTCTCTCTGTTTTTCTTTAATTTTAGATTCCGGGATATAAAATATTTCAATGTTCGTGTTTTCTCTTAATGTGTTAGAGGCATCCATTGCATTGAAAATATCTCGTCCATAAGCTACTTGCTGATCCAGAACCCGTTTTCCTGCACCACCAACACCATCGGCAGCACTTTTTATTTATTATCTACTATCGTCGTGTGACATTTTACCTTACTCTTCTTCTCTTCTAAGTCTGTACTATCTAATTCTCCCTTACTGTACTTTATTTTTTCCAGATGTAACCACTTAGGACCTTGGTGCACCTTTGCCATGTGCTGACTCAAAATAAGACCATGTTTCATATGAGAAATCTTTTTGTTTTAAAAGTTTGCACATTAGGTAAAATTTTTTTTTTGTTTGTATTGGGCTGAAGGCCCGTCAGAGAAAAAATGGAGCACGTTTATTACTGGGTTATTTTTTTTAAGAAATTCGATGACTGGCTTCAAATGAGCCCAAATGGCACCTGGGCACGTGGTCGTTAGATGGAGAAACTGAGACGAAACTTTTCGGTTTCTGGCATTGAGTGTAAATAATTCCAGTGTGGAGAGTTATTTGAACTCTAAGAGGCACCAAAGTGCAGGGACTGGATTTCTTTAGACATTTTACATTGATAATACAAGCCTCGTTTATATTTAATTTATCAATTGTTTCTCTGTACATGGCATACTGGTGATGTATATTAAAAAAGTGTTTCTTGAAAACAAATAGTTCAGCTAGGAACAAAGTGACTAGTTCCGAGACAGCGCCTCGTTTCACGGCTTTTACATATTATTTGGTCTTGTTAACTTTGATAGTAGGTACCATTATTATTCTGTGAATTATATTTATGTTCTTGTAGCTCCCATTGCAACCAAGAACATTCTATTTCATTAACTGACAGGAGGATGTTTGTTGCAAATTGAACAATTAGAATACATACAGTTGTAGGATTTGGTACTACATGATGCAGAAGTTACTAATTCTTCTAGGTCGTGTGTTGCAACGTTGCAAGCACCCCAAGCTTTTGCAATTTTTGAGCTTTGAACAATAAATTGCTATGCTTAAGACAAGCGCAAGTGTCTTGATCACTTAGTTTGGGTTTTTCTTTACCATATCCGATTGTTTACTTTGTCGCATTTTTGTTTTGGAACAACTCCGCCCAATATTTCTCCCGTCTTTTTTCATTTGCTGCTTTCCACTGAAGTCTTACTTTTTCTTGTCGATCTTCAGCAATTTCCCGTATAGGTTTTCTAACAGATCTCATGTACCTACTCCCTATGACGCCTTTTTGATTTCTTCATACTGCTCTGAGTTTTGTTTTAGTTTTTCCCTATATTTTCTTTGCCTTTCCGCGTTTGTCATCGGCGCCATCTAAAAGCACAGTATATATAGATACCTATTAGTTTTTTCAAACAGAAAGGAAGCTAGAATATATACAAACGTCCAAACTTGACGGCTGACGTCACTCTACATTGAGCTCTGTAGCACTACCATGAGTTGGTAAAGTAATCTACAATAGTTAACTATAGTCGCTAGCGAGCATCGAGTAACGTTTTGGCCTTTGTCATACGAATTTGGTACCATGAGTTACTAATTGACAGATGCCATCGAGAAATACCGTAACGATAGTAGTAAAGTCTCTCACTTGCGTTTTGTTAGACGCGTGAGATCAATTTTACTACCCTCTATGGTACCTATACATTAAAGAAGTTAACCTCTTTGATAAAGTCATTTGCAAGTCATTGGCGTGGTTTTTGTAAACTCATGGTAGTGCTACTGGTTCAATAAGTTCAGTTAAACTTAAATATTAGAAAAATATGCCGGACTTCCACACACTGACCTTACTCAAATTGTTACTTTGAGTATTCAGGATACGTACTGAAACAGTGAAAAATTTGGCGTTTTCTAGCATTAAATTTGAAAAATAAAATAAACTATGCGTTATAGAGCAATATTCTATAGAAACAAGTAGAAATTAATGACCACAGATTTCAAATTTTTAATTACTTTAGTCACAATAGAATAAAAAAACATAGAAAAAAATTTAACAAGTCACGGGACAGCCCCAAAACTTAATTTTTGTGAAAATGACCCACATGTGAAGCTAAATGACTACGTTGAGTAAAACATTTCGAACAATAACTACATTTGTGTGGTTTCTCTCCTGTATGAGTTCTTATATGTTTAGCCAAATCACTGCTATGAGTAAAATATTTCACACAATAACTACATTTATATGGTTTCTCTGCTGTATGAATTCTTACATGTGCAGCTAAACTACTGCTTCGAGTAAAACATTTTGTACAATAAATACATTTGTATGGTTTCTCTCCTGTATGAGTTCTTACATGTCTAGCTAAATCACCACTGTTATTAATTTTTTTCGTACAATAACTACATTTGTATGGTAGCTCTCCTGTATGAATTCTTACATGTGTATTTAAATAACGACGTTGAGTAAAACATTTCGAACAATAACTACATTTGTATTGTGTCTTATCGCTACAAATACTGTCCTTATGTTTGTTCTTATTTTTGCTAAGTTTATTTTCTGTCACATTCTTATTTTTAAGTGCATCCTTGCCTTTCAAAAGATTAGTATTCTTACTATTTTGATAGTTTGCTTTTGAATCAGTTAGCGAGTTTGGTTTACTATCAATTTTAATTGTGTGCCATTTCTTTATATGATTTACTAATAGGCTTTTGCAGAGATATTTCTTTTTGCATACATCGCATATAAAAACATTATTTGGAGCTGCAACCAGTTCATTGCTATTTGCTTCAATTTTAAAATTCTTTATGTCACTATTAATATTGGAAGTGGTTGTTTCATAGTTCGGTATTATTGTTTTAATAGTTTTAAATTTTTTACTGCTTATCTTAAAGTCTTCGTTCTTTTTCTTATTTTCCTCATTTTCCTTTTCATTATCCGATTTACATTTCTTGGGTGAGTGCAGCACCTGTGAAGTATTTTTAAATTATAGTTCAGCAATACCTAGCTAGTTTCCAATTGTTTAGTATACCAGGCACAAACAATAATGTGTCAAGAAATGCACCACTATTACGTATGTTGCTTGCCTATAATAACTTATGTTCTCAAAAAGATATTTTTAATTGTAGTTTATGTTCATTTAAAGTGTCACTGCTGCGTGAAATTTAATTGACCTGCATTTGTAATTTGTTTGAATTTGTTCGTATTGCTTCCATTTATTCTTTTTAAAATTAATTGTTCAAAGCTTTTTAGCTTATTAAGTTAAGTTAATTAAATATTTGTTTACTGTTGTTTTGAGTCAATGCTGTGTACAATTGTTATTGGGATATAAATTTAAAAAGTGCTTTTTAATGTAGATTGCAATGTAATAGTTTGTATTCTGTTATTGTACCTTTAACAATAAAATAAAATAAATAAATAAATAGTTACTGTTGTGAAAGGTACATCAAGCCCGTTTAGTCTCCAGGGATGTAGGGCGTTGCGTAGATTTTAGTAATAAATCAGAACACCGACTTTGAATATTAAAGTTATTTATTTTAAAATAGACTGTTAGGTACATGTTTACAGTAACCGAATGGTGAAAGTAATGCGTCATCTATAGATGCGCGATCGGTAATATGCAAGTAAAGTGCTTATTATAACTTATTTTAATAAACAAATGCTATAACACACAATTCATCTTCCCCCAAAAAGTATAAAAAGAATTACAATATAGGTAAGTTTTGAATTTTTTGATTTTAGGCATTCACAATGCTATTTTTATATTAGTATAAATATTTTAATAGATTTTTTTTTCTATTAAAATATTTATCCTAATATACTTAGGTAAGTTTTTTACATATAAAACTAACGGCTTAAACATTAACATTTTTATTATGCAAGAATGTGGTAATTACAGATGGAATTCTTAACTCTAAAAAGATATTGCACAAGACACATTCACCCACTTTTGGGCATGCAAAATACATTTTTTATTGTTTATTGTTTATTTATTCAGGTAGCAAACAGTCATATACAAACAGTTTTAAGATAAGGTATACAATTAGACCTACAGTACCATAAATTAATGTATCATTAAACTAAGTAAAGTAGTGCATACAAGCGACGGATATACAAGAAAAAGGTTTTTTAGGTAGATAGCAAAAGAAACATACCACTTTATGCGCTAAGAGGCTCAAATTTAACATTACTACAAGGTAGGTACATGAAAATATATATAACTTACAAAATGCTATGTGATGTTTTCAGATTTTATAATAATTTTACGTGGTCGTATGCATGCATGGTAGGTATTCTATCTAACATACTCGGGATCATAGGGGAATTATTGAACCACCTTGTACCACCATAAGTCCGTATACGTAATACAAGCACTAATATAAAAAACAAACTCAAGGTCTTTTTTTTATGTAATTTAAAAAATATTATGTAATGACTATCATTGTTACACTTACGAGTATTACCTACCCAATTCCTAGTTTTTAATTTTGTTTTAGTTTCATTAAGTTTTATTAGTGAATGAAATCGCATCAAACAAACCTTAGTGGTTTAAAATTGTGATTATAAACATTATTATTATCTTGTTTTTTAAAATGGTAAATAAAGGAAAAAAAAAACGTACACTCTGCTTCGGTGGATTTTCATTTGGGTAGATAGATTCTTTCATTTCGGTTGCTAGTTATTTCATTTCGGTGAACGACTGTTTCATTTCGGTGACATCAAATTTTAAAACACGTTTATCTCATAAGTCTGTAAAGATATTTTGATGGTGTTAAATATGTGCATTAAGAATATAAAGAAATACAATAGACCACGGTTAAACTTTAAGAAAACTTTATAATAAAAAATTCAACCGAAATGAATGAAAAAACATGACTTGTTGAAATTGACCCATGTACATTATTATGTGCACACAATTTGCAAATTATTGATAGCCAAACTAGGCCGAGCCTGTATTTTAGCTATCAATTTCTCCAAATTGTTCAATTAGTACACATTTAATTATTCCAATGACTACATACTTAATAATTATGTGAAACAAATGAAAAATAAAACCAGGTTTTTTTCTAACTTATGAGATGAGTCTAGGAACATAATATTTAAAATTTACAAACTCAGCATTTTATTACATTTTAAAGTGCAAATGTACTTTGTACGGAAATTTATAACTAAGTACAACTTCGTCACAGTTAATACATCGCAAAGGGCGTAAAGGCTAGTTGTAGGAAACGTAAAGGGCTTAAATGTCATAACTTTAAGCAATGCACGCTGGGCTCTTTCTACCCGAATAATGTGACTTTTGCTAGCACTTCCCCACGCTCTTATGCCGAGCCGCGGGCTCTCTGAAACAAAGATTGCCATACGGTAGCTAACTGTATAGGATGACGGTGAGAGTCACCACGGCAGCTGCAAAGGTGCCAAAACGTCGGGAAAATCAAATACTAACTAATAACCAAAGTACTTTCAATATAACCGCGCTAGTATGTTTTATTTCAAACACTGATACATTATGGTATTTTATTGTTTCTCCCTTGTATGGATTCTCACATGTTTAGCTAAATTACTGGTGTCAGTAAAACTTTTCGTACAATAACTACATTTGTATGGTTTCTCTCCTGTATGAATTCTTACATGTGAAGCTAACCTACTGCTCGTAGTAAAACATTTCGTACAATAACTACATTTGTGTGGTTTTTCTCTATGAATTCTTACATGAGAATCTAAATTACTATTATTAGAAAAACATTTCGAACAATAACTACATTTGTATGGTTTCTCTCCTGTATGAATTCTTACATGTACAGCTAAAGCACAGTTTTTAGTAAAACATTTCATACAATAACTACATTTGTATGGTTTGTCTCCTGTATGAATTCTTACATGTGTATCTAAAGTACCACGTCGAGAAAAACATTTCGTACAATAAGTACATTTGTATGGTTTCTCTCCTGTATGAGTTCTTACATGTCTAGCTAAATCACCGCCGTGAGTAAAACTTTTCGTACAATAACTACATTTGTATGGTAGCTCTCCTGTATGAATTCTTACATGTGTATCTAAAGTACTACGTCGATTAAAAAATTTCGTACAATAAGTACATTGGTATGGTTTTTCTCCTGTATGAGTTCTTACATGTCGAGCTAAATCACCGCTGTTATTAAATTTTTTCGTACAATAACTACATTTGAATGGAAGCTCTCCTGTATGAATTCTTATATGTCTAGCTAAAGCACGTTTAGTAGTGAAACATTTTATACAATAACTACATTTGTGTGGTTTCTCACCTGTATGAATTCTTACATGTGTATCTAAATTACTACGTTGAGTAAAACATTTTATACAATAGCTACATTTGTATGGTTTCTCTCCAGTGTGAATTCTTACATGTTTAGCTAAATTACCGTAATTAGAAAAACATTTCGAACAATGACTACATTTGTATTGCGTCTCATCGCTACAAATACTATCCTTATGTTTATTCTTATTTCTGCGAAGTTTATTTTCTGTCACATTCTTATCTTTCAAAAGAATAGTATTTTTACTATTTTGATAGTTTGCATTTGAATCAGTAAGCGAGTTTGGTTCACTATCAATTTTAATTATGTGCCATTTCTTAAAATGACTTTCTAAGTGGCTTTTGCAGTGATATATTTTTTTGCATACATCGCATATACAAATATTATTTGGAGCTGCAACCCGTTCATTTCTATTAGCTTTAATTTTAGAATTGGAAGTGGTTGTTTCATCGTTCAGTATTGTTGTTTTAAAAGAAGTTTTAATTTTTTTATTGCGTATTTTGAAGTCCGGTATTTTCTTATTATCTTCATTCTGTGCCATATTTTTCTCATCCTTATCGGTTATTTTCAAGGGTGCTCGACTTTCTAGTATTTCCTTTTCAGTTTCATTATCCAGTTTACGTTTCTTGTGTAAGTGCAGCACCTGCGAAGTATTTTTTTAGTGATTAACAATAGCTAGTACTGTAAGGTACAGTACGAGGCAAAACATCTTTTTTTACGGAGTGTGGATAAGTTCGCGCATGTGCTCTTGCGAGCGACCAATAGCACGCGCCCCTCTACCGCCGCCCACGTACCTCACACCTTTAAAATACGCATTTCGCTCAATCCCCAGTTCCCCACTCGATTTCAAGATGTTTGCCTCGTACTGTACATTTAGCCCGTTTAGTCACATTTGGTCCATTTCGCAATTGATCCACTTAACTAAAACACGTCTATTTAGCTATTGGTCCACTTCGCATTTAGGCTTTTTCACATTTGGTTCACTTCGCAATTAGTAATTGTTTTAAAGTTTACTTTTTGCGAGCTCAAATTATTAATACCTTAAGTTACTTAATATAACTGAAAAAATATTAGAAAAAATCGAATCACCCGTAGCAGCTCGGGACTCGAACCCGCACACTTAGGATTCCGGCCCAATGCACTAACCAATTATGCTACGGAGTCGCTAGTGGGAGTGGCGAAATTTTCTAATACTTTTTACGTTTTCGCTGTAAGCCAGCGTTATTTCATCAATGTGAAGAATTACCGTCAACATTCGAATGCAACATCTTTACAGATGCCAGACAATCGATTAAGATGAAACAGCTATATATTAATACCATTGTTGAAACGTTTATTTTCAACCACTTCTATATTGCAATTTGGGTGATCTCGCAAGAGTAGTTTTATATATTGTTAGTTATGTAAGTTATTATAAGTAATAGTAAGTAGGAATTATAATATAAGTGAAAGTGAAAGTGAAATAAGCTTTATTCAAATAAACTTAATTATTAAGTACTTTTGAATCGTCTATATTTTCCTACCACCCGTTCCAGACTTTTTTAGCTGACAAGAAGAACGGGCGCAAGAAACTTATCAGCTGTAACAGCCATAAGTAACGATATTTACAAACTTGAATATATCATAAAAATAAGATGCCCACAATGTCGAATGTCGAATTGGGATTATCCTGTTATGATAGCTGTGTAAGATTGAAATATAAATAAATAAATATTTTATTTTATTTATTAAGGTCTGCCAACGGCTGCTACATTATTTTTGGTATGACATTAATTACATTGTATAAATAAAGCTAAATGTGCAAGCAATTAAAGGCGGACACCGCATGCAAGTATACAAAAAAACTTAATACTTACTTATTATAGATTACTAACGATAATAGGTACCGTCCTACACCAAAATACAAAATAAATATGTCTGTCACGCATGTCACGTCCCAAGCTTCGATAAAGGCTTGTCTGAGTTTAGGTAGTGAGTCCTTGTGAATTTATATGGTTTTATTATTAGTTTTTTTTCCTTTTCTTAGTACTTACGTCACCAAAGTACCAGGATCACATAAATAATTATGAAGTATTAGGTTAACTTTGAGATTTTTAATCACTTTGCCTTTTTTATTTTCTTCGTAACTAATACCAGGGGGGTATCAGTCCGCGCTTAAACTTTAATATTAGGCTACTGCTCGCGGTTCACTCAGTCTAGCTAGCCATGGTCGAGGGACTTCGCCGCGCCGACACGCGCGCTGTCTGCGAGCGACAAGCGCGCTAAAAACACGAACGAGTCAGTTCTTAATTTTAATTCTTTACTTCTTATTTGATTGAATCAGGCGTCACTTGGCGGAAGTCCCAAACCATTTTGAAAAAATAAATATATGTAGCTTACTTCCGCAAACAAAATATGCAAAATGCACCGCCCGCCCGCCCGCAAAAATATGCACATGCACACCACAGAATATAAGTGCACAATACCTGCATTTAGCAAGACAGCAACACACCTTGCACCTTCACCAATTAGGCTACTCTACACGTGTTTCGCCCCAACCCGGAGCATCCTCAGGAGTTAGATCGTGCGTAAACCAACTCATTCGGTGTTGGTTTGGTTTACGCACGATTTTTGTTGAAATGTGGGAAACATTAAAACTATCATTTTACGTGTTTTGGCTGGTTTATTTTTGGCTGTGCTCAAGCACAGGTCCGTCCTCAATGAAGGCTCGCGGCCGTCTGAAATTCCGGTGCAAAAGGGTAAAGTAATATAGCTTTCCAGCGCAAAGAAAGGGAAAACAATAGCGTACGCGTGCCTATATATAATAACGTAAGCGACGTACAAAAAAAGTTGATTTATTAAAAATCTAAGTACATTATTTTAAAAGAAAAATGGCTAGATAAGAACCTTGAATTGTTTAATGATTATCTTATAAACCTTATTTTTATTTCAAAATATGAGTCCGTTTTGCTTACAGTACTGCATCTACTTTGGTTTTTTTCTATCGAGAAAATTGTTTCCATTCATGTTTTGGTGATAAGAACCTTTATTTATTAGTCTATTTTAACATATTTCAAAATTATAACAATAGTAGTCTGATCAATAGAATAAAAACTAAATTGAAACCGACGAAAATCCACATGGTAACCTCTTAAAAACTAACTGCTAATTGTTAATTTTATTAGATTAACTTATTATAATTACTGATTCATTATGGTGTTTCATTTTTCTCTCCTGTATGAATTCTCACATGTTTATCTAAAAGACTACGTCGAGTAAAACATTTCGTACAATAACTACATTTATATGGCTTCTCTCCTGTATGCATTCTTACATGGCGAGCTAACTTACTGCTCGTAGTAAAACATTTCGTACAATAACTACATTTGTATGGTTTTTCTCCTGTATGAAATCTAACATGTGCAGTTAAACCACTGCCAAGAGAAAAACACTTCGTACAATAACTACATTTGTATGGTTTCTCTCCTGTATGAATTCTTACATGTGTAGCTAAATTATTAGAATGAGTAAAACATTTCGTACAATAACTACATTGGTGTGGTTTCTCCCCTGTATGGATTCTTACATGTGTATTTAATTCACTACGTTGAGTAAAACCTTTCGTACAATAACTACATTGGTGTGGTTTCTCCCCTGTATGGATTCTTACATGTGTATTTAATTCACTACGTTGAGTAAAACATTTCGTACAATAACTACATTGGTGTGGTTTCTCCCCTGTATGGATTCTTACATGTGTATTTAATTCACTACGTTGAGTAAAACCTTTCGTACAATAACTACATTGGTATGGTTTCTCCCCTGTATGGATTCTTACATGTGTATTTAATTCACTACTTTGAGTAAAACATTTCGTACAATAACTACATTGGTGTGGTTTCTCCCCTGTATGGATTCTTACATGTGTATTTAATTCACTACGTTGAGTAAAACATTTCGTACAATAACTACATTGGTGTGGTTTCTCCCCTGTATGGATTCTTACATGTGTATTTAATTCACTACGTTGAGTAAAACCTTTCGTACAATAACTACATTGGTGTGGTTTCTCCCCTGTATGGATTCTTACATGTGTATTTAATTCACTACGTTGAGTAAAACATTTCGTACAATAACTACATTGGTATGGTTTCTCCCCTGTATGGATTCTTACATGTGTATTTAATTCACTACGTTGAGTAAAACATTTCGTACAATAACTACATTGGTGTGGTTTCTCCCCTGTATGGATTCTTACATGTGTATTTAATTCACTACGTTGAGTAAAACCTTTCGTACAATAACTACATTGGTGTGGTTTCTCCCCTGTATGGATTCTTACATGTGTATTTAATTCACTACGTTGAGTAAAACATTTCGTACAATAACTACATTGGTGTGGTTTCTCCCCTGTATGGATTCTTACATGTGTATTTAATTCACTACGTTGAGTAAAACCTTTCGTACAATAACTACATTGGTGTGGTTTCTCCCCTGTATGGATTCTTACATGTGTATTTAATTCACTACGTTGAGTAAAACATTTCGTACAATAACTACATTGGTGTGGTTTCTCCCCTGTATGGATTCTTACATGTGTATTTAATTCACTACGTTGAGTAAAACCTTTCGTACAATAACTACATTTGTGTGGTTTCTCTCCTGTATGAATTCTTTCATGTCTAGCTAAATTACTGCGTTGAGTAAAACATTTCGTACAATTACTACATTTGAATGGTTTCTCTCCTGTATGAATTCTTACATGTGTCGCTAAATTACAGAGTTGAGTAAAACATTTCGAACAAAAACTACATTTGTATTCCGTCCCATCGCTACAAATACTATTCTTATGTTTGTTCTTATTTTTGCTTAGTTTATTTCCTATCGCATTGTTATATTTCAGGACATCCTTTCCTTTTAAAAGATTAGTATTTTTATTACTTTGATAGTTTGTATTTGAATCAGTTAGCGAGTTTGGTTTACTATCAATTTCAATTATGTGCCATTTCTCAATTTGATTTTCTAAGGGGCTTATGAAGAGATATCCTTTTTTGCATACATCGTATATAAAAATATTATTTGGAGCTGTAATCTGTTCATTGCTATGTGCTTCAATTTTAGAATTCCTAATGTCACTATTAATATTGGAAGTGGTTGTTTCATTTTTTGGTATTATTGTTTTAATAGGAGTTTCAATTTTTTTACTGCTTATTTTAAAGTCAGGTATTTTCCTATTATCTTCGTTTTGTGTCTTATTTTCCTCACTCTTATCAGTTATTTTTAAGAGAGCTTGACTTTTTAGTATTTCCTTTTCAGTTTCATCATCCGATTTACGTTTCTTGGACAAGTGCAGCACCTGTGAAGTTTTATTTTATATTAACTTTTAAATTATATATTAACAATAGTCAGTTGTGAAAGGTACTTTAAGCCCGTTTCGTCACATTTAGTCCACTTTACGAAAACATGTCTATTTCGCGGTCCTATTCGCATTTTACTTCACATTTAATCCTTTTCACATTTGGTCCACTTCGCAATTGGTCCTTCCTATCCCAATATTTACTCTTTGCGAGCTCGAGTACCAGACCAGGATCACATAAATATTGAAAAGGTAAACGTCTTTATTTTCAATCACTTTTTGTTTTTTATTCTTTTCGTCGTAATACGTGAGGTACTAATTATCATTACATACATCGTACACATATTACGTACTACATAATATTATGTATTACGAAGAAAAGAAAAAATATCAAAAGGAAAAATAGAAGTTTACATCTAAGTATTATATATTATCTCGAGCTCCTCTGTGCTTCGGAAGGCACGTTAAGCCGTTGGTCAATGGGGGTTCAATGTTTGTATTGCTTTGCCTTTGTTTAAATTCAAACTTAAAAAGTGGTTACTAAACAATATTTTTTATAGTCTCAATGAATACTATGCTTTTAAAACTAAATAAGTCATAGGTATTATTTAGCAATTACATTTTTAAGTATATGTTTAAGTAATGTTAATATTATGTAACTCTCAAATTGCATACCCGTTATGGGTTTACTGTTGTTACTAATAATACTGCAATTCAACCTGCAAATTGTACACAGTATATGGCAATAAAATATATTCTGTTCTATAGACTACAAAAATTAAATACGTAATTTCGACTTGAAACTTACACGTAGTTCGTGGTTTTCTGAAACTCAACCCCTTAGGGGATAAATGGGGTGAAAATAAATCATTAATGTACTCATCACACAATAGGTTACTTAACTCTAGAACATATTTAAGTGAAATATTATGTATGACCTGAAGTGTGAAAAGCTGGGGCCCACAATAGGTTTAAAAATAAAACAGTAACACAAGTCACCAGGCCGCCACGCAAAAGGATAGGATGTGTTTTTAACTAAACGTCTTCACATAGGTCTACACCACCTATGTGAAGAGCTAGTAAAGGTGGTATTAATCATAATAATAATAATCATAATTCCTCATTACAAACTTTGAACATAGTTTATACCTTATAGGTTATAGGCCGTAAGCCAGCGACAATATTGCCTACGTCATATGACATCACGATGAAATGCATGGCACACACACGGTCGGAAATGTTGTGCAGAGCGAGGATCAGATGATTATCGCAAATAAAATTGGTCGGAAGCTTGAGAAAATCTTTCACTTCCAGTCAAAATTTTAAAGTTATATTTACATCATGTGACATCACATCAGTACGAGACCCGTGGCCCGTATGAGAGAGGTGTGTAGGTCGTCGAGCTAGTTGTTTAAAATTTTCTTTTAGCAGTCGGCCAGAAGTTTGATCTACTCCAACTGCACATTTTGTCGCCAAGTCCTAAGTAGTTTGATCTCCTCATCCGTGGGCAACATAGCAATGGAATTAGACATGTGTAGGAAGTAACTAGGTCTATTTAATAGAAGTTTAGTCGCCAACTCCTTGCCAACGTTGGCAAAGAACGAGTTAATAATAATATTAACCATAACTTGGGTATTGCCAGCTGCGAATAAGTCAGAGGAATTTGTTTGATATTTTTGAACTAGGCAATATTTTTAATTGTTTCTTCAGCCTCTTCTTATCTCTACCTGCTGCCTCTTGTATTTCCGTTTTATCATGTTCATGACGAACTTTTTTAATAAGCGACTTGCAAAAGTTCCTATATCTTCTGTAACCTATACGTAAAAGTTACGTCATCTCAGGGTACAAAAGAAACCGAGTTCTTTTTTACTTTTTTATGTAAATTATCCCTGTTACGTGAGCATCTCAGAAGCCCTCGAGTCGTCCAAATATCTTCAATTTTAACGAAAATTAAGTCAAATACCTCCTTTTTAACTATGTGTCCTGGTACTTTTTGTGGTTTAACTTTATTTCTTCAGAAAGAATAATAATTAATAACGTACGCACTCCAACCCTCTATATCTAATAATAATATTTCCATTTGAATACTGAGGAATCCATCCGATATTAAATTAGGTTGTAAATGTGCCAATGCACTTGTACTATTAGTTAATCTGTGCCAATCCTACATAGAGCACTATAAAGGTAGGCATGGTGCGATCTGAAGTTTGCAATTTTCATAATGTTGTCTTTCTGCTACAGATTGTATGACATTGTCTTTAAATGAATATAAACGATATGGCGTTTAAGCGCATTTGGTCCACTTCTCATTAGGTCGAACTTCGAAAAAAAAAAAATATTAAAAAGTGAAAATATATAAGTTAAAATTCTCCATATTTATGTGATCCAGTTACTTTGGTGACGTGCTAAGAAGAAAAAACAAAAAAATAAAAGTGAAAATATATACAAATTATAACAATAGGGCCTCATCCACTAGCGTTCATTCCTGTCGGAATGTTCAATCTATAAAGGCGGAAACATAATATTCTGTCGTGTTGTGTTGTGTCGCGACAAAAGCGTATCGGTTTCATACATTTAGTATGGCTAGAAACAATTATTATAGTGTGTCGTGTCGATACAACATGTTTTCGCCTTTATGGATTGTACATTCCGACAGGAATGAACGCTACTGGATGAGGCCCTATTCTCCTTAAACGAATATAAACGATATGGCGTTTAGGCGCATTTGGTCCACTTGGTCCATTTCGCAGAACGTCCATTTCGCATTTGGTTAACTTTCACATAAATATGGAAGAAAGTAAATAATTTTCTTTTTGTCATTTTTACATAAATACCTAATTTACATTATAAATGCCAGTTTTTTCCCCTCATAATATGTGACCAAAGTACCAGGATTACATAAATATGGAGACGGTTAACTTCTATAAGAATAATTCTCTTCTATATGTTAAAACATTTTATCGCTAAAATTACCGGTAAAAATAACTCACAATGCTATTTTTATATATTAAGTTACTTAATATAACTGAAAAAATATTAGAAAAAATCGACTCACCCGTAGCAGCTCAGACGGGACTCGAACCCGCACCCTTAGGATTCCGGCCCAATGCACTAACCAATTATGCTACCGAGTCGCTAGTGGGAGTGGCTAAATTTTCTAGTACTTTTTTTACGTTTTCGGGTTCGAGTCCCGTCTGAGCTGCTACGGGTGAGTCGATTTTTTCTAATATTTTTTCAGTTATATTAGGTAAGTTAAAATTATTGTACCGGTAAAATTACAAAACGTTAAACTTTACCGGTACAATAGTACCGGTAAAATTATCGGTAAAAAGTAACGTTATTAACTGGAATAACGTTAATTTTAAAGTAACGGTAAATAAAGTAAAAAATAACGTTACAATTAACGTTATTTACTGAAATAACGTTAATTTCAATGTAACGTTATCTAAAGTAACGTTATTTATTGACATAACGTTAATGTCAAAAGTAACGGTAAAAAAAGTAAGAAATAACGTTACATTTAAAAATTACATTATCAATTCCTGTCGCGAAGAAGGAAATTTTAGAAAGTAGAATGCGAAATGGTCGTTCTGCGAAATGGATCAAATGCGAAAGAGACGTTTTATCGGCAAGTGGACCAAATGAGAAGTGGACCAAATGTGCCTAAACGGTATAACGTTTAGTATTGATTGATCCTTACCTCTTCCTCGTCGCTCTTCTGTCTCTTATTAACTTTCTTCCTCTCTTTCCTCTGTTTATGTTTGGATAATTTCACATCGTCCTCTGGAAACGGTTCCGGCTCCTGAGAGAAGTCCTCGAGTTGGAGATCTTCATCGTGGTCAAATATCTGGTCTTCAGTGGTTAGTGTCTCTGAAATAAAACAATGGATGGGTACATACGTTTTGTAGCGACGCAATCTTTTATCTATTGTTATTAAAGAAGCAACTGAATAAGACTGACTGGGACAAGCCAGGGACACTCCGCACTTTATGTATCACTATATAATTATTATAAAAGAAAGTCCTCCGCCGCGTCTGTCTGTCTGTCGTCATGTCCGTCTGTTCGCGATAAACTCGAAAACTACTGAACGGATTTTCATGCGGTTTTTAATAAGTAATAGAGTGATTCCTGAGGACGGTTTAGGTGTATAATAAGTTTAGGTTTTATGTAAATTGGTAGAAATATGACGATAATTGATGAAGAGGTCAGCAAAAATTAAGCCGACTTGGGGGCTTGCATTGAAACCGCTGCTTTAACCTTTTGAGCTAAACAAAATAATGTATGAAGGAATTGATTTTCTTTTATATATCTACAAAAAAGTCCGCGATGGCATATATCTATCTTTTAAGAATAGCTTACTATACCCATTATATCTTTTTGGGTATTGTTGGAAGGTAGCATTTAGCAAAAAAAGAAAAGAACCGAAGCGAAGCGAGGGCGGGTCGCTACGTTGCGTTGCGTATGCAAGCGTGTGTCGTAAGTTTCTTGTTTAAAATATCATTTTCGTTGCTGACTGTACATTTTTTCTCTCCTTTCTCCATCTGCGATCAGCCTTGGCCATAATTAAATTGGTTGCAATCAGGGATTTTAGGACTTCACATCCAACGACATGATGTCCCCCACATAAAAGTGATTATCAAATGGTGGCCAGTGGTGTTCTCTTCAGTCGCTTTATGGTTTGACTGGTGTCAAGTAGGGTTGTAGCTAGTTTTATGACTCCCAAGTCGTTAGACGTAGTTTTCACGTGATTTGCTTATTCCGTCTTTGATGTACGGTTTCTCTAGGTATTCGTGCTGACTGTACATGTGCATAATGTTTTACCAACTTACCAAAATCAAGCAGCTCGTCCTCTAACTCCAATTTAACTTGAGCCATGTCATCGTCAATATCTTCCTTGAGTAACACCGGTTGGAACTCGGTGTCTTCATTTATCTCAACCCCGGACAAGCTGAGTCTAGTCGTTGAGTATTGTGTCAAGTCCGACGGAGAATTGAGAATCGTGTGCTGAAATTTATTCACTTATGTACATCTGATTTGATTGCTTTTAATAAACCTATGTTCTATAATGCTACTGCTCCACCTGCGTTAACATTAACGTTAGTGGTAATGTCCAACTACGCTTTAGCTAAGGCGTTAAGTAAATTTAGTACTGTCGTTTGTAAATTAACACCTTTCCGTTACGCGAAATCACGTCTTGTCTCTGTCTTTTTCTTTATGTGTAAAGAGTATGGAAAATAACCTCACTTCTGCACTTTTTCGATGTTTTTCGTTGTTTTTTCATCATAATCTTTAGCACAATTATCTTTCTTAAAAAAAAGTTAATGGAGCAACTGCACAGTACGTTAAAGTGTATTTTGATGTAGAATTCAATACGTTTCCGCTATTATTTACGCATTTTACGCCAAAAATATGGCCCGCGACAAGCGCTTTTGATGATATTCTGTTTTTTTTTACAATCATCTGTGAGATTTATACGCAATTTAATACTTGTAGGTACTAGATAATCTCTTTAGCTTGTCGTATGTTTTTTTTTGTGGCTACAACTTTACGTTTTCTATATAAAAATATGGCCCGCGCAAACCATGTTTTCCTATTATGGCCCCTTAAGTCTTGGCCACATATCTGCGTAACGCCGCCTAGATTAACGCTTTAAGCTATGCGTTAAGACGCAGGTGGAGCCGTAGCATAACTGAAAAGATGTAATCACCCAATATAATATATATAATAATTATATAATATTTCAATTTTTTTTTAATTAATAGCATTAAACGACGCAATCTCATGTAACTTTGCTTTATACTACTTCTTTCAGGGTTGGGCCTAGCACCTTTTATACAAGTTGTCTTCTCAACTTAGCATAGGTGCTAGTGTCACCAATTTTTTTATTTTGTAACCGTTTGTGTCAAATCTGTACTATGTATGTAACAACATGTGAAATACTTTAATGAAAATAAATTATTATTATTATAAATAAATCATGTGAAAGAAGAAAATACATGCTTATTAAATTTATAAGTTTCAAATGATTAGATTTAAGCTATATTTTTATATTCTACATCTGAGTTTCCCAATTAGTGGTACACGCAGGGATTGATAAATGTAACGTTATTTCTTACTTTTTTTACCGTTACTTTTAACATTAACGTTATGTCAATAAATAACGTTACTTTAGATAACGTTACATTGAAATTAACGTTATTTCAGTAAATAACGTTAATTTTAACGTTAATTTTAATAATAATAATAAAATTCTTTATTTGTCTAAAACATGGTATTACATGGTCTTAAAAACAAGGGTGGTGCTCATGTTTTGCTGTATCAAACAGCATACAAATATACAAAATACAAAAATACAAAAAATATAATTATCAGTCTAACAAATCCTTGCAAAACTTATTAAATTTCAAATACACTTTGACCTCGGTTTATAATATTTTATAAACAAATTACATTTTAAAATTTATGATCAAGAAATTCTTTAATGGATACTAGCGCGGTTTTATTGAAAGATGATGGTTGGAAAATTCCACCAGCTTGGGACCCCATCATTCACAAGCTAAAGCCCCAAACACACACTGTAAGATCTAATGATACGGTTAGTTCCTTTTGCAAATAAATTAATTAATATAAAAGACGGAGGTCGGCCTTCCTCTCCAAGTTTTCTTTCGCCATTTCTTTCTTGGAGGGGCCTCCCAATTTTTTGAAATGGTAGTAGTTTCAGTAGATTCTCTCTTTTTAACATATAAAATTAAATTAAAACCAAACCAAAATTAAACTAATTAAATTTGATAAATTTTAATTTCTGAACGTTCTAAAAAATTCATCGCTTGAGGGTAGGCTCACAAGTAGCTTCAGTCCCCCGTGACCACGGCAGCTGCAAAGGTGCCGAAACGTCGGGAAAATCAAAAATCAGACCAAATACCAACTAATTACCAAAGTACTTTCAATAAAACCGCGCTAGTATCCGTTAAAAGTGTTTTATTTCATGTCTAGTGAGCGCGTAAGCTTGAGAAGTGAATAAATTCTTTAATGCTGTAAAAAATCATTGAATTCAACCATCTAAAGAGTTTATGTTTCAAGGGCACCACATTGAGTGTTTTAAATTCGTTTGGTATCTTATTATAGATTTGAACACACATTACTAGGCAGCTTTTTCTATTATTATTACTTTTTGTTACCGTTACTTCAAAATTAACGTTATTTCAATCCAATGAATAACGTTACTTTTTTACCGATAGTTTAATGCTATATTTTACCAGTACAATAATTTTAACCTTATTTTTACCGGTAAATTTACCGATAAAATGTTTTAACGGTACTTTTAACGTAATTTTTTTGTATTGTTGTTTTTTTAACGGTATTTCAATCCCTGGGTACACGTACCCCAACTAAAAAAACTAATTAGGAACCACTGTTCTACACCATTAAAAAGTTGTTTATTCAAAACAAAAAAAAACTAAATTAAATAACGCAAAATTATTGTTATAATTTGACATTTAATAAGTTTTATCAGAATTTTATCTAAAGTAGACTTTAACTCTAAGGGTTATTTTATGAATAAGACGCTTCGATCAAGAATATCCTAGATAACGCTTTATGAACTAAAACAGTACCTATGCAAAAATGGCACCTCAAATAGCGTCCCACTTACAAACATGGCACTTATTTTGTACATAATCACCTCTTATTTTGTACAAAAACTCACATATTATATCACTTTTTTCACAAAATAAGCTTATTTTGTACAAACACATCTTGTATCACATACTTTGAGCAAAATAAGTGCCCAGTTTGTAAGTGGGACGTTATTTGAGGTGCCATTTTTGGGACTCTGACCGGACATCAGTGGCGAAGGGTCCATACAAGCTGATTCCCAACGGCTTACCTTTTAGAAATCCTACCCCACTGATTCACTATGCAGATTTACATTACATACATTTAAATTTTTCATCATTTTTGTAGAGAGCCACTGCCGGACATCTAGGGTATTCTTGATCGAAGATAAGACGGTAAGAATATTCTAATCTATTTACCTTTCTAGAGTAACAGTTGAGTATATTGTAAGACTTCAGCAGCTGCGATCGGAATTGCCATGCTCGACAAACTGAGGCAAGGCACTCCCAACATAGCTGGACAGAGAGGCCGTCGGGAATCTAAAATGAAGTCGTATTTATTAAGTTAATGGAACATTGAGATTCATCATTATTAAAAAAACACAAACACAACGGTTAGGGGAACCAAGAAATCCAAGAATCAAAGCCTGCCTGCGGAAATCATCTGGTGGCCATTTCTAGTTTATCCTACTTCCTATTATAATGTCATGTTAAATGCGAAAGTGTATGTCTGTTTGTTACCTCTTCACCCCTAAACAAATGGACGGATTTGGATGAAATTTGGTTGGTAGACAGATTAGGACCTGAATTAACATATAGGCTACTTTTTATTCCGGTCAAATAAAGATCAAATGAGACACAATTGATATTTCATTATTTTCTTCTGGCTACTGGTAGCCGTGTGGTGTTTAGTTAATTCTTGAATTCAATCAACAAGAGTTGGCACTGATTCATTCACTGCCTATCATTGATTGAAGAATCACATACCTATATACTAAGATTTACATTGTAGGAGTACTGACAGGACACTGTCCACTAAACAGACACCTGTCAGTGATCAAAAGGACAGAGGACCCCATCTGTCCACAATGCAAAGAAAGAGAAGAAACAAGCTACCACTTCATGGCAGAATGCCCGATGTACGCATCACTGCGCTGGGAGCTCTTCGGAGTGGACAAGCTTAAGGAAGAAGATCTGAAGCAGTTAACGATAAGTCAACTCAGCAGGTATTGCAAGCGCACAGGTAGGTTCGAGGGTCCGACGCCGGTGGGGTAAATGATAACCTGCCTCCCCTGCTCTTTCAGGGGATTTGGGGAAATGGGTGAAATGGTCCCGACCAAGGTGACTGATCACCCGTCCGGCTTCGCTGGCGTCCCCCCTTATAAATAATAATAATAATAATAAGATTTACATATTTAATCCATTGCAAAGCACGGATGAAAAAAACTTTGAAACAAAAAAACAATGGCATTTTAGGTTTCCAGATTTTCTGGTAAAACTACGTAAGGTAGGTAACTATTGGAGTACAATAGGCATGATGACTATTTTTTTTTTTTATGTTACATAAATTACCTCTCAAAAAAAGAAACATTGGTAAAAGAATTAATTCGCTAGCATGAAAACTGCCCGAGATATCAGTGTGAAATGCACAAAAATGGACTCGCCCAAAAACGCTCCATACTAATGGCTACTAAGTGATGACGTCACGCCTAGATAGTTTGTATGCAACGCATAGGAAATTTGTTTGGTAGCTATATTCAATATTGTGTTTATCAAAATAATTTCTTAGACAAAATTGCTATACATTTTACGGACTAATTAAAGGTATCATTTATTTTAATAAATTTTATACTTTTTAAATGGACTTGTCCACCCAACTTTGAAGGGTCTTATAATAAATAATATGCAATATATAAAAGTTTAATATGTTTACGATTTTTATTAGTATTTCGTTATTTTATTAAGCGATTTTAGTCAACGAAATGCTGTTTTGAAAAATGAAATGAGACTGTTTCTTACATCAATATCAGCCAATGTGGAGAAGCATTCCTTGATATCTTCGTGATAGAACATCTTCCTGTTGTAATTCAAGCAGCCGACACATATCCCGTTCACATTATATCCTTCAATAATGACGTCGATTTCTTGCATTTTGAACACTTAAATAGGCATAGATATAGTTGTATTGAAGCTGTAATTATTTATTTGAAAAAGATTCACAGATTTTATTCAGCCTTTTACGCGGCTTGGACACAGAATATAATAGGTACCTTATACGCTTACGCTTGGATGCAAAGTCTTTTAGGCCAATGTCTTTTTGGCATTTGTGTGATTTGTTTGGATTTGTTTTTGTACTTTTGTAGGGATGCAAATAAAACATCGATTTTTTTAAATATCGATGTATCTTTCATAAACATCGATGTTTTACATCAATGCTGAAATTGTTAACATCGATGATACATCGTTTATCAGCGCGATCTAAAACTCGAACGGGTATACGAAGGTTAAAATAAATTACGTTATTCTATGGTTCCAACCATCTGTGGTGTGTGTTATGTATGCAGTGTACCTATGTGTGCAGTGTGTTTGCGCTGCGCTGGGGCCTTACTATGAGCTCTAATAGCAGGGTTTATATTGAACTGCCTTCCTGTTTAAGGTCTGTTTTTGAACTGAACGGTTTCTTATTTGCTGATGGTAAGCCCCCAGTTTGTCGGTTTGTAAAAGTTGTGAATTCGTTTTCAAAATTTGAAGGAAACACTAATTTCTATATCTGATTTTCCCTTAACGTTAATTGTTTCAGAATTTAATGTGTTCTACTACTGATTCCTAGCTTAAAGTCAATATCCATTGGTGTATGAATATTCATAGAGCTGTATTTACCATGTTTCAACGTGAATAAATGATTTATGATTTATTTATGAATTATGATACATCGAGAAAACGCATTTTTTCCTTGTTACAAACCAGGGGGCTTACCATCAGCAAATAAGAAACCGTTCAGTTCAAAAGCAGGCCTTAAACAGGACTGCTTAAGGCCTGCTTTCATACTAACCGTTGAGGTCATAGTACGAAAAAGTAAGGCACTTCAATATAAGCCCTGCTTTATGAGCTCATAGTAAGGCCCCAGGGCTCGGTAGTCTAGAAAAACATCGAAAAAACATCGATATATCAAGCGATATTTATAAACATCGATATATAAGCAAAATAAAAAATATCGTTCTTTTTCAACATCGATGTTACACTTCCAAAAACATCGATGTTTTAACATCGATGTTTTTTATGAACGATGTTCATCCCTATTTGTTTGTAATTTGTTTGATCTGTCATTTGATTGTCTGACACTTGACATTGACAGATACCAATACCAAAGACTACGTAGGCCGGCCACACACAGACGTAATCACGTTACGGAATTCCGAACGGAATTTCGATAATGTATGAAGATTCCGTACGGAAAATCACGCATGTGTGTGGAAGTCAATAGTTTTGTATGGATAAGCTGCGTTCGGAATCACGTATGTACGGAATTCCGTTACGTGATTTCGTCTGTGTGTGGCCGGCCTTAATGTTAGTTAAGGCGACGGCTACAAGCGTGGAAAATACTGTGATCCATCAGTATTTCATCAGGGTCCTATTTCATAAAAGATTAGTAATGATATGTACATTACATATCATTGTTGTTATTTAAGGTAGAATTATGTTTCTAAATTTTAACCATGGAAAGTAAAATATTAAACATTCCATACAAATTACTTTCCATAGGTAGTTAAAATGATGATGATGATTGGCAACACTAGTGGAGGCTCGGTGCACCCTTAAGACCCTGACGGTCCTCTCGGCGGCACTCATGACATAAAAACTCATCGAATGAAGATGCAAATTCTTCATAATCTCTAGATTTACATAGCCCACTAAGATTTTTTCTCCTACTAAACATAAATGTTTTGGCGGGAAAAAAAATCATCAAGCTAAAAGGTGGTAACTGAAATGGGTCTACCCTTTATGGCAGAACTTTTTGTGTCATAATTTTATTTTGCATAACAGCGAATGGCATAAACTTCATGGTGCAGAAAATCGATTGGCATACACTCATTCATCATACAATAGGCTAGTTGACAAAATTTCAATAACTGCTTAATATTTTAGCTTATTAGGCATTTTATCGAAAAAAAAAGGTTTATTTATTTTTAATCGAGCGTTTACATTATAAATTTCGCGTTTTAAAAAACCAATTTCAATTTGGTTCCAAAACGCACAAGACTGTCATGGCGTCTTGAATGACGTTACGCCGTGCAAAACAAACAAAAGAGCGATCGTGTCTTCGTACGTTATAGCTAGTTTTTATTGTTTAAAAATGAATTTCTCATATTATAAGTACTGTATAGAGCCCCAGTTTGAAGCACGACTATAAAAACGCCAAACCAGTTATTTATATATGTTCCAAACAATGGAGAAATACGGAAAAAGTGGCTAAAACTTGCGTTCGGTTGTGGTTAGGTTGCACTCGGAGTGTAGGTTTGGAACGCGCCTCCGGTAGTGATACTCGAAACGTCAAAGACAAGATTGGAGTTTCGCACGGCGTGACGTAACGCTTTCTGATTGGTGTTCACTGTCACGTGACTAAAGGTTTCATTTTACGAAATTTATTTTTTAAAAATATTATTAATCTTTAACGCTTTTAATAATTAAAATTGTTTGTTATTTTCTCCATAATATAATTAATCATTATAAACCCCTATCCATTATATTTATTCTTAATGGAAACAAGCCTATTAAAACGCATAATTTTGTAAGCCTGAATCATCTTTTGGCATACATTTCATATCCAGAATAATTAAATAGTAGAACCATTATATTGTAGAAACATCACAGTCAGAACCATCATATCGCAGACACTTTATAGTCCGAATCATCTTTTGGCATACATTTCATAATCTATAGTCATTAAAAGGCAGAACTATCATTTAGCAGACAGTTTATAGGTACTCAGAATCATCTTTTGGCATACACTTCATAGAAAATTCATATTTAGAATAATTTTGTATTTCTTACATGCATGTTTCATGCTGCATGCATCCTTACATGCAAGCATCGGCCATCTTGGTTCCTAAGTAACAACAACAGCTCCGTATTTTTAATTCATTTAAAATAGTAACCTATGTTCATTCACATCTAAAGAGTAAATATCTAGAAAAGCAAGACCGAAGTAACAAGTGCAAATGTTATCTGCCAAAAATATTGTGCAATAAGTGGAAAAAACAGTGATACAAAAGTGTAAACAAAACAGGGATTCAGTCGTAAAGCTCCCGTCGTCGTTAATAAATCCCGTCACTAAATACTAGTAAAAAACCATTACGTGGACTTGGTGCAGCCTTTATCGTAATAAAAGTGGAAAATACAGTGATATAATTAAAATTGCGCATAATTTATTTTGTTGGGAGGGTGGATGAACAAACTTTGTTTGTATCATACTCACACTACAGAACATTATCCATTTGCAAGAATATGAACTATTATTTCGTCACTTTACCTAACGGTACCGTAGCCGATCGGTAAGAAGACAACGTCTCAAGCCACGAATCCGCGGTTCGAATCTCGCATCGCTGATTTATTTTGAGCTTTGTATTTTTTTCCTCATTCACCACAACAACTAACAAGAAGATTAAAAATATAATAGGAAGATAAATCTACAAATATTTAGTTGAAAGCAACTTTACAAACACGAAGAATTTGAAATAATCACAGAAATGGACACATCAATCAATATAAATGCACGACCGCGGCGACCTAGAAAACTGTTTAAATCGCATTCTACGGAGTCGTTAAACAACTCGCTAGAATCAGAATGTAGTACGAAAAGTTTAGACATTTCTACACATATTAACCAATGTTCAAACGACCTAAGAGAAGAAATAAATAACTTAAAACTACAACTAGAAATAAGAGATAATGAAATAGATAATATAATGTTAGAAAATGGGTGCTTAAGGAAAGAAATAGGACAGCTAAAAAGGCAAATATTTTTACTAAAAGACGTGTGCAAGAGCCCAGAAACTTTCTCAGGGAAAACACCTAAAACCTCCAAAAAGAAAGAATTGCATAATGGTACTTCAAACGATGTAATTTTGACACAAACCGAGAAGAAAAATAGTAAAACATGTTTGATATTAAATGAGCAGGAAACAACTTTGAAACAAACGTCACAAACACAAACAAATGGAAATAGTTATAACCATGAGAAAGGAAAAGAGAAGAAACCAATTTTAATTAAGAAAAACAATGAAAAAGTAAAACCATCAATATGGATATTTGGAGGCCAAAATTGCGTAGGTCTCGCTTCAAGATTAACTCAAGGACGGAACCCCATATCCTTTAACGTCACGGCTAGCACGAAACCATATGCATCGTCGGAGGAAATACTAAAAGATTGCAGCGAATTATACGTCGATCCTAGTGATAAACTCATAATTAGTATTGGTGAAAATGACTCCAATCCGTACAAAGTAATTTTAGAGCTACATTATCTTTTAAAAAAGTTTAACAATAACCATGTTTTCATTCTGAAAATTGCAAATAACCCTCACTTCAACAGCGATATACTAAATTATCAATTTAAATTAATAAGTCAAAATTTTAAAATGTGTCATTATATTGAAAGTAATCATCACCTTAAAAATATGCTACAGGGATTTGAGAACAAGCACAAAACTAGCGTCATACAGCCATCACAGAAGCAGGCAACTAGTACTCGTAGTTTCAAAAAAGGTACGATCCCTTATTATTTTAATAATTTAAAAAAAAAGGAGCCAATTGGAAATCCAGCAGCAAAAAAAGGTACAATACCATTTTATTTTAATAGAATAAAGAAACCTACAGGGACGAATAACGCTAATCAACATTCCTTTCGTAAATAATAATATTAATTGTATTGGTCATTATTTTCGTATTCTACACCAAAATATAGCAAGTGTCTTAGCTAAAAAAGAATTACTAGAACTGTCATTAACTGAACTTCAAGAGAAAGGAAGGGAACCAAATGTTATATGCCTCACTGAAATTTTTATAAAATCCGGGAATGAAACGAATATTAAAATTCATGGATACCAGTTGACTTCATCCTTTTGTAGGAGTAAACAAAGAGGCGGCGTCTGTATCTTACTAGAAAAAAACATGAGGTATGACGAATTAGGGTGGTTAAAACAATATTCAGTATCTAAATCTTTCGAATGTTGCGGAGTGGTCATACCAAACCAGCACTTAGTTATTTTATGTATTTATAGAACGCCTGATTCTGATGTTAGTATTTTTATAAAAAAATTAGATCTAGTTCTTTATGAAATAAGCAAAAATCCGAAAAACAAAATTATAGTTGCAGGAGACTTTAATATAAACACTCTTAGTTCTAACAACACTACAAAAGATCTAATTGATCTAGCAAAAAACTACAATCTTATACTGCATATAAATGAACCTACAAGAAAACTAAGCTGTATAGACCATATTCTTAGTAATATTGAGTCAGGTATTGGAGAGGTCATCCCACTTGATATTTCAGATCACGAAACAGCACAATTACTTAGCTTTCCTGTCAATAATAAAAATAACACACACCAGTTAATAACTTATTTAAGAAGAAATTATAGTACTCAAAACATAAACCTATTTAAAAACCTACTTAAACAATTGTCATTTGATGAAACACTTAATGAACCTGACCCAAACAAAGCATTTACATTATTCCACGAGCTTTTTACCACACTTTATAGAATAAGTTTCCCTAAAATAAAAACAAAAATTCGTAACGGGAAAAATAAAATAAAATGGATATCCAAAGGTATAAGAATTAGTTGTACTACGAAACGAAATCTACGTTACAGCTACTACAAAAAAAAAACAAGAACAAGTAAAAATAAATATTTAACTTATTCTAAAATGCTGAAAAAATGTATTCGAAACGCTCAAATAATATCTAACTCCAAATTTATTAGCAAGAGTAAAAATGTTTGTAAAGCATCATGGCAAGTAATTAAAGAAACAAGTAGCGTCCAACAAGATACTAAATATATAGACGAAATCAATCATGAAAACCAAATCATTACAGATAGTAAAGATATAGCTTCAAATTTCAACAATTATTTTATAAAAATTACAAATAAACCAGTCACTAATGATAGTGAGTATATAAAATATAATACTAATAGCAATAATAATGGTTGTTCATTATTTTTAAAACCTACATCTACTGATGAAGTCTATAAAACAATAAAATCACTAAATGATACAAAATCTGAAGGTTATGATGAGGTTTGTACGATGGTACTTAAAGCCTGTGCGCCGGAAATTGCTCCGATTCTTTCTCATTTGATCAATTTGTCCATGGAAAAAGGAGTATTTCCGGAGGGTCTAAAGCTATCTATCGTAAAACCCTTATACAAAAAAGGGAATAGAAAATTAATGGAAAATTACAGACCAGTGACACTAATCTCAATTTTCTCAAAAATATTTGAAAAGTGCTTTCATAAAAGACTAGTCGAATTTAGTGATAAATTTAAAATTATTAAGGACGAACAGAATGGATTTCAGAAAGGGAAGTCAACTACTTTAGCCATGTATAATCTTATCAGTAATGTGATAACAAACTTAGATATTAACAACGAAACAAGTGTTCTTCTTTTTGACATGACGAAGGCGTTCGATTTTGTTTCCCATCCTATTTTATTGAGTAAATTAGAAGAAAATGGAATCAGAGGGCCGCCTCTATATTGGATCAAATCCTATTTGACAGACCGAACTCAATGTGTTCAAATTAACAATATTAATGAAAAAGGCATTCTAACTACTTATGAATCTAACTATCTCATGAATAGGTATGGCGTGCCACAAGGGAGCGTACTGGGTCCCCTTCTTTTTCTATTTTATATTAATGACATACCGAATGTGACACCACATAAGACTGTACTATTTGCAGACGATATTTCAGTCATTGTAACTTCAAACAAGAACCAGAACCTAGAATATGAAATAAATGACTCAGTATCACATGTTGCTGCCTGGCTTCGCCAAAACAATTTGATGCTAAATGCTTCTAAGACGAATTATTTACTATTCAGAAAACATTACAGAAATGATGAACGGAAATTGTCAATCAGATATCAAAATGAACTAATAAAAAGAAATGAAAAAGCCTCTTTCCTCGGTATAATAATTGATGAACACCTAAATTGGAAAGAGCAGGTTAATAAGGTGAATAATAAGATCAATAGTTTTGTGTTTGTTCTCAGACGATTGCGGCAAACAGTCTCTTTGGAAGCGGCTCTTACAGCTTACCATGCTTATGTAGCATCTGTGTTGAGGTATGGGTTGATTCTATGGGGAAACTCTACAGACATTAATAGGTCATTCATAGCCCAAAAGAAATGTATACGCGCAATAGTGGGAATTAAACCGTTTGAATCATGTAAACCGCACTTTAAAGAATTGAAAATATTTACCCTTCCATGTTTATACATTTTTGAATCATGTACTTTTGTTAGACAGCATATGCACCTTTATAAAACTGCTAAAGAAGTGTATCCACGTGCAAGTAGAAATATGAATAGATTGGTATTGGATCATATTCCAAGAACAGCAATGTACTCTAAAAGCTGCCTAGTAATGACAATGAAGCTGTTTAATAAATTACCTGTTGATGTCAAACAGTCACCATCTTTAGCTTTATTTAAAACAAGACTAAGAAATTTTCTAATAGACCACAGTTTTTACAGTGTAGCAGAATTTTTATTAATGAAGAATTGAATTTTTTAAGGATGTGACCAATGGGGACACTATAAATATTTAAGTTTTTGTAATTCATATTATTAGCAATGGTTATATTTTGAAATTAATATTTATTAGGTATTTAATTTGACATGATAATTATAAATTAGTAATAAAATGAACTCGATTATTAATCTAAATCAATATAGGTAATATTTGCATGCCAGTCTGGTAAAACATGTTTGTACGCTCTAATGTTGTGACCACCTATTTTTACCATGTTTTTTGCGAATAAATTATCATTTATCATTTATCATTTAAGCAAATACGCATGCGAGCAAGTAAAATATTTTTTTTTTCTAAGGTGAACAAATAATAAATTGTATAAACTAGTAAGTATTATTTTTAAGTTGCGAGTGGTCAAACAAAACACTAACCTAAACTACCAGTTACCTACCTAGCCTTCGTTTTTTCTCTTTACAGCGGCAGCATGCATGCAGTGCAGGCAAGAATGCAGCATACAAGCAAGAATGCAGCATGCAAGCAAGAATGCAGCATGCAAGCAAGAATGCAGCATGCAAGTAAGAATGCAGCATGCAAGCAAGCATGCAAGCAGGCATGCAAGCAGGCATGCAAGCAGGCATGCAGCATGCAAGCAAGCATGCAAGCATGCACCATGCAAGCATGCAAGCAAGCATGCAAGCATGCACGATGCAAGCAAGCATGCAGCATGCAAGCAAGCGTGCAGCATGCAAGCAAGCGTGCAGCATGCAAGCAAGCGTGCATCATGCCAGCAAGCGTGCAGCATGCAAGCAAGCATGCACATGCATGGAAACATGCAACATGCAGCTTATTGCGATTGTTTTTATGTAATAGGCCTGCAGAGTATTCTTTGGTGCAGACCACACTCATTTTGGGGCTCATTATTATGTTAGGGAACATGCATCAATTTTTTTTGTAGAGGTAGTAACTTAATTGGACTGAATCATAAACCTTAAATATTTAAATTTATGGACTGAATACACTGAGCTACAAAAAGATTATTTAGAGAATTAAAACAAAAGATGCTAAAAAAAGGATTTATTTTTTGCAAAGTCATGGTCATGGACTTATCAAACCACCCTCGTATACCTAGACCATCGGTTCCCAATCAGTGGGGCGCGCCCTCCCAAGGGGGGCGCGGCGTAGGGCTACCCAAAGGGAACGCGACTAGACGAGCGTGGCTCCAAATAGTTAGTAGGTACACTCATGGTGGTGGCAATACCATGTAAATGATTGACAATAAATGCTTGATTGTCTATAAGTGCTACTTAGCATGTGAAAGTTTTTGCTAATTATTATTTTCATTTTATTGGTCTGCCACCAAGTAAGTAATGGCCGATTTTATTAATTAATATAAAAGTAAGTAAGAGCTGTAAAAATAAAGTAAACAACATTGTGGTATTAACAATTTTATTAGAAAGACTAATAGGGCATGGGACAGTATACAAATAAAAAGTATTAGGTGTGGTAGGTTTGAGTTTTTATACTTACCTTAAGGTTAAGTTTTTATACATCGCAATGTCGTTAACAAAAAAAAATAGAAAACTACTTATTTACAACCCGCGCAGAAAAAGAATGGGACTGAAAATTTCGGCTAACCGCGCTTTTACCACAATAAGTTTGAGTGAGAGAGCGATAATAGGTTTCGTGGTGGTGGTATATGGTGAACGGTGCGAGCGAGAAGTGAACATGTACGACCACAGAACAAAGAAATTCTGTCTGTACGACGCCATTTTCAATACCATTCTTGCACGGTGCGGGTGGTAAAAGCACGGTTAACCGAAATCATGTACGCACGACAGCACGCTAGTTTAAACAGTTGAAGGCGGTCTCAAGGTCAACATGTATAGTCTGATGTGCTGCTGACTGTACCTACCGAGGCCGAAATTTCTAGTCCCATTCTTTATCTGCGCGGGTAGTTATCCATCAGCCATTTTTCATGTCCCCACTGCTGGGGCACAGGCCTTCCTTATGGGTGGTACGGAGGACGGGCCATAACCCACCACGCGGGCCCAACGCGGATTGGTGGGTGTTAACGACTACAAATGCGCGGGTAGTAACAACAATTTTATAGGAACCGACTTAGAACAGCATCACCAACCCTCTTTTTTCACCTTTGACGTTTATAATGGAGAATTTATCTTATTTTTTAAAGATTTGTTTATAGTGAACTGTATGGTCACATTCCCTAAGTTTCTGCGCGGCTTGCTCCGGAGTCAAGTCTCTCTGTGGTTGGGCCAACATTTCATATCCAACCATGAACTTCTTAACAGTCGCAGATCGGAGTAAAGGTGGTAGGTATATGGCGTGAAGAAGCCAATATGGCGAGTCGCCTGGCTTATGTGCTGGTCCTGTTGGGGCACCTGGAATTGAAAAATACTTTTTATTCAATGCAATTATATGGTGCGTTTCCTTTTGCGCCAACAGCGATAATATCACTGATATCGCGCTCACACTTCGTTCCGATTTGATGTGAGCGCGCCAACGATAACAGTATTTACGTCACGGAAGACGTCACTATCGCCGCCATTTTGCGATTACAGTGATATCGTTCTCGAGCGTTAGCACTGTGAGCAGTCTGTCATATTTGACGTTTTGAGTTGACGTTCATGTCCTTACACACTTCTGATTCGTTATTTACTTTGTTTTGACGTTACAAAACGTCAAAACAAAGTAAATAACGAATCAGAAGTTCGGCGCGCGATGCGTGCGATAATAGCCGTTCCGAATTGAAATCGCGTCAACAGTGCTGTCAGCGCGATAATCAAAACGGAACAGCTTTTAGCGCTCACATCGCCAACAGTACTATTGGCTCAAAAGGGAACGCGGCAAAAGACTATATGCAATTATAATGCAATTATAACTAGACTCTAGATCTGCCCAATCTGGAGACCCTCCATCTTTAGATTCCAGAACTAGAGGTTCTCCCAATTGGGAGCGTTTCTCACATTTTGGGGAAAATTGGAGAAATGTTAGGAAAGTTTTAACAGAAGTTACAACAGTTTTTTTTCCTTCCGATTTGTTTGCTTTTGGCACTAATTTAACAATGCCGAAATACCTGTTCCTGACGCAAAAGGAATTTGGGGAAAGTTGGTATCTTTTGGGGAAAATCTGTATGTTTTTGGGGAACGTTGGTATCTTTTTGGGGAAAGTATCTTTTCGACAAAGGTGGTATTATTTTGGGGAAAGTCATGTTATGAGGGTACCTACCTATCTTTTTTTTAAGGTTGGTATCTTAGGCCCTCCGCTGTGTCAAGCGGGACACGCGCGCGGGGCGACATAGATTAGAGCTTACTCATGCACTGCGCAAGCATCTGTCCGTCGAAAACGCAGCAATCTATATTCCCGCGCCGTGTACCCGCGGCGGGATCACGCTTGACGCAGCGGAGGGCCTTATTGGGAAAAAATCTATTCTGGGAAAAATTTACTCACCATGCCACCCCATACTGTAAGGGAAGCTGCATTTAAACAAATTATCATATTTCGTGTTCAATCCCTTCATTATGTCAGCTAGCATCGTCTTCTGGCCCTCGTTCAAGTCGGTCAGACGTTGTGGGCTGCCGTTTGTGGGCAGTACCATAGTTTCGTATGGCCACGCTGCCCAGTACGGGACCAGAGCTACCCACTCTGAGTTTTGTAGCACTATGCGATCCTGAAACAATTAGGTAAGTATACGATATGTTATAAAATAACCCCTAATGCTGAATATGGTAGATAGGGCCCATCAAACTGAACAAATTACTATAGGTATTTGATTGAATCAGGCGTCACTTGGCGGAAGTCCCAAACCATTTTGAAAAAAGAAATATACGCACGATCTAACTCCTGAGGATGCTCCGGGTTGGGGCGAAACACGTGTAGAGTAGCCTAATTGGTGAAGGTGCCAGGTGTGTTGCTGTCTTGCTAAATGCAGGTATTGTGCACTTATATTATGTGGTGTGCATGTGCATATTTTTGCGGGCGGGCGGGCGGTGCATCTTGCATATTTTGCTTGCGGAAGTAAGCTACATATATTTCTTTTTTCAAAATTACTATAGGACCAACTTTGAAATCGCGGAAACAAATTCAGCTGTTTGTTTCATAGAAAAGTTTATAACGAAAATATAAAAATGTATTAGTTTATTATATACCTATAATACACATATTTGATTTCAGGATTTAACTGAGCAATGAAATGAATGTGATGTGGTGTTGTACCTATTGTATTCATACTCTGTAATTTGGAAAGTTCTTTTTAACTAAGGTAAAACATGTTCTGACTTACTTTATTTTCTAATTCTTGCTCTAAATAATCTACTAAAAGTGGCTTGCCATTTTTAGTGAAATACTCTTTTTGTGTCCTGTAACAAAGAAAGCTATAATAAGACTTAGAATAATAATTACGTATAGAAAGATAGTCTTCATATAAGCGCTCTGTCAAAAGTGAAGCACTAAACCGATGCACACAGGCGTGAACGCACTATGGGCAACAGCGTACCTATGCGAATAAACTTCATTGATGATTGTACAAATAAATTAATCAGAAAATCATCACAAGCGCTAGCGTAGGTTCATCTTTTTAGCGTAAATAATAACGGAAACGAATTCTACATCAAAATACACTCTAACGCGTACTGCTAAAGCTACTTCAATTACTTTAATTCAAGAAAGATTTAATCGTGCTAATGATAATGGTGAAAAACCCTAAAAACATCGAAAAAGTGCAGAACTTTCCTTGCTTTTTACATGTAAAGAAAAAGACAGAGACAAATGTTCCAGTGCATCCGAGCCTTAACCAGTTTCTGGCTCCTAAAAAGATGCTTCAAAATGGGCGCGCAGACTCAGTACAAATGGCAGCCCTGTATGTCTGGTCTCTGCTGGTGTCTGTCTCAATGATCGTGTAATCTCCTTCATACGACTCGGTAGCTCATTTGGTCGTAAGCGTATTCTAATTTACCTGTCTTTAACCCTCGGCTCGTTGGGCAGGAAGCTAGACGCCCATATCTGGCAGTGGGGGTGAGGGTTGGAGCACCCCATTATGGCACCCTTGTTCTCGAATATTTGGACCCACGTGTACTTGCGGCCTAACTCTGTGAGCTGGTTGATCCACCTAGAATGGAGAAAGATTTATTAATATTGCACATGTACCATGGACAACAGCGTCACTTAACCACTCCTAAGGTTAAAGTCGACTCAACCGCAGCTCAGACGGGATACAGGCGACGGGTGAGTCGATTTTTTCTAGTATTTTTTTTAATATAGTACAATTACCTCAAGGCTAGACCTAGTCTTAACCGGCTACACCTAGTATTAGTCGCGTGCCAATTGGCTATTCTGGGTTTAAACAATAGCTACCGGGTACACGTAGGTACACCTAGTTTTAGCCGGCTAAAACTAGGTTTAACCCACAATTAGCTGTAACATACATCTTTGAATCCTAACACATTCTATCGATAATATCTGGCAGTGAGATACATTATAGAAGTGATTCAATAACGCAACGTTAAGTATAGCTCTAAAGTTTCATTCATCAGCACTGTAACTACATATATTAAAATATGTTAAGTACTACGATTAAGCTGTACATGAACCAGTAAGTATTGCAAAGATTAACAATAAAAGACACAATATAATAGCTAACAGCATTGTAAATAAATTAATATAGAAAGATCAAAATGTGAATTTTAATGATTAAACGAACTTACAGCTTGACCATATAGAGTTGACAAAAATTGAAGGCGCCACTTTCTATGTAAACACGTCAAAATCACGAATAATTTGGCAACACTGACTATATTTTGTACTGAGAAATTTTTGTTCCATTTTATTTAATTTCATCTCTTTATGGCCAAGCTGTACCTGTAAGTGAAGTTCTATCATAAATTATACGAAGGATTCGTCCGAATATATCTAGGAATGTTCGTGGATGTGACTTACTCTTCAATAACTGCCTGAATTTCAGGGATTAACATCAATGGTATTGTCATGGATGAATCTGGGTGGAAGCACATTACTCTGTCAAAAAATAAAAATTAAATATACTTAGGTACTTATTTGAAAAAAATATACAACGTGTAATAAATAACCCTATGCCGAATATGGTAGATAGGGACCATCAAAATCAGACGTACCCTTATGAACATATTAACCTGCAAGTCCCCTTAGCTTGTTTCGCCTGGAACAGCGGGTGGTGGGGGGCTGGAGGTTCTGGCACCCTCTCTAATAGAGCAGGGAAATCGTTCGGGAACACGTAAGTAGAGGTGTACACAGGATTTCTCTGAAAAGATATAGAAATTGTTTAATAATAAAACTCTTTTATGTACTTTTCCTCAGGGTACTGTCCATTGGCCCTCGTAGCACTAGCTTTTAGTGGGTTATTTGTGTCTGGAGGCTGCTCCTCGGGTGCATCCTCAGTCTGCCCGCTCCAGGGGCGCAGGCACCAGGATCAACTCATCACAACTCATTAACTCATAAGATTAAGCATAGCCCCTGTTTTACCTACATTTCTTCAAGTTGTACTTCTAGCGACTTGTACCCTTAGCACGAACTCCTATCGAAAAAAATAACGCGCGTAAAATCATTCGATAGTGCAATTTTGTACTGGAAATTTGTACAACGCCATCTACCGCCGAATGGTGAAATTAAAATTTCCATAGATAATTCTCTATCGAGTAATTTTACGCGCGTTTTTTTTCTCGATAGCTGTTCGTGCTAAGGGTACTAGGGCCGTACTCTAAAGCTCACAGGCGACACGGCTACACGCATGGTAAATACTGAAATCCATCAGTATTAACTCAGGGGCTTATTTCATAGAAGAATAGTACTACAATAATTTACTATAGTTAATATTGGGGCAGAATTATGTTTCTTATTTATTATGCAACATAAATGTACCCCAATAAACTACTACTAGAGTCTGGTCAACGAAAGATGAGATTGAAATGGCGGCGCCACTTTCCATGTCAAGTTAAGGTTTAGAGGTTAAGTTATTGGAAACTGGGGTGGGATTGCGTAAGGTAATCGTATTCATTTGACAGTTCATATCGTATTCCATCGGCTGCAATTTTGTATTGGATGACATATATTAATATACAATATGAACTGTCAAATGAATACGATTGACTTTACGCAATCACCTAGCAGAACCTTGAATTAAGGCGCAAAATTAGTTCCATTTCCAACCGAGTCTCATCTTTCGTTGACCAAACTCTATGGTCAATAACTGTTGTTTTACATTCTTTTATGAAATAGGCCCCTGAGTAAATACTGATGGGTTTCAGTATGTAGACATCGCCTTATACCAACATTAGTGATTGTGAGTTGTGATAGAGACAGCGAGCTATACATAGCTTATAGCGCCATCTCAATGACAATCACAACATCGCTTCGATATTACTTTTGACAGTCATTGTAGGGCGGTAGCTCATTGTTTTATTTACGTAGCAAGCACGAGTATGTTGCGGAAACGCTCATTAAACAGTCGATCTTCTTTCTTCCTCTTTGGAAAATCGAAATCTACCTATACACCTATACTTTTCTTCAGGGTCATCATCAAATCAGCCGCACGACACCCACTGCTGGGTATAGGCCTCCCCTAAGGATCTCCACGACGATCGGTCCTGCTTGGCCCGCATCCAGCGGTTTCCCGCGACCTTTACCCTCACGTGGGTCCTCCAGCTTGTCGGGGGCCTACCCACGGAGCGCCGTCCGGTGCGCGGCCGCCGACGACCATTCCATTTCAGAAATTTTCCGCCCCACCCAACGGCCATCGGTTCTTCTTGTACAATACCGCTATTGTGGTATCTGAACTAATACTGGTGTGTGAGTGAACCCGAACGCATTGGGAAAAAGGGTTCTGTAAGTTCTGTTCTAAGGGCGGATTCGACCAAGAGAGAATAACTGTTATTCTTAGATAAAATGACCAGTTATTCAAGAGTAAATCGAAATTACGTTTTACCACACACTATTCTCAGAGTATTTTGCCTATTCGGGAATAGTCGCTATACCACCATTTCGCGGGGAATAACAGAGTTAATCCGCGAGTATTTATTTTTTATTTTTTTATTTTAATGGCGTCCGCGTGCCATATGTCAGAGACATTTGTTTGACATTTGACTTTGACCGCTACAGATACGTACAAGGCGACAAAATAGAGTTGACAAGACTTTGCCTTTTAAATAGTTTGTTTATAGAACAATGACAATTCGCAGGATAATACGTTTATTCACATATTCACTCACTAATGAAGGAATAAGAATCCCAAGAGTAACTTATCTTTGGATTGCATGGAAAAATGACCATTTCTTTACTCGAGAAAAAAATCGTGGAATAGATGTATTCTTGGTATAGTTATTCCTGTTTATATTGAAGTTTGGACGAATCCACCCTAAGCTGGTTATTATTTGCACTCAATATCAAAGTCCTTATGATTTACACAAAGCAAAACCATATCGCGATGTACGCGGGTACAGCGCCATCTATTATCAACTTAAGAACTAATTATATGTATTGGCGGGAACATTTCTCGCTATGTGTTTTCAGGGTATTTTTCTACAAACCTGTCCATTAGCTCTCGTAGCACCAGCCTTTAGTGGGTTATTCGTGTCTGGAGGCTGTTCCTCGGGTGCATCCTCGGTCTGTCCGCTCCAGGGACGCAGGCAGCGGTGCGGAGACACCAGGATCCACTCATCCTTCAGCGGATTGTATCGGACGTGCTGGTGCTCTGAGAAGGGAGACGTAAAAACTACAGGATGGTTTATTGAACAGTAAAAACTACAGGATGGTTTATTGAACAGTAAAAACTACAGGATGGTTTATTGAACAGTAAAAACTACAGGATGGTTAATGAACAGTAAAAACTAAAGGATGGTTTATTGAACAGTAAAAACTACAGGATGGTTTACTGAACAGTAAAAACTACAGGATGGTTTATTGAACAGTAAAAACTACAGGATGGTTTACTGAACAGTAAAAACTACAGGATGGTTTACTGAACAGTAAAAACTACAGGGTGGTTTATTGAACAGTCGACAAATGTGGTGTGACTTAAAACGTCATTATCTACTCGATCAAAATGTCTGGAACAGCTGATAATTTTTTTTGCTTTGATTAGTTAAGTTGGTCCCGTGGAAAAAGTTGTTTAGTTGGACGGTCTAAGCCACAAACAACACAAACTTATTCGATTGTTTTCGATTTCACCCTGTATAAAGTAAAAAGTAGGTAGGTACTCGATAGAGTAAATTATCTAAGAAAAATTTCATTTCAGCCTTCGGCGGTAGATGGCGCTGCACAAATTTCTCATACAAAATTACCCTATCGAATGTTTTCGACAATCTCGGCTCTCTCAGCCACTTACCTACATCCATAAACAATGATACCCCACACGTTTGGTAAAAAAAAATGGATTTTGCATCCCCCCCCTTTCACATGTATGGGAGGGAGACCCAGGGTCGGCAAGAATTTGCACCAAAAAGATGTGTCTTGCCGCAAGACACATCTTTTTGGTGCAAATATGAAGACTGTAATCTTCAATGGTTTAGCTTAGCTGATAGAGCTTTGTGACAGACAGACGATGCACGGACAGACGGACAGACGAACGCACACATGAGTGACAGCAATTAGGGCTCCGTTTGGTTCCTTCGGGTACGGAACCCTAAAAACAAAATTGTGATAAAAAAACATCAACAAAACGCTCAAAAAACAACTCTATATCCTTACCGGTAGGTTTAAATTCCATTGTCATTATTTTCACTTATATCGCGTATTATTCACTCACTGGTTAAACATGAACTGACCACACTACACTTGTGTGATAACGAGCAATAAAGATCCGTCAAAGATTAGTTAACGACAGACATGACGCGACATTGGTTTAAGAAATACCTACTTTTACCGTGCCTCACAGCGAATCCGTATTTACAGGACCGTTTTATCGGATCCGTTGCTATGGATACAGTACACATACGGAACAAACACGTTCGTAAAACTACATAACGCCATCGCCGAAATAATAACGGATCCGAGTCTCTCAAATCGCGGACAACTCTGAAATCGCGTAAAAGCACAATACCTACAATGTATGGAACAGCTGATTTTTTTTTCACGATTTCCAAATTTGGCCCCATAGTCAAACTTGCTTGTAATCATGAGTGGAACCACCCCACTGCGGGAACCAAATGATAACACTTTCACTCTGTAGGACCTACCTTTTATTATTCTAGAAAACAAAATGCAATGATCCTACCTAAGTACCTAAATACCTACTGTTCATTCTGCACGCTCTTCATGATCTATGCCGTTATGATGTTACTTGTTACATAAAATTACAGCATGCAATAATATTCTTATCTCATTTATAACATAACAGTAACAGTAACTTAGATATTGAGATTTTATCGTTATTAGATGGAAATTATAGGTAGGTAGGTACATACAAGGTGTATTTGTAACCACTCTCCAAATTTTAAGGATGTGTTCAGTCCATGAAACTGAACAACTTTCTCCATGAAACATAGGGTCAAATATGTAAAAGAAAAATTGACTTTTCATACAAATCAAAGAGTAGTCAGCAGTGATCAGTTTAGTATGGGATGACCAAAATTTTTTGGCGTATTTCGACACATGTTTCATGGAGAAAGTTGTTCAGTTTCATGGACTGAACACATCCATAAAATTTGGAGAGTGGTTACAAATGCCTAACCTATACATATCAATATTATTAAATCGGCTTCGCACAGGTGGCGCCATCTCTTAGTAATATTGCGATTTATAAAGACAGAAAAGAGAAAATTAGGTTTTTTACGTCATTCCGTTTTTTTTAATTCTTTCATACAAACCTTGTCCGTATAATAAAAAAACACAACAAAAAAAAATATTTTATCTTATTTGATGTAGTTACCTAGTACCTAGTCGTTCTAAAGTTATGCGCTTACTACATACTTTTCTGCAATTCATTTTTATTTAACTTGTAGATGTAGATTAGGTACCTACCTACCTATAAAAAAAGTTTATCTCATACACATTCAAGTGGTGTGCATTGATTTTCATCAATTTTCATGGTGTTCTCCGTCGGGTTCGATTCCCAGCTGAATCAATTTAGAAACTGAATTATTTCTTTAGGTGGGTAATTGTGGTTACTTTCAAAGATTTAAATTCTTTGATTTCTTGGTTAGGTACATGCCTTATACTATTTGGTATTTATAACGGGTACGGTACGGTATTTTTTTGACAGTTTTGTATAGCTTAAATGCTGCTGACTGTACTTGCAAAGCCAAAATCAGAAAAAAACATGACGTTTATTAACACCATCTATCGGCATTTTCCGGAACTATCACACGGTAGTGCTGCCGTTGTACATAGCGTGCTGTTTAAAGCTTCCCATTTTCTCCGCAAACATTCTTAGCGCCACCATCAATGTGTGAACAGCTCTGTCAATAGTTTACAAACTGTCTTTTGTTTTTATTACCTAGTTAATTTTACAGTAAAAATAATAGTATAAATTAATAGTAAAATGATACCAATAATTTTATTTACTACAACATCATCTTATATCCATATTCTGACTGAGTAAAACGGGTTGAAATATTTTACTATCTAGGTAGGTACCTACCTAGGTACCTACTATTTTATTTTAGGTTGATGTATTTTTAGAAATTGTTATAAAGTTTTGTGCATTTAATTTGAATGTTGTTTTTTGGTACTTACATTGTTTTGTCATGTAAAAAGGTGAGTAGCCTAGCCCAGCGATTGCAGTTAAGCAACTTCGCAAGGGTCGGTCATGAGATGGGTGACCAAAAAATGTATTATCTCGAAATTTATTATTGGTTCGGTTCTCGAAATTTATGATTGGTTCGGTTCTCGAAATTTATTATCCTCCGTGCTAAGCCGCTGCATTTGCAGTCGTTAACACCCACCAATCCGCATTGGGCCCGCGTGGTGGGCCCGTCCTCCTTATCCACCCATAAGGAAGGCCTGTGCCCCGGCAGTGGGGACAATAAAAATGGCTGATGGTCATGTAAAAAGGTAGAAAATATTCATCTCAAGCAAAGGAAGTAGATAGAGATACTGTCAGCAACAAAAGTGGCTTGACACCTTAGTACTTTGTCATAGCATCTTTTTTGATAAAATGTGAGAAATCTGTCATATACATATTGGTATGACAAAGTAGTAAAATGACAAGTGACTTTCGTTGTTGACCGTAGCTACTTTACCCAAACCACCCTATTGCCAAAGTTTTTGAACTTTTTTTAAATACTTAGTCATTTTTACAATTATATAAAATCTACCATAGAAAAGCTGTGAAAGAAACGAGAAGTCACCAAGACATGGCTTAAAGGACTTTGCATCCAAGCCAAAAATCTTAAAAAAAAAACCTATTGCCAATAGGGATGTTGACAATTTTTTTTATTGTATGTTACATAAATTACCTCTCAAAAAAAGAAACATTGGTAAAAGAATTAATTCGCTAGCATGAAAACTGCCCGAGATATCACAGTGTGAAATGCACACAAATGAACTCGATCAAAAACGCTCCATACTAATGGCTTGCACGTTGTGACGTCACGCCTTGCAAGTTTGTATGCAACGCATAGGAAGTTTGTTCAGCAGCTATATTAAATATTGTTTTTATCAAAATGGTTTCTTTGACAAATTTGCTATACATTTTACGGACTAATTAAAGGTATCATTTATTTTAATAATTTTTTTTAAATGGACTTGTCCACCCAACTTTGAAGGGTCATAAAATAAATAATATGCAATATATAAAACCAAGAGGTATACAAGCTACTCTAAAAGTTTAATATGTTTACGATTTTTATTAGTATTTCGTTATTTTATTCATTGGTCAACATCCCTATTCACATCAAAATTTTTTCAAGCCCCAAATTAGTCCGGAAAAGCTTAGACCCGTTCCGTTATACGTAAACGCAGTCACAATGCGCAGTATGTCTGCAGTGCACCAAACTACGGGAATGTAGGTTTTCGGGCTACTATCACCGCCAATTGGTAATGCGCAGGAACCTTATCACATTAACACATACATCGACGTGATCCGCAAATGCCATGAAACAAGAAAATTCTAGTAGGTAGGTAATCGTATATAATTTATTATTACTTATCGTGTTTTGTGTGTGTGTGTATGTGTGTGTTTGTTAGAGTAAATAATATTGTTTTTATGAAAATAATTAAATAAATATATAGAACTAATACATACGTAAGAATAAATTTGATAAATTTTAAATGGATAATAACATTATTTTAAAGTCAATTTACAAACAAATCACTGACAGCAATATTTTAAATATTACTAGGTCTATTCTTAGTCTAATAGACCGCCCCGAGTAGTCCCCGGCGCAAATGTGCCCATAACGCTGGCCGCGTTGCCGCGTTGGATGGCAATGGACAACCTTTGCACCAGAAACAACCCAGAGCGGGGGTCACAGGTTCTTTGTCTGAGCGTCGACGCCCCAAGTCTTTGACAAATTGTATTGCCTCTGCCCCCCAGCAATTATTATTATTATTATTAATTTATTATTGAATTATTATTTTCAGTAAGATTGGGGATCGGTATAAAAAAAATTACAACTGTTTTTCGCTTTTGAGGTTAAAAACATGGCTGCCAGGCGCATTACCAATTGGCGGGGATAATACCGGGTGTAACAAGACCCTCAACGAAGCCGAGGTCTACGTATTCTGCCCATCATCAGGACCATTTCTGTTCAAAATTATTGCTGGGAAACGATTTTAATTTTTGGTGTTAAAAAGCATTGCATACACTACCACGCAATGTTACGCGTACAACAGACCGCGCCTGCGAGTGAATGCTACACAGCTGCGTGCGACCGAGTTGAAAGGCAGCGTTTATGTGCGTGCTCATGAGATACATCGAGTGATGACGTTTTGAAGCCATTTATTTTGATAATGTTTCTTTGGACATGAATTAGGAAATAACGAATAAAATAAGATTTCATAAAAATTTTGAAAAAAAAAATGACTTTGACCTTCAATAACTTCGTAGCTATTGGTTTCCCAGGTATAGTCTAAAAGATAAAAATGATCCTGATGATGGGCGGAATGCTTGGACTTCGGCTTCGTTGAGTGTCTTGTTACACCCGTTATGTCGGCACATGGCCCATTTATTAAAGAAGATAAATTAATAAAATTATGATTAACCAGCTTCCGCATGCGTATTAAAAGTATCCTATGCTTTAATCCAGGCTCTAAACTATCTGTGTGTCAAATTTCATCTAAATTAGTTCAGCCGATTTTGCGTGATTGAGTAACAAACATCTAAATATCCTTTCAAATTTATAAACTACTAGCTTCTGTCCGCGACTTCGTCCATGTGGACATTCTATTCAGAAAACCCCTAGGACAGGGATGGCGAACCTATAAGTATCAACGTGCCATTTTTAGAGTTCCGTAGCCATAATGGCAAAAAACGGAACCCTTATAGATTCGTCATGTCTGTCTGTCTGTCAGTCCGTATGTCACAGCCATTGTATTCCGAAAGTATTAGGATTACACAGTTGAAACTTATCCTACATAACTACACCATTTTAGCTCAAAGTGGCCACTTTTGGCAATTATGGATTTTAAAACTTAAAGAATGAATGATTGTTGAAGAGTTATTCAAAAAATATCAGAGATAATTTAAGAGATTACTACACATGAGCTTTTTTTAAATATTGACTTGGTTTACGAGTAAGTAGGTAATAAAAATAATGTAGTGACGTCGCTAGTTTCACTACCACCGCGCCTTAAATAAAATTCTGAATAATATAAAAACCAGTACTATTAGCTATTAAAATACAAAAATAGTATGCGTTAAATTCTAAGTTTAAATGTGTTCGCGTAGTTAAAATCTGGATTAACGTGTTGTTCCAGAAGTTAATCCAGGTTTTAACTATACAAACATTTAACCAGGAAAAAAACGTATATACAAAAATAGTTCGTAACTAATACTAGCTTTTATATTTTTCAAATTTTCAATAAACGGTAGGCTCTATACATATTACACAACTACCTCCGTGTGAATAAATGAATCTGAATCTGAATCTTAAGTCGGTTAAAAAACTACACTTAAGATATCCCTCTTCTAACAAAAAAAATATTATCTTATTCAGTTCATAAACAAAGAAGTAATACGACCAATCATCGAGGTAATTCATACAAAATCATACTATCTTCGTGCTTTTTTCAAAATTACTTGAAAAGTACTGAACCGATTTCCAAATTTTAAAAAATGGGACCAACTTGGGAGTACACCTAATATAAATAACGTTTGAATCATTTCAATCGGTCCAGCCGTCTTCGAGTAATCGGTGGACATACAAAAAAAAAATATACAGACGAACATAGAACCTCCTCCTTTTTTGGAAGTCGGTTAAAAATACATCCTTATGTACTGAAAGCGCTATGAAGTTGGTCACTTTTGTTGTACTTACATCAATTTGCATTACGTAACATGCACATTGAAAAGGCTCCCCCTTACTAAGTAATAAAGATTGTATAGCAGATGAATTTACCTAGTTACACAATGGTTACTCTCTGTCAAATTTGAGATTAAAAAGAAAGGGACAAAACAAAACACTGTGTAACTATACAACAGCTATACAATCTTTATTAACGAGTAGCCACTAACTTTCTGGCAAACGTGTTGTTTTAATTTAGTTAAAACCAATGTTTCAAGCACGCCCTATGTATTTCCAATATTGATTAAAAAAACCCTGAACTACGGAAATTACTCGAAAACTATCAATCACTTATACCGAAACGCATAACGATTATTAAAAAAAAATCAGGGCACCACAGATTAAGCAGCACTTTTCGAGCGCGTGTGGATTTTCGAAAACGGAACGCTGTACATGCGCGCGCAACTACCATCGACCCGATAGCTCTTATCTGCTCGGAGGTTAGTACACGTCCAACCTCCGAAAAGGTTGGCCGTATGCCTAATGGGCGAACTTCAATTCCCCGGCGCACAAGGCGTCGCCGATGTTGACGAGAGGCAGTATAGAGCCCCGTTCCGCCGCGCCCCACAGTATAGATGGCCCGCGCCACAGCCCCCGCAGCCTTCGGCCTTCGCCCCCTGGCGTAGGGCACCCGCTCCGCCGCGTCCCCCCGACTATAGACGGAGCGCTTCATACCCTGGAAAACCTGACGAGCCTTACCAGGTAAGATTCCTTTGCCTTAAAACTTAAGTGACAGAGTGTGAACTCCTTTCGAAACAAAAAAAGAAAAAAGGTTTCTTTTTTTAAAGTTACTTGAATAAAACCTCTTTCTACTGAAAATTCTTTTCATGTAAGATGAAAATTGTAGCGTTGGCATACGAAACTACAGTTTTTTTTTAAATAAACGCAATATAACTCGTTTTTCAGCAATTTAACTTCACATTCAAGGGGTATAATTACTTAAATATTATTTAAACAGACTTCAATAAAACCAGATGTGGTAATTTGCATATCAACCACCTGATTTCACACAAACACAAGTAACTAGGTATTTTTATTGGAAAAACTATAAGTTTCTTTGATAACAATTTAGTAATATGTGATATCAGGCTTTACGTTTAAGATACTTATTCTAAAATTATATAAAAGGTGTGATCTGTTAAGGACCTGATAAACTGTCTCGTATTAGTTTAATCAATAAACTGTCTCGCTCTTTCTTTACTCGTATGAAAGGGATGAAAATATACTGTCCTGGCATGTTCATTTTCTACGCACTTGAAATTGTGTGACCTAGTAAAAGATTATGGTGTTCTAGTTACATGAATTAATAATTATTAGTAAACGTTTATTGAATTGAAAACAGCTGATAAGTTTCTTGCGCCCGTTCTTCTTGTCAGCTAAAAAAGTCTGGAACGGGTGGTAGAAAAATATAGACGATTCAAAAGTACTTAATAATTAAGTTTATTTGAATAAAGCTTATTTCACTTTCACTTTCGAATGTTGTTTTCTAAGTATTTCTTACTAGCTCTTCGCCTGCGTGGACTACAGGTTATATAGTGTAAGCAGAGACCTGTGCCCAGCAGTAGGATAAAAAGTACCCTATGTCCTTCCCCAAGGTTCCATCTATATCCATACCAAATTTCGTCAAAATCGGCCCAGCGGTCTAGGCGTGAAAACGTAGACAGGGACTTTAGCTGGGAATTTTCGGAAAAAAAATGAATGTAGTGTGTGAGAGAGAATATTTATTAACACAAAAGATCAATCAATATTACTTAAAAGGGATGAACATCATACAGTCTGCATCAAAAAGTAGCAATAAAATAGGTAATCCATTCACTTAATAAAAACATAAAATGTAGTATTGAACGACCGTTTGATGCAACTTGGGTCCACAGTTCGAATCCTGGTTTAAAAAATGAAAATATAGAGATGGCTTCATTACCTAGTTAGTTATGTCATGCTCGTGAACGTATCCAGTTTTGATATCAATAAGTAACTAGAACAGTCTATTTTGAATAAACTTACTGTTTTTTTTTGCTGTCATATTTCTAACACCAATTTCGTTTATTTACGAAATTTTTGTGTTACCACAGAATATTGTAGTGGTGTTACTAATTTTATTTAGGGTAAAATTCAATTGGTTAACCTGTGATAAGAAAAATTAAATAAATTATTATGATTGGTTAGGTGACTAAATTTGCTCACCCGATCGCGTAAAATTTAAGTGCCCTATATCATCAGAAAACCCTGACAGATCCTAAAAAGGTGATAGTGTACAACATTCTCCAAGGAACATCTAGTCGAAAAACTATTTTTTTTTCGCCTTTCCATAGTAAGTCAGTCAGCTGACTATACTATGTTGTATGGGAGTATAAAATTTGTTTTTTCGTTTTTTTACACGATGTCCATACATCAAAGTATTGCTCGCTTAGTACATATCCATCAGCCATTTTTGATGTCCCCACTGCTGGGGCACAGGCCTTCCTTATGGGTGGTAAGGAGGATGGGCCATAACCAACCACGCGGGCCCAATTGGTGGGTGTTAACAACAGCAAATGCAGCCGGGACCAACGGCTTAACGTGCCTTCCGAAGCACGGAGGAGCTCGAGATAATAAATTTTTGGTCACCCATCCCATGACCGACCCTTGCGAACGTTGCTTAACTTCCGCAATCGCTGGGCAGGGCGCTGCGCCACCGAGCTCCAAGTAGGTACATGATGTATAGAAAATTCACATGTAAAAAATCTCTAGCTAACTTGAACAACCATAGACAATGAGGCTGCGCACTAAACATTTTTGTACCTAAAATTGCTACTGCGCAAGACATGTGGTACTAAAAGGGGTCAAGTTTTTACGTGAGCTGTATAAATTGAAGCTAATAGGTTCTATAGTTTATTTACAAACAATGACCTCAGTAAAATATAGTTCGTTGTAGTAGAAGGCAAAAGTGCCAAAAGCTGTCAGCTGCTTTTTTGCTAAATTTTTTGTTTTAACTTTTGTAGAGTCCTTAAATTTCGTAGCAACCGCGTAGCAGCCGTAGTAGGGCCCCGTAGTAGGATCTCGTAGTTAGAACTCGTAGCAACAGAACTTGCCGAATTTTCGTCTGACTTTTAGACCTTGATGCCTTCTCCAATCTCGACCTTATCATGAAGGGTGGTATACATTGACGCTTAGAATAATAACACCTAGAAGCCGTGCCCTCGTATGCAAAGTGAGACAACTAATACTAAGCCCGAATGGCTTAGTTTTCAGATTTATATCCTTCCAACATTACCTAATCGTAAATAAAATCCAATAATATAGTAAATAATCTAATAAATGTACGAAAATAGAAACTGTTTTGTACTTATTCGGTATGATTAGGTAATAATGGAGAATCAAAATCTGAAAACGGGGCCATTTTGGCTGTTTTAGTTGCCTCACTTTTGACAGTGCGCTTTGTAGAGAACTATCGTTCTAGGTGTTATTATTCTAAGCCTTGACGATGCTTAAAAAAGTTTACTGTTCGTTGATGATTAGCCTTAACTCGATATATCTTAAAACATTTAATGAAGGTCTTTAAAAAAGTGTGTAAAAAAACAATATTATTTTATTTTCTCTTAAGTTTCAATTTATCTATCAAATCATAATTCTATATTACTTAATTGAATATTACATCTTTTTGCCTTCTTTGCGTCTTTTACAACATTTATAACGTTCGCAAGGGTCGGTCATGGGATGGGTGACCAAAGATTATTATCTCGAGCTCCTCCGTGCTTCGTTAAGCTGTTAGTCCCGGCTGCATTTGCAGTCGTTAACAACCACCAATCCGCATTGGGTTCGCGTGGTGGGTTATGGCCCATCCTCCTTACCACCCATAAGGAAGGCCTGTGCCCCAGCAGTGGGGACATCACAAATGGCTGATGGACATAGGTTTTTGTCGCTTCGTTTTCATCGGAGAGATCATGCTGCCATATTTAGCTCGCCAGTATGTAAAAATATAATAACATCATACAGTCATACAACAAACAATACGATCTTATCATTGGACAAGGTCATGTTTTATGCGTAGTACCTACTTTACCTAGTTATTGTTGTCAACAGATTTTTATGAATTGATTTTCAGGTTTTTTTAAGTTCATTCGTTTTCTTTTATTCTCTTCTTTTTCTTTATGTATAGCTCAAGATACTACATAAGTTTAATCGGCTCCAAATTAGTGGAATATACAGGGTTATTTGTAAAATACTAACAACCTAGTAAGAGTAGATTACCACATAAAACAACAACTTTTGCTCTACGACTTTTCCGAAAACAGACAAAAAAACCGGCCAAGTGCGATCCGAAATCGCGCACGAAAGATTCCGTACCAAAAAATTGCAATAAAAACACGTTTGTTGTATGGGAGCCCCCCTTAAATATTTATTTTGTTCTGTTTTTAGTATTTGCTGTTATAGCGGCAACAGAAATACATCATCTGTAAAAATTTCAACTGTCTAGCTATCACGGTTCATGAGATAAAGCCTGGTGACAGACAGACAGACAGACGGACGGCGGAGTCTTAGTAATAGGGTCCCGTTTTACCCTTTGGGTACGGAACCCTAAAAGTCAACTTTTCATACAGAACTCGGTCAGCTGTTTGTTCGGACATAAGTCGAATCATTTTATTATTGGGGTGCTTACACTTTCGGCCTTATCGTCACTTAACATCATCAGGTGAGGTGAAGGCCAAGCATATCCCGTTTTGCATAAAAAACTTAGGTAAGATGGAGGTAGCTAGTCAGGCAAACTTGAATCAAGCTCAACCACCAACCAAATGGAGTTTTCACTCCTCTTGCTCAAAAAGTCCGTCATTGTAACGTACAAGAGCCGAGTTAAAATAGCATAATAACCCCTAGCTAGAGGATAAAGTTTTTTCTTTTTTAATGTTTGTCTTTTTTGTTTTCTCGCAATCGTACTGAAAAGTATAGTGTAACACACGACGCTAAAACCCATTGTAACTCGGTTTCTATTTATTCCCTCGGGAATAAAACTACCTCGTATGCAATGGGTCATTTTAGCGTCTTGTATAACAATCTACTATTAAATGTGCCCGTCTGGGAATCGAACCAGAAACCCAAAGTGGTTATGTAACCTTCGTGTACGAGTCTCACTCGCACTTGGCCGGTTTTTTCATTAGAAACACGACAATTCTGTTTGGCTTACCGACCTCCGCCGTAGCCATAAACACGACACAAACAATAGAGTTGTAAGCATTCTTTTTTCAGAACACAACACTCACTGTATATTGCATAACATCGTATAAAGGAACTTCAGAATTTTTCAGATTTTTCAGGTTTTTCAACACATTTGCGAGGAAAAAACAATAGTACATTATGAGACAAGTTAGCTTAGGTTGCTCATTGCACACAAGGCTGTGGGTTGCAGCCCGAGCCGCAGGCGAGGGCGTAACTCAGCCGAGTGTGCAATAAGCAAGAGCTCACGAGTTTCATACGACGTTTTTCAACACATTTGCGAGGAAAAAACAAAGTAACTTATCACACAGCAACAAATATGGCAAAAACAAAATATGATAATTATGGGAAAAGGCGCGCATGTTTTTTTTTGTTTTTTTTTTTCACATGCCCAACGCAAGAATATTTTGCGAACAAAGGGGTGAGGAGCATACAGCCTACTACTAATACTTCAAAATTATAATTTTAAGTGACAAAATGCAAATATTTTAATATTTTATAACAAAATATTGTGAATTATGAATAATTTGATAATAATATATATTTATTTGACTTAATTAAGGACTTACACATTTATTTATTCCAAAAATGCATATGATTTTTTAGCAGCATAAAACCTCTTTGTTGTCAAAAAAAAATAACTGTATTACCCGGCTAAATTGGGAATGCTCTGTTTACTCGCATTGAACTTGCAGTAAAGTACTAATTTAACTTTGTAGGGTTAATTCTATTACGAACTAGTGTTTTATATATTATTGCACGCGTTTGTTATAGCTCGGTTTATGGCCCTAAAAGCGATGTAATAGGGCTCACTTTACGAGCAAGTGTGTTGAAAACGTATTTAGAAAATGCTAATTTAGCGTTATTAAGTTGTCGCTTAGCTGTTGTCGTCAAAATATGCAAAAAATTGTGATAAACTAGGCAGCATCGTTCGATAACTTTATCAAAGGTTGTACCTATGTACTTTTGTAGCTACGGTATTGAGCGATTATGAATAATGATTTTCCAATAAATTCCTTTTAACAAGCCTATAAAGGCCTTCCATCACTTTTTATGATTAGGTAATTTTATTTTTAACGAACAAGAATGGATATTAAGCCAGTTTTATTTGTAGTAAGTTTCAGATAAATAACTTGACAGATAATTTTATAAAACACTTATTTATTATTTTAACTGTTTATGGAATGATGGAAATTAGAAATTTTAAGGAAGGATTTTCATAACGTGTTTTAGCAAGAAACAAAACAATGGCGAGTGTATTTTTTTATTAATTTGCTGTTAAGTACTACCTTTCTTTCACATTTTGAAAATTGACATCACAATTCACTGTTATACTCATACATAGAACTTTAAATAGGTAAATAAATAAGGAAATAAAATATTGAACACTGTTTCAACAATACAATACAATGTTACAAAATAACCCCTAATATGGTATGGTATGGAAACTAAAAAAAAAATTTTCTTCATACCAATACGTGCGATAGGTCTTCAAAAATGACATTGAAGTTCTTAAGACAATTTTTTCCCAAAGTCAACCGTTTGAAAGATAAACACTGCCAAAGTGGTAAAATGTGAAAAATAAAAAAAAAATATTATGCTATAGATCTTAATAAAAACTTTCACTGAAAATTGGTTTGAACGAGATATAGTAATTGGTTTTCGAGATATATCATATTTTCCAAAACCGCAAATATAACTTTGGCATTCATACACTGTGAAAAACAAAGTTATTTTTACAGACGAAAAATGATAGTGGTACTAAATATGGTATGGTATTGTATAAGGTAACTACGGAACCCTACGGCGCGTGGCCCTACACGCACTTGGCCGGTTTTTGTATTTTAGTGGTAATGTCTCATCACATCAGTAGTGGCATGGACGTATTCTGGTAATGTGAACACAGTTTTGATGGCTCGTGTTACGATTAAGCTCGTGTATATACGCAACAAATTAAAGAGACAAATTAATGTAGGTTAATGTATTACGTGTTAGCTTATAAATATACCTACATACCTAATCATGCTAACATACACACTTAATATTATTAACGAATCACTGTTTTTAAATATACTATAGCAGTGCCTGGCCCAGTTTTGCGTAGGTCGGTTATGGGATGGGTGACCAAAAATTTATTATCTCGAGCTCCTCCGTGCTTTGGAAGGCACGTTAAACCGTTGGTCCCGGCTTGTAGTCGTTAACACCCACCAATCCGCATTGGGCCCGCGTGGTGGGTTATGGCCCATCCTCCTAGTCCACCCATAAGGAAGGCCTGTGCCCCAACAGTGCTCACCTTAATTCACCAATTTAAAATTCGAATGAAAAAAACAAAATTATGTCAAAAAGTGCACTGGCCGAAATATTCCAACTCCTAATAAGTTTTAAAACTAAACAAAAAAAAGAACATCAAAAAGAGGTTCGTTCGCAAAAGGGGCGCGGGAAAAAAAAACAGTTTCGGCCCCGATCCAGTGGTAGTGAGCCAATCGTGTCGCCGCAGTGCGCCGTGCGACCCGCATCGAGCGGGAAAACTAGGTCACGTGTCTGCGGGCCGGCCCTGCACAGGGTGGTGTCTTCGCCTTGGCTTTATTAACAAACATACTGTTGTTTTTAAGAGCAAAGGAATTGTGTCAACGTACCTACAGCCGAAGTAATATTTTCTAATTGATAATTAACTTAAAATATTACTAAAATAAAAAAGCACTATGATTTTTTCTGGTAATAATGAAAGAGCTATTTATATTTAAATTAAATGTAGTGTTTTTGTTTTGCCTTGGTTTTATTAAAAACAAACTGTTGTTTTTAAAAGCAAAGGAATTGTATCAACGTACAGCCTTATTTTCATAATAAATAGATTGAGAATATTGTAAATTGAGTCTGGAACTAAAAATAAAAGTTTTTATTAGGAAATAGGTATACTGAAAGCACGTATGTTTTTTCTGGTAATAATGAAACGTACAATGCGACTGGCAAAGAGTACGTACTTTTTTACAGATTAAAATACATTGTTTTGTTTGTACTGCAAGTGCTTTCATTAGTCACTTCTATAGCTGTTGTACATTATTAAATTAATCACTTTGTAGGAAATTAAATTAAATGTAGCGTTTCGCATTAGCTTTATAAAACAAACTGCTCTATGGGTCGATTGGTGTTTTTAGTGCAAAGGAATCGTCCATGCAGCCTTGTTTCTTTATTATTAACAAATTGATTGAAAATAATACCGATCTAGGTATTTATTGATTTTCTGAAAGTTGACAAGGGTTGCCAACAGCCCGGGATAGAAGATTGAGGTCAGGGCCGATACGATCTTATGTCATACCTACCTCTTCTTACCCTCTTCATAAACTACTTGGAGCTCGATGGCGGTTTTTTTACGATTGCGGAGGTTAAGCAACTATCGTTACGGTCGGTCATCGGATGGGTGACCATCAATTTATTAACTCGAGCTCCTCCGTGCTTCGGAAGGCACGTTAAGCCGTTGGTCCCGGCTGCATTTGCAGTCGTTAACACCCACCAATCCGCATTGGGCCCGCGTGGTGGGTTATGGCCCATCCTCCTTACCACCCATAAGGAAGGCCTGTGCCCCAGCAGTGGGGACACGTTAAGCCGTCGTTACACCCACTAATCCCCATTAGACCCGCGTTATGGCCTATCGTCCTTATACTTATCCTTATCCCATCGATAAGGATATTCAAATGGCTTATGATGATGAAGATAGACTTGGTTACAGCCGGGAATCCAACCCATCCTTTCTTGCCGGAAAAAAGCAACCCTTTCTTGCCGGTTCTTCTCGTTACAAGGTCCCGCTTAGGCAGCCATTAATGCTCATGCAAACGTCATTCAATTCCATCAGTCATGAATTTCGTTTGACTGATGGAAGAACAAATCATCTTCATGCAACCATCAGTCACTTCATTAAGGCTGGTTTACATTACCTAGATTATTTTAGTAGAGTGCTTTAGTAGCGTGCGAGTAGATTCGAATGCGAGTGCTTTAGTAGTTTTGGTGCCTTTCCAGTGAGCGTTTACATGCTTCCAGTACAGTGTCATTTGACTAAAGCACTCTACTAAATACGCTACTAAAATGTCGATTTACTTGCTTCCAGTGCGAGGAAAGTGTCGCGCGGGGGGTGAGCGGGCGGCGCGGGCGCGCAGGGGGTTCTACTGGAAAGCGATGATTCCAGTTGAAAGGCTACTAGAACGTTACTTACTCTCTCGAGTCATAAGACGACCGTTTACATGTTTCAACTAAAGCACTCTCCTAAAGCACTCTACTAAAGACTAAGAAAATGTAAACCAGTCTTTACACGGTAGATCGTCAGTAACGGCCGTGACTGTGGTTAAACTAATTAAATTAAATTAAATATTTAAATTAAATATTTATTTATTCCTTTAACTTAACAATTAAAACACAAAACAGTGATTCATTCCACCTGTTAGGTGCTAAGGCACCTATATTAGACAGAACCGCTCATCCTTAGCATAAAGATCTTAGCAATTACAGATAAGGTAAAGGTACAAAGATACAATATAAGCAACTTAATTTAGTATTTTTTTTTCTTCTTTTTTTATAATTATATGTATAACTAACTTAAACCTACGACTCTGCGGTGTTTGTGTGTGCGTGTGTGTGTCTGTCTGTGTGTGTCTGTGTGTGTGTGCTAAAAGTATGTACGTTACTGATGACAGCAAAACCTACCGTGTAATGGCTGCCTTAAGGTTTGCGAACCGATGGCGTAGCTTCTGTGACATTCACAAGTGCCTACCAGTCTGGATTTGAATTGAATTGGATTTTCTAAGTCAATTATTTTAACTGATCGTATTGATTGTATTAAAGGTATTTCCTCTATGACACATACATATACCTCCTAAAATCACAGTTATTTTATCTTTGTCGTAAATAAATTACTATCTACCAGTCAATCAGTAAAATATCGATAAAAATATACGAGTGTGTATTACGTGGTATTACTTTGTTTTAATTATTGACTTCTTTTCGAGTTTTTCTTTATGTAGAGTTGATTTTAGAGTTTCCTAGGTAATTTAAAAGGTAATTCTAAAATAACTTCGGAATTAACCAATATACGCGCTGTAATCAGTAAAAAAGTGTTTAATTTCGTTTTTTCTTATTTAATTTAAAAACTTTTTGGTATTTCGTTATTTTATTCATTAGTCGTCATCCTTATTATAAATTAGGTATAAATGTGTATGGATGGTCACAAACCTACCTATATTTTTTTAATATCCTAGTTGAAATAAAAATGTCGAGTTGAATAAATGTATATATATAAGTAGTTTTTTTTTAAATATCAAATAAATAACCTAATAAAGTTTTTATACTTGACAACTTTCGGAAAATCTAAATTCAAAAGCAAAACTTCAGTGGAAACTGAAAAAAAGTTAAAAAAATATGAAAGCAACTTACTTGTTTACATTTATCTCTTTTTTACCTCAAAAGAAAGTGACCGTTGGAAAGAGACAGGTAACACTTGAAATGAAACACGTGTAATGTTACATAAACGCAATGGAAACCTTGAAAATAACTACCTTCTGATAAGAAACGAGACGCTGAATGGTTTGCAGTTTTATGCCGATATGCAAGTCCAATTTTGTTGGTAAATTTTCTTGTTTTCCTAATTTTGTAGGAAAATAATTATTTATTTTAATTTTAATACACTGAAAGTTTAGTTACTTTTACTTATTAGTTTTTCACGGCCTCTTCTTCTGGGCCAGGGGGGGGGGCAAATCTACTGTATCGCTTGCCCCCAGGGGGGGGGGTAAATTTATTGTACCTAAATCAAATATATTGTATGGCAAATAAGAACTATTACCTGTTGATAATAATTGATAGTTAATTGGAGGTTAACAAAATCCAGGGGGGCAGCTGCCCCTCCCTGACCCCCGCCCATGGCCTCTTCAGTCCTGAGGATTAGGGCCCATTGTGGCTCTACATGACTATACAGGCCTGGCCTGCAGCCTCGGACGTAGAGGGGAGGCCAGGGGACACACGTATAGAGATTTTGCCTTATGGCCTTATAACCGCGGGAGGCCGCGCCTCTACGTTCGATCCTGCAGGCTGGGCCTGTGCAATGAGGATCAGTAACGATTTTAGTGGCTTATCAGAAAGCTTATGCCACCACATGATTAACTGTGAAGAAGTTTTTACGATATCTCTTAAACCTGAGAAGCTATACGAGCTAAAACACTATTTTGGGGGGTCCTTATGACGTCATCGAGACGTACGTGAACCTTATGTCGTACGTGATAAAGCACATATTGCATTGAGCTTGGCACTTCCTTCAAAACCCTTATAACTCGACCATTTCTAAACGGATTTCAAAAAATCTTTCACTAAGTTTTATATCTATGAATATGTTTTTATATTATACTTAAAAACTATAGGATTCAAACCTGCAGTTCTACCGGCTAAAAACAACGAAGTTAATGTAAACTGTAATATGACAGATGTATGTGATACATTGCTACTTCGTTTTGGCACAAATAAATACTTTTCAAAGAAAAGAAGCAATGTATCATATCCATCTGTCAAATTACAGTTAACATCAACTTCATTATTTTTAGCCGGTAGACCCGCTGTTACTGATCCTCATTGTGCATGTGGTGGGCCTTTAGATATGCAAGTTCTTGCCCCATATTTAGATCTGTGGCCTTGCGATCTACGATGGAATAAGCGCGCTTGCCTAGAAGATATTCACTCGCAACTTGAAGGCAGAGATTGAAATACCTTTAAAAAAATAACGATACAAAAAAAAATAACGTTAAAAATACCGTTAAAACATTTTATCGGTAAATTTACCGGTAAAAATAACGTTAAAATTATTGTACCGGTAAAATTATCGGTAAAAAAGAAACGTTATTAATTTGAATAACGTTAATTTTAAAGTAATACCGTTACAAAAGTAAGAAATAACGTTAAAATTAACGTTATTTACTGAAATAACGTTAATATCAATGTAACGTTGTCTAAAGTAACGTTATTTATTGACATAACGTTAATGTTAAAAGTAATATAGTAATATATCCCTGCTTGTAGTCATTGTAGTCAGATTTTTGTGCCAAACAAACTAAAACCACGAATATTTCATAAGTACAATGTTCTGTCGAGGACTCTCGACATGATTTGAAATGATTGATTACTCAAGATATCGGAGGCTGAAATAGGTTTCTGAAAAAATACAAGTTCTAGAGATAACAAGTTTTTTTAGGTTATTTTATAAACTCTGTCTGCTTAACTTGTCCGGGATTAGTTATTTAATTACAAACATACCTAATATTTCAAGGTATTTGGTAAATTGTGGTTTAAAAAAAATATTTACGAATAAAAAACACGTTGAAAATTATCTCCGTTATTATAACATCGAAATTTAAATATAAAAACCGGCCAAGTGCGAGTCGGACTCGCGCACGAAGGGTTCTGTACCAAAAACAGCAAAAAAAAAAACTGTTTGTTGTATGGGAGCCCCCTTAAATATTTGTTTTATTTTGTTTTTAGTATTTGTTGTTATAGCGGCAACAGAAATACATCATCTGTGAAAATTTCAACTGTCTAGCTACCACGGTTCATGAGATACAGCATACGGTACGGAACCCAAAAAACGACTATTTAACTAGCTTGGGCCCGCGACTTCGGTGAAAAATCCCTAGTGAATATTTCACCAGGATAAAAAATTCCTATCCAGGTCCTGTGTGCCAAATTTCCCTGAAATCCGTTCAGCCGTTTTGGCGTATTTGAGTAACAAACAAAACCGAACTTTCACATATATTTATCAATAGAATTGCAGACGTCAAAATGTACTCAATTCTGGCAATTTTCTATTTCGAACCTTGTATCTTTATAATAGCTACATACACTGTAAAGCAAATATTGTGTACCAAATAGGTTATCTTTTACACCTGTTAAAATACCTGTGTGTGTACACAGACTTATCGCAATATTTTGGTGTGAAAATAACCTAATAAGTTGTTCAGACGAAATATTTTTTTTTGGTTTCTGAAAAAGAAAGCTTTACGCTACCTAATTTTTTTTTTTACTTTGGTAAAATATTATTGGGTACCACATTAGTAAATATTACTTTTGGAAACTAAAAGCTCAAGCGACTTTTACGGCTGCACTCATGACATAAAAACTCATTAAATTATGATACGAAATTATTGACTTACCCCTATTCTCTAGATTTACCACGCTAAATTTTTTTCTCCCACCAAACATGATAACTTAAATGTCATGGCGGGCAAAGATTTTCATCAAACCAAAAGGTGGTGTCCAAAATGGTCTTTTTTCAGTTTGCACATTTTTCAGGCGATGAAAGAAGAAATAAATGGGTTAAAGAGGTAGAAACATCGTTGGACTGAGTTCGCAGAGCTACAAAAAGATTATATACTTAGAGAAATAAAACAAAATAATATGCCAAAAAAAAGTTTAGGGTTTTTTTCTTTCCAAAGGTGTGGACTAATCAAACCATCCTCGTATGTGTGCGTTGCTTGAGAGCGCGTAGTACTATCATCATCATCAGCCTATCATCGTCCACTGCTGGACATAGGCCTGTCAAGTGCACGTCACTGAGTACGAACCGCGGCTACTCTCATCCAGCTTTTGCCAGCCACCTTGCGAAGATCCTCGCTCCACCTTGTCTGAGGGCGTCCCACACTACGTTTGCCGATACGCGGTCTCCACTCAAGAACTCGTCTGCCCCAGCGGCCATCGGTTCTAACCGCTAATATGGCCGGCCCACTGCCACTTGAGATTGCTAATCCGGTGGGCTATGTCGATCACCTTAGTTCTCTGTTGGATCACCTCGATCTCATAAGCTTGGGGATGGAATATATTTTCGTCCATGGCTAGGGTTTCCTAGGATAGCGTTGCCGTCATATTACGACCGTAATATAGCGGCGTTGAATGTTGTCTATTTATGTAAACAATACGGCCACACCGTAACGTCAACAACCGCGCCGTAATTGTTTACATAGACAACGTTCTACGCCGCTATATTACGGCCGTAATATGACGGCACCGTCGTCCTAGGAAATCCTAGCTATGAGATTGATTCTGTAGTTGTATTTACCTAGGTAGGTAAAGTTCTGATTGCCTAGTTTCATTGAAGCTATCATAATCAGATATCTCTTATCAGTGACAGGCCATGATTGAAACACGTAGACGAGACGAAAATATGATAATAATATTAGTAAACGAAAACTTACTTTATGTACGATCGGTTTTCATCATTGTATTTAATAAAGCAAAAAAAAAACAAAAACCGACTTCAAAAAACCTTCCTCTAAAAAGTAAGAATAATATTCGTAATAATAATGAAAACACGTCTATTGAAGTTGGGTGGGGCTGGAGCACAAATTCCTTTTTTTTATTCTAAAAGCCCCACTCGACTTCAATAGACGTGTTTTTATTATTAATTACGAATATTATTTCTTGTTTTTTAGAGGTAGGTTTTTTTAAGTCGGTTTTTTGTTTTTTTTAAACAATTTTTTATTTTTAGTGTAGGTAGAAAAATCGGCTCAGCCAAACGTGAGTTAATCGCGGAGAAACATACATACATACAAAGGGGCAAACTGAGAACCTCCTTTTTTAAGTCTGTTAAAGAATTACACTTAGATATCCCTTTTCCAACAAAAAAAATATTATCTTATTCAGTTCATAAACAAAGAAGTTAATACGACTGATCATCGAGGTAGTTCACACAAAATCATACTGTTTTCGTGCTTTTTTTAAGATTACTTGAAAAGTACTGTACCCTTAGCACGAACAGCTATCGAAAAAAATAACGCACGTAAAATCATTCGATAGTGCAATATAGTATGGAAAATTTGTACAACGCCATCTACTGCCGAATAGCGAAACTAAAATTTCCATAGATAATTATCTATCGACTAATTTTACTCGCGTTTTTTTTCTCGATAGCTGTTCGTGCTAAGGGTAACCGATTTCCAAATTTAAAAAAATGGGACCAACTTGGGAGTTTACCTATGTAATAACGTTTGAATCGAATTTCAATCGGTCCAGCCGTCTTCGAGTAATCAGTGGACATACACAAAAAAATACAAATATACAGACGAACAGAGAACCTCCTCCTTTTTTGGAAGTCGGTAAAAAGATGTTAATTTTATAAAGGATTCAAAGGGCCTTACTCAAATTTTAATCGCCATTCTACTAAAATTAACAATGTATGGGATAGACTGGAGCTAATTAAGCATTAGTTTATGTCATTCTATTCTTATAATAAATTCTATTCTACTTGAGTTAATTTTAGTTAATGCATAAGAATAAATAGATTTTGCTAGAGTAACTTTATTAAGTTCCTCTACCAGTCAACAGATGGCCCTGACCTAAGAAAAAATTATTTAGTTCTACTACCGGTCAAGAGATGGCGCTGGCCTAAGAAAAAAATAGTTCCACTATCGGCCAAGAGATGGTGCTGACCTCATACTGCAATAATAATTTTATTATGCTACAGCTCTGCAGTGTATTTATTATGATGCACAGTTACTTGTTGTATGGTCTGTTATGTATGATGGTACGGAAACCCTCGGTGCGCGAGTCCGACTCGCTCTTGACCGGTTTTTTTTAAATACCTTCAAAAGCATGTAAACACAACTTTTGCTATATTTGTCAACAAATTTCTCTCTATACCTACACTACCTATAAAATTATATCTGTAGGTATTACTTTCACCCCAAACACTGAAACATTTTGCTGCTGTGATGCTCTCTATAATTTCACACGTTTTTTGACAAACTAGTAGGTACTTACAACTTTTCAATACCTATTCAATACTTACGTACTTATCTACATTTTTTTTATTTACGAAAGAACTAGGTATATAAGACTTGTTCTATTTGGAGCTTAAAATTTGCAACTTTATCAGTGTCAATGCACGATAACGAAAGACGAAACCTGTTTTTCAACAAAAATATTGTGCTAACGTTTGCGAATGTTGGATATTTCTACCTAGGTACTTCAAAAAATATTAGAAAATAAAAATATATAGGTACAAAACTACTGAAAACTGTATACCTAGTCTAATCGACCTTATATTAAATCTGTCAAAAACCACATGCCCCACAATACTCGTTATCACTGAACAAACACAACGTCATATATAGTTGATAACAGCTATCGTGTTACAGATAATGATCCATATTCCGTCCCACGCAAGCGATCGTTAATGTTAAGCAACTTTCCGAATTGCCATTTATAGGATGGGTGACCAGTAGAAGTTTGTAAAAGCCTTTTATTTTCAGGCTTTTCAATAACCTTTAAAAAGTAAAAGAAAATTATTTAGTACTTAATTCAAAATCTCTACGTTATTATTTTCATAATTTCTAAGTGAACAAACATTTGTAAGGTTTTTTATTAACTTTAGTTTTGTTTATTTTTATGGTGAAATGGCAGTCCTAACAATAAGCTTGATTGTACTTTTTGGATTGATATTAGTCTATTCCTGAATAAAAGACAATCGCGAACAAAAGTGATATCAAGAAATTAACGACGAACCGTGAGCTTCCCATACAAACGTAATACCAAAATGATTTGCAATTTGAGCATAATGAGGATCAATACGACAATTGAATATATCAATTTTGTATATCACATCAAATACAATATCAATATCTGAGTAAATCTCTGTTTAAATTTTTCAAATCCATCAAGAAATGAAAAAAACAAATAAAGATTTAAAAAGTGAGTTTTAAAAACACGGCCGGCCCTTGCGGATCATGCGATGACGTCACGTGCCACGATCGCCCGAACAAACACCAGCGGCGCACGTAGCTGATGACGTCATCAACCAATCGTGAATTGGGGAGCGTTTTTGAGAATGCGACACGAAAATCGCCCTATCTTCGTAATTTTTGGTCTAATTTCAATAATTCTTTCACTGAAATAATTTATTTTGATGTGACTGAAACTCTACATATTTCACTAAAAACCTCGTTGATCCTCATTAACTCTTCTTGTGATGTTATTCGGATTAAGACAGTATTTGTCTAGGGTTGTATTCTATAAAAAAACAAAGTTTCGACTGTGTCACTTTTTGATAAAGGCTTAGTATTTTTTATTTATCACACACAACTTTTCGACTTTTTATAACAACATTTTTTTCATTAAAATAAATGCATGGGTACCTAATTTTCCTTAAATAACTTTGACAATTTAAATTCTACTTAGGTATAGTAAATCTTATTGGTTTGAACATGGTTGAGTTTGAGATGGATTATGGGGCGAGCAAAGATTTTAAATATCTAAGTACCTACTTCCTGCTTACTTTGAACAAAAATTACTATCTTTTCCTTATAATTTTGTTCGGAATTTCCCGTGGGATTTATACATTTCTTCTTCAAGGTCTTCCTATTCTATTTCTGAATTTAATTTAATCGAAATTGGTTCGGCAATTGGGCGATAAATGGACAAACAACGTTACTGTCTAATTTAAAGGGAATATTTTTTACCTTTTGTCGCAAAAATGAATATCGTGATGACGTATGAACTTGTACAGAATTAGATCTTTTTTTTTACTTTTGCAAATAATAACTTAATAAACATGATAAGATATTAATATGTTTACACTCGTTTGCTAAACTTAAGAATCGTCAGTATTTTCTTAACTTTAGCGCATGAGAGCTAATTTCATGACACCGTTTTCGTAATAATTAGGTACTTACACCACCTAATTTCGTCGAGTTTTAGTAAAAGATTCAACGAATCTTAAGTTTAGTGCAAACGGGTGTCCGTTACATGAACCTAAAACCATTTATACGATTTTTAAGCATGTCCATCAGCCGTTTTTGATGTCCCCACTGCTGGGGCACAGGCCTTCCTTATTGGTGGTAAGGAGGATGGGCCATAACCCACCACGCGGGCCCACAAATGCAGCCGGTACCAACGGCTTCACGTGCCTTCCGAAGCATGGAGGAGATCGAGATAATATTTTTTTTGTCACCCATCCCATGACCGACCCTTGCGAACGTTGCTTAACTTCCGCAATCGCTGGGCCAGGCGCTAAACCACTGCGCCACCGAGCTCCTCCTCCTTTTTAAGCATAATGAATTCCAATATAAATAAATAAAGAAAGCATAAAACTTTTGTGTCCACCTGTACTTCTAATATAGACCTGACATTTACAGTCTTCCTGCATTCTGCTCTAGGCTGAAATGTTAGAAATAGTTTAGTTTCTAAGTCTTTGGAATAGGGTATAAAATCGAAGAGTCTACGATTTTAGTGCCAATTAATTTTGAGCTAGTCTAAGTTTAGTTAAATGTAGACAATATTAATTGCTAGTTAAATAACAGTTTGGTTAGAATACTGTCGCTTCCTCCAGGGTCCCAAATAGGTATATTTTTACTAATAGCATTACTTCGTTTGTTTGTTACGCCTGTCTGCCTTTCTGTTAAGTACTCGACCGATCATAATGAAATTTTGCATACAGGGCATACACGTTGCTAACATCGTAAATACCGTAGGTAAATTGGAGGTTTATACAAAAAAATACGCGATATTTTTACGTTTTTAAATTCTACTGGCATACCTACGGCGTAGCAGAAATTAACAGTAAATTGGACAGTAAAGTTACTGATATCCGGATTATTTTTACCATAAAAATATCTCGCAGAAATAAGCTCTTTTGCATGGAAAATCATGAGTCGTCGGTCATGGGATGGGTGACCAAAAATCTTCGGTGCTTCGGAACGCACTTTAAGCCGTTGGTCCCGGCTGCATTTGCAGTTGTTAACACCCACCAATCCGCATTGGGCCCGCGTGGTGGGTTATGGCCCATCCTCCTTACCACCCATAAGGAAGGCCTGTGCCCCAGCAGTGGGGACATCAAAAATGGCTGATGGACAGCATGGAAAATCATAGTCTGGCTCTTCTCTTTTTTGAGCAGTAAGTATAAGTAAGTATTTTGTGAGGTAAGTATGTACAGCATTTCAGTATATAGTAAAAAATATAGTGAAATCAAATAAAAAACAAAGGTTGATAACAAACTCCATTTCATGTTTCGCAATGAGTTCAAATATCGTTTAAAACTAACCACAAACAGAAAATACTTTGATAACAATAACCATTAGGTAAAGTTATTGTTATCGTTATCGATAAACACCATGGTAGGTAGGTAGTTCATCATTAAAATATAACAAATAATAATACTTAATAGGGATGTTGACTAATGAATAAAATAACGAAATACTAATAAAAATCGTAAACATATTAAACTTTTAGAGTAGCTTGTATACCTCTTGGTTTTATATATTGCATATTATTTGTTTTATGACCCTTCAAAGTTGGGTGGACAAGTCCATTTAAAAAGTATACAATTTATTAAAATAAATGATACCTTTAATTAGTCCGTAAAATGTATAGCAAATTTGTCGAAGAAACCATTTTGATAAACACAATATTTAATATAGCTGCTGAACAAATTTCCTATGCGTTGCATACAAACTAGCACGGCGTGTCGTCATAACGTGCAAGCCATTAGTATGGAGCGTTTTTGATCGAGTCCATTTGTGTGCATTTCACACTGTGATATCTCGGGCAGTTTTCATGCTAGCGAATTAATTCTTTTACCAATGTTTCTTTTTTTGAGAGGTAATTTATGTAACATATAATAAAAAAAATAGTCAACATCCCTATTATATTGTACTAGCGACCCGCCCTCACTTCGCTTCGGTTCCTTTATTTTCGCTCCAAAAGTCTGTACCCGTCCCGTTCGAGTGAGATAACAATGATAATGCGTATCTAATGATTTGTATATTATTTCTTACTTTTTTTAGAGGCAGGTTTTTATAAATATAGATTTTGTTATAGCTCAAAGGCAGCAAATCAAAATAGAGTCATTTTATACAGCGCCATCTACCGCTGAAAATCGAAACGTGTTTTCCCCTAAAGAATTCTATAGAGTACTTTTACACTCGTTTTTTCTCGAAGATGTTCGTGGTGGTGACATAAACACCCGGTGGCGTAAAAAACGTACATCTAGCCGGGAATCTTCAGGATATTAAAATTATATAAAAGTTAAACTTCTCTAGATTTATGTGATCTTGGTACTTTTTACACGACTGATGTTTGTATTTCTTCATTCCATCATAACGTTTAATGTTAAAGTTTTTTTTTAAGATAAAAAAAAAAAAACGGTTAAAAATTTAAGTATAAAAATGTAAAAAAAAATACATTATCACTATGGTTTTTCGCGATTTCATGCGTCGAATTTACGTACTTAAGTATAAAAACTATTACAAAAATAATTCTATGTTTTGTCGCGATTTCGTTTCGAGTTTACGTATTACACTCATCCTCAACGAAACCGAATATTGATTATGAAGGCCGGATTGCTGAAAGGCTTCAAAAATAAAACTATTCAGGAAAAATCATTGATTGGCTTGAAAATTAACACTAACCTGAAGACCATCCGCCAATAATCTTCATTTAACACAGAAAGTAGCGCCATCTACCAGATATTATACAACAGCTCCATTTTTCATTGTCAACATTCTCCCATCTAAAACGACTCGTGTCGACAGTAAATAGAGTTGTATTTCCCTTGACAGGCGAGCTCCGCAGTGGCGCAGTGACGTCACACTGCGTAAAGAACTAGGCCACCGGGTTTTGCAGTATACAACGGCCAATTTGCGTTGACCCGCCATCTTGTTTTATTGGTAAAAAGCGCGGGATCGCGATAAAATGGCCGCTTCCCGCCCATTTTGTTATGAACGAAGCTAATAAATTGTATTAAGTATACATATCAGTTTGTTTCTTCAAGAACTGACTGAAAGGGCTTTAATCAAACATTGAGAGGGATTAATTAGGTAGGTACGCGTAAAGGCTAAAGATCAAAAAATACTAGATAAATACTTACTGCTAAAAAAAGGCCACTAGAATAATAGTACATTACAGCCGTGAACGGGAAGTTAGCGATTGCATTGTCGAGGATGGTTTGAAGCCCGAGCCGCAGGCGAGGGCTTTAATCATTCGAGGCAATGCAAGTAGCTTCCAGAACAAGTCTTGTATAGTGCTTTTCACAAGAAATGCGAGGAAATAAAAAACTTTTCAATTGAAACTTAATTAAATTTAATTCCCGCCAGTTTTGTTTTTTTGGGTGCATTCCAGCAGTTTAATCGCTCGAAGCGCCGAAAAGCAAAATGAGATTTATCATAGACAAATCCTCTGAGTAATCTTGAATTACGTGCAGCGCCATCTACCGCCGAGAAGCAAAAACCCATCTCATTTCGCTTCTCGGCGGTAGATGGCGCTGTACATAATCAAGATTACTTAGAGGATTTGTCTCTGATAAATCTGGTACAATACAATGTAATATTTATTTATTCTTATAGTAATATACTCTGTGCGCACCATTTTTTTTATTGTATCGTTATTATAGTACCTATTAAATAATTTTACCTTTATAATATTAACTGTCTTGTCGTTGGCTTGCGTGCCAGAAAAAAGGAACTAAAGTTATGGCTGTATGGTGCAAATGTGCCTTTGCTTTTTTTGTTTTTGTGAACAGCTAAAACAAAAAAAAGAAGTTGCCGCAGACCACCCAGATCATCTTCGCACTGTACCTACTTCCCGCACTGGTGCTGGTGCGGGAAGTAAGTATTGAAATTCATTCCTGGCCTGAATTTTAAATTTAGAATGTGATGAACCAGACCCCCTCGGAAATGTGGAACGCCCCGCATTCCTTTTTCAAATGGAATGATAAGATTTCAGAGCATAAGTGAGAAAAATTACTTAAATGGCCTTAAAATCAGCTAACTTCTGAAAGGTATTTTTTATGAAAAATTTATCCTGATTTTATTATCAGCCTGTCACATGTTTTTGTAAGTACCTACTTTATTTTCTTTCTATTCTAACTAACACAGGGCGAATAGGAGAAAATTTATATTACTTACTCAAGTTGAACGGAGGAGCTCGACATAATAAATTTTTGGTTACCCATCCCATGACCGACCCTTGCGAACGTTGCTTAACTTCCGCAATCGCTGGGCCAGGCCACAGAGCTCCACACTCCTCCGTGCTTCGGAAGGCACGTTAGGCCGTTGGTCCCGGCTGCATTTGCAGTCGTTAACACCCACCAATCCGCATTGGGCCCGCGTGGTGGGTTATGGCCCGTCCTCCTTACCACCCATAAGGAAGGCCTGTGCCCCAGCAGTGGGGACATCAAAAATGGCTGATGGACACTCAAGTTGACTTTTACAGCTTTCGAACAATATCAAATTCAAATAAAATGCAGTAAAAAACCATTCAGAAGTTAGCTCGTTTGTATGGAAAACCAATAGGGCCCATATTTTTTTTTGAGCAGTAAGTATAGGGATTAGAACAGCTGTTCTTTAATATTCCCTGAAATATTGTGTCATTTTATCGTTAAGTACGTTAAAGGATGTACTTAGTAATTTTAAGCCAGAATAAAACGTTATGGCGCTTAAAAAGCATAAAAAAATACGATTATTTGGTACACCGATTGCTTTTAGGGCCTCGTGTATTTATATATGTTTGCGGAAAGTGTTTTTGTTTTTTTTTTCATTCATTTGCTAAAGTAGGTATTAACCTATTTTGTTTTTTTATACACAACGGGTCAGTTAGCCTTCATCTTTCTTACTTGGACGTATACACGCGTAAATCATTCTATAAAGTAATTTTGTATGGTATTTTATTACAGCACCATCTACCGTCGAAAATCGAAATGAGATTTCCCATAGAGAAATTATTACTCTATCGAGTAGGCACTTTTACACGCGTTTTTTTCTCGATAGCTGTTAGTGCTAAGAGTTATACAGTTGCTAAGTGACGATGAGGCCGTGAATCTTTAAATCATCAGTTTTTTTTACTGTACAGTCTAAATACCCACCTATTTAGAAAAAGAAAACTTAACTTTTCTCGTAAATTAATAAAAGTTATCGTTTTTTTTAATGTGTTTGGCCTTCACCTCACCTGATGTTAAGCTATGATAAGGCCGAAGATGTAAGCGCACTACACCCGGAATCCTCATCACTGAGGAACTGGCTATCTTACCTCTAGCTGCCGGAACACAACAATTTTTAAATTGTTGTTATGGCATCAGACTTAGGTAAGATGGTGGTAGCTAGCCAGGCGGACTTGAAATAAGCCCTACCACCAACCAAATCGAGTACAAATTGTACCCCCCTGGGAATCGAACCCGGGACCCCTGCGTCTTACACGGATGGGCGAACCACTATACCACAGAGAGGGGAAATCGTAATTTATCAGTGTATTTTTAAATCGATGATGATCTTTTCGGATTATTTTACGGTTAAAAATACGATATTCGTATCTTCACTCGACTAAAAAAATATGCAAAGAAAGATTTTTTTTAATTATTTTATATTTTTTTGTTAATACCTACTTAAAGTTTATCAATCCCTTATTCACGAAAAATATATTAAAAAATAGGTAATGACGAATATTCAACGGTTACTTTTTCAAAAAGTGTCTTCATGCTCAAAATAACAACAAAAACATTGAAAAAATTAAAAAGTGAGGTTATTGTCATTACTCTTCACACGTAAAGAAAAAGACAGAGACAGAGTTTTTGGAATATACTGGCCTTAATATCATCTTTTGTTCTTGTTTCGTTCTTTGAATCATAAAAGGTATAAATGTAATAATAAATGTAACACGTTTTCTTTTATTTATTTCAGGAGAGAAGCGGGTTGGACAGCATGCGGTCACTGGAGCACTACCTCACGGATATCATGCGGGCGGACACATCTGAGCACATGAAAGGTAATTTAGTGTTAAATGAAAGTAAATTAGGTGTAAATGAAAGATGAATTGCAGCAAATTAATTGTAAATTACTGTTAAATATAGGTTGTTCATACGTCAAAAATTGTAGGCGAATTTATCTTCGCATTGTTACGTGCAAGCAAATATTTTCTTTATCATTTTAGGTAGTAATGCTCGACATAAATACTTATTAGTAAACCTAAGCAAAACCGTCACAAACGATGTTTCTTTTATAGTTAGTTACCTACTCAAGTCTAAAAAATAAAATCAAATCAAATCAAATCAAAAAATCATTTATTCAGTCTAGGCTGTTACAAGCACTTGTGAATGTCAAAGAAGCTACGCCATCGGTTCGCAAACCCTGAGCGGGAGACCTTGTAACGAGAAGAACCGGCAAGAAACTCGTCAAGGGCTGCTTTTTTCTCCCTGTATATTTCATACAGAGTCGTCAACATTGAAAAATGAGCTCCACATTTAAAGTGAGGTCATTTTCCATCACAATAATTAACAAAAGTTTGTACACAATGGGTAGGTAGGTTGAAATTAAATACCTACTACATATCGGATAGGTAATTGTGAGAGTAAATAACTTTCAACTAGTTGAGAAATCAGTAATCACTATGTCTGCTACTCGAAAGTGCACCTAAGTAGGCAAAATTTACCAAAAAATACTTGAGACAAGACATAAAAAATAACAATAAAAAACGCAATTCTTACTATTCAATATGCGTTAAGATAGGTACTCAGAAGCAGACCCATTCCCACTGGCAGCACCCGTTCACGAGCATGACGCGTGGACCAGCCATCGCTTCGCTCAACCATATTTGAGGGAACGTAACGACCCGCCCCACACGACACCACCGTAAAAATAAGCAAAAATAAAACAAAAATAAGCGCATAAGAGAAATTGTAAGAGTAAAGTTGAGTATACAGTGTGTTTTTTTGAACAGTGATCAAACTATGTGGTGTGGCTTATGGCCGAATACTCAAACGCTTCTTAGCTAAAATCTTAAGTTAAGGTCTCCTTAACTTTAAGGAAGCTGTCAGTTTCATAGAGTTTCTGTCAAATCTGACAACTTTTTTGAATTTAAGGTGGCCTTAACTTTAAGATTCGTTTGAGTATTTGGCTGTGAGACCATCAAACTGAACAACTTTGTCTATGGGACCAACTTAATCAGAGCAAAAAAATAATCAGCTGTTCCATACATTTTGGTTGAGTAGATATTGATGTTTTCTATGGAACAGCAAAAAAAATTTTTGATCTAATTATGTTGGCCCCATAGACAAAGTTGTTCAGTTTGATGGTCTAGGCCACACCACAAAGTTTGATCAATGTTCAAAAAAACACACTGTATTAGGTTGTTATAGCGGCAACAGAATTGAACAGAAAACCTACATGATTGAAAATTTCAATTGTCTAGCTATCACGGTTCATGAGATACAGCCTGGTGACAGGACATACATACAAACGGACAGTAACTGCCGTCATATGAAGAAGAGACGTATCTAACATTTTTGTCAAAATTGCGTTACATACATATTCGCAATCAGTGAAAAAAGACGCATTTACTAGTATTTTTTTCATTTCATAATTGTGACAGCAACACACAAATTCTCGCTCATAAAAGGACGTATCTGCTTCAAAACACAATGCTTAGGAAGTAGAAAAGGATGCTTCTAGCGTAGATACGTCTTTACATTCTAGTATTATAAAAAAATTGCTAGGCGCAAGTGGCAGTAGCGTCTTTTCTACTACGTATTCTTTGTTGTGTGGGGTAAAAGAAGAGGTCAGAAACGTTTTTCACATTTATATAATATATAATATAAATATTATTTCATTTTTAATATGTCAAAAAATAGCCTAAGCTATGACCTACAACTTTGCATACTAAAATTTATTTACTTTTACTATTGCCCAGTGATTTTTTTTCCAAAAAAAAATACAAATGTTTTTTTTTCTCGGATGGAAGGTAAATGTAGATACGTCTTTTTTCCTTATGGCGGCAGAGTAGAGTCTTAGTAATAGGGTCCCATTTTTACGGAACCCTAACAATGAATCGCCGGAATGTATGTAATATAATATTATGATTTTAGAACGACTGCACCAAATTAGATAATTATTTTTTGTTGTTTGTCAAGGTTTTTATAGAAAATAATTAAAAATAATGCACGGACAGACGTAAAAAAATATTTTTTTCTCTTTTCCTTCATTTGAAATCGCAATGTAACTAATAGATGGCGCCACCCGTGCGAAGCTGGCTTGGAGTTCGGTGGCGCAGTGGTTTAGCGCCTGGCCCAGCGATTCAAGGGTCGGTCATGGGATTGGTGACCAAAAATAAATTATCTCGAGCTCCTCCGTGCTTCGGAAGGCACGTGAAGCCGTTGGTCCCGGCTGCATTTGCAGTCGTTAACATCCACCAATCCGCATTGGGCCCGCGTGGTGGGTTATGGCCCGTCCTCCTTACCACCCATAAAGAAGGCCTGGGCCCCAGCGTGGGACATCAAAATGGCTGATGGACACGTGCGAAGTCGGGGCGGGCACCTAGTTTATATTATTATTCAAAACTTTGAATTACTTACGGCCGAATACTCAAAGGCTACTTAGCTAAAATCTTAAGATAAGGTCTCCTTAACTTTAAGGAAGCTGTCAGTTTCATAGAGCTGTCAAATCTGACAACTTTTTTGAATTTAAGGTGGCCTTAACTTTAAGATTCGTTTGAGTATTTGGCCGTTAGCTTGTTTGTATGGAAAATCGGAAACCATATATTTCAGTGGCCCCTATTATCTTTTGAGTAGTATAATTAGTGAAGTCGTGTAAAATAGAGTGTCATTCATTTGTTGACTCTACCAAGTAGGATCAGTAGCACAGGTGTTTTGTCACAGATAATCAAGATGCAGAGTCGCTAGATGTGGCATTTAACACTAAATACTTTTATTCCCTTTCCGACCGGTGGTACACCTGCGTGGTGCACCTAGGTGTTCCACGGTCAACTTTCTGTACCCCTGGTTTACCTGGGTGTTCCATGATTAACTTTCTGTATCCTTGGTTCACCTAGTTGTTCCATTATTAACTTTCTGTACCCCTGGTGCACCTGGGTGTTCCATTATTAACTTTCTGTACCCTTGGTTCACCTGGGTGTTCCATTATTAACTTTCTGTACCCTTGGTTCACCTGGGTGTTCCATTATTAACTTTCTGTACCCTTGGTTCACCTGGGTGTTCCATTATTAACTTTCTGTACCCTTGGTTCACCTAGTTGTTCCATTATTAACTTTCTGTACCCTTGGTTCACCTGGGTGTTCCATTATTAACTTTCTGTACCCTTGGTTCACCTAGGTGTTCCATTATTAACTTTCTGTAGGTACCCTTGGTTCACCCAGATGATACGTTTTTCTATTGTTTTCATGAATAAATTCTTGTGAACACGGAAATTTCATATTTAGCTCACAAAGCTTTAAATATTAGGATTAATAATATTTATTACACGACTGTTCAAAAAGGACTGTACACCTATGTGTTTAGTTTTTATTAAACATTTCGAAAGAATGCTGTAATGTAAGTATGCTTTTTTAACCATTGAAATAAAATTTTCATACAAAAGAAAATTATTTTTACAAAAAAAATAATTGAACCGAAAGTTTCAGCAAAAGAAAACTATACAGCCAATTTTGGCGGGAAACGCATTAGTTTTGTTGTACCATGTCCAGTGGTTATGAGTCGCGAGTGTTGCGCAAGCGGCCTTTGTGCGTTGGCCTTGTCGATCTTTTGTAAGCAATTAGCCGCCACTGCGTACGCTAACTGTTTGTCAAACTAGGGTTTAAAGAGGCGAATTAGAGCGTATGTTTATTTAAACTTGGTCTCACCTTTTTATGAAAAAAAAAAGAAAACTTTTTGATATGGCAAAGATCAGGAATAACATATCCTATTCCAGTTTCCAGTGCCTTGCCTCCTTTATTAAATTTATTTACGTAAGAGTACGACCTTTGCCCAACTCCAAACCCATCCTTCCCCCTCCTACACCCGAAACTGGCAGAAGTATTCTTCGTTGGGGAACAACACCCTTACGTGAAGGTTCCATCGTGTTACCAATTTGCGGGGATAGTATTTTTTAAAACACTAATAACCTCGCAGGAGTAAATTACTTACATCATAAAACAACAACGTCGCTTCAATGTTCTACGAGTTTTCTGAAAAAAAAAACAAAAATAACTACTTTCCCTACAAATATCCAAACAGCTGAGTTATTTGTTTTTTTATTGTTTTCGAAAAAAAGTTGTTAGTAATCGAGTCCTGCACGGATATTGTGTTTTTCAAAAACCCTGTAGATTTAGACTTTCCTTCGTCCAAGTTTCTTTTTTCAATATTTCCCGTCCTTTCAGCAACTTTCAGCAATAAAAAAGCGAAAAGACATATTTTTAGATAATGGGATAACTATTTATGGCTGTGTAGATATTTTTTATTTGTAATGAAAATTGTATTTTTGTGTAAATTCTTGCTATCATCCTAAACTCAGTTTCATCTTCAGTATAAGCTGAAACTGAGATTAAGGATTAATTCAGAAAGGGTATTAGTCCAACAAAATGTAAAATCAAACTTTGTTAAACGGAACGTTCCATAACCATGGCGTTCCATAACATTTTCATTTTTGATCAGCAAATTCGTCCTTTAACCATATTTCAACGACAGTATTCATTGAATTTTGTAATTATTAAGAAAACACGTTTTTCACTGTTTAATAATATCTTTTATGACAGCGAACAAAATCGTCTCAGAATTGACAAACATTACAAAAAGGTGGTATTCGGCTACATTGTTTTTTAAATGACTTCAAAAAAGGAGGAGGTTTTCAGTTCGTCGGCATCTTTTTTTATTTGAACAGTTACGATGTGATTGTTATCAAATGCATTGACTCTACATTAATCAAAATATTGAAAAAGTGATATGCATTTTTTTTGTTTTATCAAGCTATCTAAATAAGAGATAAGGCAGCATCTTTTTTTTCTGATAATTAATTAGTATTGTCAATGATTTCACGAAGGAAATTATTTTCCGAGCACGTGTTTTTTTTTCTTTTTTGCAAGAGTTAAAACTTTGTAACTGATAGCAATCGTTTTTTTTTGTAAAATATAGCGTACTTATATCTCATTTATTCTGTGATTTAGCTGCAAGTGTTTATAAATTATGAATGAGCGGTTTTCAAAAGGCAGTTTAAAAAAGAAAAGTAGTACGACGGCTAGATGTCGTTGTTCAACTAAGTACGTAACTTTTTAAGAAAAAAGCAAAGGATGAAAGGAGTCAATACCAATTTTTGACGTTGTTATTGCAATCTACTCCTCTTCAGGGAGTAATTTTTGCCAGTGTCAAGTGTTGAATAATTAAGTGATAAACTCAGCTACTAGGAAAAATAAAAAAAAAAACTACCTAGTTGATTAGCGCCATCTATCAACATAAAATTAAACTAAAATTCTCAGCTGTCAGAAAACCGCTCATATTATGATTGTGTTCGATTTTCAAAGTTTAAATTTCATGAACAGAAATTTATTATTTCAAACACGCGATTTAAGGATTTTCAGTCAAAATCTAATTACTTTCAAAATTTTCCTATAGATTTCGTTGGATTAGGTAACTATTATGACTTTACATTTTTATTTTGAATGCAAATAGCCTTTTTCTCTTACTTAAGTATATTTTTTTAATCTTTATTTCGGTTTCAGCTTACATACTGAGCAGTTCGTTACAAAACACTGCCCCGGTTTCACTTGACATTATCTCTATTGGCTTCGCTAAACTAAAACTGGTTAAAAATAACCTGAATCATAGAGTAAAATTTGTCTCTAAACTCATCACCTCGTGACTGAAACACCTATAGTTATAAATTTACATACAACCCAGCGAAATTAACTCTTACACCTCTATAAATACGTTTCCGAAGCCGTAGACTCCAGACTGAAATAAGTCGTGTTAACGTTGAAATTAACTCGGCTAAATTAAGTAGGTCGTTTCGCTCCGTATTTTTGGCTGAGACTTTAGCCGTTTATATTCGGTCGGTTAGTCGATAACAATCGTTTGGATAGCATCTCTATGAGACTTGACAGTAGCTAAATGCGCGCGCGATAATACGCATGCGTGCTGGCCGCAGAGACAGAAAATTCGGAAAATATTTTTGTATACGGCGGGCGCGTGTAGTTCTATTTTTAAAAAAATATTGTGAGTGCAGTGCAGTGACCCAAGTTTCTAATCTGTGCATGACAATGGGAATCTGTGGAATTTTGTAGGTGGAATAGTGATTTAATGATGTTCATTTAATTTTGTTTTGTTTTTCCTTTGGTTTCGTAATTTTCGGTATGACAACACGTTTGCACAAATGTAAGGATTTCACCTTATTTTTTTACCTCGCATTTTCTCTACCATTTCCTAAAGTAACAAAGATTTGTTGAACAGATTTTTTTCTAATTTCCAACCTGAAAAAAAAACATGAAATAGAATTTAATTGACAAATCTCTTTAAGGACTAGGTAATAAAAATAAAATAAGTTTTTTTTATTGCCTAAAAAATAATTAAAAACAAATAAATAAGGTTAGATATAATAATAAATGATTGGACATTAATGCACAGAGAGAATTCAAGGTCTTTTTGTACAATTGTTAAATACGTAACGCAATGTACAATTTTTTTATGCAATTGGTATTCTCACAGCCAATTATGTTATCATCAAAGTTGCATTTTCCAAAAATCTTTAAAAAACTGACCAATACACATTTCTCTTCGCAGATTAAGTATTTTTCATTTGTTTTTAGTTTTCAATCAACTTAATCAAAACAATATACTTAAATCTAAGTAGTTGATTTTTTTAGTTGTTTATTAATTTTACACACATTCTGATTTTTTAAATAAAGAATTCTGGACAATTAACGCAATAATTTAGTCCAAAAGTTACATTAGTACCTACCTAGCCATATATAGATCAATGCAATTAAATAACAGATAAAATGAGTGAGTACTAATATTAAAAACTGTGTGTAAGTTTAAATGTTTGAATGCTTGTTACTCAATCACGCAAAAACGGCTCAACGGATTTGGATTAAATTTGGCACACAGATAGTTTGTCACCTGGATTAAAACATAGGATATTTTTTATTATTTTCGTCAAAGGTTCCCTAGGTAAGGGAAGCTAGCTAATCTATATTAAATAATAATTTAAACATCCATGACTTAGGAACAACCTATTTTTATGAATAATCCTATATTTCGATAGCTGCGTAGTACTACTAAAATTTGGTTCACAAAACCACTGTAATTTTTTTTAATGGCTGCCAAACTTACCTAACTCGATAAAATCGCGCGACAAAAATCTGAAGGTACTTAGGTAAGTATTTCAGGCTTATCTTTAACTTCCATAACTACTATGCAAATTGTATTGAAATAAAAAAACAATGTTTTTCCATGGCATAACGGGCGGATATTTTGCATTAATCGATCGCATGAGAAAAAATATTTTCTCATGAAAAGTTACAATAGAAAAATTTGTAAAATATAAAGTAGTTAGTTTCATTGACATTGGTATTTTAGTTTCTTACTTACTTACATTTCGTAATTCTCGTATTACTCAAAAATGTATTTGAAAAATAAAATAAGTTTCCAGTTTTTCCGAAATCATTGTCACGTAGAAACTTTTTAAATGTGGAACGTCAAATCAATGCTTACTTTTGTTTTTTCACTACAATAGTTTGGTTTTGGACAATGGACAATTGAGGCACATAGTTTAAAGCCTTGACACGGTAACGAATAACGGAAAAACTAACTGTTTGAATATAAAAACAACATATTTTTGCGACAAAAAGTATAGTTTTATCCAAATAACATTGACTAGTTGACACAATTTCAGTCATTGGAATCTAGAAAAAAAAAGAATAAAGTAAGTGAACTAAATATTATAATTAGTTATACCTACACGTAAATTTAAATAAAAATTATAAAATCGAATCAGATAAAAAAATATTTATAGGCGTTTAATTACCAGAACTAATAACCTTAGTAAATGTTAAGAAATACGTTTAAGGCGGTTGTATGACCGAAAGGGGCGCCCTCAGATGTTTTTATTTAATAAGTTATTAATAGAAAAAGATTTTAACAATGTTTATCGTGGAGATTTTAGGGGTATCACTACATGCCCTCGTAGTCATTCGTAGAAGTAGATAGCAAATGTGACAAAAACGGCCACTTTTAGCAGTTTTGCTATCTACTTCTAGCAGTGACTACGAGGGAATGTAACGATACCGTCTAAAAATACTAGACTGTAGGCCTAAAATCTCCACGATAAACATTTTTAAAATTGTGTATTAGAATTATAATATTAAATATAATTCACCGCGGCGCCACTTTCGCTCAGGGTACCACCTTAAAGCGCGAGTTTGTAGCTTAATGCAAACGGCAGCAGCAGGCGACGTGTCTCCATTTAGTACTTACTAGTTTCTATGTATTTCTATGAAATACCTTCCATAGCTAGCTATTACAACGTGTTACAAAAATACCCCTAATAGACAGGGACCATCAAACTGAACAACTTTTACTATGGAACCAACTCTGAAATCGCGAAAAAAACCAACGCTCTTTCTGATATTTTCGTTATTTTATTTTATTTTATTTATTTTAATACACAACACAAATTACAATTCATTCAAATCAATAACATCAACTGCACTGAAATTCTTAACTAGATTGCAATCCAGACAAATGTGTACAATACAAATTAAGTGAAGGCAAAAATGTATTTGATTAGATTGGTGAGATTAACATAGAAAATTTGTTATAATTTATGTTTAAATAGACTCGGCGCCTATGCTGAGTCCGCCTCATTTGGTGTGGAGTAGAGAATATCCTTTAGGATTTTAACGTAAGATGTAAATTTAGGAATAAATATGTCAAGTTGAGAGTTATCCTTTGCCAAATCATTATACTGACGAGCCATCCTGACCAGGGGATTGTAATAAGAAATATTATTTTTGTAAGTTTGCAAGACAAATAGATTAGTTTTATTAGACCTGCGCGCGCTGTATTTAATGTTAAAAGTTAGTTGAGACAATAAATCATAGGCATCTATAAAAGAGTGTATAATTTTATAGAAATAGATAAAATCGAAATACATTCGACGGGCTGCAAGCTTCTGCAAGCTAATTTTTGTATGAAACAGCTGATTATTTTTTCGCGATTTCACAGTTGGTCCCATAGTAAAAGTTGTTTGATGGTCCCTGTCTAACATCGGCATTAGGGGTTACAGGTTATATATATATTTAACTGTTAAAATGTAGTTAAACGCCAAAGCAAAATCGACCTATTTACTCTCCGGTGATAAGCTCTGTATAACTCAATGATAATTCTATTTTTTCCGTTTCGACATTGTTTTGTTACGGTTTAAAGGTTATGAGAGTCACTGCAATAGATAGAGCATAGAGCAAAAAGATTTGTAGTTTAAAAACAACCGGCCAAGTGCGAGCCGGACTCGAGCACGAAGTTACATAAAAAAAAACACGTTTGTTGTATGGGGCCCCCTTAAATATTTATTTTATTCAGTTTTTAGTATTTTGTTGTTATAGCGGCAACAGAAATTTCAACTGTCTAGCTATCACGGTACATGAGATACAGCCTGGTGACAGACAGACGGACAGTGGAGTCTTAGTAATTAGGGTCCCGTTTTTACCCTTTGGGTACGGAACCGTAAAAATGCAGGTTTATTTTGATTACCTACGTTGTCGTCTAGTTAGCGCTTAAGTTAAGGTCTGTCAAAGTATGTTATACCTACCTACGCACTTGCCAATTAATTATAATAATATTTAATAAGTTTCAATGTCTACCTTGTAATGTTTTTTTGCAGTTTAACAAGTATTGAGTCAAAAATCAACTCTGAAATCACGAAAAAAATCTGCTGTTTCATACATTTTGAAATTTTCGTTTATACATGGTTAATTTTTAAGTTGGTAAGTATTATCTAAAAATGAAATAGGGATAGGTATCAGACCACGTTTCTGAATATGAATGTGCAGTTAAAAGTTAAACATTTAATAGTTTGAAAATATCGGAAAAATCTAGTGGAGCTCGGTGGCGCAGTGGTTTAGCGCCTGGCCCAGCGATTGCGGAAGTTAAGCAACGTTCGCAAGGGTCGGTCATGGGATGGGTGACCAAAAATGTATTATCTCGAGCTCCTCCGTGCTTCGGAAGGCACGTTAAGCCGTTGGTCCCGGCTGCATTTGCAGTCGTTAACACCCACCAATCCGCATTGGGCCCGCATGGTGGGTTATGGCCCATCCTCCTTACCACCCATAAGGAAGGCCTGTGCCCCAGCAGTGGGGACATCAAAAAATGGCTGATGGAAAAATCTTGATTAATCGGCAAACTAACAAAAATAGCAAGACGCGCAACGATATACCTACCTAGTAGGTAGGTAGGTACCTATCAAACGTTGAGACACGTGCTTCAGATTCATTCTTTCATGATTTACGTAAGTAAACAAGATAGGTAGGTAGTCTCTATTTAATCGGTAAAATCATTATACGTAGGTAAACAAGATACTTAGGTAGGTAGTCTCTTTTTAATCGGTAAAATTTTAGAACATAAACAAACCTCAATACTTTTATCTTGACCAATGACCAATTATTAAATATTGAAACTTTTAACTGTACATACGTAGTAGGTACTCGATTAGAATAGGGAAATACACTCATTTCATTTTTAAATATAGGTAAGTACCTACCTACTTAAAAATAATCGTGTAGGTACACTATTTATATATTTATTTGTATGAAACAGATGTTTTTTTCGCGATTTCTGAGTTGGTCCCATAGTAAAAGTTGTTCAGTTTGATAGTCCCTGTCTTACGGCATTGCGGCACAGAATATATAATAGTACTAACGTATTGCGGATTGTTTTGTTTAAGACCTAATCATGTAACAAAAAAACTCGAAATTCTTACATTATATTGACGCCAAAAACGTAACTTTTATCTTACGACTTTCGTAGGTCAAAAATTCTCATCTGTATTTTTTTATGATCTTGAATCATAATATGGAGGTCATATCATCGAATTTAGCATCAATTCGCTAACTCAGAGTCACAAAGTAGAAAAACAAACAGTTTTTAAATTGTCTTTAGTTTAAGTGGTTTGTTGTTTGTTTTTAATTTCTACAACATTTAACCGCCTCTGTGGTCTAGTGGTTCACCCGCCCGTGTAAGACGCAGGGGTCCCGGGTTCGATTCCCAGGGGGGTACAATTTTTCTCAGTTTGGTTAGTGGTAGGGCATTCAAGTCAGTCTGACTAGCTGTAGAGCTACTACCATCTAAATAACTACGCCATAAATCTGACGCCATAACAACAATTTAAAATTCTTGTGTTCCGGCAGTTAGAGGTAAGATAGTCCAGTTCCTCAGTGGTGAGGATTCCGGGTGTAGTGCGCTTACACTTCGGCCTTATCGTCACTTAACATCAGGTGAGGTGAAGGCCAAGCAATATCCCGTTGTGCAATAAAAATCATCAGTTTTCGATACTATGAGTTAATGAAGCAATGTAAAGTAGGCCAATGATTGTGGATGTTAAGCTACTTTCGCAAAGACTTATAACTGGATGGGTGACCAAAGTTAAATCTAGATTTCATGTTTCATAAGATCTTAGGGACTATCAGTGTTTATTATTCAATCCACTTTATTATTTACCATCATGGATTTAGTATTTCCCTTCGATATATTGATTGTAATTTTTTTAATGCAAATTCTAAAAATTCTATTGATAATTTAATTACTTATTAGCCTTTTGGGATTTACGACGGTTATGTTCACAATTTTTTTTTTATTTCGATTAACCAGCTGTGATCTAATTTGGTCATGTGAATAACTCAGGTAGCTAACTATAGTATAGAACACAAACAGTGACCTTGTAACGCTGCACAATACAACATTGCGTAACGAGAGATGTGCGCGACTGGTCAAGGTTATATATCTTTATGTCTACGTTTCGACAACTAATTTAATTGCATATTTGCAAGTGTTTGTCTATATTGCTTTTCAATCACAACTACCTATATGACGGAAGTGTTTTCTAGCAGAATTTAAAGGTCGTGGGTTCGATTCCAGTCTGAGAATTGATCTGGTGCTAGTGTATATTATTTATTATCGTTTATATTTTCCTACCATCCGTTCCAGACTGGTGATTACTTGCTCAATGCAGTAGGTAGGTACCTACTATTCGACTTAAAGGGTCTGAAGAAGCAAAACAATAAGTATCAATTTGTTTCAATTTTACCGCTATTACCAGAGAGTCAGCTGTTATAAACAATATAACACGCAAAATTAGGGCTTTTCAAAATGACAAAAAGCTGTAGGCTCGATAGATGGCGTTGATAAAAATTTACGTCTCAATGTATTTTTTTTTTTAATTTCTAAGAATACTCAGGTAGGCATGTAGAAGTAATCCTAAAATGTTTTCTCTTTGGGCAGATGTCAGCCAGCGAGCGCTTGGTTTCCTCTTTGGTACAGACAGGCCGTTTATTTTTAAAAGCCAATTTTGAAACATCTCTTTCCATCAACACCATCTAGTGAGGCAAATAGTTACTATTTTTATTTTTTAAATGTCACTTTGAAAAGCCCTCATTCAAGCTTCAAAAAGGCCGCGTACTTTTCCGACTAAGTACCATAAACTTAATATATTAAGTAAGTTTATGCTAAGTAGGAACATATTATTTTCAACCCTACAAAGAATGACAATTTCGTCCACCATTTTAAAAATAAAATGGCGCGTTGCATCCATAAAGTTAATATACCTAGTTGCATCCCGCCAAAATATTGTTTGTGCAACTTGTAGTGATGCGATCCCGTCACCGCACTAATCGGTCAAGGCTAATCGATTATAATTATTATCGATTCAATTCAACTGCGCTTTGGTTTGTTATTTATAGTACTTACGTAAATTTAATCAAGCTTCGAGATAATTCGTAATAAATTATCTACATTGTAAAGTAAATATTTATGATACGACATAGAATGAATAAAACTTTTTTATTGGACCGAAATGGTTTAATTTAGGTAACTAGGTACCTACGTTTTTTTTATTTAAAAGCATTTTTTGTAAGTATTATAGAAAAAACGCAAAATACTACTTTTTTACTATAGTAACAATTATTAAATATTGAATTAGTAAGTTGCTTATTGCTTTTTAAAAACTAGTTTCAAATAAGTAAATTTCTTTATTTTTACTTTCATCATACACTGATATTTGAGTAATGCAAAAATATCAGTTCAATATAAACACATGTATTCACAAATATTACTATGAGGTCTCACAGTTGCTTCGGACGCACAGAGTTCCAATTACCAATCACACATAAGGCGTAAAAAAAACGAACCAATCACAGAGCTCTATTTCAATTTTTAACGCAGTGCATTCGCATAGGCAAGAATCGTTTGAGTAAGTTGGTACTACACCCGCAGGCTTAATACCGATCTTTAAATTGTATAATTATTGCTGTCAAAACACAAATTCCTATTACACTACCCTTAGCACGAACAGCTATCGAAAAAAATAACTCGCGTAAAATCATTCGATAGTAAAATTTTGTATTGGAAATTTGTACAACGCCATCTATCGCCGATAAGCGAAATGAAATTTTCCATAGAGAATTGTCTATCGAGTAATTTTACGTGCGTTTTTTTTCTCGATAGCTGTTCGTGCTAAGGGTACAGAACGCAAAGAGAGCTAGTCGCTTCTCGTTTTGCGTTCTCTCTACTCAGTAGCGCTACAAGCGAGCAATCGACGAACTAAAAATGCATGTCAACGCCTTGAACACAGCAAATTCACAAACATTATGAGGTCTCACAGTGCCCGCGGATGCACAGCGTCCCTAGGTCCCTACCCTACTACCAATCACCGATGCTTGCTGGATGCGGGCAGCGCAGGACCGATCGTCGTGGCGATCCTTGGGGGAGGCCTATACCCAGCAGTGGGTGTCGTGCGGCTGATATGATGATGATCATGAATTACAGAGCTTTATTTCAACGCAGTGCAATAATAGACATTTGACAGCTAACAGCAATTGAAAGGTCATCGAAGATACATCGCAATTAATTGACAATCGATTTGAGATAACGCACGACCATTTCATTTCGATTAATCTATCAGAACGTGATTCGATAAAGCACGCTTCGCTAATCGATTTTTCATTAACAAACATTGAAATGTGTAGTAATCATAAATCTAATTATTAATGATGAGATTTTTAATTAGAAAAAAATTATGATGGTGAATAATAAACAATTTTGGTTTGGATCTATACGATTGAGTAGGTACCTAATGCACTTTTAAACATTTTACTTCTAACTGCATAATAATATCTTAAAATATTGTGACAGTTTATACGTTTAGATGTATGTTACTCAATCACGTAATAACGGCTGAACGAATTTGGATGAAACTTGGCATAGTCAAAACCTTAAGGGGATTCATTATGGTTATGTCCAGTGTTTTCCTATTATTAAATGCTTTATTACATAGTTACCTACGTAACAAGCTTGATTAAGAATAGGCTGACTGCATTTTGATAATAAAAACCATAAAACCTATTGCGTGGGGTAGGTAGGTACAGTCAGCAATAAAAGTCGCTTAACGCTTTGGTACTTTGTCATAGCAACTTTTTTAACAGGTGTCTCACGGTTTGAAACTTTAGTCAGAAAAGTTACTATGACAAAGTACTAAAAAGTTAAACAATTTTCGTTGCTGACCGTACACAGAAATTTTAATTTTAGTGGACCAAGAATCATCATGAAATTCAGTAACTTACAAGAAAAGGAAAATATCCTATTTTTTTTTTATAAGTAGTTTGTTTAAACAGGGTTATTTGTAAAATGTAAAACACCAATAACCTCGAAGGAGTAGATTACTAACATCATAAACAACAAAGTTTGTTCTACAACCTTTCCTAAAAAAGACAAAAAAACTATTTTTCATACAAATGCCCGAACAGCTGATCGAGTTTTGTATGAAAAGTCGATTGCTTTTTGTCTTTTTACCCGACTGCGGGTTATGTATTTCGCGCGTATCTTGTAAGTATGTATGTTTGTATGTAATATTCTTTATTACCTCATATCTCTCAAACGGCTGAACGGATTTCTATAATTAAGATATCGTTAGATTGGTCTTTTCAGCCCAAGTGTTCTTAAGAAGGTGGCGTTATAAAAAAACCAACATGGCGGCTGTACGGTGCTATTATACGTAGTGAAAAATATTTTTTTTTTTAGAATACTGCAATATGGGTGTCAAATTAAAGGGCTTATTATAAGGATTTCAAAAAGGTATATCATGACCGTAAAATATAATAACTAAAAAGAGATAAATAAAAAAATAAATTAAAAAAATTAAAAAACCCGCCTGCCTAAAAAGACAAGTCGACTGAAAAGATGGAAACAAGATTAAATAAATATTAAAGGCAACATGTCATAATAACATGCAGTCGGAGGCATGCATAAAGAAAGTGACATTATGAATGATTGAATTATATGCCTCCGACTGCATGTTATTATGACATGTTGCCTTTAATATTTATTTAATCTTGTTTCCATCTTTTCAGTCGACTTGTCTTTTTATGCAGGCGGGTTTTTTAATTTATTTTTTTATTTATCTCTTTTTAGTTATTATATTTTACGGTCATGATATACCTTTTTGAAATCCTTATAATAAGCCCTTTAATTTGACACCCATATTGCAGTATTCTAAAAAAAAAATTATTTTTCACTACGTATAATAGCACCGTACAGCCGCCATGTTGGTTTTTTTATAACGCCACCTTCTTAAGAACACTTGGGCTGAAAAGACCAATCTAACGATATCTTAATCATAGAAATCCGTTCAGCCGTTTGAGAGATATGAGGTAATAAAGAATATTACATACAAACATACATACTTACAAGATACGCGCGAAATACATAACCCGCAGTCGGGTAAAAAGACAAAAAAACTATTTTTCATACAAATGCCCGAACAGCTGATCGAGTTTTGTATGAAAAGTCGATTGCTTTTTGTCTTTTTTCGGAAAGTCGTAGAAGAAAATGTTGTTGTTTATGAAAGAATGAATGAATGATTTTGAATGAATGATTTATTCGGTGACAATGATAATTGATACTTAGCTTCTTAGAGCATAGCTTAGCTTAAAAGTAGATGATGTTATAGTAATCCTGTGAAATTGTAGGTATTTTATGAATAACCTGTTGGTAGTTATGTAGGTCGGGTACCTACCTACCTATATTACATAAGAAATATTACCAAAGGTAGCCTAATTTTGTATTTTACTTTAAGAAAATCGCCATAAAATCTACATTTTCCCAAATTCTCATTCCTAAAGTTTTTTGTTCAGTGAATCAGTGATGTGAAAACATGAGTGTTTAGTTTTTTTTATAAAAAAGTGAAAATAAAACAAAGGAATCATGATCAACGACCATCTTGTGAGCAACATGGCGTATACTTATGGTACGTATTTTTTTTTTTACTTTCGCAAAGGTCGGTCAAGGGATGGGTGACCAAAAATTTTTATTTTGCTGGTATAAGTATCTAAAAATGGTTGATACTAATAAATAATTATTATGGAAGTAAACATATTGAAGATTGAAGAAAACTAAAATGTGTTGGAAGAAAAATTTATATTCACGAAAAATCGCTTCCAACATCCAAAAATTGATAGCAAAAAACAACAAATGACAGGTCTACATCTACACTAGCGCCAAGTTAGTGGTAGTGCGCCGACTGGTGGACAATTTGTGAATCAGCAAAATTATCCTGCCTTGCGATGTAGCTATGAGTATTTTGTTCTATTTTCAAATTGGTTGAAAATAGAACCAATGACCGATAGCTGTAATTACTTTCTAAAACTGCAAAAAGCAAAGGTAGGTATTTAATATTCAGCCTAGTATGTCACCGATTACGTTCCATTCCAAGCATAACACATAACTTATAAAATATAAAAATACTTTCCAGCACAGCTGGTAGAGGTTTACTTAAATAGGTCGTCTAGGCCCCGACTGTCCTACTAACCCCGTAACCATAGCAACGGCGGCCATGTTCCAGTAACCATGGCGACCGCGCATGCGTCCCAAACGTCAAATTGATAAGGGCGAGGCCTGATAAGTTGGTACAACGCAGATATTATTCTCTTTCGTAAAGAAAATCTAGTATCCATTGTCAGTAACTGTCCATCAGCCATTTTTGATGTCCCCACTGCTGGGGCACAGGCCTTTCTTAGTGGTAAGGAGGACAGTCAGTAACTATCAGATTGAAAATACTAAAACATAAAACTGACAATAAAATTAAAGGATGTCCCGAGTGTCCCGACCGTGTCCCGCAGCGATGCGACATAATCTGAAAATTAGTTTTTTTCAAAACTCAGTAAAAGACTGGAAAAGCAGAGAAAAAAGTCGGCATTTTAAAAGATATTGCATTCAATTTGGAATCGATATAATATAATGTAATAATCGGGTAGAAAGGTATTCCGATTACTAACTGATTTCTTTGATTGACACCCCTAATTACGTAAAAATGACAGCTGTCAAAACGGGTTTCAAACTTGTACCTTGTACAGTCAGCAACGAATGTCACTTAGCACATTAGTACTTTGTCATATCAACTTTTTATTAATTTTTTAAACTGTGACAATATCTGTCAGAAAAAGTTGCTGTGACAAAGTACTAAAGTGTTCAGGGACTTTCGTTGCTGAGCGGACCTTCCCCCCTAGCCAAAGTAACATTTGCAAATTTTCGTTATCGTTTCGCTTCGAAACATGTATGGATTTGACGTTTTAAATTTCGATAGTTAACGAAACCTTATGTCAATCCCATACATGTTTCGAAAGCGAAGCGATAACGAAGATTCGCAAATGTTACTTTGGCTAGGCCCTCTTGTACTTGTTCCTACGTCGCTACGTGTCGCCACTGTGCAGTTTTTCATTAAAAGAAACTAACCATTTTAATAATTTTCCGGTGACGTATGCATGGCATGATACCTTTCCACTGTAGGTATTCGAGATTTTATGGGTTTTACCACACCCTGTATTACTTACGGCCTTACCACAAAAGATTTTAAAACACTGTTCAACAAGGTTTTAACTTAAACACTGTTTTAATGTGATGCTGTCACTTTTTTGACAATATTGTTTGAAAGAGACGCATCACATTTAAACAGTGGTCTAAATTAAACAGTGTTTTAAAATCTTTTGTGGTAAGGTTTAAGTAAATCTAGTTAATCTAATGACCAAAATACTCGTAATCATACCTACATTTAATAATAATATAACTTCCAGATATTGGATCGATACATTTATTTGGTCAGTTTATTCGGTTAATTTTTAACAGTTCAAAATCAGTTTTGGATCTAGCGATGAATTACTTATATTTTGCGGGTTCCAGATAAGTTTCGATTAAGTTACTTGCAACTAAGGTTACCAGATGACAGAATTTTTTCTGACATGTCAGGAAATTAAGGCATCCGTCAGGAAAAAGGGAAAAACTGTAGGTAGTTGTCAGGGATTTTTTAATCTCAAAAAGTGTAAGTAATTATTAATCATTTTGGTGAGAAAAAAATATAAAACTTCAACTAAATTAAGAATGTAGATGTACCTAGGTGTACAAAGTTTCAGGAAATTTACTAAAAAGTCAGGGAAAAAGTCAGGAAATCTCATTATTAGATTTAGTAATCCTACTACCAATAGACATGGAATATCTATATTTTTTAAATTCAACCATAACATTCTGTGTTCTGAGGTGAAAAGGCACCTACACCTCGGGAATCTATAACCCGGGACCTCGGCCAGACACGTTGCAGCCACTCGACCACGGAGGTTGTCAAATTGGTCTTGACGACCTGACCATGAGCAGGGTTGACACAGCAGTTAGATGGTTAAAGATGAGGTCAGGGTTGTCAACCAATGCTTTGCTAACAAGTGTTAATTTTATGTAGGTTTTTTTTATCAATTTTTTTTTGATTCTATTTGGGGTTTTTATTAATTAAAATTATTTGTTTGTTCAGGTTGAATACGGTGCGAAGCTATTTGATACTTCTTACCAACTTGTTTCACTGGGGGGAGTGTAAATAGATAGATATTTATTTATATAAATATTTATTTTAGGAAGGTTAGGTTAGGTAGTATCAATTAATATTAATATTCGTTAAAATATTTTGTTTATATTTTAACGTGAAACGTTATTTCATCAGGATTTTTCCCAAGTTGGTCCCATTTTTTTTAATTTTTTTTTTATTTATGAACCGATTTTCAATATGCATTTTGTCTGGTCCCACTGCTAGGTGGGTCATATTATAGGCCTTCCTTATGGGTAGAAAAAGAAAGTGAAAGTGAAATAAGCTTTATTCAAATAAACTTAATTGTTAAGTACTTTTGAATCGTCTATATTTTCCTACCAACCGTTCCAGACTTTTTTAGCTGACAAGAAGAACGGGCGCAAGAAACTTATCAGCTGTAACAGCCATAAGTAACGATATTTACAAACTTGAATATATCGTTACCAGGGTAACATAATTACAAAAGGGTGACAGAATTATTGGCAACAACATAGACTTATTATATTACTTCAATAAAGTACTTATATTAGCAAGTTATGTGTCACCTACATCATTTCCACGCATTTTGATCTTTAAGATAATCGTCAACTTTATAATAACCTTAAAGAGGATAATATAAGCCAAAGCTACCACCATCTTACCTAAATCTGACGCCATAACAACACCATCGGTCAAAAAATTCCTTTAGAAAGTAGAGATTTCCTCTCAAAATTGTTGTGTTCCGATAGTTGGAGGTAAGATAGTCAGTTCCTCAGTCAGAGGTTGAGGATTCCGGGTGTAGTGCGCTTCCACCTCGGCCTTATCGTCACTTTAAGGCCAAGCCACAGAATAACTATTTGAAACTGAACATGTTTTACATGAAAGTGCAAATGTTGTAGGTTTTTTCCTCACTTTTTAATTTTATTAACTACGTTATAGTATTATCATTATCTATAAGATACGGTAAAGTTAGAATGTAACTTATGTTGACCCTGTACATAAATATTGTTTGTCAATGGTTTTATCAATAAATGAAATAAAAAATAAAAAAAACGAATGGCCAAGCACTATCTCGTTGTGGGTGGTTGTGGATAAATAGCTAGTTTTTTTCAAGAATAAAAGTAGCACTCGATTCGTCAATAAGTTTTGATACACGGACGTACAAATTAGTAGATCGTTCACTTCCGCTTTCAATTTGATTCGAGTTCCTGTAGGTTTGTTTATCAAATAGTTGAGTACTAAACATAGTTATTGACCGGGAATTCCTATACTATTCCCTAGGGTACAAATTAATATTTAGTTGTTCTTCTTCTTCTTCTATCGAATGATGATTAGTAGCCACCTCTGCCTGCCTAGCATGACCGATTTATATCGCTTGATATAGCGTTTTATCGCGTTTAACTGTCAAAAAGACAAAGGAATTTGACAGTTGAGTGTCGATAAAATGCTATATCACGCGATATAAAAATCGGTCATGCTAGGCAGGTTGGTGTTAGAGTTTATCAAGCCACCTGTAAGGCCTCTAACTTGGCTCGACTATTATCAGATGACAACAGCCAGGACCGACGGTTTAACGTGCCCTTCGATGCACGGAAGCGCTCAGTTGTAATGCCACTTTAACGGTCACCCATCCGACACCTGACCGGACCGAGCGTTGCTTAACAAACGTGATCGAGTACGATCAGCCTGTCAAGTTCCGCCCTGAGCGCTTGTTGCTAGCAATGCGGAAAACAGGCTTTATTCAATATCTGAGCTGGGATTTAAAAATACCTACCTACCACAGGTAAGGTAATATTAAACCTAAAAATTATTAAAACCGTCATAAATAGAGTGTTTGAAAAGCCTTATAAAGCCGAATATGCTGGATAAATCAGCTGTTTCATACAAAAGTTAATAACGAAAATATCAAAATGTATGTATGTACGTACAGCTGATTTTTAGGGTTCCGTACCAAAATGGTAAAAAGGAACCCTTATGGTGTGACTCAGTCTGTCTGTCTGTCTGTCTGTCACAGCTGGATATCTCGAGAAGTACTAATGGTATCAACTTGAATATTTTGCAAATAAGAAAGAAATAAAAAAATAAATATTTTTTTGCAACAGTGACTGAAAAGGGGTCTTAAAATTTTTAAGTGGGGCGACTAAGGCATTTGGGGTATCGTATGAAAGAACCCTGTTTGCAAATTTTAAATCTTTTTTTTTTTTTAGGCCGCATAGTTTTCGACTTATAATGAAAAATGTAAAAAAAAAAAAAACCGTTCCCCCCCCTTATCTCCTAAGTTTGCAATAAGAAAAATTGATAGTAGTTTATGTAAAAATTACAGGAAAAATAAAACGATGTCTCAATATAACACACTTTTTTTAGAAAAATTAAATTAGTTCCACTATCGGTCAAGAGATGGCGCTGACGTAATACTGCAATAATAATTTTATTATTTTACTCTGCAGTGTATTTATTATGATGGTACGGAAACCCTCGGTGCGCGAGACCGACTCGCTCTTGGCCGGTTTTTTTTTCGCGATTTCAGAGTTGGTCCCACAGTAAAAGTTGTTCAGTTTGATGGTTGATCGTTGATTACAGAGTACACTTTAGAGGACAATATTTTAGAGTACGTGTGCTTGGCAACCCTAGTCGTAACGTTAGTTATAATAACATTATGGTTTTGATGGTCATGCTGTTGCCCCCCTAGGGCAGGAAAGAAGAAAGCTTTTGACCAAAGAGGGAGAAAAACGGGCAATTTCATGCCACTTGAATGATAGTTGATGTAGTACAAAAGTGACCTACTTTTACCACAGTTGTAAGCGAATCTAATAAACATGATTATAGTCTGTTTATCCTCTGTTCTATTTAGTAAACAGCTTTTGACAAGTTCCTTTTTGTCACAAATCAACTCGATACCTCCACGCGTTCTCGAGATAAAGGGTCTTGACAGTCAGACGAACAGACAGACGGACAACAAAGTGATCCTATAAGGGTTCCGTTTATATACAATATAAACAGCAATGGTCCCAGCACACTTCCTTGTGGAACCCCAAATTTATTTTGCAATGATCCCGTCCCCGTCCCCGTCCCCGTCCCCGTCCCCGTCCCCGTCCCCGTCCCCGTCCCCGTCCCCGTCCCCGTCCCCGTCCCCGTCCCCGTCCCCGTCCCCGTCCCCGTCCCCGTCCCCGTCCCCGTCCCCGTCCCCGTCCCCGTCCCCGTCCCCGTCCCCGTCCCCGTCCCCGTCCCCGTCCCCGTCCCCGTCCCCGTCCCCGTCCCCGTCCCCGTCCCCGTCCCCGTCCCCGTCCCCGTCCCCGTCCCCGTCCCCGTCCCCGTCCCCGTCCCCGTATGTGCCAAATTTGGAGTCTCTAGACCCAGCGGTTTGGGCTGTGCGTTGATAGATCAGTCAGTCAGTCAGTTTACGATTTTATAAATATAGATTGCCCGTATAAGCACAGAATACATAATAGTACAATAAGTAAGCTGAAGTGGCAATGGGCGGGACCTTAGAGTAAGACGGGCTTCCGAAGCCGTCGCTGCTCGAAGGGCGGGACACATAGCGAGAAGAACCGATGGCCGTTGGGGCGGAAAGGTTCTGGAATGGCGTTATATTTAACCCGTATTGCCACAGAATATATAATAATAGGTAGGTACAAGTATAATTTTATTGCTAATATTAGTGCCGAAAGTTAAAAAAAAAAGTTTTTTTAGTTGTTTGCTTCGATTCATGACCTCGAATGATTATCGCTGTGAGCCTGACGACAACATCACCAAGGTTCTAGGTTGGTTTTATTTCCAGACGATTTAAAAAAAAGTTCTTTTGTTTATTTCTCTCTGAAATAACATTGTGTTTACACGTAATTTACTCAAAGCTTTTTATAAAATTGACCATCTTTCAAGTTTTAACCCTAAATTTAAGGTGGCACCCTGAGCGAAAGTGGCGCCGCGATAAATTTTATTAAATATTATAATTCTAATACACAATTTGAATAATGTTTTACGTGGAATTTTTAAGGCCCCCACAGTCTAGTATTTTTAGACGGTATCGTTACATTCCCTCGCAGTCACTGCTAGAAGTAGATAGCAAAACTGCTAAAAGTAGCCGTTTTTGACACATTTGCTATCTACTTCTACGAATGACTACGAGGGGATGTAGTGAAGTGATACCTTCTAAAAATACTAGACCATGGGCCCTTAAACTTAAAACATTATTAAAATATTTTTCTCTTATTAACTTATTAAATAAAAACCTCTGAGGGCGCCACTTTCGTTCATTCAACCGCCTTAACTAAGTGCAACGCCATTTTTGCACATTTCTTACGGAAAATGAAAAAGATTACAATAGGCTAGGGTAAAGTGCCAGTTTCCGGCCGTTTAAGGCAGTTGTTGACTTTGAACAGTTGTAACTTAAATTTAACAAATAGTAATGATCCCAACTATTTTTTATGTTGTTGGATATATCCTTGAGAATTACTTGTATTTTTTTTTGAAAATTTCCATCGGTCGGTTTTGTCATTAGAAATTATTTTCCAAAAAAGTACGATTTGCCCAGTTTCCGGCCCCCCTGTTCCTATTTCCGGCCCCCCTTTGCCCAGTATACCGGCCGCCTTTCAAAGAACATGACGGCCGGATACTGGGCAAAAGATAAGCTAGCCCAGTAAGCGGCCTGTGACTCTTATTAGAGTTTAAATAAGGTCCATTTTTCTTTGATTTTTGTATGAAATTCAATTTCAGATAATATACTTAACAAGTATTGTCCTATGGCTTTGCTTGTGATGTGAACTATTATTTTTGAGTTAAAAAAATCGTTGATTGTACTTCTATTTAACATTTGCTATTAATTGGAAGCTTTATATTGATTCTGGAATCAGCCTTGCAGTTTTTCATATAGGAATAGGAAAATTTATAGAAAATCTAAATTTTCGATTAATAATTTTATTACTCTTAAGTAATCAAGAAGACATGTCCAACAGCCATTTTTGACGTCCCCACTGCTGGGGCACAGGCCTTCATTATGAGTGGTAAGGAGGATGGGCCATAACCCACTTCGCGGGCCCAATGCGGATCGGTGGGTGTTAACGACTGCAAATGCAGCCGGGACCTACGGCTTAATGTGCCTTCCAAAGCACGGAGGAGCTCGAAATAATAAATTTTTGGTCACCCATCCCATGACCGACCCTTGCGAACGTTGATTAACTACCGCAATCGCTGGGCCAGGCGCTGAACAATTGCGCCACCGAGCTCAAGAAGACATAGGTAACAAATAATAATTTAATAATTAACAAAAAAAATGTTTCTAAAGCCGAATGTCAATAGGTCTCTTATAAACAATAATAAATATTATGGGTATTATGATAATGACCGGAAGTACGTATAATCTGTAAAAAATATAATATTAACAATCAATAACATTGATTGTTATTCAATAATAATATAGGTATAATAATATTTTTGTGTATTTTTTTCTAATTGTAATATATAGATTAGTATTAAAGTGTAGTGTAGAAATAAAAAATTCTAGCTAATAGGCAAGTCTGCTTAAAAAAACACATCGTTCAATGCAGTAGCGTTCGTTTGAGTAATTCGCTGACATACACTTCGGAAATAACAAGAGACAAATAGGTATTCAGCGAGGGTCAACGACCTGGATGGCGGGCACGTCGCCGTCGCTTGTTCACGAGACGCACAATTAATTTTATTAGTAGATAAATTTCAAAGCTGGCCGGTGTACTAAGAGTATTTTGCAGGATAGCCAGTATACCGGCCTCCTAGTGTATACTAGGAGGCCGGTAAACTGGGCAAGCACCCAGTAGAACCGGCCACCCGTTTCCATACAAAAAGAAAAAATCAACTTCTTATACAAGCACATTTAGGCGGCCGAGTACTGGACACAAAGTACTTTAAAATAAATAAAAAGGGATAGCATTATACATTCTTCTATGGAATCCCTCTTTTAACAAAAAAAAACAAAACAATATATCGAGCTCAGTCCCAGTTAACCGGCCCCCGGCCGGTATACTGGAAACACGTGGTTTCGTTGTCTAGTAAGGTGGCCCCTTGATATTACTAAATATCTGCTTATTAAGCCATATTTAACGTTAAAATAGTAATAAATAACAACATACCTTGAGAACAAACTAAATATTTACCTTTTAACGATGCCCTGAAGGACAATATTGACTATTTGGCAAGAGCTCTCCACTATTTTTTTTTTATCTCCACTTGCGAAATCGACCCAGATGCGGTAGGCTTCAACGTGAAACACAAATTATAAAATATTACGTAACGTTTCGCTAGTGGCGTCCATACCATTCGATAGATCGATAACAGTGCTGCCAGGAAAATATCCAAATTGTTAAGGAATTGCCACGAATTTCTTATTTTATTCGAAAAACTGTTGGGGGGCCGGATAACTGGGGGCGGCCGGTTAACTAGGCATATTACCCTAGTTGACAAAATTTCAATAACTGCTTAATATTTTAGCTTATTAGGCATTTTATCGAAAAAAAAGGTTTATTTATTTTTAATCGAGCGTTTACATTATAAATTTCGCGTTTTAAAAAACCAATTTTAATTTGGTTCCAAAACGCACAAGACTGTCATGGCGTCTTGAATGACGTCACGCCGTGCAAAACAAACAAAAGAGCGATCGTGTCTTCGTACGTTATAGCTAGTTTTTATCGTTTAAAAATGAATTTCTCATATTATAAGTACTGTATAGTGCCCCAGTGTGATAGCACGACTATAAAAACGCCAAACCAGTTATTTATATATGTTCCAAACAATGGAGAAATACGGAAAAAGTGGCTAAAACTTGCGTTCGGTTGTGGTTAGGTTGCACTCGGAGTGTAGGTTTGGAACGCGCCTCCGGTAGTGATACTCGAAACGTCAAAGACAAGATTGGAGTTTCGCACGGCGTGACGTAACGCTTTCTGATTGGTGTTCACTGTCACGTGACTAAAGGTTGCATTTTACGAAATTTATTTTTTAAAAATATTATTAATCTTTAACGCTTTTAATAATTAAAATTGTTTGTTATTTTCTCCATAATATAAAAACCCCTATCCATTATATTTATTCTTAATGGAAACAAGCCTATTGTCTCAAAAGAACACCAGCCCAGGGCATAGGTACAGTAAACAAAATAAAAAATCCTACCTACATGCTATAGATAAGATAGTGAGGCGCGGGCCAAACAAAACCGAATTTTGGTGTTTCATTCGTCACCATACACGGGGTCAATGACCGGATAACACGTGGTTTTAGTACGCACGCGCGTTACGTCAAAATCACAAAAAACATTTTTTTAGTTCTATTGTTATTTTCAAAAAATTAAATTATACTTATGTTTATTAATTATCGCCTGAAATACAGGTTATTATTATAACCTAGTTCAGGTAAATATTATGTTTATATTTAGATTTTAAAATTGTAATTTATTTAATTAAGTATTTAGTGTCATTTACGGGACAAGGCCAAGTAAATGAAACATATTTTGTTTGTTTTTTTTTTGTTTTTTTTATTATTATTATCACTGTGTAGGTAGGTACCTAGATGTTGTGCTTAAGTTACAAAAAAATATGATATATTTTCAAGAACCAACTACCTAGTACCTACATACCTACCTATAGAATAGTGCGGAATACATTATTTTCTTTTTATTGTGTGTCCAACTCCAAATTCAAAAACAGCTGTCTGTTTTAATTTTTAGCTCTAAGTTCAAAAATAACCATCGACAAAATGTGCGAAAGTAAGAAGCCAAACTTTTTTCAAAATACTTACAGCGCGGAACACATGGTTTTTAAACATAAAAAAAATAAAAAATAACATGACATCCTTCGCTTTTTTCATCAGATGAAAAGAAAAAAGTTTTTTAGCAGCACATGTTGAAGTAAAGTTTTTTAGTAGGTAGGTAGGTACCTAGTACTTCTTGGGAGATATAACTATTTTATCTGTTGATAATTATTAGTGGTTAATTGCCTTTTTAATCATGGCTTCTGCATTCTTAGAAATGGCTATTTTTAAATGCTACTTACTATGTTTTTTGCTATGTTTTCGCCGTGTCCGTCTGTCTGTCTGCTCAGAGTCCCTTAGTACTAGAAAGCTGTTATTTGGCATGAATATTTATTAAATAACACCGAAAAATGGTAGAATAAAATCTTTAAATAAAAAAAAATTGTGTACTCACCTACCCCCCACATGTAAGGTAGGGATGAAAAATTTATTTTCTCATTAATCTCATAGTATTAGATAGGTCTTTTAAAATGTTGTAAGATTGTATAGTTGAAAGACTACTTCGATTTAGGGATTTGTTTGCGAAATATTGTTAGAGTCAAGTGTAATTTGTAAGACAAGGTGTAACATATAATATAATGCTATGATGGAGTACTCAATACCTCCATCTTATTGAATAAGGCGGAATGTAGGTAACCTAATAAATAAACAGGATTTGCAAGTAGCTCGTAAACTGGATTACGTAAGGTGAGAAAGATGCTACTGCGGCGAAGTGCAAATTACTTACATAAATAAATATTAGACAAAAATATTAATTAAATAATTTTAACCACTTCTGTGGTCTAGTGGTTCACCCACACTTAAGACGCAGGAGTCCCGGGTTCGATTCCCAGGAGGGCGTACAATTTATACTTGGTTTGGTTGGTGGTAGGGCTTATTTCAAGTCCCCCTGGCTAGCTAGGTACCACCATCTTAGGCCGGGTCTCCTGCGCTTATTTTCAACATGTTTTGTGTTTTCAAACATCAAACAATGTTTTTGAACAATGTTTTGTTTAGCAAAAACACAAAAAGCCGCGTCTCCTGCGTGTTTTGCTAACATGTTAGGGGCGTGGCCTAAGAGTTTTGTTTAGCAAAACACAAAACATGTTGAAAATTAAGCGCGGGAGACCCGGCTTAAGTCTGGCGCCATAACAACATTTAAAATTGTTGTGTTCCGGCAGTTAGAGGTAAGATAGCCAGTTCCTCAGTGGTGAGGATTCCGGGTGTAGTGCGCTTCACTATTGGCCTTATCGTCACGGTGAAGGTCGCACTATCCCGTTGTGATTTTTTTTATAGTTGCTTGAAAAACATACGTCCTTATAGACAGACGGATCTTGCGAATTTATTGCAAACTCTCTCGTCGTTTTACCACAGAATAGATAATAGGTTTACTGAGACCATAGACATAGAAAAATGTTCGCTGCGCTCTAGAAGACCAACAAAAAGAACAAAGCGTGGAAAAGAGAAGTTAACATTATACGGACACGGTCTATGAAAAAAGAGACAAAGGATCAAGTGACAATGTGCCAACATTTTTTACAGTAAGAGCCCCTAGCGTCCCGCCTAGCAAAAGAGCAATCACAATTTCTTTATTAAAATATTTGGTAATCTTGATTATCTAGAATTTTAAATCAGGGTATCGTAGAGCCACGGTGTCTTGTTCTGTTAGTGATTGTGATGTGACAAAAAGAAACAATCCAAGTAACCACACTTTTCACAGGTAAATAAGATATTGCCACACATTTCTCTAAAACCAAATTTCGCTACATTTATTCGTTTATCGACGAAGAAAACAGTATGGAACATAGTTTGTTAATTTCCTTTGCCATAATATAGTCATATTTTATGGATGTAAGTCATATTTTACGTATCTCATATATAATGTATACATTCGTTTTTCGGATCACCTGTTTATTGACATTGTTGTTCTTTGTCATTCTATTTCTATACTGAGACACATTTACATACATTATAGAATTATATACTTACAGGCATTAATAAATTCAGTTAAAACCGGTGTAGTTTCATAAAGAATTTCTCTTTATTAAATGCGTAACATCCAGTCGCTAGCGCAGGAAATAGTTCATTACATGCGACCTCTATTCTGATTGCTGTGCTCTATGGTTATTTACTAGTTATACCTACCTACCTACTAGTAGGTACTATTTAGAGTTCCCTACATAAAAAGTAAAGATGGAACCACGCAAAATATTATAGTAAAACCTACCTATTAAATAGTAATAAGTGGTGATTTTGAGAATTTCCTAAAGTAATAATGAAACCACAAAATAGGAAGGTACCTAGTACGTTTGCATTTTTCTTGAGTTTCGAGCAAAGTTTCAGGCGATTTTTACTCCTACACGCATCCACAGTTAAAATAGGTGTTTGTTTTATTATTAGGTACTTACCTATATAAACTAAATTAGACAATTAACATTAAAATAAAAACTACAGTACGTAGCTAGAATGCGAAAAAATTACAGATTAAAATACTTATCGGTTTGTAGGTACTAGGTACCTACTACCGCAACAAGCGCTCTGAGGTTGCCAAAAATGTTTTACAGTTTACAAAAATAATATTAAATTACGTAATATTTAAAATCTGTCCATCAGCCATTTTTGATGTCCCCACTGCTGGGGCACAGCCTTTCTTTATGGGTGGTAAGGAGGATAACCCACCACGCGGGCCCAATGCGCATTGGTGGGTGTTAACGACTGCAAATGCAGCCGGGACCAACGGCTTAACGTGCCTTCCGAAGCACGGAGGAGCTCGAGATAATAAATTTTTGGTCACCCATCCCATGACCGACCCTTGCGAACGTTGCTTAACAGGTTCACTGTCCACAGACCACATATGGTCTGTAGACTAAACTACACTGCCAGTCCACAGACCACATGTGGTCTGTTCGTCAATACAACTTCCAGCCTTTTTTTATCAGTGGACGTGAGGAGAACGTGAACGAAATTGACATGGACTTGACAGAACTAACCTATATAACACAAATAGTGTTGGGACATAGAGAACAGATGTGCCGTTTTATCGTAATTGCGATTAGAAAAATTTTTTTAACTAAAGATACCTATGTGCATTTTATGTTTGCATTATAAATAATGGATATGTAAAATAAAACATACAATACAATGTATTGAAAAGTAGTTATTTATTGAACATAAAAGTACCAAAAAATTTAAATGTTCATTTTATATTATGTTCTTTTTGGAAACATTTCAAACAATACGGTTTTGTGCAGATATTGCATATTTGTGAAACCCTTTTGGCTTTACTTGTGGCAGCTTGTGCTGTTTCCCCTTTTTGACGAAACTCATTATAGCATCCGGTACACCTACGTCTAGTAATTTTGCCATCTTTTCTATCCAGTTGTTTGAGAAAATGCTGTGCTCGTGACGTTGATGGTGTTGGTGTGGCCGGTGTCTGGACAACGTTCGTACCCAAAAGAGTTTTTATAATAGACAATTGGGCCTGTAATAAAGTACATTTATTCTGCTGGTTCAATTTATTGAACAAATAAACTGTATTTATGACACCCACTCCAAACAGCACATCGACAGCAATTTTTTTGTACCATGTCAAAGTCTTACGAATGGGCGAATAGTAGCTAGCTAATTCGTCAGAAAGATCGATACCTTTTTTTCGATTATTGTATTCCAATATCATATTAGGCTTTGGACGCGGGTTTCGACCTGTACTCATCGTTTGTTCATCAGCGTGACAAGTAGATATCATGAGCACATCCCTCTTGTCATGCCATTTTAGGATAGTCACATTATTTTTTTGAGCTGCAATTTGCTCTCCTCTCCTGAGTTTTTTGTTTTTAACCAATACAGGTAAGTGTTTGCGATTTTTCCTCAATGTCCCACAAAGATCAGTCTTACGCTGAAGCAAGTATTCAGCTAGTGGCATACTTGTATACCAATTATCAGCAATAATAACTCTTCCCTGGTCCAAAAGGTCTTCACAAAGCTCGACAATAACACTTCCAGGTTTATCAAGATTGGAGATTGTAGGATCTTGGCCAGAATAAACTTTATATTTCAAAACATATCCATCATCAGTTGTGACTTTGTAGATCTTGAGTCCATACTTGTGGGTTTTATTTGGATTATACTGACGAATCAGCAGTCGGCCTTGAAAGGGAACCATAGATTCATCCACAACAATGCAGTCTTTAGGCGAAAGCAACTTCCTACAGTTTCTCATTACAATGTCTATAACTGGTTGGATTTTATACAAGCGATTATTGACATCTCTTTCAATTGTATTGTCGACGAAATGCCAGCAGCGTAAAATTGCTACGAAACGATTGTAGGACATTTGTATCTGGTGCAATAGAGGATGATAAAAAATAGGATCCTTCTTCCAGTAGCTTTCTAATGTAGGGAATCTGATTATACCAGTCAACAAGTAAATGCCCATAAACTTTTCCATTTCTTCCTTGTTTACCGGTTTCCAGCGGCTCAAACGACCTCCAGAATTATTAGCAATAAGTTGTTCAGCGTACAGATTGGTTTGTTCTATCGCCAGGTCAAAAAAATTGTCATCAACCAAAAGACGAAATATTGTAAACACATCTGCATTTTCAGGTATGTTTTCAGTTTGTATAACGTTTTCTGAGTTACTAAAAATTTGACGATCTAACGGCTGAATGTTGTAATTCCATCCATTTTCCTCATCTTGTTCTTTCATTCGACGCTCTGTAGATGATATTGTAGTAGTTCTTGGAGCTGCACTCATTTCAATGTCTCCGTCTTCGTCAGAATCAAGTGGTGCGGTTATTTGTCGTTGTTGTGAATTGTCATTAGAAATGTCGGGAGATATATTCATACGAAACGTGGACGGACGAGATGTCATCGTACTTTCAAAAATATCATTATTCACATATTGTTCGATCGAATGCTGAATATTTATATTTTCGTTCATTACCTGATTATCTTGTAGAATTGAACGGTCAGGTGACAAATCATCAGGAATAAAATCGGGATCGGCTACACTATCATCATCGTCAAAATCAGGCACATCACTACGGCCGCCATCGGTATCATTCCCTTCTTCATCCGAAGAATTTGACTGGCTATTTTGTTCGTAATCACTCTCTTCTAATATTCTTCGCAACTCATCGTCCGTATAATGTCGTTTCTTACTCATTTTGCAACAATAACTTCTAAATCGACAAAACAAACACAGAAAATATACACACACTTGTTTTGGTTTGACTTTCTACTAATGTCATAAACGTCATTTGTCAATTATGTTGCTAATTTCACTTCTGACATCTTAGATCATAATTTGTCTATGGTAATTTCTTATTTCATACAGATAAAAAATAGTTAAATGTCAAAAATACTCACAGACCACATAAGTTCTGTGGACTCATGAGACAATTTTGAATAATTTTGTTCTAGAGAGTCCACAGACCATATGTGGTATGCTTTAAAAAAACTATTTTCCAATTACATTACGATATATATTACAGCATTATTTATTTACTTATACCTATAAGAAACCAATTTTCACAAAAACATAACTGGACTTCTGAGCAGTTTTCGCTCTCTAACCCTGGACAGTGAACCTGCTAACTTCCGCAATCGCTGGACCAGGCGCTAAGCCACTGCGCCACCGAGCCTCCACATAAAAATCTGAAGGTATTATAATAGGCTGTAAAAAACATTCCTTGGTCAAAATCAATTTTGGCGGCAAAAAAAACAGTGACCTAACAATAGAACGGAAAAGGTTTTCTTTAAAAAGTATTGTAGCAATAAAATAGCTATTGGAACGCAAGGCGAAGTTTTCTAGGTCGCCATGGACTGCCAGTATAGCATGAAAATCAATACGCCATGTCATTGAAACTGTGCTAGGCGAGTCGTTCTATGCGGCCATTTTTAGGGTTCCGTACTAAAATAGTAAAAAGGAATATTTTTGGTGTGACTCAGTCTGTCTGTCTGTCTGTCACAGCTGGATATCTCGAGAACTACTAATGCCTGCCTAGCATGACCGATTTATATCGCGTGATATAGCGTTTTATCACGTTTAACTGTCAAAAAGACAAAGAAGTTTGACAGTTGAGTGTCGATAAAATGCTAATATCACGCGATATAAATCGGTCATGCTAGGCAGGATGATATCAACTTGAAATTTGGAATAGTTTAAGATGACGTTTTCCCAAATATTTTGCGCTGTTTGCACATTTTAAAACATTTTAAAACATTTTTTTTCTTTTTTTAGGCCGCATAGTTTTCGACTATGATGAAAAATGTAAGAAAAAATACCGTCCCCCCTTTATCTCCGAAGTTTGCAAAGAGAAAAATCTGAAATAATTCTATGTGATAGTAGTTTATGTAAAGATTACAGGAAAAATAAAACGATGTCTCAATATGACATCGCTATATTTTTAGAAATTCAAAAAACAAACAAAAAATTAATTAGTTCCTCTACCAGTCAACAGATGGCCCTGACCTAAGAAAAAAATATTTAGGTCTACTATCGGTCAAGAGATGGCGCTGGCCTAAGAAAAAAAATAGTTCCACTATCGGCCAAGAGATGGTGCTGGCTGACCTCATACTACAATAATAATTTTATTATTCTACAGCACTGCAGTGTATTTATTATGATGCACAGTAGGTACTTGTGTATGGTCTGTTATGTATGATGCTACGGAAACCCTCGGTGCGCGAGTCCGACTCGCTCTTTACCGGTTTTTTTTTATTGTGATACATTTTTTTTGGATTGTAAACTTATGTAGGTAGGTACGTTTAGCCGCCACTGTTACAAAATAAATGACAAAAGTCGCATGGAATACTTACACCCGCGTCACAAACATTACTATGATGTCTCACAGTGCCCATCAGCGTCCCACGAACCAATCACATTGTCATTACCATACCTATTTCAACGCAGTGCGTTCACATAGGCAAGAGTATTATAATATATAGGTATTGTTCTTGAAAACGGATGTAAAATCGCGGTTTCCGTACATGCATACATAGCCATTTCATACCTACAGGCAATTTCAGGCTAAGTCAGCCTATCCATAGATAATACACAGCCTATTATTCCCATTACATAGAGCTACGAAGTGACGATGCTTTATTTTGTACCCTCTGTGGTCCACCCGTCTCTGGTTCGATTCCGAGGTGATTGCGTAAAGTCAATCGTATTCATTTGACAGTTCATATTGTATCATACATTATGTCATCCCATACAAATTGCAGCCGATGGAATACGATATGAACTGTCAAATGAATACGATTACCTTACGCAATCGCACCCCTGTACCCTTAGCACGAACAGCTGTCGAGAAAAAAAACGCGCTTAAAATTACTCGATAGACAATTCTCTATGGAAAATCTCATTTCGCTTATCGGCGATAGATGGCGCTGTACAAATTTCCAATACAAAATTTATCTATCGAATGATTTTACGCGCGTTATTTTTTTCGATAGCTGTTCGTGCTATAGATACAGTACTCGGTTTGGTTGGTCGTAAATCTTGTTTCAATGATATCTAATCTACCATTTTACCTAAGTTTTTATGGTATCCACTATAAACTTAATAGGTATTCCACTCTAATGGAATTTAAGTTTTTGGGTATCCACAACACCAAAAGAGCTATTACAAAATACAACGAAAACACAAGTACGCTACCTACAAATCACGGTTTTCCGGGCTTGCACTTAGCACCTAATGACATGAATTAGGTGTTAGGTGTGGTGTATTTGAATTTCTAACTGTCAATGATGTCAAATAGTATAATTATTTCAAGGACATAGCCGATACACAATACATACTGTTACCCACGGTATCTAAACTGTGACAGTATACGCAACCTTTTCATTAAAATTAACGACAAACAGGTAATCTGCTAACGCATGCAGATTCTCTGGGGGCATAATAATTACCTCAGGGTTGTCACAAGGTACTATTAATAAAATAATAGCCAACTTCGTTAAGAATTAAATAGTTGGTAGTTTTGCGTTGTAGGTATTTATTTACAGCGATGTCGAAGAATGAACTCTGTTTTCAAGCGGTTAAATTTTCTATTTTTATTTGTTTGAATCTCTTAGGTATTTTTTTTTAAATTGCATTACCTACCTACTTACTAATAAAAATATGCTTATTGTAGAACTTTTTACTTGTTTATTCTTATGTCATAAAAATTCTTACTATTCAAAAAATAAACATCGTATTGTATTAAAATATTTTACAACGCTTTAATATAACAATAAAATATAATAGGTACCTATACTAATATTTAATATACTAGGTACGTATCTATATCGCGTACCAATGGTTTCGCGCACCTGCCAATGTCATATTGCAGCATAAATGCTAAACCGCGCCAAAATGTGGCGCAATTTGGGCGCAATGCTGTCTTGCCACAGATTATATAAACAGTTCAACTTAGGCAAAGACGCTTCGGACGTACAGCCTTACTATATAATTGATTATTAATTGATTTTTAGATACGTAATTTCACGTATTTAATGAATGTTTCTAAATTGCTCCTTTACTACTTTAGAAAGTAAAACTTCTAAACATTTGAGCTTATCGTTATTATAGCTAATAACAAAAAAGAATAACTGCAACAACAAAATATAATTTATTTGCATTCCAATCAAATTGGATGAAAGCATGATTTTACTTAGCACTATTAAACATTTAAAAAAATTAACTCTGATATTTGTATTTTTTGGGGGGAAATTAAAAAATAAAATATTTTAAAACATAGGGCATTGAACTGCTATTGAACTCTACAGAGGTCATTTATTTAAAGGTCATTCGTTGCCTACCTGATTTTTCTCAAAACTTGATCGATTTACTTTTAATTTGTTATAATCTTTGGTACTCGTTCAACGTTATTTTTTTTAAATAGGTTGTATACCTACTTTTATTATTAAAAATATAAAAACTGTTACTAATCATATTTCGAATGCGTTCTTCAGTTTTTTCACGCTCGTAGCATCTGTCGTGGCGGTGGTGACTTTGCTGTGAAAAATTGAAATTTTTCATAAATTATTTGATTATTTATTTCATAAATTTCATAAAAGTCCGACGTCGTTCGTATTATGTCTGTGCACACGATTCCGCTGATCGCACCAATCATCCGAGGCCCGAGATTCCCGTACAGAAAGAGTGAGTATAATTTGATTTTTATTTTTAGATGGAAAATTGTTATTTCGGTAATTTCTTTTACCTTTACCACATTACCTATTACAAAAAGGAAAACCGAGCTTTGACGTTTAATCTTTTGTGTACAACAAGTAAACAAAATATTTTTTTCCATACCAAAAGCAATTTTCCATTCTGAGCAATTTTCTATCGGAAATAAATACGGTACCTACCTAACTTTTTCTGTTCTGTCTCACTCCACTATATTTCTCAAAGTGATTCAATGAAGAACCATGGTGGCTTAGTGATGCCACTGATTTTGATGTTATGGACCCACGACCACGGGTTCGATTCCCACTTTGAATAAACAGTGTTCTTTGCGTTTTTATCCATTTATTACTTATATTAGTATTTGATAAAAGAAGTAAGTAAAATACTTCTGAAATATATTTATTGACAACATTTCTGCCTAGTTTTTTGACAGTTTTGCCAGATAAGTATGTGAATTTGAATGAGTAAAATTGCTTCTTTACTTTACTAGATTTTTCCTTTAAAAATAGAGCACAAAGATATATCTAAATAACTGAAAAGCATTTCTTTCCAACTTTTTAAACCATTCATGATCTTTTTTTAGGATTTTTTCAGAAATAAATACAAATTAGTTTCACATTTTGCTGTTTGTTATTTTGATGTATCTATTTCTTGATATATAGAAAAAACATTTTTCAACCAAATATTTAAATAAGTTCGGGTGTCGAATCCGTGACCACTGCACTGGGTCGAATTATCTCAGTTTTTGTACCGTTGTCTTTGATCTGTTTGAGCAAAAAATGGCCGCCACCACTCTGGGTGGCCATGTCCGAATTTGTGAGATTCGATTCGCAATTTATAATAATCTTTCTTCAAATAGTGTTAGTTTTTATTATCGTCGTGGGCTGGGTATGGCCTCCCCAATGATCTCCACAAGGATCGGTCCTGCGCTGCCCGCATCCAGCGGCTTCCCGCGACCTTCACCGGATCGTCGGTCCAGTGCGTGTTAGCTCTCTTTATTTGTGTTGTTAATGTAGATAGGTTAGGCACATGTTCATTATTTTAGTGTGACAGCAAACCTACTTTGGCATTTATAATATTAGGTACTCAGGATTTAGTTAGGGACTAGTGGATAGTGTTAACCTCGCTTGACCCCGCGGTCACCGATCCAACTTCGGTTTTATGGCTGCCCCGAGTTCGGTGGGTGTTGTACTGAGCGGGAGCGGTGGAAGAACTGAATTAGACTGCATTTTTAACACTGGAATGAAACATCTGCAAGAGCAACGTGAAGCGGTTTTATCAAATTCGGTTTTATTAAAAACATTGCAGACGTTTTCCTCAGTAGAGATGTGAAAGTGTCTGTTCCTATTAATACAAAAACTAAGTAACTAGGTAGGTATAAGCTTTTACAGCATTTTTCCCCCACGTTAATAATGAAATAAAAATACCCTTTATTACTAATAAGTATAATAAATGTGAAAGCTATGTTTGTTACTCAATCACGCAAAAACGGCTAAACGGATTTGGATGAAATTTAGCATATAGATAGTTTATAGCCAAGATTTAATCATAGTGTACTTTTATTCGCGGTCAAAGGTTCCCTAGGGATTTTCGCAATGGATGAAATCGCGGGCGGAAGCTAGTTTAAAATAATAATTCGAAGCTAGTTACAGGCTCGCGATCGCACGCTCTCATTGTACTCCAAACTTATTTTGGACGCTACAAAAATCGTGTGACACTATTCCAAAATGTCTGCAAAATTAAAGCTTTGCTATCGAGACGCTTTCATAGCTCCATAGGAGCCCGTTACTGCCCAGACGCGGATTATTTTAGTCAGTTAGACGGATTGCGAGATCAGTAAAAAGATTTATAGTTACTTTTCGTAAAACTAAAATTATTATTTTTTATTCACAAGGATAGTGCTTGGCCTTCACCTCACCTGATGTTAAGTGACGATAAGGCCGAAAGAACTACACCCTGAATCCTCACAACTGAGGATCTGGCTATCTTATAGCTGGTTTACATTATCTTAGTCTTTAGTAGAGTGCTTTTCCTAAGACGGAGAGTCGTCTTATGACTAGAGAGAGTAACGTTCTGGTAGCCTTTCAACTGGAATCATCACTTTCCAGTAGAACCCCCTGCGCGCCCGCGCCGCCCTCTCACCCCCCGCGCGACACTTTCCTCGCACTGGAAGCATGTAAATCGACATTTTAGTAGCGTATTTAGACTTTAGTAGAGTGAAAATGACACTGTACTGGAAGCATGTAAACGCTCACTGGAAAGGCACCAAAACTACTAAAGCACTCGCATTCGAATCTACTCGCACGCTACTAAAGCACTCTACAAAGACAGATAATGTAAACCAGTCTTTACCTCTAATCCGTGCCCCATCATGCAGTAGGGATATTAAAAATGGCTTAAATGTCGAACGTCTATTGAATCACTTAATTTAACTGCATCCATCCAAGATTCCTGACTGCTTACACACATTATTGCGCAACTGGCGTGAATGACATCGTCAGAACTGACGCGCTGGCCGGCCGCTGGCACCATGCCAGACTTAGAATGTGCCAGGCCAGACTTTTAGTCTGTTGTCATAGGATTTACAATACAAACGACTCTGGAACAACGTTATCGACAAACAATTCGATTTGAATGGGTTGGAATAGGCAGTTCGGCAGTAAATAGTAAATAAACCAGCCATCTCTACTCAAATTTTCGTAAATAACTTTAAGCAGCATTCAATACATAAAACACACGCGGAAACCGTCCATCAGCCATTTTTGATGTCCCCACTGCTGGGGCACAGCCTTCCTTATGGGTGGTAAGGAGAACGGGCCATAACCCACCACGCGGGCCCAATGCGGATTGGTGGGTGTTAACGACTGCAAATGCAGCCGGGATCAACGGCTTAACGTGCCTTCCGAAGCACGGCGGAGCTCGAGATACCTAATAAATTTTTTGGTCACCCATCCCATGACCGACCCTTGCGAACGTATGCTTATCTTCTGCTGCCATTAATGTCGATCCAGAATAATAATAACTAGGTAGTTTATAGACTTGGTCACATTTTTTATCCATATCTTGGGAATGTATTTCTCGTCTCGCTTTTATTTATGGTAACTCAGTTTAGACTTATCAGACGCTACGTTGTAGGTTCGGGTCTCCGACGGACGAAGACCTTGTATGTACTAAGAACTGGCCAAGAACCTCCCATAAAACTTTGTCTTTTAGGGTATATCTAAGTAGTGAAGGTTGGCAGTCGACGCGTATTCGGACTTGTTCTTGGCAAGGTGAAAGGAGTTAAGTAGCAGTTTCTATCCTCATCCACTTCTGATGGTCTCCTCTTTCCAGCAACTTTTTCCCATTATAACCAATGGGGATACATACTGAGGAACTATGGCGCCACAAGCGTTTGTGCTAAAATCGTTTGATTGGTCGTTTCAAATGTCAAATTTTATTTATGACTATTTAAACCAATCAAAACCATTGACTGCGGTCGGTTCACCGCTAGCACCATCTAGTTTCATTGCAAGAGCTTAAACATTATGCTACGTCTATATCACCTTGTATAATGTGTGTTTGTTTGTCCACAGGCAAGTCGCCATTCTTCCCCGGAGTGGAGGACGCAGCGGGGGCGGGCGGCGCGGCGGCGGGGTCGCCCGCGGGCCCTGACCAAGCGCAGGATGTGGTCACCAGGCTTAGCGCCGCTGGTGAGTAGACTAGAGATTCCTGCCTACCTTTTCTATCGACCGAGCGAGCGCGAAGAACGAGCGAAGCTACGGCAAAAATGCTTTCGTAGTCAGACTGTCCGTCTGTTCTCCTCTACAAGGGTCGCCCGCGGGCCCTGACCAAGCGCAGGATGTGGTCACCAGGCTGAGCGCCGCTGGTGAGTAGACTAGAGATTCCTGCCTTTTCTATCGACTGAGCGAGCGCGAAGAACGAGCGAAGCTAGGGCAAAAATGCTTTCGTAGTCAAACTGTCAGTCTGTTCTCCTCTACAAGGGTCGCCCGCGGGCCCTGACCAAGCGCGGGATGTGGTCACCAGGCTTAGCGCTGCTGGTGAGTAGACAAGAGATTCCTGCCTTTTCTATCGACTGAGCGAGCGCGAAGAACGAGCGAAGCTAGGGCAAAAATGCTTTCGTAGTCAAACTGTCAGTCTGTTCTCCTCTACAAGGGTCGCCCGCGGGCCCTGACCAAGCGCGGGATGTGGTCACCAGGCTTAGCGCTGCTGGTGAGTAGACAAGAGATTCCTGCCTTTTCTATCGACCGAGCGAGCGCGAAGAACGAGCGAAGCTAGGGCAAAAATGCTTTCGTAAGTCTGTCCGACTGTCCGTATGTTCTCCTCTACAAGAGTCGCCCGCGGGCCCTGACCAAGCGCGGGATGTGGTCACCAGGCTTAGCGCCGCTGGTGAGTAGACAAGAGATTCCTGCCTTTTCTATCGACCGAGCGAGCGCGAAGAACGGGCGAAGCTAGGGCAAAAATGATTTCGTATGTCTGTCCGACTGTCCGTATGTTCTCTTCTACAGGTGGTTTGGGCAGGACATCTTGTATAGGTACCTACCTATATATTTCTTTTTTTAAGGAGGCGGGCAAGCTATCACGCCTGATGGTAAGCGATGATACGATCTACGATGGAACGCGCTTGCTTTGAACTTTGAAGATACCTAATATTCATTCGCGACTTGAAGGCCCCCTATATTTAAAGACAGTGTCTTATTTTGAATAGTACCTAGGTAGCGGGAATGCATTTTGCATCCCGATGGTATGTGGGGCTCACCAGGGTCATACGGCTCGCCTTGACTTTGCACAACTTCCAACAATCATAAATCATAAATCATCATAAATCATTTATTCACAAATTCATTTCGTTCACATCAACAATGTACAATATTTCTATAAAACTAGGTTAGTATGCTTAAACAAATAAATAAGCAATTAGTTTCTACATAATAGGTACTAAATCATACGAGCTATTTAGCTACACATAAAATTACAAATATAGTTTTATTTATGTAATAAATCATTGTTTGTGCCTGAACTAGGTTATCCTGTGTTTCAGGCGATATGCGGCTATGGAAAACATAATTATTATGGTATTACATAATATGACAACAATATAACCATCATAATCTACCTGGATTACAGTTTGATTCTTCAAACTAACTCCCAATAAAATCGTGTTTTGTTGCATTGTTTCCAGGGCTGTCGATGTGCGTGAGCGCGCTGGGCTCGCCGGCCCGCTCGTCGCCCGTGTCGGCCGGCTCCGAGCACGGCGAGCGGTTCAGCCGGAAGGTGTTCGTGGGGGGCCTGCCGCCGGACATTGACGAAGGTAAGCGCCGGCCATACACGCTAGGTTATGCATGATGGTTATGCCTGTAAGTTCAAAACCGTCATGCATAACCTAGCGTGTATGCGACAAAACTGTGAAGTTATCCATGCCATTCAAGCAACCTTGCCGCTCGGTTATGCCTGTGGTCTAAACCGTCATGCATAACCTAGCGTGTTTGTCCTCTATTGAACTCGGCTTTGCATGAAGGTTTTGCAGCTCTGTTAAAACCGTCATGCATAACTTTGCGTGTATAGCCTGCTTTAGGTTCGCGAGCCTCCGAGCTCCGCGAACCGACAACAGTGCGCCATACTGTGTACGTATGTTACTAGACGTCAGGATTTGTCCTGACTTGTCTTACTCTTTGGGTTCCTGTCAGGATTCCGGCCGGACTTGGAAAATGACAGATTTTTTGGATTATTGACATAGAAAACAAACCTTAGAAATTAAGCTCTTTTTATGTGTTATCGTAATTACTACGTAAGTAGGTACGCCGTCGCACCGCTGTGGGCGCTTTAGCAAAATTAATGTCAGGACTTTTTATAGGAATCGGGCTTTTTGTCAGGATTTTTAGATATACCATCTGGTAACCCTATACGTGTGCGAACCTCGGTGCGCGCTCAGCAGTTTGCGATCCGATGCGAAGAAACATACCTAAAGGGGGAGAAGTTGTTCGCGAATCTGCAACATACCTAGGTTCGCGGAGCACGCGGTTCGCGAACCTAAGTGGGCCAAACCCAGGCACGTTCTTGGCCCACTTATTTGCCCGCTAGCCCGGATTAAAAGTTGTGGCCCGGGCGGCACCGCCACAGTCTAAAAAACTTTGGCCACCTGGAAAATCTATTGCGCCACCTTTGACCATCAGTCATTTTTAATGTTTCCACTGGGCACAGGCCTTCCTTATGGTTGGATAAGGATATCCTCTACTCCACACCAAATGAGGCGGACTCAGCATAGGCGCCGAGTCTATTTAAACATAAATTATAACAAATTTTCTATGTTAATCTCACCAATCTAATCAAATACATTTTTGCCTTCACTTAATTTGTATTGTACACATTTGTCTGGATTGCAATCTAGTTAAGAATTTCAGCGCAGTTGATGTTATTGATTTGAATGAATTGTAATCTGTGTTGTTTATTAAAATAAATAAAATAAAAATAAAAAGTGGATAAGGAGGATGGGCCATAACCCACCACGCGGGCCCAATGCGGATTGGTGGGTGTTAACGACTGGAAATGCACCCGTAACCACGGCGGCTTTTTTGAAATCGTTTGGCTTGATTTTGATGCTGACTGATGTCGTATGAATGATTTCAAAACAAGGCCCTAGCTAGATACTCATTGGACCATGTCAAAGTTCCAATAGTTGGTTCTCGTGACAATACAAATAAGCCTGTAGTAAACTCAGAGCCTATCCATAGAGTACATCAGTCGGACCTAATGATCAACGCCATCAAACGAAATGTGACAAAAAGTGTACGATATTATAATATAGGTACTAGTAGGTTCCTATAAATCTTGACTTGTAATTTTTTTGGGAGGTAACCGCTATGTTATGAAATAACTTTAAAATAATTTACTTTATAGCTAATCAGCTTTGACTATATAAAACTGTGAAAGACACACGATACCGCGATTCAGCACGGGATAGCGACATCTCTCGACTGTTTGACAAACGAAAAATGAACGCCATCTATCAAATCAATCTGCAACTAAAATCTTAGGCCGCGCTCCCTTGTAGTGAGTCAAGTACTAAGTGAAAAGCCCCTGAGCCTATCTCTCGATCGAGCTGAGCCGACGTCTCTGACCTGAATACGGACGTTAAGCGGCGATACTATTGTGGCTCTATCTAACCTATAGTACCTACCTATCACAGTTTTATACTGTGCGACTGTGCCTATATCGTGGACGCAAAGGCTTTGTCACTTTGTGGTAGAAATAAAGGTTGAAGTTGACTAGCAATACTAGCATTTAAAAAAAATCTAACACTCGTTTGCATCAAACTAAAGAATCGCCTAATGCGATTGCTGGCACATTTGTTAGGCGTAGGTACTACGTGACGTACCGTACGTGTTAACACGCCCTATTTTATATGGACGTGTTATAATTTAAAATAAGTATGCTTCTATTCTAGTTCATACATTTACAATGAAAACCGATGTCATCTGATAGGTGTTTTAAACTTACGTCAGACAAAATGTGCCAGCATCTTTAATCTCTATACTACAACTAACTACGTGGTACTATTTATTCTGTGCTACTACTACAATACAACTTGTCCCAATTACAACTCGACAAGAAGCGACAATATTTGCCGTAATCGTAATCGTATTTTCTTGTTGTGCTAGGCTACTTTTGGCCTTTTTTACTTTATTCTTTTCTTTTAATAATGTGATGCCAAAGATAATTTATTAAAGTACTTATAAAATTAGTTTGCCCTTGCAATAATTGCAATGTTTACGGCGGCGTTGCTACGCTACCGACACTGCGCGTTTACAATCAATAACAGCTGTCATTGAGAGTTGTATCGTTTACCTACGATTTTCTTTAGTGATAAAATAATAATATCGATATGTACAGTCGAGTTCTATAATATGTACGCACCTTTGACAGTCCAGGGGCTTTTCACTTAGTACTTGACTCACTACAAGGGAGCGCGGCCTAAGATTTTAGTTGCGGATTGATTTGATAGATGGCGCTCATTTTTCGTTTGTCAAACAGTCTAGAGATGTCGCTATCCCGTGCTGAATCGCGGTATCGTGTGTCTTTCACAGTTTTATATAGTCAAAGCTGATTAGCTATAAAGTTAATTATTTTAAATTTATTTCATGACATCGCGGTTACCTCCCAAAAAAATTTACAAGTCAAGATTTATAGAAACCTACTAGTACCTATATTATAATATCGTACACTTTTTGTCACATTTCGTTAGATGGCGTTGATCATTAGGTCTGACTGATAACTCTATCTCTAGTATAATAATGTACTCTATGTGACAGTCCATCAACATAAAAGTCAACATGTTGATTTTTAGTAAAAGTGCTTAGGTACCTGCATTCCGCCTCGTAGCGACGACAACGTGATATTTCCGCAAATTTCCAGGAGGCTATTTCCAAATAATAATGAAGAAAATTTTTAGCGAGATGTCATGAAAACGTTTTTTATTATTATTTGGTAATAACCTCCGGGAGGGTTGCGGCTTTGGAAATGTCACGCGCTGTCGCCTGTCATCGCATTTAACCAGCAGGTCAATCTTTTTAACTTCAAACTCTGAAAAGAAACCATAAAATCTCTGTTAAATGCTTTACAGCTCAAAAAGTTTAATTTATGTAAAAAAAAATGCCAACATAATCTGCTTAAACTATGACCCGTAAACTACGTAAGAACAAGAAAATGTGAAAATCAACATACTTACTACTTTAGTAGTGTATGTAAGGTAGCCTGATGTTCAAGGTTTACGCTTAAAATGTACTTCTAATGAAAGTACTTTGGTGATCAGTTTGGATTTGGTTTGAGTTATATTTCTTGACGTTTCGGCAGTTTCGGCACCTTTGATGCCGTGGTCACGGGGGACTGTTTGTGTGAGACGGGGGACTGTGTTTGTGTGAGACGGGGGACTTACCTATAGCACAGAATACAAAATAGTATTTCCTGAGTTTTTTATTTGTTCAAGAATGTGATGTTTTATGATTTAGAAAGAAAGATTTATGATACGAACCATGACTTCCGATTTAGCATACTTATCCAATTTAAGTCTTTGACACTAATTCCAGCACTAAATTAACTAATTACGATCCGAGATCGGGACAGACAGACTGGGCGAATGCTCAAAGGCTTCTTAGCTAAAATCTTTGGTTAAGATCTCCTTACCTTAAAGGAAGCTGTCAAATCCGACAACTTATTTGAATGATGGCCTTTACTTAGAGTATTTGGCCGTTAGGGGCATAGCTAAAAGAAAGAGAGAGAGAGAGACAGAGATGCATATCTAAGAGATAGATTGTATAACTAAGAGAGAGAGAGAGGTGTAAAACTAAGAGAGACATGTATAACTAAGAGAGAGATATGTATAACAAAGAGAGACATATATAACTAAGATAGTGATGTACAACTAAGAGAGAGAGGCATAGCTAATAGAGAGATTGTATAACTAAGAGAGAGATGTATAATTAAGAGAGAGGTGTATAACTAAGAGAGAGACGCATAGCTAAGAGAAAGAGATAATATGTCAGTGTGCGGTTGTTTCAGATGAGATAACGTCGTCGTTCCGGCGGTTCGGGCCGCTGGTGGTGGACTGGCCGCACAAGGCGGAGAGCAAGAGCTACTTCCCGCCCAAGGGGTACGCGTTTCTACTGTTCCAGGTGGGTTCATCCTTAATTCGATACGTTCCCCTTCTTTATGTTATTTTCTTCCTCTCCTATTAATAACAAACTTGTTGCTGGAGATCTAGGAAACACTGTCTATGAAAAATGGTTGCTACATCCAGGCACGTATCCAGACTTTTGATTCGGGGGGGGGACAACCGCATCCCGCAAACCGGGCCATAGTGACTCGCCCGCTAAACTTGAATTAGTCCTGTTCTGTGTGTTCCGGATTTCGGGGGGGGACAAATCCCAACTATCCCCCCTCGGATACGTGCCTGGCTACATCTACACCATCTACACATTTTTAAATCCTTCGGCGGCGTCGAGCGCTCTTTACAAACTTATCTAAATCGGTGACAGCGTCGCTGTCGTCTATAGACGACGGCTTAGCCTAGGTAACAATATTTAATAGGACATTAAAGTTCCAGTTTTGGCTACCGGCACAGATCAGTTTTTTTGAAAAAAGAAATATATGTAGCTTACTTCCGCAAACAAAATATGCAAGATGCACCGCCCGCCCGCCCGCAAAAATATGCACATACACACCACAAAATATAAGTGCACAATACCTGCATTTAGCAAGACAGCAACACACCTTGCACCTTCACCAATTAGGCTACTCTACACGTGTTTCGCCCCAACCCGGAGCATCCTCAGGAGTTAGATCGTGCGTAAACCAACACCGAACGGTTCGGTGTTGGTTTACGCACGATCTAACTCCTAATGGTTTGGGACTTCCGCCAGGTGACGCCTGATTCAATCAAATACAGATAAGTTTGTAAAGAGCACTCCGCCCTAGCCGAAGAATTGAAAAATAGGGCCCCACCCAGTTCGCTTCCAAGTTTATCTTGCTTTTTCATCTGACGCATTATTGTAGTCGGATGCATGCTTCGATCAAGAATATTCTAGATAACGCTTCACGAACTAAAACAGTACGCAAAAATGGCACCTCAAATAGCGTCCCATTTACAAACTTGGCGCTTTATTTTGTACAAACTTACATTTTATATCACTTATTTTGTACAAAATAAGCTTATTTTGTACAAAAACACATCTTTTATCACTTACTTTGTGCAAAATGAGCGCCCAGTTTGTAAGTGGGACGCTATTTGAGGTGCCATTTTTGAGACTCTGACCGGACATCTAGGGTATTCTTGATCGAAGCATGCATGGAATACATTAGCGCATGCCCTATATATCTCAAAGAAACGTCAAAAACTTGTAACACGTTGTATTGGTCATCGTCAGGACGAGAGTTCGGTAGCAGCTCTAATGGAGGCCTGCATCACGGATGAAGACAAGTTGTATCTCTGCGTGTCATCGCCCACGATCCGCGACAAGCCAGTACAGATCCGGCCGTGGAGGCTCGCTGACGCAGACTTTGTGCTGGACGCTTCGATGCCTCTCGATCCGAGGAAGACTGTGTTTGTGGGCGGAGTGCCGCGCCCGCTTAAAGCCGGTGAGTATACATAAACATCACAATACTGACTACACACGAAACTACACGTTATTACACACTATACAACAAACTACATATTATATTACACATAGAACTACACACTGATACTACACTCTACACAAATAGATACAACACACTCACCGATACCATATACCTACAGACTACAAAATGCACAGTTGCACATGCATAATACACTCACGCACTGGACTAAACATAGTACTACACTGACTTGACTACACACTAAACTACATAATATATTACACACAGAACTACACACTGATACTAAAATCTACACTACATACTATACTATACACAAATAGACACAACACACTTACCGATAACATATACCTACTACAAGTAATGCACACGCATAATACCTACTACACACAAAACTAGAAAACTAGTCGCCCCGACGATCTTCTGCAAGTCAATGAAGATCCGGCCGTGGCTGCTCGCTGACTGACTACACACTATACTATCTAAATTACACAGTATAACACACTCTGTACTTTACCCTGTACAACACTACACATTGTACTAGACACCAAACTACACACATTACCAAACACTGTTCTACACGCTATACTTACACACTGTAGGTATTACAAGCTGCATTACACACTGTAATAAACACTACTATACACTACACTACACTCTGTACTACACAGTATTAAACACAGCATTACTCTAATGGGGATTCATATGAGGAACTAATGGCGCCACAAGCGTTTGTGCTAAAATCGTTTGATTGGCTGTTTCAAATATCAAGTGTCATTTCTAACGTATTTTAACCAATCAAATCCATTGATAGCGGTCGTTTCGCCGCTAGCGCCTTCTAGCTTAAGCTTTGCGTGGAGGTCCCCATTAAGTCGTCTTAGCAAAAGTAGTAAATGGAACATGTAGTCATATAGTATTGTTTGTGCGTATTGCAGTGGAGCTGGCGATGATAATGGACCGGCTGTATGGAGGCGTGTGCTACGCCGGCATCGACACCGACCCCGAGCTCAAGTACCCCAAGGTGAGCTATAGAAACAAGACACTATGTAAAAACTACAAGGTTACAACTATGAGGAGCTCGGTGGCGCAGTGGTATAGTACCTACCTAGCCCAGCGATTGCGGAGGTTAAGCAACTTTCGCACGGGTCGGTCATGGGATGGGTGACCAAAAATTTATTATCTCAAGCTCCTCCGTGCTTCGGAAGGCATGTTAAAGCCGTTGGTCCCGGCTGCATTTGCAGTTGTTACCACCAATCTGCATTGGGACCGCGTGGTGTGTTATGGGTCATCCTCCTTATCCACCCATAAGGATGATGGTAGAAAAGAGAAGGTGGAATGAGCTTATGCAGTTCTTGAGCACACTCGCCGAAGTACAATTTCCTCTGTGGAACCACTTGTCGCAAATGCATAGCTGTTTGTTGAGATTTTGATTTTTCGTTGAGAAGCAATGTACGCTTAACAAACTCTATAATATCGCGGGCAAACAGTTGTACAGTCAGGAGCAATAAAATGTACACACTTTAGAACTATGCCACATTCAATCAATATAATATCTCAGTGTCATAATGTGTTCTACCTAGGTTATTCAAAACGTAATGTGACAAAGTTCTGTGGTGTGTAGGTACATCTTATTGCAGTGCTCGTGACTGTACATTGCGGGTTTATAAAATTTCGACATTTTAATTATTTTTCTGTGAATTTTGGTTGTATGCATAGGAAAAATAAAAAAAAACTATTTTTTATGAATTTAGCGACGGAAAATTCCACTTCAAACAGACTCTGAATCATCGACATCATCGACATCGACTCATGACTCATGATCATGAGTCGACTATACCCTGAAAGTTTTCGCTAGGGTGCTACTAACACTCTGTATTTTTATTTATTTATTATTTCTTTATTTATCACAATGTGAACTTACAGCTAAACCAAACATTACATGTATAAATGTATACACGTTATGTTGCAGGGCGCGGGGCGCGTGGCGTTCTCCAACCAGCAGTCTTACATCGCGGCCATTTCCGCGCGCTTCGTGCAGCTGCAGCACGGCGACATCGACAAGCGGGTCGAGGTATGGACTGTATACTGTGTATACACACAGTGTGATACACATACTCATAGTACACACATGTATGTATACAGGCGTATATACCGCACGGCGACATCGAAAAGCGGGTCGAGGTATGGACTGTAATATAGTGTATACACACAGTGTGATACACATACTTATAGTACACACATGTATGTATACAGGCGTATATACAGCACGGCGACATCGACAAGCGGGTCGAGGTATGGACTAATATAGTGTATACACACAGCGTGATACATTTATACTCATACACACATGTATGTATACAGGCGTATATACCGCACGGCGACATCGACAAGCGGGTCGAGGTATGGACTGTAATATAGTGTATACACACAGTGTGACACACATACTCATACACATATGTGTGTATACAGGCGTATATACAGCACGGCGACATCGACAAGCGGGTCGAGGTATGGACTGTAATATAGATAGTGTATACACACAGTGTGATACACATACTCATACACACATGTATGTATACAGGCGTATATACAGCACGGCGACATCGACAAGTGGGTCGAGCGAGGTATAGACATAATTATGTCATGAATGAACCAAAAATGGGAAAAAACCAGCTGTTTCATACATATGCAAAAATTAATAGCGAAAATGTCAAAACGTATGTTTTTTGCGATTTCAGAGAGGTCCGTTTACGTTGGTCCATGTGAAATTTGTTCAATTTGACGGTCCCTATTATCGATAGATACACATAATGTACAATATGATAATATTCGGCATTTTTTGTAATATAGCTACTGCTCCACCTGCGTTAACGTTAACGATAATGGTAATGTCCAACTACGCTTTAGCTAAGGCGTTATGTAAATTTAGTACTGTCGTTTGTAAACTAACACGGCCACATCTGCGTAACGCCTAGATTAACGCTTTAAGCTATGCGTTAAGACGCAGGTGGAGCCGTAGCATTACGCGCTATTTAACGGGGAGGGATCCTCCCCCATTCCCACTGCTATTGATGTTCCGTATTGGTCGGCTATAGTTATGGCAATCCTAAGATGTTAATATTTGCCATAATAGGGAACATGCATAAGTCACCGATTTTGATAAATTTGAGCGTGATCGCTGCGGACACGTATAATAACATGATGGAACAGAAAAAAAAATATTTTAGTTTTGTCACACAGGGGAAAATAGCGATATTTTTTTCATTTTCGGATATAATGCGTATTAGTAGTTTATGATACAAGGTTGGTAAGGAGGTTTTTAAAACGAGTTGACGTTTTATAAGCCCGAGCCGTAGGCGAGGGTTTATAATCGTCACGAGTTTTAAAAAACCTTAACAACCGTGTGCCATACTACGTTTTTCAATACATTTGCGAGAAAACATTATAGGTACTGCTGAAATTGTAATCTATACATATAATAAAACTGTAAATTCTAAATATTTGTGCGCGAATTACGCAAAAACCGCTAAACAAATTTTGTTGGATTTTTCACAATTTAGTAGATTGTGGTCCAACTTAAAATCTAATCTATGTTTCATCAAATTCGGGTGGGTGGAACCAGAGAAACAGCTTGAACTCTCCGTAGTACTAGCTTTCATACACTAAAGGGGTCATTTTAAACTGGTTGCAATATTTTTCTACTGTCCACGCGGATGAAGTCGCGGGCGGAAGCTAGTAGAAATTAAAAAAAACGTTCGTAAACAAAAACGCACGGCGCCGGCGTGCGGTAAAATCAACTTTCCGCACGCTGTACTACTCCGTAAACAAAAACGCACGGCGTGCGGTAAAATCAACTTTCCGCACGCTCGACTGTCATCGTAAACTTACATTTTCGAGCAACTGTATTGAAAAATGCTTTACAGTTTGATAGAATATCAAATAAGAACTAATAGTTTGTATGACACATATGTAACGCAATATTTAGGGAGATATTTGAAAATTTTTGGCTAACTCCATACAAATAAACGTGGCATAATAAGACTAAGTGACGTCACAAATGTTGACCGTTTTGTATAGAGCGTTTTCGGCGGGTGCTGCTGCGCGCTAACTTCAAGTGAATATCACGAGAAAAAAACGCAAGAGAAAAGTTTTAATATTACAGTTGATTTCTCACGCATTATACTTTTGATTTTGATTAAAAAAAATTGATGCATGTTCCCTATTGTCGTGTGCAGGTGAAGCCGTACGTGCTGGACGATCAGATGTGCGACGAGTGCGCCGGCGCGCGCTGCGGCTCCAAGTTCGCGCCCTTCTTCTGCGCCAACGTCACCTGTCTGCAGGTAACACTATCTATACACTATACACATACATCTTGATAGAAAACATACACACGCATACAGTGGTGGATGATCATTAGAAACACTGATCGATTTTCAAACAAACGAGGTAACTTTTCAAAGTTACATTGCATTACTTGCTCACATAAAATACACAAAATCTCTCGTTGAAACGTTTAGAGATAACTTATTATCATTGCCCCCCTATATGTTTTCATACTCAATCCGCGCACAACGGGGTTGGCTACATTTATAGTAATGTGTGTTACTTTTCCTACATACAATCTGCGAATGTAACTGTTTGTTGTGCCAAATAAATTAAAAAAAAAGTTACCTCGTTTGTTTGAAAATCGATCAGTGTTTCTAGGCCTTGGTTCTCCGCCAGGATAGTCGCCAGACCTAGCTGTGATCTAATGATGGTCATCCAGGGAGGGAGTTAATGGAATGGAAGAAAGAAGAGAAAATCATTTTCAAACATGAGGGTGACTTAAAAAGCGATCTGGATCAGAACGTCCTGGATAGCCATCATCCTTTATTATTTGGCCACCACTGTGTGTGTGTGTGTAAGTACATGTACATACATATATACAGGACAGGAATTTTGGACCCCTTTTCAAATTTTGTCAGGTCCTTCTATAACAGCAGGTTACCTCAAACTTTTCTCTACACAAATTGAAATCGTTGTCACTGTTTGCGCATCACAAGGTCCTTCCGCGCGCCTAGATTTTAAAGATATAAATAGTGGCTGAAAACTGTAAATTCAAAAAGAAATCATTTATAATTATCTCACCTAATTTATTTTTATTACTTCCATGAACTTATATTTGATTTTGTAAAGGGGTCGCAAAATTACCCTGTATATGTGTTCAAGTATGATCTCAAGATAGCTTTTAAAATTAAGAGCGTTTTATAAATACGGGCCTAATCTCCGGTGTATTGTTGCGCAGTACTACTGCGAGCACTGCTGGGCGACGATCCACTCGCGGCCGGGGAGGGAGTTCCACAAGCCGCTCGTCAAGGAGGGCGCCGACCGCCCGCGCGCCGTGCCCTTCCGCTGGTGCTAGGGACGTACACACTGATACACACTATAACATAACACTACACTACACGGATTGGAGACGGTCGTTGGGAGATATAGGGAAGACCAACAGGAAATAGAAATGTGCCACTAACACTAATACACACTATAACATAATACACTACATACATTACACAGATTAGAGACGGTCGTTGGGAGATATAGGGAAAACTAACAGGAGATAGAAGTTTGCCACCGATTTCTAAAAACCTTCATATCTTCATAGAGCAATATACCTTCACTAACACGTAATAGTGTAACACACTAATACACACCTACTACACTACATACACTACACGGATTGGAGATGGTCGTTGGGAGATATAGGGAAAACTAACAGGAGATAGAAATGTGGCACAGATTTCTAAAAACCTTTATATCTTCACATTGACGCCAAAACATTAACACTTTGCAAGATACTTACACTAGCTCGTAATAGTGTACAGTACAACAACTCCACAAACCACCGGTTAAGGAGGGCACTGACCGACCCCGCGCTGTGCCCTTCCACTCGTGCTAGGGACGTACACACTGATACACTAGGGAAAACTAACAGGAGATAGAAATGTCTATACAAGAGAAATATCTACACTAGCACGTAATAGTGTAACAACTCCACAAGCTGCTCGTCAAAGAGGGTGCCGTGCCAACCTACACTACATACACTACACGGATTAGTGACGGTCGTTGGGAGATATAGGGAAACTATAAGGAGATAGAAACTTCACATTCACGCCAAAACACTAAAAGAATCATGTTACACTTTGACAGAGAGCAATATACACCTACACTAGCACGTATAGTGTAACAACTCCACAAACCGCCGGTTACGGAGGGAACTGACCCCACGCTGTGCCATACCGCTGATGCTAGGGACACAATACATTATAAACACACACTACACTACACGAAATAAGGACGATTGTTGGGAGAAACATAGAAAATAGGGAATGAGATGAAACGAAAATTACTAAAACACTATACACATTATACTTAGATTACTACACTACACTACATATGGGGAAGGTCGTTGGGAGACTCTAAATAAACTTACTTTATTATATGACTACTCGGTTAGAAAGATGGACACCAAATGCATTAAAAAAAAATATACACATTACAATACATCTCAAAAACATGTGAGAGAGTCAATAGTCTACAGTATAGACTATTGACCCTTTCACATTTGTCTAACTTACAACAACTATTGTCTTCTTTATATAGTAGCGTATACTCTGCTAAATACATAATATAGCTAGTGCATGATGTCTATATTAACCCGGCGAGCATGTGGTGAAAAAAGTTACACCTAGCATGTGGTGGGGTTTGCCAAACCCCAACATATAATTACCTATAAATGCCAATTTATTAAACCAAGACTTAAGAATTTATTCGTATTTTGAATTATGGTTTATATTTAGTGTATAAAATAAAAAACAGAGTATATTTATATACTTTTATTGTATTATTTATCAGAAATACTTAAATATAACATTTACAAAAAAACAAAAAAAGGAACTTCTGAAAAAGGAACTAAAATCAACTAATTCTTTAATAAAAATATAAAATCAACTTTAAAAACTTAAAGAATATAAGATTCTCAATAACATATTTTTTTTAAAGAATTAGTTGATTTTAGTTTTAGTATTTTTGATAAATAATACAATAAAAGTATATAAATATACACTGTTTTTTATTTTATACACTAAATATAAACCATATTTCAAAATACAAATAAATTCTTAAGTATTGGTTTAATAAATTGGCATTTATAGGTAGATATATGTTAAAACTAACACGGAGCATGTGGCGGGGTATGACGCACCCCACGAACGTTTACACGCGTGTAGCTCCTGCGCCGGTTGACGCGATACTGCGGTCACGCCACTCTTCCCCCGCGGAGTACATTGGCTCCAGCTACTCGAAGCAACAAACCAATTGAGGGGCAAATTTGAAAAATACACGACTTCGCGCAAAGCATGGGCATGTCACACCCCACCACAAGCTCGCCGGGTTAAGTGTTCCAGACAAAGTATATTTGGTCATCTACGTAGACAGTGGAATCACACCCGCTGCATCGTCACACGAATGTAGGGTTGTCACTACTTACTACATAGGTACACTACACTACATAAAGTAGACAATAGTTCCACAGAGAGGGCGCTGACCGACCCCGCAGTATGACATTCCGCTGGTGATAGGGACAATACATTAAAAACACACACTATGTATTAGTGTAGTGTAGTGTAGACACTAAATTGGTTGGGAGAATCAGGAAATAGAGAAAACAAACGAGATAAAAAAATCGAATTACAAAACACTACACAGAATGGGGGCTACACACTACACTCTATACAATACACTCAATGAAATGTGAACGGTCGTTTGGAAAAACATGACATCATACTGTAAAGATAATAGGGAAAAACCAACAAAAATAAACGAGGTGGCAATCACTGAAAAACGACACCTACACACTGTACTCAATATATACCCTGCAATACACTACACAGAATGGAGAGAGAAACATCATGTACCTACACATTCGACACATTTGGCCCGACAAATACAAACAAAATTCTACTGTACAAACAAAAGCGCGAAACACAAATCAGCTGTTTCATACAAAAAATTAAAACGAAAACATCAAAATGTATGAAACAGCTGAGTTTTTATCGCGATTTCAGAGTTGGTCCCATAGTAAAAGTTGTTTAGTTTGATGGTCCCTATCTACCATATTCGACTTTCAGGGTTTTTGTAATACGTTGTATAATCTATTTCCTGTTTGCAATCTATTTGTTTATGGCATGGTAGTAAGAAACAACATGGAATAGGTAGTTGGTACATTTAACGCATTATTTGTATGGAAAGGGTGAGTAGGAAAATATTACTAGGGTAGAAATCTTAAGGCCTCGCTAGAAAAATATTTTGGAAAACTACCAAAAAGTACCAATAAAAAACTATTTGCTAACACAATCTCCCAAGGATCGTCTCAAAACACACGAGCCATGGAGTTGAATAATGTATGAAGACAAATTTCTACTAAAATGGTAGCTTTTCGATTAGCGGGCCACATTAAGGGTCAGAATTTTTCAATACTTCTCACTAATTCTATAACATTTTTAAAATATTCTGGGTCTATTGATAATTTGATATGAAACATTATTCAACTCTATAAACGGATTGTAAAGCGTAATAAATACCGAGTGTATTAAACTTTTGAGGTAAATTTAAATTTGTGAAAATTGTTACTAATCTAGCTTGCAAAGAACTTACAAAATATCCCCTAGTTGCACACTTATTTATTTGTACCCCAAGATTTTATCACTCGGTAGGATTTTCAAATGAATGTTGGCAACATTTATGAGTGTTGGAAAATGTTGCCATCATTATGGAACCGCCACATATTTATACGGACATGACATTTCTCTGATTGCTCGACATTGACGCGATGACGTCGCCGCTATTAATAATAATAATAATAAAAAAACAATTTAATAAGCAACATTATCCAATGTTTAAATTTTAAGCAAAATATTATAGAAGTTCAAGTACAATGCGTTCGTGTGCTCAAGCTGCTCTCGCATACGCATAGTGTTGCAAGTTTAGAAAAAACTCGACGATTTCGGTAGTTTTTGCGTTCCGTGCGGGGGGAGTTTGAACGCAATAAATAGATTCGATATAAGCAAAAATATTTATCCGAAAACTTAGCTAGTTGTCCGTCTGTTCGCCTGTAAGCTCTAACTGGATGTGGATAAGTCTGCGACTGTTGCGCGATTGTCGCGCGACTGTCGCAACTGTATACGCTCACTTAGTAAGATATTAACGTAAGACATAAGTGGAATGTCGGTTTTCTCGATAACATGATTTGTACCTGTGTAGCTAGAACGAATTTCTTAAGGGTCACCCTCTTGGTTTTTTACACGTATTTTCTACTTGGATACTGTTGCAGGTTGTTTTGTATATCACCGTTTAGCACCCATTTGCATTTGAGCTGTTAGTCTGTGGAGATTTACAGCTCTTTTTTCAAAATGGCGTTGACGGTGTTACCAGCTTCTTATATGGTTTTGTTCCTAAGCCTTACGGCTCGTTTCTGTTAAGGGAGGCGGTAGGGACCGTTTTAGTACAAAAGCGTTACCAATGCGGCTGTAGTGTGGCTACACTTTTTTTAATTTAGCGTTTTTAAATTGTTTGTGGAATCGCCGGGGTAGTGCAATAGAAGATAGTTTAGTATATCTATAGTAATATATTAACCGAAACTATATAATGTATACCTATAAGGCGAACACGTTTTTCGCTCACTAAAGTGACACTTTTTTAAAGTATTTGAACACAATTGGATTTTTCTAAATGTTTTTGTGGTGTTGTAATAAAATGAGTGTTTTTCGGCTTCTGGGCGTAAGGGATAACATTATGGGAAATTGAGTAGATGACGATATAGATTAAAATGAACACCTATATTAAAAGCGGTTTATATTTGGCTCCAATATGGCCAACGACTATTAAAGTTAAAACACAACCGCTTGGCTACTACATAATTGCGGGCGCATTCTGCGTCTCGGTAACCACTGCGCGGTCGCGACGATGAGCTGAGAGGCCAACATCAAGATAGCGCGCAGTGGTTGCCGAGACGCAATACGCGCGCGCGTGTATGTCGTAGAGGATTGCCAGTATCAAAAAGTTTAGCTTTTATGTTGGATCCGGTATTATTTATTAAACATTTTATTGTGCTGAGAAATTTAATATATAAATTAAACATTCTTAATTAATTGTATCGTCATCTTACGCCAGTCATAATCTTACAGTAAAAACATAAGTAACGCGATGTAAATTAATAACATTTTTTTGTATGTTATTTGAACCACTTAGGGAAGAGTGCTTTTACGTTTTGCCAGCAAAAAATGTTTTGCCTACGCGTGCAACAGGGCACAACAATCAGATTTTTTGTCATTTTTGCTGTTTAACCCATCAAGGCCCGGAAAATGAGACACTGGTGTCGATTCGGCTAGCACGACTTAACTAAATTGACAGGACTAAACTTAATTTTAGCATTCTGTTCTTGTCTTTTCGATACAGAAAGAAAAGGATGGAAAACTAAATTTAGTTTAGTCCTGTCAATTTAGTTAAGTCGTTGCCAACCGAATCAACACCACTATCTATTATTGTCCAGCTGCCTGCGGCCGCTTCTATAATTAAAGGTTTTCGACATTAGTTTATTTACAATCGATTTTGATGATCGATGGTTATCCTGAAGGTCCGAATGACATACCAAAAATGCAGCTTTACATCGGCTTTTGCGTTTTTAGGGTTTTTATTTGTAAGATTTGACTGTCTTGTCAAAGATATTTTAGTTTGTTTGCCCTTTTTGAAGCAATAATATTTGATAGCACTCGTGTTGATACACGATTTCATAAGGACCCCCCTAAACGATCAGAATTGCTTGTCAATTTACATTTTTTTTTTTATTTATTTATCCAAATAACATTACAATAATTATTCTAAAGATGCCTTTACGCTTATAAACCTACGAGGTTGTCGACATTGCATCGGCTTGTCAATCACATTTTGATCGTCTAGGAGCGATGCTTGACAAGTACCACAGAAAAGATAGATTACCGTGGCCAATCAAAAGTAGGCTACGCCCCAAAATGGTAAATGCAATGTAAATGATTGACAAGCAGTTTTTATCGTTTAGGGGGTCCTTTAGACCAGTGCGTTGCGCACAGAAGTGTGATTCGGATTTGCTGTATCGTAAACTTGACCTGTAATTTTTTGGTAAAATCGTAATTTTTACAGTGGTACCGTTTATGTATACAGCAAGAATTTGGTAATGTACTTAATGTGAGATTTGATTGGATACACGCTGTAAGACATCGTATCCCATAGACCACGGACGTCGCATAGACTGTAGTAAAGACTTGCGCGATTTTTGATGATTTTTTCATGGTTTTGAAGCGGTTTTATTCGTGTCGTAAAACCTTTTTTTAAATTATAGTGAGGCTTTATAGTGCCTTGGTGTTTGGCCAGTTGGCGTACCCCTCCCGGTGTTGGCGTTTGGTCCATCGCTCCAATACGTTTGTTCACACACACACTTGGCGCCAATATTTGTCCAACATTCGACCCACTTTTGAACTTGTAGCACTCGTTTTAAGTCTTGGATTTAACGCCGATGGTCTGATCCGATCCTCACCCGAGTTTGAAAATAAAAAAATACCTGAAAATGTGTTCTATTTTTGAAAGTACACACTCGGTGTAGAGGTCGCTGGACCTTTCTAAAGGTTAAGTAGGTACAATTAGTAAAATTTCTAGTAGAACATTTTAGTGAAATTGTTTGCCATACATGATAGAGTTGATGGCATCGTATAAACTTTTCATATTATAAAACTATTTGACAAACACAATGTTCAAGTATTACGCAATTAAAAGTAGACAAATATTTGAAAATAATATTTATATTTTCTTAGAATTTAGATTTATAATACGCATGATAGTAACATGAAAAGTTTGCACAATGCCGAAATACGGATGCACGGAATAGTGCAATATCTCTTATAATAGTTATAGTGAAATATTAAACATATTTTCAGTATAATAGCAAATAATCATAGGCTGCTAAACTGGCAGTTTTCTCTTCAAATTAGAAATTCCTAGGAGATAATTTTGCAACACGCCTTGAAATCGCCCCCAACACACTATTGTCACCTATCACTTCTTTCGGCACCCACAATTTTCCATTTCATATTAATTTTGTTTAATTTTTAAATAATTTTAAAGTTTTTACTATAAATATTTTCACTTTGGTAGTTTTTCAAACGAGTTTTGTGGCAACACTGTTTGTTGAAATTTTATGTTTGTAACGTTTTTGCCCAAATTCCGTTAATTTGTTAATAGATTTATTTTGTTAGAATGTTTCGTTTGTTTTAGTGCACTGCTCTTGTGCATTTCCGTTTTTGGTGGTTCTTTTATATGAAATTGCTCAAGGTATTTTGAAAAATTGTTTGGTGCCCCCTACCCCCTGGCGTGGCGAGGCGGGACGCGTGAATGGATGTGTCGTGTGTGGTCGCATTGTCCCATTTTGTATTTTTGTATTTTTATAAAAATTGACATTGTGGATTCGGAAGTGTTTTTTTTATTTGCGCGCAACGTTGTAGTGAACGCTTGGGTGGATTTTCTTTTTATAATATAATTGTCAAAACGGACTTTCAAATCGATGTTTTGAATGAGTATGTGGTCACTGATTATAAATACTCGAAGATGGATTCAATACAAATGTTTAGCCTTTCAGAGCATGTTGAAGGTCTGTTTATAACCAAGCGATAACAAAATAAACTTAATCGGTGTTCTAGATTAGATCCGTCGTGTGTTTGGGATATGTGGTCTCTGCGGACGACTTTGCATTTTGCCTGGAAACTGAGGGGAGCGGCGTGGCCGCCTGTTGTTTTAATACGTTTATTATAAACACCGATCTGATGAAAATCTGTCTTTTACAGTTGGAAAACTTGTGCATGAATGAATAGCCGTTCTACTAAAGAGAATGGGAAAATACTTTTTGGAGTTAGCAAGCTTCAAAGTGTTTATGAGATTGGTGCCTATAATAGGCGTACTTTAGAGATTTTTCTGTGTCTAGTTTAATTGAAACATGGAAGAAAGTTTCGGTTTCTTCCATTCGTCTTTGTAATTTCGATTTTAATGCGTTTGTTTAAAATGCGCCGCCGTCCGTAGCGCTTGATTTTTAAAACTGCAATTACATTTTTGAGCGGACAGTTTTGATTTTTTTTAGTTGGTTTCGAGTGATGTTTAGTTTTGCTGCGGACGGCCACCTAAGGCTTTTCAGTTCGATAGTTTGTAGGCTGTTTTTCTCTTCTTGTTTACGCCTGGGCCTGTAGAAAAAGTAACTAGCGACTACAAACTTTGCTTGGTAAAAAATGTAACGGATTGACATTAGTTTTCGCTGGTCATAGCATTTTTAAATGTAGAATCCATACTTTTTTAAGCGAAGACTGTTTTTGCTTTTACTTTGTCTATGGAGGCTCTTCGGGCTTGTTCTTGTTGTTTGTATGTTGTCTGTTTATCCTTATCTCTGATGGGTGTGCATTGACGCTGTTTTCATTTTAGATTGTAGTTTTGTCGTTTGGCATATCATTGCGTGGAGGTGAGCACTACGGGGGGGCATTCGATTAGCATTCTTTATTAAAAAAAATATTATAGTGTATACATTTTTTTTGACGTAAAATTTGTACTTTTTGAGATATCGTAGCTAAACTATGAGGTGCAAACGAGTTGTTGTTGTTGTTAATATGATTGACAAGTCGATTTTTGTCCCCTCGTTGTACCGAGTGAGTTTTTTTCGCACTTTTTTCACTCTCATGTAAATAGTGAATCGTTGGACTTTTCATAGTGAAAAAATGGTAAGAACTTACCAAAAATCCGCAAAAAAAAAAAAAGGTTTTATATCGATTTCATCGGAGGCGGACCGAGTTTAGGAAATTTTTTCGTCTTTTCGCCGGTCGGCGGTGGACGCTTGTAAATTCTCGTGCTAGTATTCTAGTGAAATTACACATAATTTTAAAATAGCGAAGAGAATGTAGCGCAATTCATAAATTACCTACCTAGTTGAGTATGATGTATAATGAAAACATAGTACCTAAATAACTTGTAACGTTGCTAGACAATATTTGAGTTGTAAATTAAAATACTTGCACCCTCTGTTCGATATTTCCTTAAAATGTTTTCGAATTTCACGAACACCGATGGTGCATTGAGACTATTTTTTAAAGTTTTGATAATGTAGACTGACTCCTTTTGCTTGTAATAAACATTAAGCGCTTTTAACTGTCGATCGCAATTGATTAATTTTAATAAAATTAGCTAAATAATAACTTTCAAAAACGAACAGTAAAAAGCGTTTGATGTTAATCGGATAATTGAAAATTTTGGCACCAGCTTAGCTGTAATTAAATAAAAAGAGTCGGCCATCATGAAATATAATTTTAATTAATTTGAATATAATAATATATTTTTATATAGACGGTTATTTCAGTGGATTGTTAAATAGAATCAATTTTGTTGATAAATTGTATGGTTAAATGAATTTTTTTGCCGCCGGTTTATCGATATGTTTAGCCCGCAACTATTTGGTTCAGCATTGTTTGCATTAACTAGTGACAGATTTAGTGAGAAGTAATTAAGATTAATTTAAGCTTTTTTAGATTTAAGCACACACTGAAGAAACGCTACGTTGTTACAACCAATTGTTTAGTCAAATTGCCGGCGTTTTTATGCTGAACCAAAATTGTAAATTTGTTTATGCTAAAACTATTGTGCAATTTAACGTGATTTTAAGCAAAAAATAACTGTTTCTCTCTGCTTTTCTACGTGGTAGCCTTGTTTGTTTATGCGATTAATTATTTTAGACTATTGTGGAGACATTAAAATGAATTTGAAACTTTTTTCCTGTGTTTCATATTTGTAGTTTGCTTTCTGGGATAGTGCAATCGACTCGAATCAAACATCACACTGCTTTTTGAATGATCGTTTTTCTTTTTTTATTTTTTATTATTTTGATAAGAACCGTTTTCGTTTTTAGCATTTAGGGGCAACGCAAACAGCGTGGAGATTTTTAATCATCTGTGATTCGTGTGGTGTTGCCACTTAATGCTAATTACTGCCAAAACGGTAGTTTTGTGTGTTGTCACAGATCCTATTTTTGTAAGTACATTTTTTATGGCTGCATTCTCTTTTCTGCTGACCAAAGACAAACGCATCCAAAGATGCTGCCAAAAAGACAGTGCGGCGTGTCCGTGATTCCTATATTTTTACTTATTCCTTACAAGAGAATGTGGCTTTTTTGTATCTTTTTTTAAGTATTTATCGCCCACTTGTTTGGAAATATTTTAATGTTATTCCTATTTATTTACTTTTTACCTTTTTTTGTATAACTTTTTTAATTCGTTGGTAGGTTACAATAAAATTTTATTCACTTAGTTTAGGTGTAGTGATTGTTTATTACTATTTTAGAGTTTAGTTCTTTTTCAGTATTTTTTCTTTTTTTAGTAGGTACCTATACACTGCAAAGAACCTTTTAGACTAAGCTTTTGCCAGTACTGCACATTGGCCGTTAAAATAACATTAAGAATCTATTATAAAATAAAAGTTCAAAAAAAAAGAAAAAAAATGTAAATTTGCTCTCGGAAATTGCAAAAATGTAGATCAAATTTCAAAGCGGAGCTTTACCGGTATTCAAAATGTATTATGTTTATTAATATTATTGAATTATAAAAAAAAACTTACAAAAGTGAGGTTATAGAGTTTTTTTATATATTTATATTTATGTAATACTTACGTAGGTGTGTAGATTGATATACTTGCGTTTTTTAACGAGAGTGTTTTTTTTTATTTTTTTGTTGTTTGGATAATAGTATTAAATTAGTGTTATGTAGCCTTGTCAGGGTTGAGAGTGCAGAAATTTAAATTCATAAACTGGTATTTTGACAAAGTACTTTTGATCGAAAGCTAGAATTCCTAAATTGAGTAGGACTTGCATATTTTTATCGTGATTGTTGATAATGCTAGTTAAGTATTTTGTCAAAATACCAGTAAATAAATTGAAATAAATTTCTTGTATCGTCGTTAGTCGCATTCTACCCGACAGGTGTAGTATTGTTTAAAACTGAAATACTTGAATTTTTATATGAATTTTATTATTATAATATGGTATTTTACTAAATATTAGTCCAATATTAAATCTTTACACAATTGTTTTATTTTATACCCTTTTTTAACCTATCTATTGGCTAGGTTTCCGTATCTTTGGTCGTAGGCTCGGATGTAGTGTCCAACAGTGAACCAATGGTACACACTGAGCCACCCATCTCATTTTGTAAACGCCACGTTGCCAAACCGTGCCGCGGACACGAAAGTATTAATTGATTTTTACCCCGCTGCCCACTCCTCGTGAGCGTCAAAATGACGGGTTCAAGTCCCCAATTTGAAATGTATCACATTACAGAGTTTGTGCTACATTTGTACTATTTGTACCCTAATTGTGGGGACATCAAAAATGGCTGATGGACACATGGACGAAATTTAACGAAATAATTTTCCACAAAATTTGTGTGCTTTTTTTTAGTTTTTCTAACATAGGTATCTCAAAAACTAGGACATTAATGCGTTTTTTTTTGCATTATTCGAAATACATAGTACTATTTTTAAAACGACTTCAAAATTTATGGTAAACCCTATGGTGGTCCTTAGTATTTATGGTTTTATACACATTAAACCGATTTTGGGTACGAATCTACCGATAATTATTGGCAACTCTACCGATTTCGCATTTTTAGGTTCGTCTTATATAGGTAGCTACATAAATCGTTATACCTACCTAATTAAAAATATGTTAGTAACTTTATGAAATTGTTATTTATTTAAACAGTTTATTTCGTTATCTGTTTGTGGAAAACTATTTGTTGTATTTTATAAACGGTTATTTCAATAAAGAGTTGGGTGAAGATTGTTTACCAAATTTCAACCAATTGTTTTGTTTAAAACAAATAAGGATAGACAGACTTTACCTAAATGTATTTTAACTAGTTTATCGGCCACTGTATTTTCCCCTCCGTTGCTCTGCGCAAGTACATTCGTTTAACAACTGTATGATCGTAAAGCTGTGATATCAGAGGGCCTAGCCAAAGTAACATTTGCAAATCTTCGTTATCGCTTCGCTTTCGAAACATGTATGGGATTGACATAAGGTTTCGTTAACTATCGAAATTTAAAACGTCAAATCCATGTGCAGCGAATGCGAAACGATAACGAAAATTTGCAAATGTTACTTTGGCTAGGGGGGCTTATCCGTTATTCAGGACGGTCTAATTGGCGACTGAATTTCTCGTCCTAAATCAGACTCTAAATTCCGGATCCGTTATTCAGGAAGGTGTTGCAATATCGCTTCAGTTCATTCTGGGGCCCTACCGCCCAACCCAAGTGCCGTCGACTTCACTTGACCATCGGCTTCCTTTGACAGATGGATGAGATACATTGGTACTTCTTTTTGGTATAAAATCTTACCAAATAAAAGTAGCAATTTATTACAACCATCTTGACAGATGGAGATGGGATGGATCTTCAGTAGATTCTCTCTTTTTAACATATAAAATTAAATTAAAACCAAACCAAAACTTAAACTAATTAAAAATTTGATAAATTTTAATTTCTGAACGTTTTAAAAAATTCATCGCTTGAGGGTAGGCTCACAAGTAGCTTCAGTCCCCCGTGACCACGGCAGCTGCAAAGGTGCCGAAACGTCGGGAAAATCAATCAAACCAAATACCAACTAATTACCAAAGTACTTTCAATAAAACCGCGCTAGTATCCGTTAAAAGTGTTTTATTTCAACCATCTGTCAAATGAAGCCGAAGGCGAAGTCGACGATGCTTGGGCGGTAGACCCACTGGTTTGCAGCTAATTGTGGTTGTTTTATTTTATGTTGCAAGTATAGTAGTCAGTCGCGCGCGAATTAGGGACGAAACCGAGTTATTGCTGCCTATTAGTACCTTTGATCATCTATACCTGAGGATGTAGCACGTCATACAATATCAAAGCTGAAATGTGGCACATGCCGTTTGACAAATAACGCGACACTAAAATGTCAAGTTGTATGACAAGTCGTGGGGGACTGGGCTACGTTTTGGGGGAGTTTGAGGTGTCCCATTGCCATTGTCATGTAATATCCACGGTATAGATGATCGAAGATTAGTACACGCAAAGAAAAAGAAAGGAAGAACACTGTGTTTTTGTTCTTGTGTTTTAAATAATTCTATAAATTCCAATAAAAATTCCTTCGACCACGACGATAGCAATACGACACGGTATAAGGCCGGCCACACACAGACGGAATCCCGTTACGGAATTCCGAACGGAATTTCGATATAGTATGAAGATTCCGTACGGAAAAATCCCGTGTGTGTGTGGTAGTCCATAGATTTGTATAGATTAGCTGCGTTTGGAATCACGTATGTACCTACGGAATTCAGTAACGTGATTCCGCCTGTGTGTGGCCGCCCTAAGTAAATTGTTTATGTCGCGCTGCCGCGGCTCAGGTGCCAACTGAACCGTTTTGTCAATACACGATCCGTTCAGTCCATAAAGTTAATATACCTAATTAACTTTATGGTTCAGTCCTTCCGCAGGCTGATTACCTAAATAGGAACTATTAGCGACCGGTTTCATTTGACATACATTGCTACTTTTCTTTGGTATGTTTTTTTACCCCAAAAAGAAGAAGCAATGTATCACATTCATCTGTCAAATGAGACCGGTCGCTAGGTGGTTTCTAATTAGATAATCAGCCCGCCGATCAGCCGCCGTACCGCCTAACTCTATCGCTTTGACTCTGGCTTTGGTTTATGACGTCAGTGCACTGACCGTCCTTGTCATCATGTTACAATATGACAAGGACGGACTGAGCATTGCTATCGCTCTGGCTAAAGCTTTGAGTTAGGCGGTAGGGCCCCAGGCCGATGTGAACAAATTGCTTCAGTCAATCCGGTCGACTTGAAAAGTCACTTTTTCTCTATGGCGATCGATGACTCAGAGATTTGTCTGTTGGATTGGAATGCACCAAATGTCAAATTTTACTGATTGTTTTTTTTCATGTCGTTCATTCAATCATCTCGTTGTTTGCCTAATAAAAATGTTATTTACTCCTTTACTCTAAATAAAACAGAAAGAAAACTTGCCATCATGGAAAGCAACACTGAAGCCAATTATCAGAACGGTATCATTACGAGCGACGACGGTCACAGATTCGTTATTAACCCATTTGCAAATCCTGAACTGCCCAACAGCGCTACACAAAGCCTTACAGAGCCTTTAATATCATTGACAGAATCTTACAGCAGCTACTGCCCCCATTGCAACCTCAATTTCGACGATAACAATGAGTACCAACACCACAATCTAACAATGCACGGTCAGAAAAAAATATTATCCTGCGAACTTTGTAACGCAACTTTTCGAAGGCAAGACCACTTAAAAAGACACGTACAAAGTCTCCACACCAACCACAAGTTCTGCAAGTGTCCCGTATGTGGTAAAGACTGTAAACGCCAGGATATATTACAAAAACACATCAAAAAAAGACATTTGGATAAGCCGGAAGTGTTTTGTTGCCGTGAATGTGAACATAAGTGTGAAAATCTGTCGGAACTTGAGAAACATGAAGATACGCATTTGATGACTGAAAGACACGTATGTCCACATTGCCAGACTACTTTTAAGAGACGGGATCACATGTTGAGGCATGTAAAGTCGCAACATTTGAAACAAAGCGCTAACTGTCCTCTTTGTGGGCAGATGTATAAGAGAAAGGATCATGTAGCTAGGCATGTGCGTGAGAAACATAAAATGGGCTTCTTAAATGGTAAATTAGTGACATCAAGTGATATAATACAGTGAAATCAACAATACTTGTAAAATATGAGATTTTGACAGATAGAGTGATGAGCCAAGTAACTTGAAGAGTTAAGAAAATGACTTATCTGTATACCTCAAGTCAGGGGTATCCAAACTACAGCTCCGGCTTGTCCACCAACAATCCCTCATTCACAGGCCGGTTTGTACTAACATACTATAATTTACAGTATGTTGGTAGGATAAGCTAGCTCGGCCCTTGGGACTTCGTGGAGGAGTCAGTCTGGCCCTTAGGCTAAAAAGTTTGGAGACCCATGCCTTAAGTGATTCTATAAGAAGACAGTAATATTGACAAAATCATGTTGAAGAGTACACAGGACTTGCCTTTTAATAAATAGGTAGATAGGTAACTCAAGAACGTCAGTATAAGTATTATTGTTTTAAATATAATAATCTACTTTTGGTATATAAACATATTGAACTGTTTACACAAAAAAAAAACTCAATTCCCTTTGTTGCTAAAAGCCACCTTTTATGGTTGTTTATATTATGAACCTATTTTTAATGAATGCAAATAAGCTCAGCTTAGTTATGTCAATATAAAAAGCTTTTAAAAATATATTAAAATCTGTTTCAAACTTATTGGCAATTAGACAGGGTGCGAGACAATGTGCAATACACAATTTCAATGTACAACACACACCTCAAAAGATGAGACCTGAACGACCGCGTGGTTTTCACATAGCCGTGAACAATTTGTATACTAATCCCCCCCCTCCCCCTCGTTGTGTCAGGTCTCATCGTTCGTGGGGCGTAATATAAGTATTATTATTATTATTTAAAAGGGGGGATGCCAGCGAAGGACGGGTAATCAGTCACCTTGATCAGAACCATTTCACCCAATTCCCCATAAGTATAATGGGAGAGGTGTGTGGTGAGGGGGGGCATAGTTACTTGCGTAGTGGCTAACTAATTTCACAGCCGCCAATAATGCAATTTTTTTTTACCTGTCAAGCACAGAAAAATGAGACAATAGATTTGCCATTGTTTTAATGAATCAATTATGGAGATGTAAGAACCTATTTTTTTATATATCAATCAACTTTATCTGGTGTATACTTATATTTTTATGGTCTGTTTTTTTATTCATCACAAATTGCTTTAATTTTCTGTAAACACTATTTTAAAAACCCAATTACTTATGTGCTAGTTAGAACTATGAATTACCTTTATATTTAATTCTACTTATTTTAATTTATGAAAACATATTTTAATAAATTGGTTATATTTAGTAAATACATTGTTTCACTCTTGTGCCATACCTATTTATTTATTTATATATTTAATTCAGGCAACTAGGCCCATACAATAAATACCTTACTAACATACATATATTTAAATTAGATTTAATAAACTATTTTCCACGTGTTGACGGCGGCGACGTGTTGCGCGACGCAGTGTCCGGAATCCGACCGCGAAACCGTCGGAACAAAACACCCTTCGGCCAAAAATCTTCTTTCATGAAGGTCGACAGATGTTCGGTCGGTGCCCTCACCACGAATGAGTTGAAGTTCACATTGTGGCGGGACTCCAACCGCTCGACTCTCAGACAGAATTTGGTCTTCCTTCACTCTGATGAACTCTACAATATCATCAGGTTTCGTACTGTAGTGCAAGCGGGACACGTACAGCAGCGTTGTCGGGATGGCCGGACGAAGCAGGTGGTTGTGTCCGGTCGGGGCGGTGCCACAAAAATTACGGCGGGTGTGCTTCCTCTTCCTTTCCACCTTTTTGAAGCCGTCCTTGTCACACACTTCATCCAGTCTCCGTGGATGCACAGGCTTAGAGACCGGTCGGCGTTTGTCTCCCTCATTGGTACCTATGAGTACCTACTCGTATCTACAGTGTTTTTTTGAACAGTGATCAAAATTTGTGGTGTGGCTTAGACCATCAAACTGAACAACTTTGTCTATGGGACCAACTTAATCAGAGCAAAAAATTTTTAGCTGTTCCATAAAAACATCAATATCTACTCGACCAAAATGTATGGAACAGCTATATTTAGGTGATGTGGTTCTGTCTTCCTAATGCTATGCTACGGCTGCACCTGCATTAACGTTAATGGTGAGGGCCAACTACGCGTTAGCCAAGGCATTATACACATATATTTAGTGTGTTTAGTACTGTCGTTTGTAAACTAACATGTTATACTGTTGGCCACATCTACATCTGTGTAACGCCTAGATTAACCTGTTAAGGCGGTTGTATGACCGAAAGTGGCGCCCTCAGAGGTTTTTATTTAATAAGTTATTAATAGAGAAAGATTTTAATAATGTTTATCGTGGAGATTTTAGGGCCCATGGTCTAGTATTTTTAGAAGGTGTCACTACATGCCCTCGTAGTCATTCGTAGAAGTAGATAGCAAATGTATCAAAAACGGCCGATTTTAACAGTTTTGCTATCTACTTCTAGCAGTGACTACGAGGGAATGTAACGATACCGTCTAAAAATACTAGACTGTGGGCTCTAAAATCTCCACGATAAAAAATTTTAAAATTGTGTATTAGAATTATAATATTAAATATAATTCACCGCGGCGCCACTTTCGCTCAGGGTACCACCTTAAGCTATGTGATAAGACGCAGGTGGAGCTGTAGCATTATACAGAACTAATGGCAACATAAGAACACAAAATGTTCCGAGTTTTAGGACCAACAAATTAAGTGTTGTACAGTCATGTCTAAAATATAGGTACATATTATATACAATTAAGAACTTTGACACTTTGTTGTAGTTGTCATTGATTTTTGTTTAAAAAGTAATAGCTTTTATTTCGGGTGACAGAGTTCTTAATTCTATACATATATAACATACATAATTTATAGACGTACTGTACCAGAATAAAAATTCAATTTTGGAAAGTCACAACTTTTATTGCCGACAGTACTTGCTGCAAGTTATTAAAAAAATACATTTGTTACAAAACATTAGTACGTAACTGAGAAAAATAATAATTTACTTTTACACGCTAAATTACTAGTCCACTTAAAAAATAACAAAAAAAACTGTTAGTCACACATTATTTTTTGATGGAAAAAATAAAAGTAATTTTTTTACATACAAAACATTAGAGCTAGGTAGGTATTCAGTTCTTTATGTCTATGATAAAAAAAGTCTGACTAAAGTCAACTGTAGGTTACAGATAGAGTTCAGTTAACTAACTGATTAATAAATTAAGTTCCGTTCCATTTCTCTTCTGACGACCTCCGTGGTCGAGTAGGTTGTACACTGATTTTCTAGGTGTCGCAATCCCTGAGGTTCTGGGTTCTGGGTCAACAATGAAGAAAACTAAGATTTCTCTATATTGTCACAGGTCGTGGTGTATACATGTAGTTCCACCGTTGCCTCTGATTCCCACAACACAAGTGCTTTAGCTACATGTATGTGATGTAGACTTATATTTACTATATTTATTTACAAAGTGGGTGTGTAGAGCTGTAGATCTCGTGTTTGTGACATTTTTAAACATTTTTGGAATATCTCCACTATTTTGAAAACTTTCGAAAAACCGAATCGAAATGAGAGAAACGTAACCAGCAAAGGAGAGCAAACATACAGCCGGACAGATTTTTTTTGCAACCTTTGAAACATGCCCTAGTTGTGATATTTGTAGTACCTAATGATTAATATGTAAAAACATTTACAAGTATACCTAAGTAAGGTACTTGAGCAAAATAGTGCCTATATTTTCTGTAAACTTCATAATTTTGCCAAGATACAACAATGGTATACCTACAACAGAACAGAAAGAGGATATTACAATAACACCGTTTGTTCATAGTAATTGTGTCAAATAGTAGCTATATTTGTTTGGACAATCTATAGCTTGGACAGATATTAATTTCTAGATCTTTGAAATTAAAGGACTCCATAATATAATGTAGAAAGCCGTTTTAACTTTATAACAATAAATACTTAAAGTAGCTACATTAATTTAATATTAAGTAACAACTTTTTATTTTAGTCCATGAACTATCTTTACACAATTAAATTTATAACTAACACAGACGTATTTTAAAGCAGTTTTCTCCATTTATATTTTGCGATTTCTTCTTTTAGTTCCAGTTTCATGAAATTTGAAAGGTGTTAGGGTTAGTACATTAATTGTTTGATGTTATGTGTAAACACGCCCGTCTGATGACATCGGTTTTCATAGTAGTTAAATGTATGGACTAAAACTTATGTTATAACACATCCATTTAAAATACGACCGACGTGTTATCACGTATGTCAGACAAAATGTGCCAGCACCTTTACTGATCAATTTGATTATAAATTAAGCTGCTATTTACACTTAATTATTGACTTGACAAAAAAATTGCCAAAATAAGAGTAAATACTGCTTTAAAATAGAAATTACTTACATAGAATTTAAGCATAATATTTTCTATTTGATCATAACCTCTTGTGTACACGATTCAAGTGACTCATAAGAGATTCTTTAGCTTTGAACTTTAGCAAGCAAAAGTCACACTGAAACATCACATTTTTAAACGTATGCTTGTTTTGAATGTGTTTAGTGAGTTGCTCTTTACTCGTAAACTTTTTCTGGCATTTCAAGCATGAGTTTTCTATCATGAGTTGTTTCATTTTTAGATGTCTGCGTAAACAATACCTGGACTTGAATGTAATAGCACAGCTCTCGCATTTAGACTTGCTTTTAGCTTGGTGGTGCGTTTGGCAGTGGATGTCCAAGTTGTTCTTCTTAGTAAACACAATCTGGCAATCATTACACTCAAAAGTCGCCTGGCGTTGTTGGACTTCGTGATTCGACGTCATATGGCGAAAATAATGACTGTTCTGAGTAAACTTGAGACGGCAATACTGACAGGTGTATATAAACTTCCTTTCATCGGCTGCTGGTGCTGCAGAAATTAATTGGTCGTCCAATTTTCTCATTCGAATCGCTGGCCTTGTTATTCTTATTCTGGGACCAATGCGAGTCGGTTTTTTATTCATAACTGGGCCGAAGGACGCTGTTTGTGATATTAAGCAATATTACTTTAAAATTGTGAGATTTTGTGTATAATCAAATCCAACACGTAGGCAATGGGACGGAGTGGAATTTGTGATTCTTGCAATCGATTTGCTGTTGTATATTGTTACTTCCAACACAGGCACTTAAGGTATCAATCACGAGAAAACAATATTTCTTCGAAATAAGTAAATAATTAGTGGTTTGTGAATAAAATTACTCAACGAACACCAAACACCTTTCTCCAAAAACCAAAATTATTTTAAAACAGTCAAGTCAACTTCAAGTTACTCAGTTTGTCAAACAAACAAACAAAACACGTCAAACTCACAAACGTCAAACTTAGAACAAAAAATGGGTGCATTCTAACAGACTAATCGCTGAATCACCGTTCGCCATAGAGTACATCCGCGATGATGGTCAAGTGAAGTGTCAAAATTGGCTTTGAAAAATACATAAACCCGTTCACGAGCATGACGCGTGGACCAGCCATCGCTTCGCTCAACCATATTTGAGGGAACGTAATGACCCGTCCCACACGACACCACCGCAGAAATGATTAAAGAGAGCATGGTCATACTAAAGCTACTCGCATTAAGGCGTCGTCGAGTCAAAAAGCTTACAATAAGTTTTAAGTAGGTAAGACAATTCCCTCAATTTTCACATAAAATAGAAAAATCTACGACCAGGGGGCTTACCATCAGCAAATAATAAACCGTTCAGTTCAAAAGCAGGCCTTAAACAGGACTGTTTAAGGACTGCTTTCATACTAACCGTTGAGATCATGGTACGAAAAAGTAAGGCCGTTCAATATAAGTCCTGCTATAAGAGCTCATAGTAAGGCCCCAGGCTGTTTTATCAATTAAATTATCTTTAACGGCATAGTATCCTTTTTTGAAAAGACAATTTTTTACATGAGTCTTAAAGTTGTTCCGCGCTCCCTTGTAGTGAGTCAAGTACTATTATGTATTCTGTGGTCAAGTACTAAGTGAAAAGACCCTGCGTCAAACGTAGTGATCTCTAGTATAATAATGTACTCTATGCGTAGTGATTCTAATACTTTGCGCACGTCCATATAAAAGTGAAGTGAGTAAAATATAAAAATAATCGGTAATTATATAGGTATTTAAAGTGTTCAAAATGAAAGAAATCGATATCGATATAGAAGGATATAATGTGAACGGGATATGTGTCGGCTGCTTGAATTACAACAGGAAGATGTTCTATCACGAAGATATCAAGGAATGCTTCTCGACATTGGCTGATATTGATGTAAGAAACAGTTTTTTCGTAACCTAGCTAAATCCCTTAAACCGTACCTACTCCAACTTACTTACTTTACTTAGTTTCTGTAATAATTCTGCAGAAAATCGAACGTAAACAAGAGAACAGAAACGCTTGGAAACCCCATTGTTATTTGTTCAAGTATTTTTTTTTGCGCTATTTATGTGGTTGATCTTTGCAATGGATTAAATAAACCATAATGTGTGCCAACTCTTGTTGATTGAATACAAGTATTAATTATTTAAACCCCACGCGGCTACCGGTAGCCGGACAACTATGAAAATATCAATAATGTGTCTCATCCAGGGTTGCGTTCAGAGCCTTAGAGCGCGGCTGTTTGGTTGTTTTTTTAGCTCACTCTGGTTCGGAACGACCAAGAACTTTAAATGTCAATATCAATACAGTCTTCATTTTCCATTTGGAATATGAATAATTTAAACTTTTCTTTATTCTAAATCAAATAAAATCCATTTTTGACGACCTATGTGGTGCAGTGGTCAACATGCCACCTACCACGCAAGAGGTCCCGGGTTCGATTCCCGGCCGGGCAGAAATTGAAATGACGAATTTTAATTTCTGTGACAAGTCTGGGTGTTACTATGTATAATAAGTATATATTTAAAAAGTATATAAGTATTATATCAGTTGTCTAGCACCCATATTACAAGCTTTGCCTAGTTTGGGGCAAGATGGCGCTGTGTGAAATTGTCCAAGCATTTATTTATTTATTTATTTTGAGGATGTAAGTACCATGATTATTTAAAGAATTAGACTCAAAAACATCAAAATACAAAATAATATCAGTTGACATTGACATTTTTTCTATAGACAAACGTCAGAGCATTTTCCGACCACTGATTTTGATGGTTAAAAAGTTGCAACTCTCTGACGTTTGGAACGGGATGGTTGTGTCAACCGAACGTCATGCTCTAATGTTTGGAACGCCGTTAGAGTGTTTGGTTGTGGTTAGGTTGCACTTAGAGCGTAGGTTTAGAATGCACCTCAGCTGTTTGAAGTGAAGAGGTAACAAACACAAACTTTTGCAATTATAAGAATAAATTATTATTTTTAATTTTCAGATTTTTGCATTCACAATGCTATTTTTATACAATACTAAATAATATACTAGAAAAAATACGACTCGCACCAGATCAATACTCAGACGGGAATCGAACCCGCGACCTTTGGATATCCGGTCCAATGCTCTGACCGCTGAGCTACCGAGTCACTAGTGACATCGCCGAATTTCTTCTAGTATATCCAACTCTTACGCTGCAAGCCAGCGTTATTCCATCAATGTGAGGAATTCCTCGACATTCAATTGAAATATCTTTCCAGATATTTTGACAACTGATAAAGATGAAATATTAGCCATATAATTTTTAATTGATGTCACTAGTGACTCGGTAGCTCAGCGGTCAGAGCATTGGACCGGATATCCAAAGGTCGCGGGTTCGATTCCCGTCTGAGTATTGATCTGGTGCGAGTCGTATTTTTTCTAGTATATTATTTAGTATTGAATAAATTATTATTCACTTCTCAAGCTATAAAGTATTAAGAAGGATATACTAAAAAAAATAACTCGCCACCAGATCATTTTCTCTGGAAGGGTTTTGACTCTTGGTTTCCCTACTTGTTGTAAAAAATACATTTATGCTTGATAAACTTGATAGATTTTGTGTTTTTTCAGTATTGATGAATCTCAATGTACCATTGACTCAACTTCATTTTAGATTCCCGCCGGCCTCTCCGTCCAGCTATGTTGGGAGTGCCTCGCCTCAGTTCGTAGAGCATGGCAATTCCGATCACAGCTGCTGAAGACTTACAATATACTCAACTGTTACTCTAGAAAGGTAAATTGGTTATTCTTACTGTCTTATTTATAAAAAATCCTTAAAAGAGAGTTAATGTCTACTTAAGTAAAATTCTGATAAAGCTTATTAAACTTCATATAACTTTAAAATTATTATTTACTGACAGCTTCTTCAGACTTAAGTCTGTTTGCCCATTGGCAAAGGCCTCCTCCATTTGACGCCACGTATTCCTATCTACGGCCTCTCTGGTCCAAGCTGAACCCGCTACGGCCCTTATCTCATCAACCCATCTTTTGTGTGGTCTTCCACGTTTCCTTTGGCATTTCTTGGGTACCAGTACATCATCGTTTTGCTCCATTTATCTCTGCCTCTCACTGTATGTCCTGTCCACCGCCATTTCAGTGCTTTTACTGTGTAGGTTATGTCATTGGTTTTTATTCGACTCTTGATACTATCCATTGATACTCTATCTGACAGTTTTATCCCCAACATGCTTCTTTTCATAGAGTTCTGACAAGTTTCCAATCTTCTGGTGGTTAAAATTATTGGAATCACAAAAATAAATATGTATTTTCTTTCACATGTTATATTGGGTTATTTTACATCTTGTCAGTTCTATGTTAATTAAAAAGCATCTGATGAACATCATTTCTTTTTGCAGCACACATTTCTCATTTCTCCGTCAGACTTAACACAATACTCAACGACTCGACTCAGCTTGTCCGAGGTGGAGATAAATGAAGACACCGAGTTCCAACCGGTGTTAGTCAAGGAAGATATTGACGATGACACGGATCAAGTTAAATTGGAGTTAGAGGACGAGCTGGTTGATTTTGGTATGTTGGTAAAGTGTCTGCACAATCTTGATCCTCCATCGCACATTGTATTGAAACGGAAAAAAACTGACGAGTTGCGAAATCTGTCTACTGACGAGTTATAAAATCTGTCTAGCTGCGTATTTGACGAGTTGCAAATCTGACAAGTTGCGATTCTGTCGACTTGCGTATTCTGTTTCTGGCGCAATGTGTATTTGACCACTTGTGTATCTGGCAAACTAGACAAAACGAAGTTTGACAAATATAAAAACCATAGTAGGAGTACTGACAGGACACTGCCCACTAAACAGACACCTGTCAGTTATCAAACAGTCCGCAATGTAAAGAGATAGAAGAGACAAGCTACCACTTAATGGCACAAGCGACTGCGCTGGGAGCTCTTTGGAGCCGACAAGCTTAAGGAAGAGGATCTAAAGCAGTTAACGATAACTGTAAGGGTAGGTTCGAGGGTCCGACGCCGGTGGGGTAAACGATGACCCGCCTCCCCCTGCCTGCCTAGCATGACCTATTTATATCGCGTGATATAGCGTTTTATCACGTTTAACTGTCAAAAAGACAAAGGAGTTTGACAGTTGAGTGTCGATGAAATGCTATATCACGCGATATAAATCGGTCATGCTAGACAGGCTGCTGTCAGCTTTCAGGGGATTTGGGGAAATGGTTCCGATTAGGGGGACTGATCACCCAACCGGCTTCACTGGCGTCCCCTTCCAAATGATAACAATAATAAAGTACAGTCAGTCAGTCTATTGAGTTTCTCCTTTAAAAAAAGGTAAAAGATTATTGCCTGCACATTTTTTATTGTCACATCCTCTCTGGTTGACTGGGAGAGAATGCCTTTTTAGCATTAAGTCCGCCATTTGCTGTATTTTTATATATAAATAAATAAAAGATTGCGTCGCTACAAAACGTAAGTACATCCAACTTATATCCATAATGTTATTTCAGAGACACTAAACACTGAAGACCAGATATTCGACCACGATGAAGATTTCCGACTCGAGGACTCCTCTCAGGAGCCAGGACCGTCTTCAGAGGACGACGTGCAATTATCCAAATTGAAAGAGAGGAAGAAAGTTAGCAAGAGAGGGAAGAGCGATGAGAAAGAGGTAAGGATCAATCCATACTAGTATCATAGTGTAAATAGGTATACTAGTGGTTGTGTGTGTTGGTGTGTGGAGCCCCCCCCCCCTCGCCGCCGTCCAGATATGATTTTAAATTTTTTCCCAGATCTCATTTTATAATTCCCTAAACTGATACATTTCTCTGAAGAGATGATTAAAAAAAATTCCCCAACGCAATTTTTTGCTTCCCAAAATGTTACGTTTTGTAAGAAGAACGTATTTTATTTTGCCCCAAGAATTAAAATTTTCAACACAGTGGGGAAAACCTCCCAATCTGGAAAAACTGTTCTTTGTTCTAACTATGTTCATAGGTACTTCAAAAAAACATAAACCGAATGAAGATTTCACCGTGCGCGTGTTTAAATGCTGCCATCTGTTGAAAACTTGGTACTTTTCAACCAAATAAAATAATGTATGTACAGAAAACTTTAATATGAATTCATGAGTATTAATATTTAACGGAAACTTCCTTTGATTTTGATTTCTGTACCTACTCTTGAAAAAAAACATGCTCCAGAAAAGAATCACGTATTATTCATGTTTTTTTCTTTTTTTTCACATTAGAAAAAAAACTGATTTTTTACAACACTAGCAGGGCTTATCGTTTAGTCGCATTTGTTTTGCCATTTCACATAAGTACCTAACTAAATAAATATGAGAAAAGATAAACCATAGTTTTTTGTTCTTTTCACATAAATATTATGTAGAGTATTTATACTAAGAAAAAAATATAAGTTTATAAACTTATATTTTTTTTTTCTTTTCTCCGTAAATACGTGTGTGTCAGCTAAAGTGGCAATGGGCGGGACACATAGCGAGAGGAACCGATGGCCGTTGGGGCGGAAAGGTTCTGGAATGGCGACCGCGCACCGGACGGCGCTCCGTGGGTAGGCCCCCGACAAGGTGGACCGACGATCTGGTGAAGGTCGCGGGAAGCCGCTGGATGCGGGCAGCGCAGGACCGATCGTCGTGGAGATCCTTGGGGGAGGCCTATACCCAGCAGTGGGTGTCGTGCGGCTGATATGATGATGATGATGATGACGTGTGTGTAGTACGTAATACGTGTAGGTACATATAATGACATATTACGAAGAAGAAAAAAAAGAAAAACTGATTGAAAATATTCTATATAGACGTTAATTTTCTCCATATTTATGTGATCCTGGTACTTGGGTGATGTACTAAGAAAAGAAAAAAAATTACTTAAATAAAAAGTACATATTATAATAAAATATAAAAAGTGATTAAAAATTAACGTTAATAATTAGGTATTACAATTTCAGCTCAATAAATATTATAAAGTTGGCCAATTGCGAAGTGGGGCCATATGTGACTAAACCGGCTTAATGTACATTTCACAACTAGCTATTGTAAAACTATTATTTATTGAAAATAAATAAATGATAAAATGATAATTAAAAAAATATATACTTCACAGGTGCTGCACTTACGCAAAAGACGTAAACCGGATGATGAAACTGAAAAGGAAATAATAATAAGTCAAACACTCTTAAAAACAACCGTTAAGGGTGAGGAAAATAGGACACCGGACGAAGATAATGGCAAAATACCTGACTTTAAACTACGCAGTAAAAAAAATAAAACTATTAAAACAATAATACTGAACAATGAAACAACCACTTCCAATAATAATAGTGGCATTAAGAATTCTAAAATTGAAACAAATGGCATTGAACAGATTACAACTCCAAATAACATTTTTATATGCGATGTATGCAAAAAAGAATATCTCTGCAAAAGCCTCTTAGAAAATCATATTAAGAAATGGCACATAATTGAAATTGATAGTAAACCAAACTCGCTAACTCATTCAAAGAAATCATACAAATGTAGTTATTGTATAAAATGTTTTACTCGACGAAGTAGTTTAGTTAACCATGTAAAAATTCATACAGGAGAGAAACCACACAAATGTAGTTACTGTAGGAAAAATTTCATTAACAGCGGTGAATTAGCTAGACATGAAAAAATTCATACAGGAAAGAAATCATACAAATGTAGTTATTGTATAAAATGTTTTACTAAGAGCAGTTTTTTATCTGCACATGTAAGAACGCATACAGGAGAGAAACCATACAAATGTAGTTATTGTATAAAATGTTTTACTCGACGAAGTATTTTAGTTAGCCATGTAAAAATTCATACAGGAGAGAAACCATACAATTGTAGTTATTGTATAAAATGTTTTTCTTGTAACAGTAATTTAGCTAAACATGTAAGAATTCATACAGGAGAGAAACAATAAAAATGTAGTTATTGTTCGAAATGTTTTTCTAATAACAGTAATTTAAATACACATGTGTAGCAGGAAGTCCGGTAGGGGGCGCCGCGGTAGCGAATAATACGATATATATTGTGACTTGAAATTACTATATGTTAGTGTTCAATACCAGCACCAGCGGACGCTCACGGCCCTGAGACTGGTAGTAAAACCGCGGGACTCTCGATATCCCATAGTGTGTAACGTACTTAGTATCGACAATATAGTTATTACAAGTCACAATATCGTATCATTCGCTACGCTAGGCGCCCCCTACCGGACTTCCTGCTACATATTGGCGCCAACGTTGTGGCCCGAAGCCCGACCCCGACATTGTCAAGCTGGGAAGTTCTTGTAGTACGAGTAGCGACGACGACTGGGAAACACCGAGACCGGCGAGATCGAAAACACCCGAGACTGGCGAGTCCTACGCTACGGCCGAAATTGACGTCATCATTCACTGCCGCTCCTGTATTATATGCAAGTGAGGCTGCATTAGTGCAGGGGGAGGGATACCCAATGAAGAATGAAAGTCGATTGTATAACGACACTGAACATTTACTCAGAATGAGAGGAACATTTACCACTATGTATACGTATGATCCAACTAGTCCATTACAGCGTAAGAATAAAAGCCTGAAGACTCGACTAGGCACACTGGGCCAGGATGATCAAAAAACAAGAAACCTCTAAAAAGCAAGAAATAATATTCGTAATTAATAAAAACACGTCTTTCTTTTGAAGTCGGTTGAGGCTGGAGTACAAATGCCTTTTTTTATTCTAAAAGCCCCACCCGACTTCAAAAGACGTGTTTTTATTATTACGAATATTATTTCTTGCTTTTAGAGGTAGGTTTTTTGAAGTCGGTTTTTTTTTAAACAATTTTTTTTTTATTGTAGGTACCTTATACCTTCTGTATTAGGTACAATAAACAAATTTTGTGATTACTTTCGGATGAATTGCAAGATATTTAACAAATTATTACGCGGCGGCGGCGCGGTGACGGCTTTGTGTACAGGTGTCCCTCTTCCAACAAAAAAAATATTATCTTATACAAAGAAGTAATACGACCATATCATCGAGGTAATTCACACAAAATCATACTATTTACTATTACATATTCTGTGCTATTTTCGTGCTTTTTTTTCAAGATTACTTGACCGAAAAGTACTGAACCGATTTCCAAATTTTAAAATATGGGACCAACTTGGGAGTTTACCTAACGTTGGAATCATTTCAATCGGTCCAGTCGTCTTTGAGTAATCGGTGGACATAAAAAAATATACAGACGAACAGAGAACCTCCTCCTTTTTTGGAAGTCGGTAAAAAGGAAACAATAATACCCTCTCAAATTGTCTCTAAATATTTTTTGAATAATTCTTCAACGGTTTTCATTCGTTTGTAAGTTTTAAAATCCATTTAAACCAAAAGTGGCCATTGTCGTTTCAATGCAAAACTAGTACAAAGAATGAAAAATATTAGAGTTATTATCCTACTGTAACGAGGATACTACTTCCGTCCTCCCGTCAATAGATGGCGTTGCGCTACTGACCGCTCCTTTCTGCATCGCGGTGTTAAGATTTTTGCACATTTCTTAATATACCTGCCGAAGTCAATGTTTTAATTAAGCTAGTAGGGACTGAGGAATTCAGAAGCTGACGCTCCCGGCACTTCTGACCCCTCGACCACAACCTTCGGGTTTAAAACCAGCTTCAGCGGACGCTCACGGCCCTGAGACGGTAGTAAAACCGCGGGTCTCTCGATATCCCATAGTGTAACGTATAGTATCGACAATATATAGTTATTACAAGTCACAATATCGTGTTATTCGCTACCGCGGCGCCCCCTACCGGACTTCCTGCTACACTACTAATATTATAAATGTGAAAGTTTATGGGTTTGGATGTTTGTTCCTCAATCACGCAAAAACGGCTGAACGGATTTAGATGAAATTTGGCACACAGATAGTTTATAGCCTGGATTAACACAGGATACTTTTTATCCCAGTTTTTTGTTCCCGTTTTTTGGCTCTAAAAGGACTTTGAGTATCGGCTTACCGTCCGCTCTCAGAAGTTCTGTAGTGATTCCGTCGTCCGTCACCCGCCGCCTTGTTGTTTTTCCGCTGTTTGAGAGCCATACTAATCTCGTACAGGCTGACGTCCGGGTTATCTTGGGTATAGTGTCGGGTAAGCTTGGCTCTGGGGTCTTCAGCCTTGCTTTCAACAGGTGTCTGCGTGGAATATAACTGCCCATAGAAACGCTCGATCTCCCTCAGGATTTCAGGCTTCGATGAGATGATGCGTCCGTCGTCAGTTTTCCGCTTCGTCATCTGGCTTTGCCCGATAGACAGATCTCTCGCGAACACTTTGGAGCCTTTATTCCGCTCGATGGCCTCTTTAATACGATCCGTATTAAATTGGCGAAGGTCGCTCGTCAATGACTTAGATATCTGTCTATTGAGCTGCCGAAAACGATGAGCATCCGCTGAGCTCTGGAGCTCATTTCACGTCTCTGATCCATGAGTAGGAGTGTGTGGTCGGAGAGTTTCTTTATCTTGGGACGGCGGGTCTTAAAGAACTTGACCCTACCGACACCGTGGACAGTATCCACCACCATGTTGTTTAGATCGTCCAAATCTATGCTGTTCTCAAGGGCTTCGAAGCTGTTTTGGAGTTCGAGTTGAAAGCTTTCGTGGTTTTGAATATGGGCCGGTAATGGTTGGAGCGTAGATTTTATCAGTCGAGATCTTTCCAGCTTTCAGTTGATATAAAATATAAAAATATTAAAGAGTTGTTATAAAAAATATCAGAGACAATTCAAGAGGGCATTATTGTTTCCTTTTTTTATATTTACTTGGTTTACAAGTATAATATGGATGTTGACTAATGAATAAAATAACGAAATACTAATAAAAATCGTAATCATATTAAACTTTTAGAGTAGCTTGTATACCTCTTGGTTTTATATATTGCATATTATTTATTTTATGACCCTTCAAAGTTGGGTGGACAAGTCCATTTACAAAGTATAAAATTTATTAAAATAAATGATACCTTTAATTAGTCCGTAAAATGTATAGCAAATTTGTCTAAGAAACTATTTTGATAAACACAATATTTAATATAGCTGCCGAACAAATTTCCTACGCGTTGCATACAAACTAGCACGGCGTGACGTCATCACTTAGTAGCCGTTAGTATGGAGCGTTTTTGACGCACATGTAAGAATTCATACAGGAGAGAAACCACACATAATTATATGTAGTTATTGACTAATACGAAAAGTTTTACTAACAGCGGTGATTTATCTAGACATGTAAGAATTCATACAGGAGAGAAACCACACAAATGCAGTTTTTGTACGAAATGTTTTACTCAACGTAGTCATTGGGCGGTTTTCCACTTACCGGCACGGCGACGGGACGGCGACGGCGACGGTCCGGCGCTCCGTTTTTCCACTAGACGGCGACGGCACGGCGACGGCGACGGCGCGGGCTACGCTCAGTACAGACACGCACGCCAATTTTACAAGACTTAAAAATGTCCTCGTCTAGTCGTCGTACTATTTATTTGCTCTACCTTTTACATTTAAGGAGAAAATATCTACAACGTAGAAAAGTAAATTTTTAGGTCGATCCACTTATTAAAAAAGCATTGCATATTACCATTACCACGCAATGTAACGCGTACAAAAGACCGCGCCTGCGAGTGAAAGCTACACAGCTGCGTGCGGCCGAGTTGAAAGGCAACGTTTATGTGCGCGCTCATGAAATACATTGAGTACCTATAGACGTTTTGAAGTGATTGTTTGTTACGAAATACATACAATTTTGATAATGTTTCTGTAGACAAAAATTAGGAAATAACGAATAAAATAAGATTTCATAAAAATTTGGAAAACATTTTTTTTACTTTGACCTTCAATAACTTCGTAGCTATTGATTTCCAAGGTATAGTCTAAAAGACAAAAATGATCCTGATGATGGGCGGAATGCGTGGACTTTGGCTTCGTTGAGTGTCTTGTTACACCCGTTAGGTAACTATTATACATTTTGATATTTTCGTTATTGATTTTTGTATGAAACAGCAGATTTATTTTTTATCGCGATTTCACCAAGTTGTTCAGTATGATAGTCCCTATCCACCCTATTCGGCATAACTTGTTATTTAGTAACATGTTGTTAGTATAAGTAGTAGAAGGATAGTTAGAAACTAGTGAATTTTCGCTTTTAGCGTTCTCAATTTCAAGATTTTCTTCACATTTTAATACTATTTTAGTGGTTTTTTTAAACTTATCTAAACACCACTTCGAATGCTGCCCCCCTAGCCAAAGTAACATTTGCAAATTTTCGTTTTCGCTTCGCTACGAATCATGTATGGATTTGACGTTTTAAAATTCGATTGCTAACGAAACCTTATGTCAATCCCATACATGTTTCGAAAGCGAAGCGATAACGAAGATTTGCCAATGTTACTTTGGCTAGGCCCTCTGATCAGTACCCTTAGCACGAACAGCTGTCGAGAAAAAAAACGCGCGTAAAATTACTCAATAGACAATTCTCTATGGAAAATTTCATTTCGCTTATCGGCGACAGATGGCGCTGTACAAATTTCCAATACAAAATTACTCTATCGAATTACTTTACGCGCGTTATTTTTCACTTCTCAATTCGCGTTATTTTTTTCGATAGCTGTTCGTGCTAAGGGTACAGATCAGTTTGGGTGTGTACTTATTATGATCTGGATCTCCTTTCTTCACTCCCTGGATACTTAGCTATCATCAGATCACAATCCCTGGCGGAAAACCAAGGTTTCAAAGTTACCTCGTTTGTATGAAAATCGACTGGTGTTTCTAATTATCCGTCCACCACTGGCGGGCTTAAAACAAACCCTACGACCAACCATGTATGTTTAGAAATAATAACGTCAATTGAATGCTTAAGTATTTAATGTATGAAAGAAGTTAGGGTTTCAGCTGAAACAGGGCCGAAAGTTCGGTTTTCGGCCCTGCCTGCCTAGCATGACCGATTTATATCGCGTGATATATTTTATCGACACTCAACTGTCAAACTCCTTTGTCTTTTTGACAGTTGAACGTGGTAAAACTCTATATCACGCGATATAAATCGGTCATGCTAGGCAGGCTGGTTCCAGTCGGGAAACCAGGCCCGAAAACCAAAGGGCCAGTCGCGAAATAGACGTGTTTTCGTAAAGTAGACCAAATACGAGTGGACTAGAATGTGACTAAACTTTTCATTACAGTTGCTCGAAAATGACAGTCGAGCGTGCGGTAAGTTGATTTTACCGCACTACTACTTAGGCTACGGTCCGCATGGCGAAAAATCGATTTTAGTGCGAATCCGACCAAATTAAGTGATATATTCAATATATTAGTCAATATATTACACTAATAGGATATTTGTACCTAATGCATTTATTTGGATTCGAGATAATATCGATATTATCGCTATGCGGACCGCGCCCTTACTTACTTCAATCTGCATTTTGACATTGGCATATATTATACCTAGTTGACAGCACAGAGGAAATAGTACATGACTGTATTCATAGATATAGTATATTAAAAACTGTATTCAGTTTCTCTGTCTACGCTGTATTCTGTGTCACTACGCTTGCTACAAATTCTTAATCTGTGGTCACTACACTACACTTAGTACTATTATATATTCTGTGACTACACTTTAGACCACAGAGCAAGCCATTCATTAAGGCCGCGTTCCGATATTAGCGCGTATCGTATTCGCGCTGTTAGCGCGAATACGACCAAATTAAATAGTCACAAAATATTACACAAGGGTAGTATTTGTGTACCTACTTCATTTAATGGATTATACGCTAACAGTGCTGTTGGCGTGATTCGGAACGCGGCCTAAGAAGATTTTGACTAGGGCAAAAAATTGTAAGTAAGTACCTTACCTAACTCAATTTTGTGTAAAATTGACTCGCCACTTGATAATTTATTCAGACAGGGTTTGATACTTCTTTTAAAAAATACATTTGTGCTTGATAAACTGATAGATTTTGTGTTTTTTCAATAATGATGAATCTCAATGTTCCATTGACTTATTAAATACATATACCACTTCATTATAGATTCCTGATGGCCTCTCCATCCAGCTATGTTGGGAGTGCCTCGCCTCAGTTCGTAGAGCATGGCAATTCTGATCGCAGCTGCTGACGTCTTACAATGTACTCAACTGTTACTCTAAAAAGGTAAATTGATTGTTCTTACCTATAGAGCGCCTGTCTATTTTTCAAGCCCAGCAACGGCCTATTGTAAACAATGCTTTACACATTTTTGAGCTATTTTATGGGGGTCATCTTACATCTTTTCAGTTCTATGTTAATTAAAAAGCATCAGATGAACATCAATAAAAAAAATTTCAGCACATGTTTCTCGATTCTCCGTCTGACTTAACACAATACTCAACGACTCGACTCAGATTGTCCAAGATGGAGATAAATGAAGACACCAAGTTCCAACCGGTGTTACTTAACGAAGAAACTGTTGATGACATGGATCAAGTTAAATTTGATGAAGACACCGAGTTCCAACCGGTGTTACTTAAGTTAGAAATTGACAATGACTCGGTTCAAGTTAAATTAGAGTTAGAGGACGAGCTGGTTGATTTTGGTAAGTTGGTAAAACAGTATGCATAACTACAATGAGATAAAATTGACAATAGACAGCGATCTGCGGCAACTTCACTGGGGAATATAGGGTAAAGCAAAAATTTAACAGATTGGGTTGGACCACATCAGCAATCAGTTCGATTCTTTCGTTATTTCTTACTTTTTTTACCGTTACTTTTAACATTAACGTTTATATGTCAATAAATAATGTTACTTTAGATAATGTTACATTGAAATTAACGTTATTTCAGTAAATAACGTTTATTTTAATGTTATTTCTTACTTTTTGTTACTGTTACTTTAAAATTAACGCTATTCCAATTAATAACGTTACTTTTTTACCGGTAAAGTTTACGCTATATTTAACGGTAATTTTACCGGCACAATAATTTTAACGTTATTTTTACCGGTTAATTTACCGATAATATGTTTCAACGGTATTTTTAACGTTATTTTTTTTGTATCGTTATTTTTTTTAACGGTATTTCAATCCCTGGTGAGAATACCAAATTCTTTTATCAATGCGCCACAGTCCTACGAACTATTTAATTGTGCAGAAAATGTAACTTTTCTGCATTCAGGTAGGTGATTGCGTAAAGTCAATCGTATTCATTTGACAGTTCATATTGTATCATAATATTATGTGTCGTCCCATACAAATTTCAGCCGATGAAATACGATATGAACTGTCAAATGAATACGATTGCCTTACGCAATCGCACCCCAGATCTGGGTTTACTGAGATATATTTCCAACTACGTTTTAACAACAACGTTTTTTGAAAACGTTAGCACAAATTGATAACTGAACATAAAAGAGCGGTTATTAAAGGACGAGCACACCTCCGTTCCGCAGCGGTCTATGACCCGCCTACTTCCTCCGTCCCGTTTTCCCTCCGACCTAAATCGGTCCTAACCAGGGATTGAAATACCGTTAAAAAAATAACGTTAAAAATACCATGAAATAAAACACACCAGTATCCGTTAAAAGTGTTTTATTTCATGTCTAGTGAGCGCGTAAGCTTGAGAAGTGAATATGTTAAAAATACCGTTAAAACATTTTATCGGTAAATTTACCGGTAAAAATAACGTTAAAATTATTGTACCGGTAAAATTACCGTTAAATATAGCGTTAAACTTTACGTTAACAGTAACAAAAAGTAAGAAATAACGTTAAAATTAACGTTATTTATTTACTGAAATAACGGTAATACCAATGTAACGTTATCTAAAGTAACGTTATTTATTTACATAACGTTAATGTTGCGATATCTCTTAAACCTGAGAAGTTATGCGAGCTAAAACATGCTAAAACACTGTCATTTTGGGGGGTCCTTATGACGTCATCGCGACGTATGCGATCCTTATGCCGTACGTGATAAAGCACATATTGCATTGAGCTTGACATTTCCTTCAAACCATAATAACTCAACCATTTCTAAACGGATTTAAAAAAAAACACCAAGTTTCATATCTTTTAAATCCTTATTATAAAACAAAGTCCCTCGCCGCGTCTGTCTGTCTGTTCGCGATAAACTCTGAAACTACTAAACGGATTTTCATGCGGTTTTCACCAATTGATAGAGTAATTCCTGAGGAAGGATATAGTGTATAATAAATTTAGGTTTTATGTAAATTGATAGAAATATGACGATAATTGTTGAAGGAGTCGGCAAAAATTAAGCCTTCTGGGAGCTTGCATCGAAAACGCTGCCTAAACCTTTCGAGCTATAATAAAATAACGTATGAAGGAATTGTTTCTCTATTATAAATTCGCGAAAAAAGAAAGGAACCGAAGTGAAGCGAGGGCGGGTCGCTAGTTATATCAATAAAATTATAGGATTCAAACCTGTTACTAATCCTCTTAGTGATCACTAACAAAACTCAGGAGTTAGATTTTGCTTATGCCGCGCGTACTTATAGCTGCATACCTAAAGCGCGGAGTGTCCCAGCGCCCAGTCTATGCAGTTTTTTTTATGTAAAAAAGAGATAAAAGATTGCGTCGCTCGCTTCGCTACCAAACGCAAGTACATCCATCTTATCCATAGTTTTATTTCAGAGACACTAAACACTGAAGACCAGATATTCGACCGCGATGAAGATCTCCAACTCGAGGACTTCTCTCAGGAGCCGGAACCGTCTTCAAAGGATGACGTGCAATTATCCAAACATAGACAGAGGGAAGAGAGGATGAAAGTTAAGAAGAGACGGAATAGTGACGAGGAAGAGGTAAGGAATCCATACTAGTATAATGTTACTGTATAAGGCCGAATATTGGTAAATCTTAAATTTTACTGGAAAATCTTAGGACTTACCAACATGAGTTGGTAAATGTAAGGATTTATGAAAGGGAGACAGTTATTCGGGCTTTTACAATTAGAATTTGGCTCATGCTAGGTGTTATTAATGAGGGTTAGTAAATCTATATATATAAAAGAGTAAGTCACTGACTCACTCATCACGAAATCTCAGAAACTACAAGTGCTAGGAGTCTCAAATTTTTCATGGGGGTTCCTTTTAGAGTGTAGGTATACTAAGACGGGATTTTGCGACATTCAATCCCTAAGGGGGTGAAACAGGGTGGCAAAGTTTGTATGGGAGAACGCGACCCCATGGCCCAATTGACGTGAAGTTTGGCATAGACATTCTTTCACAAAATTAATTGAACACGTGTTTCGTATTTTTTTGAAATGTACCCCCATTCCCTATCAGGGTTGAAAAGGCGTAGAAAGCTATTTTTATGTTGATTGATTTCGATATCGGAATCAAAACTTATTATTCATTTGAATGATTAAGAAAATTAAATATCAGTTGTCATGTTGTCTGTCACCTCCCCTGAGAGTATAATTATATTCCTTGGTTCACCTCAGAGAAAGCAATAAGTTGTCACCGCACGAGCTGACGTTTTGTTTTTAATTTTCAGTAATTTTCCAAAAGACTTTTTACCATTGAAAATGGTTATCAGATGCAAATCGCTTGAGACGTACTTTTGGCCATATCTCCGAGGAATTTAGGAGAATCTAAATGGGAATAATACCAAAAGTTGAGGAATTTATCGAGACACGTGTGAACTGTGAACGTTTGAATTTTGAAAATCTACTGATAACTTATTTTGGAATTTTGCAAAATTAGGGGAAATTCGGGTTTTTTGGGGGTGTTCGTTCAGTTTCATCGCACGATTAAATCGCGACGCATTATCGCACGACCGATGGCCAATTAGGACAGGGCCTAAGGCGTTACAGCGGACGCGACCTACGGCGTTTGTTGCAGACCATCGCCTTACGACGATACGCCCACTTCGCTTATTGTCCACTTCGTCCATTTCGCATTTGGTCCACTTCGCAAAACGTGCAGAAGAAAGGGAGAAGTGGGAGAATGTAAACTTTAAAGTTTTGAACACACTTCTATTGAGTTGCTTTCTTGTTTGTCCACAAATGTTAATGCAACTTATTTGCCCTATTTTTTTTTAAGTATGATACAGAAATAACTTGTTTCCTAGTATAGATTTTATAATTAGGGTTGACTTTTACTATGGTACAAAAAAATGTATCACGGAGAAAAAAAGTTAATAAATTGGGCCACAGGTCTGGGGAAAAGTTGCAAGTTCCAAATGAGAAAGGGACTAAATGCTAATTGGACCAATCGCGAAGTAGACGTGTATTCGTAAAGTGGACCAAATGTGAAAACGGTTTCACAACTAGCTATTGTAAATCTATCATATCAAAATTACTTCACAGGTGCAGCACTTACCCAAGAAACGTAAATCGTGTATTGAAACTGAAAAGGAAATACTAAAAAGTCAAGCACCCTTTAAAATAACGGATAATGGTGAGGAAAACAAGGCACAGAACGAAGATAATAAAAAACTACCTGACTTTCAAATAAGCAGTAAAAAGGTTAATACTCCTATTAAAACAATAATACCGAACAATGAAACAACCACCTCCAATATTGATATTGACATAAAGAATTTTAAAATTGAAGCAAAGAGCAATGGACGGGTTACAGCTCTTACTAAACTTAGCAAAAATAAGAACAAATATAAGGATAGTATTTGTAGCGATGAGACGCCATACAAATGTAGTTATTGTTCGAAATGTTTTTCTGGTAACAGTAATTTAGCTACACATGTAAGAACTCATACAGGAGAGAAACCATACAAATGTAGTTATTGTTTGAAATGTTTCACTAAAAGCGGTAATTTATCTGCACATGTAAGAATTCATACAGGAGAGAAACCATACAAATGTAGTTATTGTAAGAAAAGTTTTACTAACAGCAATGTTTTAGCTAGACATATAAGAATTCATACAGGAGAAAAACCATACAAATGTAGTTATTGTGCGAAATGTTTTACTCAAAGCAGTGGTTTAGCTGAACATGTAAGAATTCATACAGGAGAGAAACCATACAAATGTAGTTATTGTGTAAAATGTTTTACTCTAAGTAGTCATTTAGCTACACATGTAACAATTCATACAGAAGAGAAACCATACAAATGTTGGAATTGTCCGAAAAGTTTTAGTAACAGCGGTGATTTAGCTACACATGTTAGAATTCATCCAGGAGAGAAACCATACAAATGTAGTTATTGTACTAAAGGTTTTACTCGAGTTAGTAATTTAGCTACACATGTAAGAATTCATACAAAGGAGAAACCATACAAATGTAGTTATTGTATAAAATGTTTTACTAAAATCAGTGCTTTATCTGCACATGTAAAAATTCATGCAGCAGAGAAACCATACAAATGTTAATTATTGTTTGAAGTGTTTTTTTGATGACAGTTCTTTATCTCTAAAACCAAAAATCTACTTCGTTTCTGGTAAAAACTGTTAGTGTACTTCGATTTAGATCATAATTATAAGACTTTTTTATTAGTACCACTTTTTCTAATAATGCATAGTTTAGAACAAAACGGTCACATTCGTTTCTTATTGAATGGAACCAGCCAACCTATTGTATAATTTTCAAAATCTATCGCAATCGCTTTTATTTGACAGATGGATGTGACACATTGCTGCATTTCTTTGGTAAGTTTTTATTGTACCAAAAAGAAGCACCAATGTATCACATCCTGAAAGCGATTGCGATAGATTTTGAAATTAGACAATTAGCCCCCAAACTTTGGTATGATCGTGTTGCTTCATTTTAAGGCGCGGCCAGTTCACGATCTGATGAAGACTGATTATTGAACTTCCAATGTTAAGAACTGATGTGGAATTCTACTTCACAAAAATTACTGTAGACTGAAAAAGAAACAAAATAACCGAACAGAATATTGAAAAATGGCATGGTAACTCTGTAAAAAAAACACGTAACAGTTTTTACCAGAAACGAAGTTGTTTTTTTAATTCCATTTCTTCTAGAGCCGAATTTTTTCCCACTGTGCGGAGTGTTAGCGCGCTCACAGTGCTGTAAGCGTGATTCGGAACTCGGCCTTAGTTTCAAATAGAGAATTATTTTGTGATGTTTAAGTAGGTAAGTAAGTTTAAAAACTTGTTAGGACTGTGTACATAATTTTATATTTATTTTTAATACTTACCTAGGTATAGTTTTTATAAATAAAATTGTTAGAACGACAATGTTGTTTATTTTTACAGCTGCTTACTTTTACATTATTTAATAAAATCAGTTAGGTACTTACTTGGCGGCATCGGCAGTCCATTATAATTCAAAAAGAATAATTGAGCAACTACGCGACATTTTCGCCTCTACACTACCTGGGTGAATCTACGCTGTTTCTTACTTCCTGCGTCATTGTCCTCACTCGAAAATTCTTAAAAAGCCAATAACAAATCACAAGGAATAAATTAAAAATATGCCCTCATTTACATTAGAGTACAATAATTGATTGTATTAATTTGCATATTTTTGATTTATTCCGTTACTTTAGATAACGTTACATTGAAATTATTTCAGTAAATAACGTTATTTCTCACTTTTTGTTACCGTTACTTTAAAATTAACGTTATTCTAATTAATAATGTTACTTTTTTACAGATTCGATAAATTTACCGGTAGGTCTGTACTATTGTACCGGTAAAGTTTAACGCTATATTTAACGGTAATTTTACCAGTACCGGTAAAGGTTTTAACGGTATTTTTAACGTATTTTATTTTGTATCGTTATTTTTTTAACGGTATTTCAATCCCTGCTCTACACACCCAGTAACTGTGACCCAACAGTATTTTATCAGGGGCCTATTTCATATAAGAATGGTTTTACTACAATAATTTACCAAAGTTTGTTTATTGGGGTAAAGAGTTGAAATTCAATAAAATGGAACCAACAATTTTTTTTGCTGTAGAATGAGGATTTTTAAAATGACAAAAAGAGCTGCAGGTTCGATAGATGGCGTTGATAAATAGTACATTACTGCAGCGGCACGCAAGACAGGCATTGAAGGACGAACGTGAAAATGTGGGCCGAGGCGAAGCCGAGGCACACATACGTGAGTCCATCAATGCCTAGTTGCGGCCAAGGCTTGTATAGTACTTTTCTCAAATAATGCGCGGAAATTCAAACCAAGAAGGTTTTTTTAACTTTTAATTTTTATTTAAAATTAAAGCAAAAAATTGAAAAAAGAAGAAAGGAGCCAGTTTCTTTATTTTTTTGGAATGTGCACATCAAGGCCTTTCATTTGATACCCATGTTGAAAAAAAATTTTTTTTTCCAGTTTTTTCGTTTTTTATTTTTTTTCCCAGTTTTTTGGAATGTACTCATCAAGACCTTTAATTTGATACCCATATACCTAGGTATTAAAAAAAAGTTTTTTTTTCTTTTTTTTTCTTTTTTTCATAATTTTGGAATGTACTCATCAAGTCAAGGCCTTTCATTTGATACCCATATACCTAATATTAAAAAAAAATTGGATTGTGCTCGCTCATCAAGGCCTTTCATTTGATACCCATTATTCGTGATTTATTAAAAAGTTCGCTCCATTTCTGAATTACACGTGCGTAATGAGTTTTAATAGAAACATTGACGGTCAGACGCTGTCAATTTTTGTATGAAAATTCATTATTACACGTTAGTAATGGATTCTCATATTAAGATTGCCGGCGCGGTTTAGGTCAGTCCGTAAACTCCGATTTAGCACGAAGAAGGTTGTCAAAATAATGATCGAATTTCCAAGCATGTTTGAGAAAAATGTATTTCAATGTATTTTTTTTTACTAGTCTTCGAAAAGTACTCAGGTAGGCAGTCAGATGTAATCCTAAAATGTTTCCCTTTGGGCAGATGTCAGCCAGCGAGCGTTTACTTTCCTCTTTGGCAAAGACGGGCCGTTAATTTTAAAAGCCAATTTTGAAACATCTCTTTCCATCAACACCATCTAGTGAGGCAAATAGTTACTATTTTCATTTTTTAAATTGTCACTTTGAAAAGTCCTAATTTTTTTACCGCGAAGTGGACGATCTGGGAATGGTCATTCTGGGATGTGGTCCTTTTTTGAATGAGTGGGTCTTCAGCTTCCTCATAGGCTATAGAGAAATTCTAAGCATGCCATATTTTAAAGCATAATAGGAGCAATCAAACTTCCAAACATAATAATAGCAGCCATCAAAAGCTCGTTACCATGAGTTGTTTTATGTGTGCGAGCTGGCGACACGTGTCTACAGCTTACACATGCCGTTAAGGCAAACCAGTGAGGTTAGGGTTTTAGACTATAGTCAGAAATTTAGAGCATAATTGCAGCAATAAGATCCAAAAAAAACAACCATCACACTCAAATACTGTTGAAACTACGAGCATAAAACTGTGCGAGCTGGGGACCCGTGTCACTGGCTTGCACAGCTGTATTTTCGTAATTATTTAAGCTACGATTATGTACTATACCTCAAAATTTTCAGCCGAATTGCAGCATTAGGCTCCAAATTTTTCAAAACTCTAACTCTAAAGGTTTTTGAGCTACGAGCCGATATCTATGTGTAAGCTGGAGACCCGTGTCACCGGCTGACACATGGTGAATTGCTGTAACGGTATATGTTAGAGCTTCGTTTTAAAGATCAAATGATATGTTATAATTGCAGCACACACGAGGCATAATTTCAAATCTCTGGGCCTCTTATATTCGAAATTATAAGCCAAAAACCGTTTTCCCCGCCAAAAAATTCAAAATAATGGCTCGGATGCGGCTAATCGCGCCGTTGCCGTTCCGTGCGCTACACTATTGCAATCGAATTTGAACCTAAGAGCTAGTATTATTTTGAGTCATTTTAATTTGTGCTCTCGATCGTTTTAATTTCTGTGCTGAGAATTTTAGTCTAGGAGGTAGGAGCCGATATAACTGGTTTCCTAATTTAATAGAAAAGCAAAGTGTATTTATTTAGGACTGTTTATATCGCTAAGGTATGTACTTAATTTTATTTTATTAACACGTTTTTATTAGGTTACTTTCTCGTTTGTTTGTTTGTTTGTCCATAAAGTTTGCGAACGATTTTATACTATAGCTTTCTGATGAGCTAAAGACTTAAAACTTTAAACATATGTCACAACTAAAAGGCAATGCAGTATTATGGTGCCATTGTGCTGATCTGATGATGGAGCCGGAAGAAGGCCACAGGAACTCTATGATGAAACCATACAATCCCATCGCGTTTGGGCTCGTTAGAATCGTCTTGATGAGTACTACAATAAGAGGCGAGGTCCAGGGTCTGATAATGAAGCTGGAAGGTCATGCCATAGGAACTCAATATTGAAACCGTGCAACCCCATCGAGTTTGGGCTCGTTTGATTCCTCTTGCCGAGTACTTTGTAGGAAAATAGTGTTCAGGGTCTGATGATGCAGCCGTTAGAAGGCCACTGGAACTCTGTAATATAACCATGCAACCTCATCGAGTTTGGGCTTGTTTGAATCGTCTTGACGAGTACTTTGTTGGGCAATAGTTTTTAAGGTCTGATGATGGAGCCGGACGAAATACACAGAAACTCTGTAATAAAACCATGCAACCCCATCGTATTTGGGCTTGTTTGAATCGTCTTGACGAGTTCTCTAATGGGAAATAGTGTTCAAGGATATGATGATAAAGCCGGAAGAAGGCCATGGGAATTCTATAATAAAAATATGCAACCCTATCGAGTTTTCGCTCGTTTGAATCGTCTTGATCTTGACGAGTTCTCCGATAGGAGATGGTACATTTTTGGTCTTAGCTCGTTAACTTAAAAGCAGAAAATAATAATTTACTGAAAAAAAACCTTTTTTAAAACACGTTTTTAAAACGGACTAAATTTTACAGTAATCCCACAGTTCACTCAGGTTCCGTAGTAAGAAAGTAAAAAGTTTTATTTTCACCTTTCACCGAGTATCATAAGCTTTATTTTAATTCGGGGAAATTTTCAGGGGCGGCTTCAAAAGGCATTTTTTTATATTTGATATGCGTACCTACTTACCCCTGTTTTCTGGTGGTCCCATGATTTTGTTCCATTAATTAATTATGCAGATTTCTAGCTTTTTAGAGCTGTTTATTTTTATATGTAAGTACCTATTATAGCTGTTTTCGTTAGGTTTTTAAAGGTTTTTGAAGGAGGTGTACATTGGTAACGTTGTAGGGACTAGGGACGTAGTAAGCCTCCTTTGCTCTGGCCGTCCCCATAAGCACAGAATATAATAGTACCTACTAACGTCCATATAGTAAACGGCGGATGCCGAAAAAAGCAGTTACTTCGCCAACATACCACAGAATAGATAAAAAGTACAAGTACCATACCACGTTTAGTTATTTACTAAACCAACCTTTTTGACAAGGAGGGGTCGGTCAGCCATCGACACGAAGAAGAAAAATTGGTAACTTTGCAAACTTTTTAACTTGCAAATAGATAAGTAATAAAAATACTACAGTTTTTAAGTAAATAACGATTGGTAAAAAAAACTTTTATAAATTTGGAATAGCTTTATTAAAAATAGTTAAAACATAACATTGTTTTATTATCTATGGATTGGGTTTAAAATCCATAATATAACATGAATAACATCTTACTAGCATTTTAAAATGACGCTTCTATGTAAGTAATTGGTTATAACATAAAAAAGACACGCCCTATTGAATAGTGCTAATGGTATTTCTGCTAATGGACAACAACTTAAAGAGGAAGCCATACCTGAAGGCTAGTATAAACAGCAGAACGTAGAACACCTTCAATAGTGCGTACCTACCTTTGGGAATAAAAATCAGGAATTCTTTCTACCAACGAACGCAAACAGTTCAATTAAGTATCACAGTATAATCAGATTTCGATCGTAGTACAATTAACTTACACAATACGGCAAAATGGAAGTTTCACAAAATAATAAGAGCTTTTTCTGAACGATTGTAAATCTAAGGCAAGATTTTTGCCGTTTTGTTTTTCAATTAATAAAACTGTACATAAACTTCCAACATACCTCATTGTGAGGGATACCACAATAATAAATAAATAAATAAAAAAATAAAACTTTTATTGTGCATAATGATGATACAGATCGTACACTAAAAAATGCAAACTGACATCAGAGTCATCAGACTGATACAGGGCTGCCTTTTGTACGATTTTGTTTTTAAGAATGAGTGGTTTTCAAAAGGCAGTTAAAAAAAAAAGTAGTAGTACCTAAAAGACGGCTAGATGTCGTTGTTCAACTAAGTACGTAACTTTTTAAGAAGCAAAGGATGAAAAGAGTCAACGCCAATTTTTGACGTTGTTATGGCAATCTACTCCTCTTCAGGGAGTAATTTTTGCCAGTGTCAAGTGTTGAATAATTAAGTGTATCAGTACTCAGCTGCTAGGAAAAATAAAAAAAAAACCTACCTAGTTGAATAGCGCCATCTAACAACATAAAAATAAACTAAAATTCTCAGCTGTCAGAAAACCGCTCATTAGAAAAAGATTTGAAAATTTTTTGCCAAAAAAAGTCAGTTGGTTAGGAAATTTTTCAAGTTCGCATTTGAGGCTTTCTTCTGGGTTTGGAGAGTCATAATTGAGTTCTATTGCAATAAACTGTGAAAATTGATACACGTAATAAATAATTGTAGCCTCCACAAGATTTTTCCTTGCACTCGAACATTTTTATCATGCATTCAAGGGCAGAATCTTCTAATACCTGTGGGCCTGATTCAAGTATTAACTGTATATTGATTGGCACAAACCCTGTAGATCTTGTAATATTCGCATGGTTTACAGAGCATGTAATGTTTGAGCAGCTTTTAGTCCATATTATTTTGCAATAACTAGAAGTAAGGTATTTATCAATAATATAAGTGACGTTGCATTCACAATTGATTATTGAAGCATTTGCTTCGGATTTAAAGTGTAAATTTAGAAGATTATCCCTGATTTCATAAATATCTGGTCGATTTAGAGCCATTGATATTATTAAATTAGCAAACAAGTCATTACCAGTTTTTAAAGCCTGTAGTATATTTTTCTTTAAAGTGCATATTGCTGCAAACAGATGTGCTATACTGTCGAACGCACCAGTGTTATACATAAATAAACTTCCGATGTTGGAGCCATTTCTGAGTAAACATATATCGTGAGGTTTTAATGACAAGGATATTTCCTTTTCTTTGAACTGGTTATCGATTGGTTTATGGTTTTTAATTAATTTTTCTGATATAAAATCGATTTCGTCATTTTGTTTTTCTTCTTTCTTTACTTTTATAGTTTTACACTTTTTTTTACGTATCCTCTCCAGGGGCCTTACTATGAGCTCTTATAGCAGGGCTTATATTGAAGTGCCTTACTTTTTCGTACTATGACCTTAACGGTTAGTATGAAAGCAGGCATTAAGCAGCCCTGTTTAAGGCCTGCTTTTGAACTGAACGGTTTCTTATTTGCTGATGGTAAGCCCCCAGTTTTCTATATATGATGGGTTATTTGAAAAAAGAGAAATGAAGACAGTTCAACATTTAAACGCGTAAGTATGGTCGACGACGTCTGTAATGTAACGGACTTGTGCGCGCGCGCTCTGACATGGTTTTTATTTTCTACGGCACTAAACTAAAATGATAATCCTATGAACAGTAAAAAACAAAATCACGCCATCTGTTCGCGCACCAAGGAATTATTGTTATAGCCGTGTGCACGCGCTCTGATTCTGACATAAGTGCTGCAACAACCAAACAATGGATTTATTTTTTCACGCCATCTGTTCGCGCACCAAGGAACTATTGTTAAAGCCGTGTTAATATAGCAATGGCTGCCGTGTGCGCGCGCTCTGTTTTATCATTAGCACTACAGACTATTAGCACGAACATTAATTTATCGAGAAAAAAAAGTTTTTTGTTTTTTTTAAACTATTTTTTATTTTTTTATTTTGAGTGTAGATACCTTGTAGGTAAGGTATATTATAATATGTAGAAAAATCGGCTCAGCCAAACGTAAGATAATCGCGGAGAAACATACATACGGGTCAAACTCAGAACCTCCTTTTTTAAGTCGGTTAAAGAACCTACATCATCTCTATCTTCTCTAAAAAAAATTATGTTATTCAGTTCGAGAAAAAAAGTTTTTTGTTTTTTTTTAACTATTTTTTATTTTTTTATTTTGAGTGTAGATACCTTGTAGGTAAGGTATATTATAATATGTAGAAAAATCGGCTCAGCCAAACGTAAGATAATCGCGGAGAAACATACATACGGGTCAAACTCAGATCAGAACCTCCTTTTTTAAGTCGGTTAAAGAACCTACATCATCTCCATCTTCTCTAAAAAAAATATGTTATTCAGTTCATAAACAAAGAAGTAATACGACCATTATCATCGAGGTAAATCACACAAAATCATACTATTTTCGTGCTTTTTTCAAGATTACTTGAAAAGTACTGAACCGATTTCCAAATTTTAAAAAATGGGACCAACTTGGGAGTTTACCTAATGTAATAACGTTTGAAAAAAAAATATACAGACGAACATAGAACCTCCTCCTTTTTAGGAAGTCGGGTATAAAAAAACGCGGGTAAAAGCACTCAATATAGTAATAATTATCTATATCAATATAGTAACTTTATGGACAAACAAACAAACGAGAAAATAACCTAATAAAAACGTGTTAATAAAATAAAATTAAGTACATACCTTAGCGATATAAACATTCCTAAATAAATAGACTTTGCTTTTCTATTAAATTAGGTAACCAGTTATATCGGCTCCTACCTCATAGACTAAAATTCTCAGCACAGAAATTAAAACGATCGAGAGCACAAATTAAAATGACTCAAAATAATACTAGCTCTTAGGTTCAAATTCGATTGCAATAGTGTAGCGCACGGAACGGCAACGGCGCGATTAGCCGCATCCGAGCCATTATTTTGAATTTTTTGGCGGGAAAACGGTTTTTGGCTTATAATTTCGAATATAAGAGGCCCAGAGATTTGAAATTATGCCTCGTGTGTGCTGCAATTATAACATATCATTTGATCTTTAAAACGAAACTCTAACATATACAGTTACAGCAATTCACCATGTGTCAGCCGGCGACACGGGTCCCCAGCTTACACATAGATATCGGCTCGTAGCTCAAAAACCTTTCGAGTTAAAGTTTTGAAAAATTTGGAGCCTAATGCTGCAATTCGGCTGAAAATTTTGAGGTATATTACATAATCGTAGCTTAAATAATTACGAAAATACAGCTGTGCAAGCCAGTGACACGGGTCCCCAGCTCGCACACAGTTTTATGCTCGTAGTTTCAACAGTATTTGCGTGTGATGGTTGTTTTTTTTGGATCTTATTGCTGCAATTATGCTCTAAATTTCTGACTATAGTCTAAAACCCTAACCTCACTGGTTTGCCTTAACGGCATGTGTAAGCTGTAGACACGTGTCGCCAGCTCGCACACATAAAACAACTCATGGTAACGAGCTTTTGATGGCTGCTATTATTATGTTTGGAAGTTTGATTGCTCCTATTATGCTTTAAAATATGGCATGCTTAGAATTTCTCTAAAGCTTATGAGGAAGCTGAAGACCCACTCATCTTTTTTGAAGTGGACATTATGGTCCAGCGCCTCCAGCGGGTCTACCGGCTAAAAATAATGAAGTTAATGTTAACTGTAATTTGACAGATGATACATTGCTTCTTTTCTTTGGTAAGTTTTTATTTTTGCCAAAACGAAGTAGCAATGTATCACATACATGTGTCAAATTACAGTTAACATTAACTTCATTTTTTTTAGCCGGTAGACCCGCAGAGCTTTAGAGCGCGGATGTTTGGTTGTTACCCATACCAAAGAATAGAAGCAATGTATCATATCTATCTGTCAAATTACAGTTAACATTAACTTCATTATTTTTAGCCGGTAGACCCGCTGAACGCATCCTTGCACTTGGAGCCAAACTATTCTGTGTCGGAGCGTAGGTTCGGAACGCAACCTAGGTTTGGAACGCGCCAGGATATTTATTATCTATGGTTAGGTATGAAAAATTAATTTCCCAATATTATTTTACTCTGAAGAAAAATGGCCGAGGCCGCCGAAGAAAAACTGTGAAGCTTCTTCTAATAAAATTATTACTTACTGTTACTTACTTAGTGTTCAAAATGAAAGAAATCGATATCAATATAGAAGGATATAATGTGAACGGGATATGTGTCGGCTGCTTGAATTACAACAGGAAGATGTTCTATCACGAAGATATCAAGGAATGCTTCTCCACATTGGCTGATATTGATGTAAGAAACAGTTAAATTACCTACTTGAATCTGCATTTCGTTGGTCGCTTAAAACTGTACTCCCATCCATACAGTTACTGTACTTAGTTTCTGTAATAATACTGTAGAATATCGAATGTAAACAAGAACAGAAACGCTTGGAAACGCCATTGTTTTTTGTTCAAGTTTTTTTCTTTCGATTAGCTGGTTGAGCTTTGCAATGGATTAATCATGAATATACCTATTAGATTCTTCAATCAATGATAAGCATGTGATAAATCATGATTGAGTAAGTACCTACAAGAGTACCTATTGTACCATATCACTACATAATAAAACAAAGTCCCTCGCCGCGTCTGTCTGTCTGTTTGTCTGTCTGTCTGCGATAAAGTAAAAAACTACTGAACGGATTTTTTCACTTATTAAATAGAGTAATTCATTAGAAGGTTTAGGCAATGATATCATTGGGTTTACGTCTTAAATAAAATAAGTTGAGGTTTTATTTATATTGGTAGAAATATGACTATTTATTGTTGAAGAGGTCGGCAAAAATTAAGCCGACTAGGCGCTTGCATTGAAAATGCTGCTTAAACCTTTTTAGCTTTAACAAAATAATGTATGATAATATAATTGTTCCTCTTTTATAGGTCTCCAAAAAAGTCCGCGATGGCTTGTATCCATCTTTTAGCTTACTATACCCATTTATATCTTCTAAAAAATTGGTCAAGTACAACACAATAATTTGGAAAGCTGTTATTTAAGTAGCTTAATGATAAATTTTTATTTTGCTTCAAACTATTAAGCTCTGCGACTCCCTCTTCGCAGTGGGGCTTCCCCTGCCTTCTCCCTTCCCTCACCCGTCCTCCAACCCTTAATTTGATGGTCCATATACTGGATTTTTATGTTGACTCTTAATAAACACCACTTCATTTTAGATTCCTGACGGTCTCTCCGTCCAGCTATGTTGGGAGTGCCTCGCCTCAGTTCGTAGAGCATGGCAATTCCGATCACAGCTGCTGAAGTCTTACAATATACTCAACTGTTACTCTAGAAAGGTAAATAGATTTTTCATACTGTCATTGATTATTCTTATTCGTAAAAAATCCGTAGAGTTTAAGTCAACATTAGTTAAATTCTGATAAAGCTTATTAAACTTCATATAACTCGCATTATTCGTATGTTTTAACTCTTCAACGCCCGGAAAACAATACAACAATAGATTTCTATTGTTGTTTGTGTCTGATAGGGCACAGCGGGCGTTAACGAGTTAACTATTTTTAATAGATTAGGCTGATTTAGCAATAATTTTACTTCAATGTATAAGTATTTTCTTTTTTAATGGTATCTATATAAAATATAAAAGTTATAGCTAAAAATCTAATCATGTGAATTACAAAAATAAATGTATTTTCTTTCACACCTTTATATTGGGTTTTACATCTTTTCAGTTTAGATAAACATAAATTTTTCTTTTTAGCACATGTTTCTCAATTCTCCGTCAGACTTAACACAATACTCAACGACTAGACTCAGCTTGTCCGAGGTGGAGATAAATGAGGACATCAAGTACCAACCTCAGGTGTTACACAAGGAAGATATTGATGATGTCAAGGATCAAGTTAAATTGGAGTTACGGGATGAGTTGGTTGATTTTGGTAAGTTGTTCTTCTTCTTTTTGATCTAGGGGGGTGGAGGGAGGGAGGCACTTGCCCCAGGCGGCAAAGTCTAGGGAGCGGGCGCTGTTTAAGTTTTCAGCCTAAACAGGCGTGCCTGCCAGGGTTAAGCTGAGACAAGCATTTTTGTGATTTGTGGGTAGGGTCACCTTGTCTGGCTTTGTAATTTGCCCGCTTTTTTTACCCGACTGCGAGGAGAGGTTATGTTTTTTATAGAGATGGGACGGGTACCCGGCGGATCCGGCACTTTTTCAGGATCCGGCCGGGTACCGGGTAATGGCGCGGGATACCCGGCTCTGCCGGGTAATTAAGTCTAGGATAAAAATTTAAAAAGTTATTTCAACAACGGACATTTATTTCAATTAAACATGAATCAGTAGAAGAATTAATTTTCATAATTTAAAAGAGGTAAATTATGGTGAAGAAATACAAGCTGTTCAGCACGATCTGGGTTAAGTCTGTTACGCTTTTTCTCATAGATATTACCAGCCAGTTATTGGGATTTATAGTGGAAGTGGAATGTACGTCTTTTCATGTCGGGTAATTTTGCCGGGTACCCGGCTACCCGGCATAAACTTGCGCCGTGTACTCGGTTGCCGGGTACCCGGCCAAAGTAGGATCCGGTGCATCTCTAGTTTTTTAAGATTGGGCAGTGTAATACTAGTTAAAAAACATACATAGTAGTAGACCGAGCTCCCACTGCATGAAACCTTACCTCACAAGGTGGAACAGCAGACATGTGTTACAGCAATAGATATTTCTTAGGAACACTGGATTTTAGTGGGTTGCCATCGCATATCCTGGAAGAACATATTTTTTTTTTCGTTTTCGTACCGCTATTTTGACCGAAAATTACATCATGAGGTGGAAGATCAAAATGTTTACCCATCGAAAGAGAAACATTTGGAGGTCAAAACCCGCATGGGTTGCCAGCCCCTACCCTGGCAGGTTTCAAGATCAGCCAAGTTTTATGATGCCCAAAAATGGGGTCACTTACCTCATCAGGTGGAGAGATAAAATTGATGCAGATCGATAGCCCTAGATGTGCCATTCATGAATATATAGGGTTGCCTGCCTTCAGCCTGGCAGTTTTTCTGGTCAGCCAACTCAAACAATCTATATCAATATCTTGGAAATACGAAAAATCTTGTAAAGATGCTATGATTAAGGGAATTTTTAATGCAAACCGTGATATTAAATTAGTCTACGCACTGGCAGTCTTGCGCCGTTGAAATAATAGGGTTAATGCACCAGTTATGGACATTTTTCATTGGTATCTTCAAATATTGAAAAAAGTAATGTAGCTGTTTAACGTCATCAGGTGGCTCGATGGAAATGATGCAGATCGATAGCCGTAGACGTGCCGTTCATGAATATATTGCCTGCCTTCAGCCTGGCAGTTTTTCTAGTCAGCCACCTCAAACTATCTATATCAATATTTTGGAATAACGAAAATTCTTTATTCAGGGTATAGTTAATAGAAACCATGATATGAAATTAAAATCTACGCACTGACAGTCTTGCGATGTATATTATGGTGTCGAAATAATGGGGTCAATGCACCAGTTGTGGGCATTTTTCATTGGTATCTTCAAATATTGAAAAAAAGTAATGTAGCCGTTTAAGTTCAACATGTTACCACGTTGGTGGTATTCTAAGTGAAAGGAGACCCGGCGTTTTATGCTTAAGTTGTATACTTTAAAAATATATATTTTATTTTTATGTGTTGTGTGACAGCTCAATGCCAAATGACAGCTCAATCCCTTCTAATGTCATTGATTGCCCTCAACTATTAGCTTTAATATCTATAGTTCCACCACGAAAGACCCTTAGATCTAATGCGCTTATCAATCTTCCGTTGGCTACTACTAATTACAGGCAAAACGCATTTATGTGGCGTGCGTGTAGCAGTTTCAAAAAATTAAATAATAAATTTGATATTGATCTATTTAATACTGATTTTCAGAAGGCGAGGCGTATGCTAGCGAATGGCTTTTTTGAGTGATTGTCTCAGTTTCTGTTGGCTACATGAGCGGTTTTAATTTTATTTTTATATTTTTTGTATTTCTGTGCTTTCAAGCTTGCTAAGACTATAATTACCCAAAGGTTAGGAACCGCTAGAATTAGAATTAGAATTAGAATTTGTTTATTCACAGAAAACATGGTACAATTCAGATCTTATAATATATAAAGTTCATACATGTTTTACCGCTCTCTGGCGATATGCAAATAATTTATCGTCATGCATCTATTTAAATAAAATCAAATCAAAAAATTAAAATAAAATAAAATAAAAGAATTGCATGTTGTGTTCGCCTGTAATAATTTGTGGCAATTAGTTATAAGTAGAATAAGTATTACTTTATTAAAATGTATTGTTGTACACAAATGTTGGCAAACCTAATAAATAAAAATAAAAAAAAATAAAATAAAATAAAATCAAATAAATAAAAAAAAATCAAATAAATCAAAAATAATCAAATTAAATAATTATAAAAAAAAAATACAAATTAAATTAGGTAATTAAAAAAAAAAAAAAACAATAAAATTAAGTTTACAATTCAAAATGTCCAATCTTGCACGATAATGTCAAAATCGACATTATCGCGCATTGACGCGACATTGACGCTTTTAAGATAATATTGTTAACGTTTGTGCAGTAAGTAAGTACTAGATTTTTACTTTTAATTTTTTTTATAATTACAAACAACTTTGTGTATGTTTATGTATAACGTCTTATTTGTTTTATAAGCTTTTATCGCTTTTTGTAGGTCAGCCTGTTATATACAGGTGACATGGAAATTCGAATTATTCCTTGAAAGGGGTTAACCTAGAGGTCATTAGCAACTGTTGGCGCCATCTATATCAACGACGCGTAAACAGCCGCCGAATGAACGAGGAGCAAGGATCGGCTGAATGGAAGAGCGAACGAATGAGACGACATCGAAGCAGACCGGAGGATCGCATCGGCATTCATTCGATATTTTCTGCCGTCTCGCGCGCACCCATATCTTTTCCTGAATATTTAAATTAGTAACCGTTTTTGATTAAAATTTTGTATATTTTTTCCAATAAAATAGTAATACGTTTTATAAATAAATTCTTCATTGAATACACCCGAAATTCCCGCTAATGAAAGTCTGAGCTCGAAACAGCAACAAATTAAGCCCAGTGAACCAGGAGTCAAAACTGGATGGCTACTGAGCTGTAATGGTTCTTGGATTTTTGAGAAATTTTCGGACTTGTTACCTAAAACCATAAATTATGAATTTTCTACTCCACTCTGAACATTGAATTGATATTTTTCTAAAAGCAGCAAAAAAGGTAATCAGTTTAAAAAAAACGCTGGCCCAAAACATATCACAGAAATAAAAAGTCTTTAGTAGCAATAACTTTTATTTTCTGTATTTTTCCCGAATATCGCCGTAAGTTCTATGAGGGTGGAATTTCCTAAGGAAAAACCCTCGTAAAAATTTAAGATTAAAAAAAAAATTAAAATCGCCGTAAGTTATTGAAAAAAGTTGTATGAAAGTTGGCGTTCAAACTAGTAAAATAACTTACTCGATTCATTAGCTTTCCAAAAAAGTATAAATATTATTAACTTTCCCAGCTGATTTTAAAAAAAAACAGCAAAAGAGCGCTCTAGGTCAAACTTTTAATTTTTATTTGTTAATTGAATTGAACCTACACTGTAAATAAAAGAAATATGTAAATTGATAAAGTTTAACACAAAGAAAAACCTGCCAAGTGCGAGTCGGACTCGCGCAGGAAGGGTTCCGTACCAAAAACGGGCAAAAATAATAATATTGCGATTGTTGTATGGGAGCCCCAATCAATTTATTTTATTCTGTTTTTATTCATTGTCATAATTAATTTCTTTACTGAATAGGTGATTTTATTAGCTTTTGAAAAGTTTTTTTATAACTGTAAGTCTTTTAAATCCGGAGAAATTAATATTATTTCGGCAGTGCCGTCTAAAATTAAAAGTCAAATTTAAAATGCAAGTCATTCCAACAGGAGAGGGCATTCTGTTGGAATGACCGGCATCTGGATAGACCCCAACATGTGGGGGTTTTGTCGATAAAATTGATTATATCTGCCTTTAAAAGCTCCGACATCGCTAACCCTATATGTATGATTCAATTTGGTCTTATATTAAAGCCAATATATTTGGTAAATTGATCTTGATCGAAATTAAATTGATCAAACGCTCTGTCTTAATTTTTCTTGCATGTACAAAAACATTTGACTTATAAATATTTATGATATGGCAACACTCCGGAAACATCGAGTACCTAATTGAAAAATGTTCCGCTATCCATATTCAGTTTTCAAAGGGCAGAAAAGTTATGCTTTGAAATGTAAAAACGTTACTGCATTTACTATAATTATTTTCCTTTTTCAAAATTAAGAAAACTAAATATCAATTTTGTCTTCTGATTTGGCATTGAGCTGTCACACAACACATAAAAATAAAATAATAATTTTTTTAAAAGTAAAACAACTTAAGCATAAAATGCCGGGTCTCCTTTCACTTAGAATACCACCAACGTGGTAACATGTTGAACTTAAACGGCTACATTACTTTTTTTAATATTTGAAGATACCAATGAAAAATGCCCACAACTGGTGCATTTACCTTATTATTTCAACACCATAATATACTTCGCAAGACTGTCAGTGCGTAGATTTTAATTTCATATCATGGTTTCTATTAACTATACCCTGAATAAAGCATTTTCATTATTCCAAAATATTGATATAGATAGTTTGAGGTGGCTGACTAGAAAAACTGCCAGGCTGGAGGCAGGCAATATATTCATGAACGTCACGTCTACGGCTATCGATCTGCATCATTTCCATCGAGCCACCTGGGGCCCTACCGCCTAACTCAAAGCGATAGCCAAAGCGATAGCTATGCTCTATCCGTCCTTGTCATATCATAACACGATGACAAGGACGGACAGTGCACTGACGTCATAAACCAAAGCCAGAGTCAAAGCGATTGAGTTAGGCGGTACGGGGGCTGATGACGTTGGAACATCCTTCCGAAACATTTTTTTTGGTAAATATAGATACTTACATAAATCGGTAACTGAGCGAAAAAACCACTCACAACGCGTTGTGGTCATTGCCAAAAGCCGCAACGCGAAATTCGTGTTGTGGCTCTCATAAAAATGCTCATGACGCGTTGTGGTAATCTCAGAACGACAATGTGGTAATCTCGTGGTGGAACTATAGATATTAAAGCTAATAGTTGAGGGCAATCAATGACATTAGAAGGGATTGAGCTGTCATTTGGCATTGAGCTGTCACACAACACATAAAAATAAAATATATATTTTTTTAAAGTAAACAACTTAAGCATAAAACGCCGGGTCTCCTTTCACTTAGAATACAACCAACGTGGTAACATGTTGAACTTAAACGGCTACATTACTTTTTTCAATATTTGAAGATACCAATGAAAAATGCCCACAACTGGTGCATTGACCCCATTATTTCGACACCATAATATACATCGCAAGACTGTCAGTGCGTAGATTTTAATTTCATATCATGGTTTCTATTAACTATACCCTGAATAAAGAATTTTCGTTATTCCAAAATATTGATATAGATAGTTTGAGGTGGCTGACTAGAAAAACTGCCAGGCTGAAGGCAGGCAATATATTCATGAACGGCACGTCTACGGCTATCGATTTGCATCATTTCCATCGAGCCACCTGATGACGTTAAACAGCTACATTACTTTTTTCAATATTTGAAGATACCAATGAAAAATGTCCATAACTGGTGCATTAACCCTATTATTTCAACGGCGCAAGACTGCCAGTGCGTAGACTAATTTAATATCTTGGTTTGCATTAAAAATACCCTTAATCATAGCATCTTTACAAGATTTTTCGTATTTCCAAGATATTGATATAGATTGTTTGAGTTGGCTGACCAGAAAAACTGCCAGGCTGAAGGCAGGCAACCCTATATATTCATGAATGGCACATCTAGGGCTATCGATCTGCATCAATTTTATCTCTCCACCTGATGAGGTAAGTGACCCCATTTTTGGGCATCATAAAACTTGGCTGATCTTGAAACCTGCCAGGGAAGGGGCTGGCAACCCATGCGGGTTTTGACCTCCAAATGTTTCTCTTTCGATGGGTAAACATTTTGATCTTCCACCTCATGATGTAATTTTCGGTCAAAATAGCGGTACGAAAACGAAAAAAAATATATGTTCTTCCAGGATATGCGATGGCAACCCACTAAAATCCAGTGTTCCTAAGTAATATCTATTGCTGTAACACATGTCTGCTGTTCCACCTTGTGAGGTAAGGTTTCATGCAGTGGGAGCTCGGTCTATAGTGTTCAAAAGAGAAGTCCGAAAATGTATGAAGTCTGGATCTCTTCTTCGCAGACTTTGGGCCACGTCTTCTTCTTCTTATTTTTGTTATGGCAATCTACTTCTCTTCAGGGAGTAATTTTTGCCAGTGTCAAGTGTTAAATAATTCAGTGGTATCGTTTCAGTTTACATTCGAATACGGGTGCATCGCATTCCAATGCTGCTTGGAGCATTTGGCATCAAATATAACGATACAGATTACTCAGTAAGTTCTGCCGAGGTAGCCACCACTACAATAAAAGTCTCAGCTTCACACAACCAAGATCGCACCTATTTCAATTATCCCACATATTGTTCAGATGCGTAGACGCTTGTACCACAAAACTGCACCAATTTTAAGACACAACATCCACTATGAAACACTTTTCGTATCGGCTTTAGTAATCGGTCGCACGAATATTAAAGTGATTTTGGTCTTAATCGATAGGTGTAGATGCCCGAATCACAACCTAGATTTGCTTTTTGCGAGGAGATGCGTAGTTTTTGAATAATCTTTATTTTAAATTTTGAGGTTAAATTCGTAATAACATGATAGAAAGAAACGGTGAATGTCAAAATATATGACGAAATATAGTGTTGTCTCTTTCTGTCCTTGGTCTGTCCAATACGTCAACTGTCAATTGCGATGATGACCAAAGACCGCAGGTCACGTGATAGGTGCGAGGAGCGAAGCGACGAGCATGTTAGGTGTACATGAACCCAGCGCGCAAGCCGAGCGAGCGAAGCGAGCGTGCCGCGGCAGCGGCCGGCGCAGCGCCAGAAACGACATTTTTGTACGTTCTACTTTATTTTACATACTCTTTGCCTTTAACTAGATAAAGGCAAAAAATACTGAGCAGTTTCACAGACCTAACCTCAAAACTAAAAAATTAAATATCTCAAAAACTATGTGTTTCCTCGCCTCCCCCCTTGAGGGGGGGGTTCTACCCCTCCCTCCCCCCCTCCCTCCCCCACCGAATGCTGCCGATTACTAAAGAAACCCCAAATACTGAGAAGTTTCACAGACCTAACCTCAAAACTAAAAAATTAAATATCTCAAAAACTATGGGTTTCCTCGCCTCCTGCCTCGTCAACCTTAATACCTATTACCCATCTTGCCTTTAAAAAAGTGGCTACACAATCTTTCTTGGTCATCTTGCTATTGGTCACACAAAACGTAGACAGACAGTAAAACGAAAAATAAATCATGACGAGTTGCGAAATCTGTCTAGCTGCGTATTTGACGAAATCCAAATCTGGCGAATTGCGAATCTGACAAGTTGCGCTTTTGACGTTTTCTTTTTTTGGAAATTAAACAGTCATTTAAAAACATTGTTACGATTCATCTTATAGACTGATAATTTCACTATTTGCCAAAAAACAAGTAAAAGATAATATTTAAAACAGTGTACAAAAATGCCAAGTTGTTGAATAAAAATTTATGTAAATAATTTATAATTTAAACAAACTCCGTGCAAAATATGAAATAGGAATGAAATAAAACATCGTTAATTTTTAAGTATATCTAAAAATGAAAAGGGGATTTCAGACCACGTGAATGAACAACTTTTACTATGAGGCCGCCAACCACGAAATCGCCAAAAAAAATCAGGTGTTCCATACATTAAGTCGAGTCAATGTTGTGCTTTTCTATGGAAAAGGCTGATTTTTTTTACTAGATTCCGTGCTTGGCCCCATTTTTAGATATACTTAAAAAATTAACGGTGTATTATTATCTGAGACTAATGTGGTTTTCCATAAAGGTACTTTATTATGAGTTGCGATTCTGTCGACTTGCGTATTCTGGCGCAATGCGTATTTGATCACTTGCGTATCTGATAACCTGCGATCCAAAATAAAGAGGAAGTGTTTTCCTTCCAAAGAACAAGGGGCGGATTAAGGTCCACCAGTTCAGTGTTGTAGATTTCCATGTATTTTCTCTGATTTTTTTTTCTTCCCTGACTCGAGTTGACGTGGGCCGGCCACTTCAATTGCTTCTTAAAAAAAATAGAATGTACATCCATCTTATCCATCATTTTATTTCAGAGACACTCAAGACTGAAGACCAGATATTCGACCAGGATGAAGATCACCGACTCGAGGACTTCTCTCAGGAGCCGGAACCGTCTTCAGAGGACGACGTGCAATTATCCAAACTTAAACAGAGGAAAGAGAGGAAGAAAGTTAAGAAGAGAGCGAAGAGCGACGAGGAAGAGGTAAGGATTAATAATTAAGTGTAAATAAATCTCAACTTATCGACGATATTATTATAAAACAGTTTAAAACAGGTAATGATTGTAAGAAGGTAAGTCTGTTTTTACCTTTGGACACAGAATAAATATAAGTACTACCGTACAGAAAGGACACTCTCCGCCCCGCCCCAGAATCAATTACCTCACCCCACCCCGCGAGTTCGTGTGCCGATCCGTGTGCTCATTCAATAGCTCTAGACTAGACTTCACGCACACAGTTGCGCGTGTGCAAAAACGTCACTGTGTAGCGTCTGTGTAATAGGTAGTTGAACGCGGCGCTTGTATGGAGTGCCCGGGGTGTGGCCTAGTGTATTGATGTAATTATATTTTTTATATTTTATATTTATTTCTTAGGAAACATACAGCATAAATGATACCTAAAATCTAAGTGCTTTATGGCGCTATTAATTTTCTTAATAAATAAAATAAAAGTTTTTTTTTAGTAAAAAAAATTTAGAAATAAGAGTAGGTACCGCACTTTCAGTAGTTAGGTACTTGTCTGTAGTGCGATAGCGGTGTTGCCAGGCTAACACGGATGAGTTACCACACTATAGTATTAGGTATGAAGCTATAAGTACGTGGCGGAGCCGTTTAAAGCCCGAGCACACCGGCTGCGTATGCAGCACGTAGACCGACGTAGTCACGCGTTGTTCGGTGTGACGTCCAATAGGAAATGCCATTTATGCCATTGAGTACAACGTCATTACTGTACGCATCAGCGCGACGTTGCCGTTCCGCTCTGCGTAGGTACGCAGCCTGTTTGTCTCATGGGAGCTGCAATGCGTAGTGGTACGCATACAGTCTACGTGCACGCATACATCACGCAAGCGGTGTGCCATGTCTCATAAAGTTTCAGACATTACAACGTCATGGTACGTCTACGTGCACGTGCACGCTTACGCTTACGCAACCGGTGTGTTTCACACTATAACCAGCCCAATGTGTACGTTTAAGGAACATTCACACAGCTCAGTCACGTCAACGGTCAATCAAATTTCAAAATAAGTTTTGACAGTGACGTGACGTCGCGTTGCATCGTCACATCCATAGATATAGTATATTAAAAGGGGTAGATGCGCTACCGAGCGACCGGGTGTAAGGGATAGATATATTATGACGTCAAAATATGGGGTTGCCATGATCAGAAAAAGTACCCTTAACGGTGTAGCATCCGTTAATGTGCAGATTACTAGTTAAAGTACGGAAATCGTCTACTTTAAGAAAAATTTCGCACTCCAAGATTTATTGCTCTATGTTGCATATTTCAAGAGCTATTGTTGTTTGAATATGACCCTTACAAGCATTATTTTCGAAAAGGTTATTAATAAATGGTTATTTTCGAAAAGGAAAAAAATCAAAACTACAAAAAAATATGTTCAAAATGCTTGTAATTATGTTCATTTTCAAAAATAATCATTATTTGGTTACGTCAGGGTCATAATTCAAACAAAAATAACTCTCGAAACATGCAACATAAATTTTGGAGTCGTTTTAAAGATAATATCCCTGTGTATTCGAATAATGCAAAAAAAAATTGCATTAATATCCTAGTTTTTGAGACATGTTAGAAAAACCAAAAAAAAGCACACAATATTTGTGTAAAATTTTATTTCAGTATTTTTTATGACGTATTTAAGTTGAAAGTTTACACATTGTTTACAAATTGATAGGTGGTATTATAAGCATTCGAACAGTATTTTTGGTATAACGGTCGGACGTCTAAATCCGGAGAAATTAATATTTTTCAATTGGGGACTTGAACCCGTCATTTTGGCGCTCACGAAGAAAATTTTCACACTTTAACTGACTCGACCAGTTTATCTGCAGATTAACGGATTCCGTACTTTAACGGTAACATACGTATACATAGAGTAAACTAGCTGGGGTTCGCTTCGCTCAGGTAGTTGGTTGATATGAGATTGTGTGGTTAATGGAATAAAAAGATAAACTTTAAATTAAAACAGGTGAATTCTTTGTTAAACGTTGGAATACAGAACTTTTTCTATTAACGTTAGTTTTTCTGTTTTTCGGAAACAATTTTTTTCAAAATGTTTCGAACAAATTCGTGTGTGGCACCCAATTCTTTATTCCCGTTGCTTCTATCCATTTTTCACGAGTTTTATCTTCCGTCGGAAATCTGGAAAAATCAAATCGCTTGAAATTCCCTGAAATATGGGGTAATTTTTGGGGAAAATTTTCTATATAGTAGGCATCCGGAAATCGAATTATAAACCTACTGATTTTAGTGGACGTCAAAGCTAAGCTGACTTCTACTATTACGTAGATATACGCAATTTTACAGGTTTGCATGTCAAATGTTTACGAGGTTATTTTTAGATTTTTTCTATTTATCAGGTATTTCATGATATAACTGATGATTTAGCTCAGTAACTTGGTTCCTGTGAGATTTGAGAAAGAAATACGTGATCAAAATATAGAAAACAGTGTACTTACGCATAAAATGTAACACCCACTTCTTTTCTTTGATTGTTGCTTTTGCAGCCAAATATCAAACACCCCACCATTTTGTATGCTAGACACAAACACAACACATACGATTTATAATAAATCTTGGGTATCAATTAGGTAGTAATCCACAAAACCTTTAATTTCTTTAGCACTCTTGATATAACCCCACTTGTTTGTTTTGCTTAGTTGAACTCTGCCTATAACCCGACCATGAAATAAAGTCCGGTCGGTGATAGAGAAAAAACATGACACTCTTCTCTATTTCCTCCTATAGGAATCTCAATAAGACGATCTCGCTCTATCAAAGCATGTCAGACCCTTGGTCACATCAGTCAAAACTCGTATTGTAAACTTGCCCGACCGTTGACGCGATTGAGCGGGTATGCATTAAAATGTCGATAATTCATAACACATACGACCGAAACATCGACGCATAAAACACCTATTTTCAAAATACCGAAAATCCTAAATGTCGATACCCAATAGACCGAAACTTGAAAGATCGATTATTAAATGACCGAAAGTTCGAAATCCCGAAAGCGAGCGAGGAGGAGGTTAAGTTCCATTGCTACCAACAACGACCTGCTGGCGTGTAACCCTCAATAATTCACCTTCGGTTTTTGAGCTTCGGTTTTTTATGCTTCGGGGTTTTGTCTTTTAGGTAAAATGTCCTTTCGTGATTTTAAACGTATGACCAAACAACCATTCGGCCTTTTAATTTTTCGGTCTTTTCAACTTCGGTATTGTAATACATACCCGACTGAGCTGTGTGTGAATGATTTTTGTGGTGTGGGGCGGCCCAGAATACATAAATAGTACAAGTGCAGAAGATCGCCTTCGCAAAATCATTTAAATAAAATAACTCTTCGCTCCGATGCAATAAAGTGCAATTCATGTCGCACAGCGTTAATTCCCGACAGTAATATTTACCTAGAAGTTGCCTAATAACTTGGCTAAATATACCAATCTTAATTTACTAGAAAGAACAGAGTATATTAGTTGTAGTTACCCAATAAACACGATTGAAATTACCCAATAACTTGGCTAAATATACCAATTTTAATTGACTAGAAATAGCCGAGTATATTATTAATTGTAGTTACGCAATGAACACGATTGATAATACCCAGTAACTTGGCTATGTATACCAATTTGAATTGAGTAGAAGTAACAAAGTTGGTTGGCTGTCTCTACCCTATATACATGATTAACATTATTCAAGCTACTTAGCTAGTTTTATGAAGCAAAATATTTGATTCTACTGAATTACTTTGCTAAACACAACAAAGCACGTTGGCTGTGACGACAGTTGTGTTTATTTCTTTAACCAAGTTAGTTGTTACAGTTACCGATTGAATTGATTTGTAATACTAAGAAGCTCAGCTATTGTTAACAGAGTAACTCGATTCACTATAGTAAATAGGTATGCTAAGTTTACTGAGTGAATAGGTTAGAAGCAACCAACCTTGGATACCTATTTTTTGACCAACTTACTAGGTTTATATTACCAACATACGTTAACAAAGTTGACTTGTATAATTTTAGCAACAAACATTGCAGGCTCCCTCCGAAGCAAGTTACTCGGCTGTAAATAGCAGCAACTTGTTTATTTATAGCCGTTACGTTTTTTCAGTGTAGAGAAAATTGTAGAAAACTCAACATGCTGTCATTAGAGGATAGACGGTCGCTTCTAGATATTATGTGCCTCTTGTGCGACATCCTCCGTGGAAATATAGACTGTGCCGAACTTCTGTGTCAAATCGGCTTCTGTAGACCCACTTATCGCACACGTATACACCATTGCTCAGCGTGCCTCACTCATACACTAAGTTCGCTAAGAACAGTGTTTTATCTCGTATTTCCCGTACATACTTATAACAAGAGTTTCAAAGATATTGATATTTTCGCTTACTCCAAAAATACTTTTAAAAAGTCCACGCATTCCGCCCATAATCAGGATCATTTTTGTCTTTTAGACTATACCTGGGAAACCAATAGCTACGAAGTTATTGAAGGTCAAAGTCAAAAAAAAAAATTTTTATGTAGTCTTGTTTTATTCGTTATTCCTAATTTTCGCCTTCAGAAACATTATCAAAATTTTATGTATTTTGTAACAAACAATGGCATCAAAACGTCATCACTCAATGTACTTCATGAGCACCCACATAAACGTTGCCTTTCAACTCGGCCGCACGCAGCTGTGTAGCATTCACTCGCAAGCGCGGTCTTTTGTACGCGTTACATTGCGTGGAGTATGCAATGCTTTTTTAACACCAAACATTAAAATCGTTTCCCAGCAACAATTTTGAACAGAAATGGTCCTGATGATGTGCAGAATACGGCGACCTCGGCTTCGTTGAGGGTCTTGTTACACCCGGTATTATTAAAAAATTACAATCGACACAATAAATTCTATTCAAATAATTTATCGATAAATGGTTTTTTTCTTGACCAGTCACAGTGTGACACGATCCTGTGTGACTCATTGCGAAAAAAGGCGCAGAGGCCGTCCACATTATACTAGTGTTGCATTGCATGTTGCGTTGCAGATAATCTGTACCGGGCTTAATCGTTTAGCCTCGTTTTACGCCCACTCCGCATTAGGTCCACTTCGTTCGTCCATTTCGCATTTGGTCAACTTCGCAAAACGTCCATTCCGCATTTGGTCAACTTCGCAAAACGTCCATTTCGCATTTGGTCAACTTCGCAAAACGTCCATTTCGCATAATATGATTAACTTTAACATTAATAAATATGGGAGAAGGAACACTTAAAAGATTTTTGTATTTTTTACATAAATATGGAGAAGGTTCATTTCTATATCTTCAATCACTTTTTGATATATTTTTTGTTGTTCTTTTCTTTTCTTCTTAGTATCTTCTCTTCTTAGTAGTTGCGTGGAGCGCGCGGTGTGGACGGTTGTGTTGTGGCTCGCGCGATCCAGTCGATATGGATAGCTCGCAAAGTCGCCGATTAATTCTTCTTCTTTTTTTTCTCTGATCTTTTGCGCAAATATTTAAGTAAAATAAAGGTTGCTGCTGCCACAGCAATTCGAGGCCGCCGCTGTACGTATGACTCCATATCCAGCAAGAGTTCGACTGAATCACGGATCGCTTATGGATCGCTTGGAGCGTAGTTTAGGATCGCAGTTTCAACAAACTGGATCGGCCTAGTACGATCCACGCTCCACGCATCGCGATCTTGGATCGTGGATCGCAGGATCGCCGATCCAATTTGGATCGTCTAGTGTGGACCCGGCTTATAAGACTAAATGTGAAGTGGACCACATGCGAATAGGACCAGTCGCAAAGTAGACGTGTTCATAAAGTGGACCAAATGTGACAACTAGCTATTGTTAATCTATCATTTAAAAAATACTTCACAGGTGCTGCACTTACCCAAGAAACGTAAATCGGATAATGAAACTGAAAAGGATAACGAGGAAAATAAGGCACAGAACGAAGATAATAGGAAAATACCTGACTTTAAAATACGCAGTATAAAATTAAAATCTCCTATTAAAACAATAATAACGAAAAATGAAACAACCACTTCCAATATTAACAGTGACATAAAGAATTCTCAAATTGAAGCAAATAGCAATGAACGGGTTACAATTCCAAATATTTTTTTTATATGCGATGTATGCAAAAAGGAATATCTCTGTAAAAGTCTTTTAGAATATCATATTAAAAAATGGCACATAATTAAAATTGATAGCAAACCAAACTCGCTAACCGATTCATATACAAACTATCAAAAAACTTATAATTTTAAAGGAAAGGATGCACTGAAAAGTAGCAGTGTGACAGGAAATAAACTTAGCAAAATTAAGAACAAACATAAGGATACAATATTTTGTAGCGATGAGACGCAATACAAATGTAGTTATTGTTCGAAATGTTTTACTAAAAGCGGCATTTTAGCTAAACATTTAACAATTCATACAGGAGAGAAACCACACAAATGTAGTTACTGTACGAAATGTTTTACTAATAGCAGTAGCTTAACTAGACATGTAAGAATTCATACAGGAGAGAAATCATACAAATGTAGTTATTGTACGAAATGTTTTACTCAACGTAGTCATTTAGATACACATGTAAGAATTCATACAGGAGAGAAACCATACGAATGTAGTTATTGTACGAAAAGTTTTACTAACAGCAATGCTTTAGCTAGACATGTAAGAATTCATACAGGAGAGAAATCATACAAATGTAGTTATTGTACGAAATGTTTTACTCAACGTAGTCATTTAGATACACATGTAAGAATTCATACAGGAGAGAAACCATACAAATGTAGTTATTGTACGAAATGTTTTACTTACAGCATAGACCAAGAATATAAAGACGTCCAATCACATATCATAAAAACGTAGCCCCAAAATCCCGCCTTAAACCTAGATGGCGCTCGTAATCGAGCGTCTTATAGGTTTCCTTGCATTTTCCGCATGGATCGCTGTCGTCGCAAAAAGCTTACGTCTGCTCGTTGTTCTACCGTGTTCTAATAGTTCTAAGAAAAATGGGTAGATGGCGTTCAAAACTACAAAACGTATTATAAATTTGGAAATTAATTTACGTATTATAAAGTTTACGCATTCACAATGCTATTTTTATATACTAAAATATTAAATAAAATATAAGAAAAAATCGAAAAAGTAAAAAGTATAAAAAGTACTTAATGTATATTATTATGAGTCTCTTTAGCAAAAATGTTTAGTAGGTAGGCATAGGTAGGTAGAACATTAAAATTAAATGGTAGGTATTATATCGGCATGGTTATCGGTAAAAAAAAAATAAAAAAATCAATGTTTATTACTTAAATAATGAATGATAATGAACATTTTTTCCCAGCAAATTGTCTGTGCACTGACACAAAATATTTCATCATCTTCTTATATTTATTTTAGAAATTTTATTCACTCCAAACAAACTTAACTCTCTCTTTTTTTAAAGACCCGTTTTGAAAACGGCAACGGACTAAAATTTATAAAAATCGGACTAAAAACGGACTACCTAGTAAAACAATAAAAAGTAAAATAGGCCTACTTATAAAATAAATACTTCTGTATTATATTTACTGTAACCCTTTTCGAGTTTTCATGCATTTTCTTTCGACGCAGAATATGGTCGCTAATTTCGTCCAGCCAGCCACGATCCGTCTGGTCCAGAGCGGGTTAAGACGCGGACGGCAAGAAACGAGTGTTACGGGTTCGAAAGTGTTACCATCCGCCCGGATTAGTCCGGACATTTCCGGGCTTTTAGACTATTGTCCGGACTCTGTCCGGCTTTTTAAGATTGGGCGCTATCATACTAGTTAAAAAACATACATAGCAGTAGTGTTCGAAAGAGAAAGCACAGAATATATAATAGTACTGAGAAAGTACCATTTATGGAGTCTGGTTCTGTCTGTGAAAATGTCCGGACTTTTATTGAAATGTCCGGCTTTTTGTCAGGCCTTTCTAAATTTTGGAATGGTAACCCTAAGTGGGACTTACTATCACTAGTGACTGAGCTACCGGCTCAGCGGTGAACCGGAAATCCAAGTCGTGGATTCGATTCCCATCGGAGAATTGATCTAGTGCGAGTCGTATTTTTTCTAGTATATTATTTAGTATTGTATCATTAAATACCTACCAAAAGTCTTGAAATCTTAGAGCAACGCGGCTCCGTCAGGAACGGAAAAACAGGTAAGTACTTTTCTCAAAAATATATTAAACTTATACTGTAGGTAAAATATCATTTTAATTTGCCGTTCGTATGTTTATAACTCTACGCGCGGCGCTCGGAGCGCCTAGTGCGCGCGACCCGCCCGCCCCGCGGCCATCCATAGACGTAAAAAGTGTCGAACAGTACAATAAAAACTTTAAAATTCATTTTTGGTGAATGTATTGAGTTATGATAAAAGAGTATAGTAGAACAAATGTTGTTGTTTAAGATGTTGGTAATCTACTCCTGCAAGGTTGTTGGTGTTTTACAAATAACCCTGTATATATTATATACATATTTTTATATATATTATATATATTTTTAGATTCAGAAGTGGAAATAATTTAAAAAAAAAGGAAACAATTACAACACAAATACTTATTTAATCAATAATTCAAAAAAGATTAAAACAGAGGAACAGCGTACTCCGCACTAAATCAATAGAGATAACCGCTTAAAACTCTAACGAAAACACTAAAGAATTAAAGAGAAAACATAACCTAAAACACCATCCGAAACTAAGACAAAAGCACAGAACTTAAACATAAAACAAAATAAACGATACGTATCAGAGTCCTCAGGTGATGTTGACACGACGAGCGCTCGAGCAAAAGTGACCGCGCGACGGCTGTCTCCGGCTTTTATAGGCGATGCTAAAATGGCCGTTTGACAAACGGGGGAACTGCTTATACGGCCTCTCCTGACGCCGAGTCGTCCTCGACGGGAGCTGCGTGAGTGGTGCCGCTGGGACCAGCAATTGGCTCCGTAATGGTTTCGTCTTCTGCGCCCAAGAGAGGCATGGATAAACCAACTACGGAACTCTCGTCGGCGCCATTATCGTCATCATTGTCATCATTGTCTGAAATATAACGAAAGACATTTATTTATTTCTAACAATAAACATAAGTCCAACTGTAATAATAGAACAAAAGGCGTCCCAATCGTTCTACTACTAAGTTGCATACGGTTTTTAATTAAGACAAACAGCGACACACGCTTGGAGTTTAAGCGACACACGCTAAGGCGACACACGCCTGTGGTTTAAGCGACAAACGCTAAGGCGACACACGCCTGTGGTTTAAGCGACAAACGCTAAGGCGACACACGCCTGCGGTTTAAGCGACAAACGCTAAGGCGACACACGCCTACACTTACTCTCAAAGAAGGCGGCGCACGACTCTGGGCACCACTCGCCTCGCCAGGGCACCATGTACTGCGCAGCAGCCTGGGTCGTCTTCCCGTAGCCGCCGCTCAGTAGTTTGAGCTCGTACCGTCCATTCGGCAGAACCTTGATGACTCTGTACGGCCCTCGCATCCCTGGGTCTAGCTTGCCTGTGGACTGGGAATATTTTATTACAAAAAAGAAATCGTCGATTTCGTATTGGCGAGGTGACTGCCTGTGTTGATTGGCGTAGGTGTCTTGCTGCCGCCGATTCTTTTCCATCAGTTCACTGGCTCGTGCTCGATACATATCGCGCCTAGCTTCTCTGTCAGGTCTCGTACTGTCGACCGCTATATCACGAATCAGGGATCTGATTACTGGTGTGGTGGCATCCGTGCCAATCATCAGGTTGAGTGGAGAAGCCTGGGTCGTTTTCTGCTTAGTAATATTTAGTACTAACTGCAGCTTCCATAATGTTTCTGACCACGAGTTACAATTGTGGTTGACTTCAATACGTATCATGTTAAGTATAGTGCGTATGTATCTCTCTGCTTGACCGTTGGCGTGGTGCATTTCCGGGGTGATATAGTGCACTTCAGAGCCCAAATCCACAACCCACGACACAAACTCATTGCTCTCAAACATACGCCCTCGGTCGGTGACTAATAATTTAGGAACACCGAATAGCGATACAGCTTGCATAACTGAACGTTTCAACTCGCCTACGTCTTGTCGATAAATGGGACTTAAAAGACAAAACTTGGTGGACGCATCTACTATTACAAGGATGAACTTATAACCATTGGATATAGGGAGTGGACCTAAAACGTCCATGTGAATTGTATGAAATGGGTCAGCGGGCTTTTCCCATGAAGTAATATTTTGGTGAACGGACCTAGGGACTCGTTTTTTTGAGATACAAACCAAACAATGTGAGATGTATTTCTGAACGAACTGTCGCAAGCCGGGAAACCAAAAGTGTTTTAATATTAGATCGAGTGTTTTGTCAGCGTTAATGTGCTCATGTTCGTCGTGAAATACTCTTAACAAACTTAACCTATGACCTTTTGGTATATAGCATAAGAGTCTAGTTTCCTCTCCAACCGGTGTAAACTTATAGTAAAGGATATCGTTTTGGCTTATGTAACGTGACGAATCTATTTGACCATCCCTCAATTGTTGCAACAAGTTTTGTGTTTCATCATCTGCAGTTTGTGCTATCTGTGCCCAGTTTTTGGGTCTAGAAACTTGGCTTGCAGCAACAACTGAAGGGTTACGGCTTAAGTAGTCAGCGTGTGGCATCATTACCCCCTTACGATATTCTATGGAAAAGTTAAAGTCTTGGAGGTAAATCCACCAACGCGCTACACGAGGGAGCAAATCTTTTTTCCGCTCTGTGGCCTTCAAAGCGTTGCAGTCCGTGACGACTTTGAATTGCACTCCTACGAGATAGTGACGGAAATGCTGTAGCGCTTTAACGACAGCGAGCGTCTCTAGCTCGTAGGAGTGGTATTTACTCTCTGCGCCTTGCGTCACTTTGCTGAAATAAGCCACTACGCGTTTTCTTCCTTCCGCGCTTATTTGTAATAAAATTGCCCCGTATCCCGCACTGCTTGCATCAGTATGAACTTCCGTGGGAAGTTGGGGATCAAAAACGGTCAGAACTGGTTCGCTAGTGAGGCACTCAATAAGTTCTCGTCTAACTGCTTCCTGTTCTGGCCCCCAATGGAATGCAACACCTTTTTTTGTGAGGTAACTGATGCAGGCAGTTCGGGTAGCATAATTTTTTATGTACCGCCTAAAGTACCCGGCGAGGCCTAAAAATTGTCGGACCTGTCTGACATTCTGAGGAACTGGAGCATTGACTAAAGCTTCCACCTTGCGTGGGCTCGGCCTAACCTGACTCTGACTCACCAGCCGCCCAAGGTATTCCACCTCTGTTACCATGAATGAGCACTTCTTAAGATTAATTGAGAAGCCAGCCGCGGTAAGCGTTTGTAAAACCTTTTGTAGAAGTGAAATACCTTCAGCGACCGTCTTACTCATGACCAGCACATCATCAACGTAAACCAAGACTTGACCCGATTCTATATGGCTACGCAGTGTCCTGTTGATGATGCGCTGATAAACTATCGGGGAATTGGAAAGACCGTACGGCATTTTTAAATACTCGTAGTGGCCTTCCGGCGTTACGAATCCCGTGAGGTGAATGAACTGTTCCTTTATCGGGATCTGGTGGAAGCCGGTAGCCATGTCCAGGCTTGAAAAAAATTTGTAAGTCCCTAGTCGATCTATGTGGTCGTCGATCAGTGGAAGTGGGTAGCGGTCCTTGACTGTAACTCGGTTAAGTGCTCTGAAGTCTACGCATAAGCGGTCCGTACCGTCCTTCTTTTTTACGAGAATTATTGGACTCGCGTACTCTGATTTTGACTCTCTGATGATGCCTTTGTCCAATAAGTCAGAAATGATTTTACGAACGCGAAGCTTTTCATCGTACGAAAGCTTATAGGGGCGGTATACTACTGGGGTAGGACTGGTCAACTGGATTTCCATTTCACCGGTATTAACAGTGGTGGTGGCCGTACCAGTGACAAAAAAATCTGCAAATTGGTTTATTACTTGCAAAAGAGCGTCTCGCTCCTTACCTTGTAAAGGAGTATTAACCTCATCTATTTCTTTACTTTGTACTGAATTGACTTGGACAGAGAAATCATCAGAACGTGTCAAATACTGTTTGTTTTTCGTGCGGATATACACGATACCATCCCGATTAAGTATGTCGGTGCCTATAATAATGGGTGCGTTCATACAGGAGGAGGGTATTACAACGAGATCGGCTTCGATCGAAATTCGATCGAACTCGATCGTCACAGTCACATAAGAAGAAGCCACTATCTCACTTTCACTGATACCTTTCAATACACAATGAGTAGATTTAGGTTGACACGACAGGTATTTTAAAACATCCGAGGAAATGAGGGAAATGTTCAAAGCCCCACTATCTATGAGAACGTCCACTGGAACGCCATCAACCACACCAACGACAATGTCACGATTGTCCCCGGCACTAGAGGTGCGATCGGAGCAAAGATTAACCTTGCGCTCGTTTCGTGGTTGAGAGCGTTCCTTGGCAAAGCACTTGTCTTCAGTGTGTCCCGGTTTTTTGCAAAATGAACAAATTACACTACTTCTTTTATCCGAGTTGGGGGGGTTGGACCTTATATCCGGAGTAGTATTTGATTTCTTTGAACAATTCCGGCTCACGTGACCTCGTTGGCCACATAAAAAGCACTTACCGTCTGATCGATTGCTAACCGGGTGAAATACGCGATTCTTTAGATGTGGAGGGCGGTGACTTGGCTTCCTGACATTCGATTTAACGTAAATAGATAAGAAGGAGACAAGATTTTCGGGGCTTAAACTGGCATTAGCCGCGGCCGCTCTAACTTGGGGGTCATCTATTCCACGTATCACTATGAGTGTCATGAGGTCGTCGCTGAGTCCCTTAACAATTCGTAACCGCAATAAAGTCCGCCGTGCATATTCAGCATATGTAGCATATTTGTCAGACGTTGTGTTCATTGCCTCAAATAAAATGTTTGCGTAATCTAACTTGCGAGGACATAATGGTTTAAACTCAAGTTTAAAATTAGACCACGTGCGATCATTCGTGACCCATTCACCTAGCCAAACTCGGGCGTCACCCTTCAAACATGAACCAACCCGAGAGAGACACTCACTATCGCTCCAACCATTGGCCGTCTTCGCTCGATCGACCTCGTCGCACCAAGAGTCTATGTCGTTTATGGCGGGGTCAAAATTTGACACGAAATATTTACTAGAAGACCTGCCTGGTTGCAGCGATCGTATAGCGTCTACAAGGGCACTCGTTGGGTCGTGTGGAGTTTGTGTTTGAGTATTAGTGGATGTGTCGGGGTGAGAACGTGACGGAGTATTACAGTCTAGAGTTGTGTTTGTGTTGGTTTCGATTTGCACTGTGCGGGAACTACCTGCCGCTCGCAATTGTGTAGTATTCATATCGCTCTCGCTACCGCCAACAGTAACGTCAACGGGTCCATAGTGTATTAAAGTGTCATGATGAGTTGTGGAAGTGTTGGGTTCCGTGACCTGTCTCTTTTCGATTTCGTTTAACCTAGTCATTATAGAAGTAAGTGTATCTTTCATCGAAATATTTGGGCTATTATGTCTACTACGAGATTCCGACCTGTCTGCATGATAATGGTGTCGGCGCGAGCGGTCACGCCGCGAGCCAGTGTATGAACGACTCCGTGAACGATCACGCGCGCGTCGTCACGATCGCCTATTCAATGCGGGTGTTCGTGATTTACTTCGTGAATCACGAGTCACATCACTAGATGGCGTCCGAGACCGACGACGGCGTGATCTTTCAGAACTACGTAACTTGCTACGTGACCGTCGACGCTCAGACTCGTTTGGCATGGTTAAAACTAAAAAAATCACGAGACACTGTTCCTTTGTGTGGGCGAAACGTTACGAATCCCACTTCTGATTTTAGATTCAGAAGTGGAAATAATTTAAAAAAAAAAAGGAAACAATTACAACACAAATACTTATTTAATCAATAATTCAAAAAAGATTAAAACAAAGGAACAGCGTACTCCGCACTAAATCAATAGAGATAACCGCTTAAAACTCTAACGAAAACACTAAAGAATTAAAGAGAAAACATAACCTAAAACACCATCCGAAACTAAGACAAAAGCACAGAACTTAAACATAAAACAAAATAAACGATACGTATCAGAGTCCTCAGGTGATGTTGACACGACGAGCGCTCGAGCAAAAGTGACCGCGCGACGGCTGTCTCCGGCTTTTATAGGCGATGCTAAAATGGCCGTTTGACAAACGGGGGAACTGCTTATAATATTATATGAACATATTGAGAGGCGCTTCGTAGGTGCATATTATAATATCAGGCACGCAGCGCTGTGCAATTTGAAATTGTACTTTAGTGCCGTGCAGCGAGAGTAGCTTATTGTTTGTGGCCTCGCGCCTGCTCGCGCGGCGCGTGGCAGTCGGCGGGCCCTGCATGGACCCGCTCGCGCGTCCCGCATAATTCGTATTTAAGCGCAATAATTTATCCGTAATTAAACAAAATCCACATTATGTATGTTTCTAATTTTGTGTAGTATATAAGTGCATTGAAAAGGTCATGTAAGAGCGATCTTATCAATTTTTAATTCATTATTCCGTATGTTATAAAGGAAAAATGAAAATATCAAAGAAGCACACCACTTAACTTTCTAAACTTTGTTCAACAGCTATATCTAACCACTGAAAGTCTTAAAATAAGATTTCAGAAACTTTAAAATTTTATTCGAACACAAAAGAGTGATTTTGTGATTTACGCAGTTACATATATATTAACTTTCTAATTTTTTTACAACATGATGATAACATAGTTCTTATTATGAAACAATCAACATTTCAAACTTTAATTCTATATATATGAAGTTAAACGAAATATTACGAAATACCTAAACTATACCTAAAGCACCGGCATAAAACTTCTAACTTTTCAAAAATAGCTCACAATGCACATAATCTATACACTCAGCAAAAACGAAAACTTTTAGTATTATCGAAGGTAATTTTTCTCTAGCTACGCGACTAAATTGCCAAACTCGACTTTGAATACTGAATATAATTTTTTTTCGATACCTACCAGTGGACCCAGAAAATTTCACGATTATCGTGTCGGTTGGTCGTGTTCAGTAGTTAAGACGTGACAAACAAACAAACGGACTTTCGCATTTATAAGATTATAAGTAAGGATAGAGATCGCGAAGATAAAAATCGCGTCAAGTCAAGTTTTTTATGAAACAGCTGATATTTTTTTCGTGATTTCGCAGTTGGGCCAATAGTAAAAGTTGCTCAGTTTGATGGTCTCTTAGTCCGGGCGGCCACTCCAAGGTTACTTACCTCATCGAGTTACTGGATATTACCACCTTCCACGAAAAGTAGACCTAAAATAGATAGGAAAAATGTTGGTCTGCCGGAGCTCAGCCTGGAGGAAGCTTGGCGGTGAGATGTTTTGTGACCTACTTTGGTCCATCAAAATACCTCATGTGGTTACTGAACGAAACCTTTTCGTTGGTTTTAGTTTTTATTAATAGAGTCTAAATAATTATGTCTGCCGGGCGAATTCTTGGAGGGTTCCGCAGTCCAACCATTTTTAGGGGCCGTATGGGGGTCCTATTTTACCTCATCGAGTTACTGGATGAAACCAAGCTCTCCGAGTAGCTAAAATGATGCCCTTTAAATATTAATTGGTCTGCCAGCTCGCAACCTGGCAGTTTTTGCAGTCCAACCAAATAAGTACAAAATATAAGACAAAGTTGCTTCCCGCTGCCTGTCCCTATGTATGCTTGGATCTTTAAAACTACGCAACGGATTTTGATGCGGTTTTCTTTAATAGATAGAGTGATTCAAGAGCCAAGTTTATGTGTATAATACATGCATAATATAGTAGAGAAACACTGATAATTTTAAAGGTTTCTAATGTGATGTCGTAAATAAACACTTTTATTGCGCTTACATTGCAAACGCTGGCTGAATCCTACGAGATAGATCAAAATAATGTACTACAGTATTATGCACCTTAAAAAGATCCACAAAAAAGTCTTTGACAGTATATGTCTATCTCTTAGGGATAACCCACAATAACCATTTTTATCCTTTGTTTTTATGAGAAATAATGGCTTAATAATAATTACGAAGCGATTTTAAGCAATACAGCCTTAATCCTTATCCAATTAAGTACAGTGGGCAGCATTTCAAGCTATACAAAATTGACAATAATCTACAATGAATTTTAAACCTTAATTTGCTCGAATTAAAGATTAAAAATGATTGAAGAAATTTGACAGATTGTGAAAGCCCAACGTGCCGTCTACCGTACCTTAAATACATTGTGCTGTGCATGTGATATAGATCAGCGGTTCCCGAATGGGGTTTCGTGAGAGGCTCTCAGGGGTTCCGCGAAAATTCAAGAGTTAAGGTACAAAGATAGTCCCGATTTCGATGATATTGTCCCGCGTCCTAACGATCCATTAGTTTTCTCCAGATTTTTGATGATAACACGCGATTAAAATCAAAGTGTTATTACAGAATGGGTCGAAATGTTTAAAAACATAAAAGACGATAACAAGTTAAATGCCTTATTTTGCGTTTTACCTCGCGCTTTAAGCATACCGCCTTCAAATGCTTATGTTGAGCAAGGTTTTTCCCATACGACGCTTAAATATCCTAATGTCAGAAATCGTTGCTCTGTAGGTAGATTTAATGAAAGCTGAATTGAAAAAGACAGTATTTCTTGTTCGGAATTCGTAAGTAAATATAAAAATGAAGCGGAATTAAAGAGAGGCCCGTAGCAATAGAAAATATGCATGGAAACAGAATCAAAATAAAAATACCTAAAACATAAAATCAAAAGTCTTTTTTTCCCTTCAGTTCGGGAGTTCTCCTTTTTTATTTTATTCTTACTTTGCTGACCCGCCCGTTTGTTTCCATTGATTTTGAGTATTTTAATTACAAACATTCACATACATTCAACATGTCCTTTATTTATCAGTTACCAAACTTTACAGTGGTTTTACTGCCATATTTAATGATTTCAACGTACATTTAGTTAGAAAATACACCCAAAAATTTACTTATTTTTTATAACATTTACTTTTAATTTGTCTTTGTATATTGTATTATTTTTTGTTTTATTCATTAGGTACTTGCCGTAAAGTAGGAGTACTTTGACATTACGTGGTTACATTGATAACAACTATCAATTAAAAAAAACTGTTATTTCTTGGTTTCTGAACATATGTATACGAACAGTTTTTTTATGACGTTTACAGCACTGATACTGCAAAAAGCAAATGGTGCCCATACCATTAAATGTTTGCAGGTGTTTTTGTTAAAACGCTTATCTTTACAATAAAGTTAATCGTGAAATGAAATGAAATGAAATATTTTTTATTTAAATAGACTTATTAAAAGTTCTTTTAAATCGTCCAGTTTTTTTTTTCCCCTACCACCCATTCGGGACGTCTTTTGCTGACAAGAAGAATGGGCGCAAGAAACTTATCAGCCTCATCAAAAGTAACGATATTTACAATTTATTATATCGTTACCTACCAAACACAATTAATATAAAAAAAACACAGATTTCAAAGGTCATATCTAAGTAAACATGTAAATACAAAAGCAATTTACTCCCATGCTTTTTTGTCATCTAAATAATCAAGAATCTTGTAATAGCCCTTGCTCATAAGGATAGATTTAATAGTATCTTTAAATTTTTCTAATGGTAATTCTGTAATATTACATGGAATCTTATTATACATTGCAATGCATCTTCCCAAAAAAGAGCCTCTTGTTTTATGTAATCGGAAACTTGGAACAGCAAGTTTATTCTTGTTTCTTGTATTAAAGTTATGCACATTACACTTTTTATTAAAAGTGTCTAAATTTTTTCTTGCAAACATTATATTATCATAGATGTACTGAGATGCAACGGTTAGTATATTGATTTCTTTAAACAGTTCTCGAAGGGAGTCTCTAGACCGTAGATTGTAGATGGCGCGCACTGCTCTTTTTTGAAGAATAAAAATGTTATCAATACTAGCAGCTGAGCCCCACAACAGCAAACCATAGGACATAATACTATGAAAATAGCTAAAATACACCAATCTTGCCGTTTCAACGTCAGTCAAAAGCCTTATTTTCTTTACAGCATAGGCGGCAGAACTAAGTTTATTAGACAAGGCATCGATATGAGGATCCCATTGAAGATTTGAATCTAAAGTTAAGCCTAAGAATTTTGTGGAATGAACCAACTCGACTGATTCGCCATTTATGCTTATATGTGAAGTAACTTGCCTCACATTTGGTAGGGAAAATTTTATATATTTAGTTTTATCAGAATTAAGTTTTAAATTATTGGTAGTGAACCAGTGCACCACCTTAGAAAGAGTATTGTTTACTTCGTCAGAACACAAACTACCTCTGTCAACTTTAAAGACTAAAGAGGTATCATCAGCAAACTTAATATCTATCCTATGCAGCTGAACAAATGTAAGAAGGTGGTGACTGATTGGTTGAAGTCTCAATCATACGAGGAAGTTGAAGATTTACTTATTCGAATGGCATGAGTGCGGTCCCATAGGCATTCACACACACACACACTCACACACACACACACACACACACCCACACGCACACACACGCACACACACGCACACACGTACTAACTTAATCTTAATGTTAAAAATATTATAATATAACTAACTGTAAGCTTGCTGTTAACCCTTTTACTTAAATCGTTGCTGTAATCCAATTGGGAAGTTACGAGTCATTCTCACCACAAGTATCTTTGATTACTTACCGGGAAGTCTCGACGTAAACCTTTTGTAAAACGATTTTTGAAATAAAGCTATTTTTTTTTTTAACATTTTTTTAGCAGTGCACTGGTGACAAGCTATTTTGACGGCAAGAAAAACTCTTAGTAGGTACACTTAGAAATTTATTATATTTCGATTATTATTGTTTGTTTTATCTAAAAGTATACACTTTAAGGGATGTGAAACACGGTTGAACAAGTGTTTTTGTTGATTATGTACTGTTTTAAAGGTTTAAAACAAAAAACCGACTTCAAAAAACCGTTTTTTGTTTTTTTTAAACAATTTTTTATTTTTTTATTTTTAGTGTAGGTACCTTGTAGGTAAAGTATATTATATTATGTAGAAAAATCGGCTCAGCCAAACGTAAGATAAAGTACACTTAAGATATCCCTCTTCCAACAAAAAAATAATTATCTTATTCAGTTCATAAACAAAGAAGTAATACGGCCAATCATCGAGGTAATTCACACAAAATCATACTATTTTCGTGCTTTTTTCAAAATTACTTGAAAATTACTGAACTGATTTCCAAATTTTAAAAAATGGGACCAACTTGGGAGTGTACCTAATGTAATAACGTTTGAATCATTTCAATCGGTCCAGCCGTCTTTGAGTAATCGGTGGACATACACAAAAAAAAAACAAATATACAGACGAACATAGAACCTCTTCCTTTTTTGGAAGTCGGTTAAAAAACAATCAGAGGTCTTTGATCAGAGGACGGGTTAACTTTGATCAATGATCAATGTTGTTGTTGTTATGTTGATTTTGATATTTTTTATGATGAAAATTAAAGACTAAAGATAGACTGCATTGTAATAACTGATTGAGATTTAGTTCTACCAATACTCTATTCAATAACCAATTCGTATCAATGATCAAAATAACCCAAATATTTCAAATCCCATTATAAAGTATACGGTGATCCTTTGATCATCCTATATTCATTCAGTTTAAAGTTGATCAGGTGATTTTTTTATTAGAAACGGATGGTTAAGATATTTCATTCACTTTATTTTAAAAATCTGAAAAACCGGCACGTTTGTTTTTGAGAAAATACGGCCATTTAAATTACTCCCAAACTGAACAAAGTACCCCCATTTTGCGGTACCTATTTTAGTTAAGTTTTTAAGCAATAATAATAATAGTTTAATTAGTAAGAGATTAAAACATTTTGTTATGTGTGTCTTATTTGTTTCTTTTTGATCCTGTGGCAAAGTCCAAAAGTAAGTATGTATTATATTTATATGTCAATAAATAGGTCCATATAAATTAATACAAAGAAACAAGCAAGCAAGTAAAATTTCGCCTGTAGACAGAAAATTTAACATTTAAATTAAAATAAATTTGATTGGACTGCAAAAACTGCCAGGTTGCGAATTGGCAGACCAATTAATATTTAAAGGGAATCATTTAAGCTACTAGGAGAACTTACAAATTATAATAAACTAGCGAGTAGCGACCCCCCGGGCTTCGAACAGAATACTAAGGCTATATTGATCTATATCACATGCACAATGTATTTAAGGCGAGGCCAGTTCACGAAATTTACTCTTTCACTATGTCTTTAGAATAAGGTTGAATATTGCATATCTTTAATTGACGCTTCGCCAGAAATTTGACGAATTTTAGTACATTTTTATTGATTTCTGAAATACTGGATCATTTATTAAAAATGTACTCGGTTATTGTGTTAGATCGATAAAAAAGCTATCCTTTTTGCATAAAAAATCATAACGAAAAAAAATTACGAAATCTGACGATTTGAAATTTATTTTAATAAGTTTTTATGGTGTTATTCAGGATTTTTTTTCAGAGTTACCATGGCATTTTTTAATATTCTGTTCGGTTAATTTGCTTCTTTTTTTCTTTTTCAGTCTACAGTAATTTTTGTGAAGTAGAATTTTACATCAGTTCTTCACATTGGATGTTCAAAAATCAGACTTTTCATCAGATCGTGAACTGGCCTCGCCTTAAGGAAATTAGAAATTTGTAAATTCATACGAAAACATCCAAACTACTTTACAAAGAGACAAGACATCTCATCACGATACACATCACGACATGGCCACAAGTTAACGATACCAGTACATAGGCTTCGAATGAACTCATCCAGTCCACTCGAAATGTCAGTAAAAATACACAATAAATTACCGAAAGAACTAACAGAAGAAAAAAGTTACAGTATATACTTAAAAAGGTACAAAAACTACTCTTGGAAAAATGCTACTATTGTGTTTCAGATTTTTTAAATGACAAAGATTTAAAGATTTAAATAAGTATTTAATATTAAAGTATTGTCATTTAATTGAAAAAAAGTAAGTCGTCCTCTCAACTCCTCTCCAAATAATTTGCTGTGCCCTATTCAGGGTCTACAATGTACTTTGTTATTTTACCTACCTACCATCTTGTTATCATTATGGAATGCAATAAATTGAATTGAAGGATTAACGCTGTATTGCTTAAAATCGCTATGTAATTATTATTAAGCCATTATTTCTCATATAAACAAAGGATAAAAATGGTTATTGTGGGTTATCCCTAAGAGATAGACATATACTGTTAAGGACTTTTTTGTGGATCTTTTTAAGGTGCATAATACTGTAGTACATTATTTTGATCTATCTCGTAGGATTTAGCCAGCGTTTGCAATGTAAGCGCAATAAAAGTGTTTATTTACGACATCACATTAGAAACCTTTAAAATTATCAGTGTTTCTCTACTATATTATACATGTATTATACACATAAACTTTCCTCTTGAATCACTCTATCTATTAAAGAAAACCGCATCCAAATCCGTTGCGTAGTTTTAAAGATCCAAGCATACATAGGGACAGGCAGCGGGAAGCAACTTTGTCTTATATTTTGTACTTATTTGGTTGGACTGCAAAAACTGCCAGGTTGCGAGCTGGCAGACCAATTAATATTTAAAGGGCATCATTTTAGCTACTCGGAGAGCTTGGTTTCATCCAGTAACTCGATGAGGTAAAATAGGACCCCCATGCGGCCCCTAAAAATGGTTGGACTGCGGAACCCTCCAAGAATTCGCCCGGCAGACATAATTATTTAGACTCTATTAATAAAAACTAAAACCAACGAAAAGGTTTCGTTCAGTAACCACATGAGGTATTTTGATGGACCAAAGTAGGTCACAAAACATCTCACCGCCAAGCTTCCTCCAGGCTGAGCTCCGGCAGACCAACATTTTTCCTACCTATTTTAGGTCTTCTTTTCGTGGAAGGTGGTAATATCCAGTAACTCGATGAGGTAAGCAACCTTGGAGTGGCCGCCCGGACTATCTATCTTATCTACTATATTCGGCATTAGTTGTTTAGTAACACGTTGTATAAAACGAGATATTATAATTATCTTTTCAAAATCTATCAATTTGTATGAAGAGATGATTTAAAATAGACACTGTAAATAACTACCACAGTTTTACTACGTTGAAAAATATACTTTTTAGAGACATACTTTCTTTCCTTTTACTGTGACAGTAAGCGCGGTCGAACGTGCGATAAATTATTGTGTTTGTGGTGTAAATGCGCGTAGTCTTTTTCGATTTCAAGACAGTCTTTAAATAGTGTAATTGAGGCTTGAGAGTGATTTAGCGCTGATTGGCTTGCTAGTAGTACCATTTTATTACAAATAAGTAGGTACCTACCTAGGTACTATTTGTAAGTTAGCTAACAACATTACAACTTTTATGATGTGTGTTTTTAAGTAGATAGGTAAATCAAATAGGTACCTACTTACCTACTTATGCTTTCTGCAATGTATTTGTATTTCACATAGGTAGGTAAGTAGATATATACCTACTTATGCAAAAAATATACTTACCTGATGATGATGATGTCTAAATATTAAAAATTCCACCTGTCGTCATTTTTTCTTTTTTATTGCTGTAAAGCCACTTTTTAATACATTTTATTATTTTCTAACGTATTACGTACTTTTTTATTTCATTTTGTTATCAATTTACCAAAAATAAAAAAAATATACATCATTCATTACATTACACAGCGCCATCTAGTTGAATACTTGTAGAGCGGTTTACGTTCGAATAGCATGCTTGGTTTGTGCTGCAAGGGTATGCTTGCGTGCGGTAAAAAAGTCACGAATTTGCTCCAAACGGAACGCGTAGGGACATCTATCGCAACTTTTGGAATTAAACATCAGTTTACGTTTTGAAGAATGCAATTGTCGGTCTTTATATTCTTGGTCTATGCTTACAGCAATGCTTTAGCTAGACATGTAAGAATTCATACAGGAGAGAAACCATACAACTGTAGTTATTGTACGAAATGTTTTACTAATAGCAGTAGCTTAACTAGACATGTAAGAATTCATACAGGACAGAAATCATACAAATGTAGTTATTGTACGAAATGTTTTACTCAACGTAGTCATTTAGATACACATGTAAGAATTCATACAGGAGAGAAACCATACGAATGTAGTTATTGTACAAAAAGTTTTACTTACAGCAATGCTTTAGCTAGACATGTAAGAATTCATACAGGAGAGAAACCATACAACTGTAGTTATTGTACGAAATGTTTTACTAATAGCAGTAGCTTAACTAGACATGTAAGAATTCATACAGGAGAGAAATCATACAAATGTAGTTATTGTACGACATGTTTTACTCAACGTAGTCATTTAGATACACATGTAAGAATTCATACAGGAGAGAAACCATACGAATGTAGTTATTGTACAAAAAGTTTTACTAACAGCAATGCTTTAGCTAGACATGTAAGAATTCATACAGGAGAGAAACCATACAACTGTAGTTATTGTACAAAATGTTTTACTAATAGCAATGGTTTAGCTGCACATCTAAGAGTTCATACAGGAGAGAAACCATACAAATGCAGTTATTGTATGAAATATTTTTCTTGTAACAGTAATTTAGCTGCACATATACGAATTCATACAAGAGTGAAACCATAAAAAAACCGACTTCAAAAAACCTGCCTCTAAAAAGCAAGAAATAATATACAAATCATTAGATACGCATTATCATTGTTATGATAAAACACGTCTATTAAAGTCCGGTGGGGCTGGAGTACATCTTCCTTTTTTTATTGTAAAAAGTTTTTTTTGAAGTCGGTTTTTTTTAAACAATTTTTTTACTTTTAGTGTAAGTACCTTATGTATTAGGTAGTGTAGGTATATTATTTAGGTAGAAAAATAGGCTCAGCCAAACGTGAGATAATTGCGGAGAAACATACATACATATTTTTGAAGTCGGTTAAAAAGACTACACAAAGGTATCCCTTTCCCGACAAAAAAAAACATCTAACTCGGTTCATAAATAACAAAATCGTCAAGGACAAGATTTAATATCATAGTATTTGCAGGATTACTTGTAATCTACTGAACCGATTTCAAAAAAAATGGGACTATCTCGCAAGAAAACTCAATCGAACAAAAAAAGGATTAACAAAATCGGTCCATAAATGTCGAAGATACGCGCGAACAACGAAAAAAATAATAAAAAAACATACAATCGAATTGAGAACCTCCTCCTTTTGTTGAAGTCGGTTAGCAAATGTAGTTACTGTACGAAATGTTTTATTACGGGCAGTAAGTTAACTAGACATGTCAGAATTCATACAGGAGAGAAACCATAAAATATAGTTATTGTGTAAAATCTTGTACTCAAAACAGTGCTTTAGCTACACATGTAAGAATTCCTACTGGAGAGAAACCATAAAAATGCAGTTATTGTACTAAAGGTTTTACTCTAAGTAGTCGGTTAGATACACATGTAAGAATTCATACAGGAGGAGAGAAACCACACAAATGTAGTTATTGTACGAAATGTTTTACTCAACGTCTTCGATTATCTATACCTGTGGATATTGCATGACAATGGCATTTGTGGGACACATCAAACTCCCCCAAAACGCAGCCCACTATGAAAGTCCCCCACGACTTGTCATACAACTTGACATTTAGTGTCGCGTGATTTGTCATACGGCATGCATGTGTCACATTTCAGCTTTGTTATTATTATTTATTTAGGCTTAGGCAACGATGGCCCATAAATATATATGTCGGAATAGGGTCAGACATCAGAAGCAAAAATGCAGTACTCAGTGACAGTCCGAGTGGTTAGACAACGGTCCGTGCACCAAGACGCATCCAACAGAAATGCGTGCCGAGTGAGCGCTGCGGCCGCTTTTATAGGCAAGAGTGGGGATATCCCCGCTCGACCGGTCGCACCGCAAGCCCGTTCGAGGCGATGACGTCAGGGCGCACGTGCCGCTAGCGAGTCATAACGCCGTCTTTTCACGCCGCGCCGTCATATACCTTAAAACTAAACATATACATAATTTATAGAACAATGTTGTTAGTTAATAACTTAAAAATTATGTTAGTAAAAATCATTTCAAATCAGTATTGTATGACGTGCGTGCTACATCCACAGGTGATGATGATCGAAGCTCAACGTAACGTAATGTAAGAATTCATACAGGAGAGAAACCATACAAGTAGTTATTATACGAAATATTTTATTACACAGTCATGGTAATTTAGATATACACACATGTAAGAATTCATACAAGGATACCAGCCAACCACACAATTTCTCGAAGAGCGAAGGGAACTTGGTTACCGACGAGACCCAGCTCAAAGAGATATGGCGAAAATACTTTGAAGAGCTTCTGAACTGCCACCGGCCAGAACGTGAAATTGATATCAGTGGGAACGAAGTAAACGAGAAAGAAGTCGCACCACCCAATATCAAAGGAGTTGAGCAAACCATGCTGAGACTAAAAAACAATAAATAGATAGGCATAGATGGAATTCTTGGGGAAAGCTCCGGTGAAGTGACCTTATTACGAATCCACTACCTGATATCAAAGATATGGGAAACCGAGTAGAAACCATTAGAGTGGAATATTGGTGTAGTACACACATCAACTTTGTCTAGGGATACAAGTGTTATTTTCATACAAACGAGGTAACTTTGCAGCCTTGGTTTTCTGCTAGGGATGTACTGTGCTGTGATCTGGAGTGAATGGAGGAGATTCAGATCGCTATACACACCCAACTGATCTGACCAGCATTCTAAAAGATTAATGAACATGTTTAAAAAAAACCGCGAAAATAGCATGAAAATGTATGGAAATACTGAAACTGAGAACTCTGACCCATTAATATTTTAGAATGCTGATCCGATCAGTTGGGTGTGTATAACAATCTGGATCACCTCGATTCACTCCCTGGATGGCCATCATCAGATCACAGCACGGTACATCCCTGGGAGAAAACCAAGGCTTCACAGTTACCTCGTTTGTAAGAAAATAACACCTGTATCCCTAGACAAAGTTGATGAGTATATATCCAACACAAAAGAAAATTTCAATGATGATTAAAATCTATAATAAGTTGCCAAATTCTCTCAAAAACATAGAAAAACCCTCCGAGTTCGAGAAACAACTAAAGCAATATCTCCTCTCCAAATGCTATTATAATATTAAAGAATTTTTTGAAGAAAAGAAATGACATTTGACAAGTGCACTAAAATTTATTTATTTCAATTTAATAATATGAAAGAGTTTTGAATATATTTTTATTTTAACATTATTAAAATGTTGGAATTAGACTTCTCTTTTTAAATGAAATCGTTTTATTGAAATGAATTAATTTAAATAATCAAGTATCATTAATTCTACTAGATTTTTAAAAATATATTCATTTTATTTCGTAAAATCAATTTTTGGTAAAATAAAAAATGGTTTTATTTATACATGAACTTGATTTTATATAGTGTACTACCTTTGATTATTTTCGTTTTTATATTTTATATAATGAATTGTAAAATTTTTGTCCCAGTATTTTATTATAATTAGATTTTTTAAGTACCAATTTAGTAAAATTATCCATCAAATTACTTTATTGTTTTGTATTGTATTCATGTAGATTATTTTTGATTTTGTATTTTAATGGTTTTTTTTTAATGAGGGAGATAGACTTTTTATAATATAATAATATGATAGTATATTTTTTCTCCAGTTTTAATTTTTATTTATTTTTATTTTAGTTTTAACTGATATTTATTGTTATATATATTGTTTCCAGTTTTATTTATTAATTTATTTTAATATTGGTTTTGACTTTATTTATTCTGTTTTTTTTTTATATTTTGATTTTAATTTAAATGTACCTACTATACTATGCTTATCATTCTGACTTGTTGTGAGTTGAGAGTTATTGTTGTATTATTGTATTGAATGCTGTGTACACTCATAAGTAGCAAGCATATAATGAGTGATATTGATTAAAATAATGTGAATGTTTGATATGTATTGCTGTCAGTGTACCTAATTAAATAAAATATATGCATAAAATAGTATTTGGTATCAGTTCTTAATTTGTCAGTCTTTTATAAGGAATATAGTTTTAGCATTAATTTGCTTTTTAAACTAGGAAATAATTAACAAACCAAAAACTAAAGAAAATTAACAAAAATATGACTCTTGAAGAATTTCATTCCAAAACCTCTAAGTGTTAGGGAAAGAAGCGCTGCGCGACATGAATTGCACTTTATTGTGTCGTAGCAAGAGTCCCTATTTAAATGATTTTGCGGAGTACATCTTCTGTACTTGTACTGTTGTGTATTCTTCGCTATATTATTTATATTCGCCACATCACATCAATGGATAAAGAAGGTGCCTGTGTATACCGACATCTCCAAGGCTTTTGATAAAATTCCGCATTCTATACTAATCCAAAGATTGGAGAGGCCGGTATACACGGTGGCGAAGCGATAACGAAGATTTGCCAATGTTACTTTGGCTAGGCCCTCTGCTGCGCTGGCTGAAGTCTTATCTCAGAGATCGTAGCCAAGCCGTAACTATAAAAGGATTCTGCTCGACGTTTGTTTCAGTATCGTCTGGAGTGCCCCAGGGGTCCCATTTAGGCCCCGTTTTGTTTAACTTATTCGTCAATGATGTTGTTTCTGTACTAAAAAACTCTAACATCTTAATGTATGCTGACGATATGAAAATTTTCAAAAAAATTGAGGCTCCTGATTGCATTTTACTACAAAATGATCTCGATGCACTCTGCATTTACTGTAATATGAATTTTCTTCACCTTACATACATACATACATATACTCACGCATGTTTCCCATGAAGGTAGGCAGAGACTTTGAATCGCCATCTGCTACGATCCTTGCACACTTCTTTCGCTTCATTAACATCCATCAGTCTTTTCATACATGCCTTACATTCATACACTCATACACTCTTCACCTTAATCCTAATAAATGCAGCGTTATCCCCTTTACACGTAAATCAAGGTAATTGATTTTAAGTATAAGTTAAATAACAAATGCGTTAAAAGAGTGGCGGAGATGAAGGACTTGGGGGTAACTCTTGATAGTAAGTTGACTTTCAATGTGCATATTAGTCACATCACAGCCAAAGCTTACCGTATGCTCGGTTTTATAATGAGAATAGGAAGAGATTTTAAACAGAGTTCTACTTTAGTAATTTTGTATAATGCATACATCCGATCTGTCTTAGAGTATGTATCGGTGGTGTGGAATCCACAATACAATGTATATAAGTATAAGATTCTATTAATGTGTAAACATATACTTTTTAGGACCAGTCGAGATCAGCAAGCAACTATATTATATGTCTTCCTCCTTTTAATAGATAGTCTCGAAAGAGACCAAGTTTTCCTCTATATGATTCTTAATAACCTCGTAGACTCTTGGAAAATATATGTATTAGATGCCCTCGGACAAGTTCACGTCTTAACAAAATGTTTTCTTTACCTACTACCAGCACTAAATAGGCTGGCAGCACTTTTTTGTTTAGAGCTTGTAAGGAATATGACAAAAGTTTCACGTCTATAGATTTTTTCAATTGTAGTATAACTCAGTTTAAAAATCATATACATGAATTGATTGATAAATAGGTAATTATAATTGTAAACATATCTTTAATTAACAGTTCCATTTTAGATGTAGTATAACTGTTAACTTACTCTGTGAATTTAGTTAAGTTCAAATTGCCTTGTAGTTTATTTTGTATGTTCTAATTATCAGTGGAAACTTTGCTGATCACTGTTTTATAATATTTGGTAAAACTAAATGTACTGTGAATTTTTTTGTTTCCCAAATAAACTAAAAATAATAAAAAAAATACTAAACATTACGTAATGCTACTAGCTTCTGCCGCAACTTCGTCTGCGTAGATTTCAGTACCCTTAGCACGAACAGCTATCGAGAAAAAAAACGAACGTAAAATTACTCGATGGACAATTCTCTATGGAAAATTTCATTTCGCTTATCGGCGATAGATGGCGTTGTACAAATATCCAATACAAAATTTATCTATCGAATGATTTTACGCGAGTTATTTTTTTCGATAGCTGTTCGTGCTAAGGGTACAGATAATATTATTTGGGAAATATTTGAGTTGAAGCTAAAAAGTATTATTTATTTACGAGTTTACGATTATTGTTAATCCAGATCATCAACTTGCATCATAGAATTTAATCGTCCCACGGAAATATATATATAGGTAACTTAGATTAAAATATCCTTTTTTTATCAGAATTGGATCTAAGTATTTATGTGTTAACTGATTCCATTAATTAACCGTTTGACTTCGACCGCGTGGATAATCGAAAAATCCCCATTGAATTTTTAACCAGGGTAAAAAGTGACAAACTACATTAAACTCCCAAACTTTTAACCTTTCACATTAATTTATAATATTAGGTAGTAATAATTTTATCACACGCGTGTCGTCAAATACGCAGGTGATCAAACGGATTTCGCCAGAATTCGCGAGTCAACAGAAAAGCAACTCGTCAGATTTCGCAAGTGTGGCCAAAAGCAAGATGGGTAACCAAATTAGGCTCGAAAAAGAAAGTCTGACGAAAAAGCGAATTAATTAATTTTATGGGTTTGAGCCAAAATAAATGTACGAGTACGAGTAAAAACGTAACCATCGCTTTTAGACGATAATGAGGATCAACGAGGTTTTTAGTCAAATATGTAGAGTTACAGTCACATCAAAATAAATTATTTCAGTGAAAGAATTATTGAAATTGGACCAAAAATTACGAAGATAGAGCGATTTTCGTGTCGCATGCTCAAAACTCTCCCCAATTCACGATTGGCTGATGACGTCATGCCACGTGCGCCGCTCAAGCGGCGCGGCGGGTGTTTGTTCGGGCGATCGTGGCACGTGACGTCATCGCGTGATCCGCAAGGGCCGGCCGCGTTTTTTAAACTCACTTTTTAAAACTTTAATAATTTTGTCATTTCTTGATGGATTTGAGAAATTTAAACAGAGACTTACTCAGATATTGTATTTGATGTGATATACAAAATTGATATATTCAATTGTCGTGTTGATCCTCATTGTGCCTGTTTTTGATATTGTGTCATGTATTTTTTTTACTTTCGTTTAGATGCCTGTTGAGACAGGATCTCTTCATATAATCAGCGAAAAGGGAAGTACTTCCACCGAGCTAGGTGTCTGTGCTCGGGGAATATCTTTCTCGGAACGCGTGAAAGAGTGTAGAAAGCGTCTGAGAGAGAATCTTGAAAAATGTGGAAAGGAAGAAGTACAAATGAAACAACGTGAATATACGCACGCTAGAGACTCTCGAGTGACTGATTATATTAAATCCGAACAAAGTAGAAAACGCTTGAGAGAGTTTAGAAAACGTTTAAAAGAAAGTCCAGAAAAATATGAAGAAGCTAAAAGAAAACAGCGTGAATATATGCGGTCCTATAGACAAGCCGCGAAGAATGTACCAGAACAAGATAAAAAAAACTAAAAGAACAATCATCATGATTATATCAGCTGCTCGACGCGTCCTGCGCTGCCCGCATCCAGCGGCTTCCCACGACCTTCACCAGATCGTCGGCATTAATTAGCTTATAAATATAGGAATAGAAATAGTGGGTAGAGTAGACATTGAGTAAGAAAGTAGATTTAGGTATTTATTATACTCGTTAGTTGTGTAAAACGGAGTCAAATATATAAGCTATAGAGAGCTTGCCATTGTTTAATTTTTACTGAATGTTAGAGTTCGTTTTTTTTTCAATTTTTAACGCTAATTGTGTCAAATCTGTAAGTAGGTACTAAGTATCTAAGAAATGTCAAATAAAGCTAAAAAGCTTTAAACAGCTGTTGCATTACACAAGACTCTTATAACTTATATGTTGTTAAACATGCTTCAGTTGTTTGCGGCAATAAAAATGTTTCGATAAGTAGAAAACTTAGGGTGAGTTGCACCAAAACGCTGTCAAAGTTAAAGTTATCGTCAAATGATAATGCTACCTATTTGTCACGTCAAACTTGTCAAAGGACATCATGCTGGCTGGCAACCTCTTTTTTTGGCTAACTTGTGCTTAACCGGTACCTTAACAAGATTGTTATTGTTTAAGTAAGCTGGTGCAAATGAGCCTTAAAAGAACTTAACTAATTTTTTTGTCGACAGAAATGACCACTTAATTCGCTGTAACTTAACCGATACTCATTTTTTCACTTGACACATTATGTCATTGTGTCATTCATTAGTTAAGTAACTGAGTGATTAAACATTTGTGAATAAATTAAGAAAATGATATATATGACCTATGGAAAATACAAATTCTTTAAAATCCTCCATACAATACGGCAATTTCACACATTAAACCCATTAAGGTGGTACCCTGAGCGAAAGTGGCGCCGCGGTGAATTATATTTAATATTATAATTTTAATACACAATTTTAAAAATGTTTATCGTGGAGATTTTAGGGCCCACAGTCTAGTATTTTTAGACGGTATCGTTACATTCCCTCGTAGTCACTGCTAGAAGTAGATAGCAAAACTGCTAAAAGTGGCCGTTTTTGACACATTTGCTATCTACTTCTACGAATGACTACGAGGGCATGTAGTGATACCTTAAAAAAATACTAGACCACTGGCCCTAAAATCTCCACGATAAACATTATTAAAATCTTTTTCTATTAATAACTTATTAAATTAAAACCTCTGAGGGCGCCACTTTCGGTCATACAACCGCCTTAAGTATATTTAAAATGTAGGTAAGTACATAATTATTATAATTACAATGCGGTTAAGAGGATTGTCAACCACGTGGTTGACAATCCTCTTAAGTTGTCGATTAATGGACAGTGATCCGCTGCAACTTCACAGTTCACTCGAGTATGTATGACAAAGTGAAAATTTTACAGATTAAAATACGTCGTTTTGTACCGCAAGCAGGGATTGATAACGTTATTTTTAAATGTAACGTTATTTCTTACTTTTTTACCGTTACTTTTAACATTAACGTTATGTCAATAAATAACGTTACTGTATGGGTTGAGGATACACCAAAGAAAGATAGTTTTGGAATTTGAACAAGGATATACTTTTATTGGCACAAAATTACTTATTTATTATTTGATGAAGTGTGAATCGCGGTTTAATGTACGAATGCGACTGACGCGCCGTGCCCCAGATTCGGCGCACTGCCGTAAAATGCTGTCATGAACAATTGCAATAAATTAGAAATAATGGGGTTGGTAAACTTTTTCGAAGAGAATTGTTTTATATTTTTATTTGATAGCACAAGCTAGAAGAATAAAGAAAATAATATTATGATTTTTTTATTTTACTTTGTTACTTAACTTTATATATTTTATTCTAATATTCTCCCTAAGTAAATTTAATAATAATCTTAAACGTGTTGCTTGGGTTCGTTTGTAAAATTGTTAAAATCTTTACTTTTGTTTTAGATAATTTTGTTAATGCTTTTTTTTAGTAATTCGAGGATGACGTTTTTGGCTTTACTCTTATGTAATTTTCATGTAGTAATTTAAGTAATTTTAAGCTGTTGTCAACCCAAATATCTTAAAATAAAAATAAAATTAACCAAATATATTTTTTTATATTATTATCGCGATAAAATATCAAACATACGGCTGAACACGAAGTTCCTTTGCATTTACTGATTAAAAAAACTGATTGACAGATTTGACAGTCAGTGACAAAGAGTAATCATACCTTTGTTTTTTTTTGTTTTGAGCAACAACATAGAAAGTCTTTGGAGCAAAGGCATTACCTACGCATACAGCCGTAATAGTGATTTTTGTACTATGTTGTAAATTTAAATTTTTATTTAAATTAAAATGAAGCATTATAAAAATTCCGCAATTTGTTATTCCTGACTCCAAAGCCAAAAGCTACCAGAAAATATATAATTCACAACAGTTTTGGAAAAGTTTACCAACCCCATTCTGTGCGGGGTTATCTGTACCGTACAGTTACATTGAAATTAACGTCATTTCAGTAAATAACGTTAATTTTAACGTTATTTCTTACTTTTTGTGACCGTTACTTTAAAATTAACGTTATTCCAATTAATAATGTTACTTTTTTACCGATAATTTTACCGGTACTATTGTACGGTAAAGTTTAACTCTATATTTAACAGTAATTTTACCGGGTACAATAAATTTTAAAAATTTACCTATAAAATTTTTTAACTGTAATTTTAACGTTATTTTTTTGTATCGTTATTTATTTTCAGCGGTATTTCAATCCCTGTCCATAGCACAGAAATCGTAATAGTACAAGTCCCAAGTAAAAGTTGATTGTAATCATGAGTGGGACCACCCCACTGCGAAAACCAAATGATAAAAAACCCTTATACTTAGTTCAATAGAATCTGCCCGATATTTAATTGGTATAAAAACCGATACTTAGTTTAGACAGTGTTATTTGCCTAGACTTTTATACAGGGTGTATTTGTAACCACTCTCCAAGGACTGTTCTTGACTTTTAAGGATGTGTTCAGTCCGTGAAACTTAACAACTTTCTCCATGAAACATGTGTCGAAATACACCAAAAAATTTTGGTCACCCATACTAAACTGATCACGTGATCTCTTTGATTTGTATGAAAACTCTTTTTTTTTTTACAGATTTGACACTATGTTTCTTAGAGAAAGTTGTTCAGTTTCATGTACCTACTGAACACATCCTTAAAATTTGGAGTGTGGTTACAATTACACCTTGTATTAATTTATGATATTATACATAATAAAAACTACACATCTCCTCAGCCTTTCACAGATAAAACACAAACGGATCTCCGCAAAAAACTAAAAAATCTCCCCCCAGATTTGGTTGAAGTATACACGATGACGGAGGAGGAAATGTGGACCATCAGGTCGGTAGACCAGGAGAACAAGTACTTAAACAGACTGCGAGCTAAATGTTTGCTGTGCCTTATAAGTTTTAACTCGGAGAAACATGAAGCAGAGCATATGGCTGGGAAGCACAGGCCGGTAAGTAACAAAAAAAATACTTGTCAATTTTTGGTAACTTTTTCCCATTTTATAGAATTATACTTTAGTGTTGTGGAGCTCGGTGGCGCAGTGGTTTAGCGCCTGGCCCAGTGATTGCGGAAGTTAAGCAACGTTCGCAAGGGTCGGTCATGGGATGGGTGACCAAAATGTATTATCTCGAGCTCCTCCGTGCTTCGGAAGGCACGTTAAGCCGTTGGTCCCGGCTGCATTTGCAGTCGTTACCAACCATACTATGGGTCTCATAAGGAGGCACAAGGTTACCCAGGGTGCAATAGAGAGAGCCATGCTCGACGTTTCTCTGTTCCCTACGTGATCGAATCAGAAATGAGAAGATCCGTAGAACTAAAGTAACCGACATCGCTCGAGGGATTGCTCAGCTGAAGTGGTAGTGGGCGGGACACATAGTGAGAAGAACCGATGGCCGTTGGGGCGGAAAGGTTCTGGAATGGCGACCGCGCACCGGACGACGCTCCGTGGGTAGGCCCCCGACAAGGTGGACCGACGATCTGGTGAAGGTGGAAGCCGCTGAATGCGGGCAGCGCAGGACCGATCGTCGTGGAGATCCTTGGTGGAGGCCTATATATACCCAGCAGTGGGTGTCGTGCGGCTGATAATGAAGATCATGATTTAATATAAGTGATGTTTCCTTTTTTGGAATTTTATTTCCCCTCTTGATTTTAATTAAGGCGGTTGTATGACCGAAAGTGGCGCCCTCAGAGGTTTTAAGAAATAGATTTTAATAATGTTTATCGTGGAGATTTTAGGGCCCATGGTCTAGTATTTTTAGAAGGTGTCACTACATTCCCTCGTAGTCATTCGTAGAAGTAGATAGCAAATGTGTCAAAAACGGCCACTTTTAGCAGTTTTGCTATCTACTTCTAGCAGAGACTACGAGGGAATGTAACGATACCGTCTAAAAATACTAGACTGTTTGCCCTAAAATCTCCACGATAAACATTTTAAAAATTGTGTATTAGAATTATAATATTAAATATAATTCACCGCGGCGCCACTTTCGCTCAGGGTACCTTAAATAGAAAAAAAAATTCAGGTCAGTGACCTACAACCACGGATGTCGTCAATAAACATGAGTAACAAAGTAACATCCAATAAACTCATGAAATTAATGGGGGAGCCAATTTCTTTGTCATTGATTTACTAGAATGTATGGAACCACCTTAAAGAGAAAAAAATACTAGCTTGATAGACCATTTTTTTTTTTTCAGAAAGGCGAAGATTGCTTGCAATGCGACGTGTGCAAGGCTTATTTCCTAACTAAAGACCACCTATCGGCTCACAGGAATCTGCACCTTATTGCGTATAGATGTAAAGAGTGCGGGGACAAAACATCTGTGAAAGGAATCATCAGAAGACATATTAAATTACACCAAGGGGATTTGAGAGAGTTTCAGTGCAAAAATTGTGATAAGGCATTTAAGTAAGTGACATTTTAGGGCTGTAGGTACTGTACGTAAAGTATCCGAAAATATACGAAACATACCAGCGTTCATATAGACAGACCGACTTACCTACTAAGTTTTAAAAATAATAATTTGGAATCTTTCTTTAAGGTGGTTCGTTGAGCTATGGAAATAAATCATTTACGTTGTATCAAGGGTTTAGATTAAAAGTTTTGATGATTTTGCGCAAATAAAAGACTAAAATGCATTTTCTAAATATAGTTTCAAGAACTCAAACTTAAGCAATAAGTCGTGCATGTCACTAGTGCCAAAAGTGGCCACATTTAGCAATATCCACATTCATAACTTATTGTTCATATTTGAGGCCATGAAAAATATTTAAAAATTGCACTTTACTCTTTTATTTGCGCAAAATATCCAAAACTTTTATTCTAAGCCCTTGATACAACGTAAATGATTTATTTACATTGGTGGCGCAGGGCGCTACTTAGCTCACCGTAGGTACCACCTTAATTTAAAATATCATTATGTACGAATAGACGATTTCGACCAGATACAATAACACGTATAGAAGAAGATATTACGGTCTATGGATCCTATGCTCCTAGCTAGACTAACGTCTTAGTTAGACTAAAATGTTAGTCTAGCTTCTAGAGCGCATTTTAAAATATTTTTTATTTTCAGTTCAAGATCAAAATTATCATACCACATAAGTAAACATCACAAAGAGAAGTTACAGTGCGATTGTTGTGGCAAAGTGTTTGCAAGCAAAATGACACTTAAGTATCATATCAAGTAAGTCTACTTTTGATTACACCCTTTGTTTTATTCAAATTATTTTAATTTGATGTTAGTTAGACAATTCACTTTTAATATCATTTAGGGCTGATTTAATCCCCAGATAACAGATTCTGTCGTTCTCATTAGTAACCAAATAAAATTAATAGTACATTACAGCCGTGAACGGGAAGCTAGCGATTGCATTGTCGAGGATGGTTTGAAGCCCGAGCCGCAGGCGAGGGCTTTAATCATTCGAGGCAATGCAAGTAGCTTCCAGAACAAGGCTTGTATAGTGCTTTTCTCAAGAAATGCGAGGAAATAAAAAACTTTTCAATTGAAACTTAATTAAATTTAATTAATATTAAAATTTATATTATTCATGTTCGGGCAATTATTAAATGTAAATGTTTTTATTCTTATAGTAATATACTCTGTGCGCACCATTTTTTTTATTGTATCGTTATTATAGTACCTATTAAATAATTTTACCTTTATAATATTAACTGTGTTTAAGTTGCATTATCACATCGATCCACCAATAGTAAAGTTCGTCCAACCAATACTAGATGGCGCTGTGCCCTCGTGGATCGCGGTATGGTTTTGCTTTAACAATTGTATGAGGTCCTAATGTGATTCATTATTTTCGTTCGCTTTTTTTGACCACGGCGGTGGTAATATATCTATACGTTTAAAAGTGTGTGTTTCATTGAAGGTGTTGCCCTCTATAGTGTGATTTGTGAATTAAACAAATTTTGGTGCCCGAAACCCGGAAATAAAAGATACAGTGGTAATAGTGAGTGCATTGTGAACAGCTAAAACAAAAAAAATAAGTTGCCGCAGACCACCCAGATCATCTTCGCACTGTACCTACTTCCCGCACTGGTGCTGGTGCGGGAAGTAAGTATTGAAATTCATTCCTGGCCTGAATTTTAAATTTAGAATGTGATGAACCAGACCCCCTCGGAAATGTGGAACGCCCCGCATTCCTTTTTCAAATGGAATGATAAGATTTCAGAGCATAAGTGAGAAAAGTCATCTAAAAACTATGACGGACAATTAATGTATGACAAACATTTTTAATTTTGCGATATAATACACTATCAAACTAATAAAGTCTTTATACAATACTAAATGATATAATATGTACTAGAAAAAAAACGACTCGCACCAGATCAATTCTCGGACGGGAATCGAACCCGCGACCTTTGGATATCCGGTCCAATGCTCTGACCACTGAGCTACCGAGTCACTCGGTAGCTCAAGGTCGCGGGTTCGATTTTCGTCCGAGAATCGATCTGGTGCGAGTCGTATTTTTTCTAGTTTATCATTTAGTATTGTATAAAAATAGCATTGTGAATGCAAAAATCTCAAATTTTAAAATAATAAAGTCTTATGTAGGTATTGAAAAATGTGCCCTTACTTTTTTATTTATTTAAAAATGGGTAGTATTTAATTGGGTAATAAATAATTCCCATTTTGGGTATCAAAAATACTGAATATTGCGTTCTAAAATACTACGTTGGCGACGGATTGAGGGCGACTACAAATGTTGAACATGGGTGACTTTAAAATACAAATTGAATAGCTAGTTGTTCAGAACGGGCGACCAAATTACTATTTGGGCGACAATCTTAAGGTACACAACACATTTAAAATTTGGCATATATTTTATTTAAAAAAGGTGATTATTATCCTAATCGAGATGACAAAAATACCATGTTGGGCAGCTTAAATCAGTTAATATTATATAGTTACCTACTTGGTATAATAGTTGCCCGCTCAGTATTTTGGTCACTCAACTAGAATTTTCAGTGCTAACTTAAATTATTTATCACCCACAAGTAGTCGCCTGACTTGCGTATTTTTTGTAATTCACAGGTAGTCCAGTTTAGTAATTTTGTCGCCCAAAAAATAAACCTCCCGGTTTAGTATTTAAGTATCCCATTTACAGTCGCCTTTAATTATTTCTAGTCACCCAATTAATTAATTCCCTTTAAAAATATGTAGGTAACTACTATTTCATTAATGGTCCAATATTTTTTTATGTGTTTTTTTAGAGTAGGAGCACCGCATAAAGACGATAAACCGAAGGAGAAGCTGAGCATTCCATGCAAAGGTTGCAATAAAGTATTCTATTCTAAGAAGAGTTATAGGGCACATGTGTAAGTTAACTTTAATTCAACACCACATTCTTATTTCATACGAATATAATTCAAAAAAAGTGTATTGATATTATATTTTATTTTAGCCAATAACTTTTGTAAAAATTTTGTACTGTTAACGTGTCACAAAAGCACATCTGTTGCAAAAACTGTCAAATGTCATTGTGGTTGTGTTTTGACTATAGGTACACACACATAATATACAATCCCCGCAAATTGCTAATGCGCTGGAACCTTGTCACATAAACATCCACGTTGACTTCATCCGAAATTAGTTTCGGAAAAACTAATAGGTAATTTAATATAATTAATTATTGAATTATTATTTTCATTAAGATAGGGTCTAGCTAGGTATATATACATTAACATTATTGTTTTACCTTTTTGAGGTTAAATACATGGCCGCCAAGCGCATTAGCAATTTGCGGGGATAGTACTTCATGTCTATTTTTTTCTAGCATTTTTATTTAGTACCTATAGCAATAACAATATTCTTTGTAGACAGAAGTTTTTAAAATTAATACTCAATAATCTACAAAACTCAACTGTTTTATTTATTTCATCATCATCCCCCTACCCTTATCCCAATTTATTTGGGGTCGGTGCAGTGCGTCCTTCTCTTCCATTCCTTCCTGTCACTCGTCATCTCCTCATCCACTCCCTTCACATTCATATCATTCCGCACACAATCCATCCATATTTTCTGCGGTCTTCCTCTTTTTTTTTCAGCCCTCGACATCCATATCCATTACTCTTCTAGTAACATGCCTTTCATCTCTTCTCATAACATGCCCAAACCAAGCCAGACGATTCCTTACTTCTCTACTGGTGCTACTTTGATTTATTATTTATTTATCTGATTTAATCAATGTTTATGTCCCTTTTAGGGTGATCCACAACGGTATAACCTACCCTTGCCCGATTTGCGGCAAACTATTTCAATGGAAGCGTAACCTCGCGCGACACACGCGGAACCATAGAGAGAGGGACGCGGGAGCATTGCACGAGTGCAGGGAATGCGGGAAGACATTCTCAAGTCGAGATTGTTATAATAACCATATGAAGTTGAGCAAGAGACACGTGCCCGAGGACGCTTATTCGTGAGTATGCCAAATATGTCTAAAAGTATCCGAAATTGTACGAATAGTATCCGAAAGTAGATGAAAAAAACCGAATTAAAGTATAGGTGTAAAAAAATGGATATATATGAGAAATATCCGAAATTCTAAACAAAAATATCCTAACTTAAATGCTATAATATCATTACCGTTCAAAATGTACGAAAATATACGAAAGGTATCCGAAAAATATCCGCTTAGTACCTACCTACTTATCCGAAAAATGTCCACCAAGTATCCGATTGTAGCTAGCAAGTAATGGTGAGTAAATAGCCGAATAATATTGTAGAGTATGCCAAAAATGTCTGAAAGTATCCGAAAATGTACGCAATAAAGTATGAGTGTCCAAAAAATATATACAAAATATCCGAAATTCAAAGCAAAAATATCCTAACTTATATGCTATAACATCGTACAAAATGTACGAAAATATACGAAAGGTATTAAACAAAGTGAGTGACAATGTGTAGTTTCAAAAATTAAAAAAAAATTGAAGAGCAGAAAGTTAAGCACTTCTGGCTTTGGATTCGTAATATAGATACTCTGAACTAAACAAAACAACTTACAGATATGCTTAACTCATTGCTCTTATGCCCTTTTTTCATTGTGACACAAAAAGAAATGGAAAAAACTGCATTTGTGTCAAAAAAGCAGTACAGAAATTCTGAGTATTATGTTTTTTTACATATTTTAATTAAATAATACGTACCAAAGTTTGTACGTCAAATGTAAAAAAACACTGTAAAAATTACTGTTATAGTTTACAAAATACACCACCTTAAACTTTAACTTAAATTAGTTGAAACAATACTAAATAATATACTAGAAAAAATACGACTCGCACCAGATCAATACTCAGACGGGAATCGAACCCGCGACCTTTGGATATCCGGTCCAATGCTCTGACCGCTGAGCTACCGAGTCACTAGTGACATCGCCGAATTTCTTCCAGTATTATCCTACTCTTATATACGCTGCAAGCCAGCGTTATTTCACCAATGTAATGAATTGAATGTCGAGGTAAGTAATTCCTCACATTGGTGAAATAACGCTGGCTTGCAGCGTAAGAGTAGGATATACTAGAAGAAATTCGGCGATGTCACTAGTGACTCGGTAGCTCAGCGGTCAGAGCATTGGACCGGATATCCAAAGGTCGCGGGTTCGAGTCGTATTTTTTCTAGTATATTATTAAGTATTGTGTAAAAATAGCATTGTGAATGCAAAAATCTCAAATTTAAAAATTAGTTGAAACAGTTGTTACTAATCAAAATTTACTGAGAGTGTTAACTTCTAGCTATCAGAACGATGCAATGCAAGTCACAGGGTAACTCTGTCTGTGTATTTCCTATTAGATAATACGTTCAACTAGTCAAAACCAAGAAAAAACATCTACTATTCTCATTTTTTAAAAATGACCTTTCTATCACCGATCCCATATAGTGGCCCCATGGGGGCGGGGCGGAGAGTGTTCTTTCTGTACGGTAGTCAGACGGTAGTTCTTACACTCATCAACTTTGTCTATGGATACAGGTGTTATTTTCATACAAACGAGGTAACTTTGAAGCCTTGGTTTTTTGCCAGGGATGTACCGTGCTGTGATCTGATGATGGCAATCCAGGGAGTGAGTGGAGGAGATTAAGATCGCTATACACACCCAACTGAACTGATCAGCATACTAAAAGATTGATGGGTCAGAGTTCTCAGTTTCAGGATTTCCATACATTTATATGCTATTTTCGCAGTTTTTTTAAACATGTCCATTAATCTTTTAGAATGCTGGTCAGATCAGATAGGTGTGTATAGTGATCTGAATCTCCTCCATTCACTCCCTGGATAGCCATCATCAGATCACAGCACAGTACATCCCTGGCAGAAAACCAAGGCTTTAAAGTTACCTCGTTTGTATGAAAATAACACATGTATCCATAGACAAAGTTGATGTGTGTATATTTATTCTGTGCCTAAAGTACTACCAACATTATTTTTGTTTCAGACACGAATGCAATTATTGTGGCAAGAAGTTCGCTACGAAATGGTGCATGGTGGACCACATAGACTGGGACCACTTAAAAGTTATAAAGTATCAGTGCAGCGTGTGTTTAAAGGTAGGTATTTGCAATCATTTTGCTTTCTATAGTCAGTAGTTTTTGTAAGTAAAGGCCTATGAACAGCTTTTGGATATAAGTTTTCAATTCAGTGCCTTAGGATGGGTAGCCTAAGTATGTCATGCTCTCTTTAATCATTTCTGCGGTGGTGTCGTGTGGGGCGGGTCGTTACGTTCCCTCAAATATGGTTGAGCGAAGCGATGGCTGGTCCACGCGTCATGCTCGTGAACGGGTGCTGCCAGTGGGAATGGGTCTGCTTCTGAGTACCTATCTTAACGCATATTGAATTGTAAGAATTGCGTTTTTTATTGTTATTTTTTATGTCTTGTCTCAAGTATTTTTTGGTAAATTTTGCCTACTTAGGTGCACTTTCGAGTAGCAGACATAGTGATTACTGATTTCTCAACTAGTTGAAAGTTATTTACTCTCACAATTACCTATCCGATATGTAGTAGGTATTTAATTTCAACCTACCTACCCATTGTGTGCAAACTTTTGTTAATTATTGTGATGGAAAATGACCTCACTTTAAATGTGGAGCTCATTTTTCAATGTTGACGACTCTGTATGAAATATACAGGGAGAAAAAAGCAGCCCTTGACGAGTTTCTTGCCGGTTCTTCTCGTTACAAGGTCTCCCGCTCAGGGTTTGCGAACCGATGGCGTAGCTTCTTTGACATTCACAAGTGCTTGTAACAGCCTAGACTGAATAAATGATTTTTTGATTTGATTTGATTTGGTACCTAATCATCTACGAGGACGGTTCGGTTGCTAGCCAAAAGTGGCCACTTTCAGCGGGAATGGATTTTAAAACTTACAGAACCAATGAAAACTGTTGAGTGTTATTCAAACAATATTAGAGACAATTTAAGAGGGCATGATCTTAGCTTTTTAGGGTTCCGTACCAAAATGGTAAAAAGGAACCCTTATGGTGTGACTCAGTCTGTCTGTCTGTCACAGCTGGATATCTCGAGAACTACTAATGGTATCAACTTGAAATTTGGAATAGTTGAAGATGACCTTTGTCCAACTATTTTGCAAATAAGAAAGAAATAAAAAAATAAATATTTTTTTTACAACAGGGACTGAAAAGGGGTCTTAAAAATTTTATGTGGGGCGACTAGGGCATGTGGGGTATCATATGAAAGAATGCTGTTTGCACATTTTAAAACATTTTTTTTTAGGCGACATAGTTTTCGACTTATGATGAAAAATGTAAAAAAAATACCGTTCCCCCCCCCTTATCTCCGAAGTTTGCAAAGAGAAAAATCTGAAATAATTCTATGTGATAGTAGTTTATGTAAAGATTACAGGAAAATTAAAACGATGTCTCAATAGAACACACTTTTTTAGAAATTCAAAAAAACAAACAAAAAAATTATTTGTTCCTCTACCAGTCAACAGATGGCCCTGACCCTGACCCAAGAAAAAATAATTTAGTTCCACTAACAGTCAAGAGATGGCGCTGGACTAAGAAAAAAAAATTGTTCCACTATCGGCCTAGAGATGGTGCTGGCTGCTGACCTAATACTGCAATAATAATTTTATAATTGTACAGCAGCTCTGCAGTGTATTTATTACGATGGTACGGAAACCCTCGGTGCGCGAGTCCGACTCGCTCTTGCTTGACCGGTTTTTTTTTAATATTGTACGAGTAATAAAAATAAATATATTGGCGGCGCTAGTAGTGGGTAGTAGGGCGCCTTAATGACAAACATTTTCAATTTGGCGGTATAATACGCTATCAAACAAGTAAAGCTTTATCTAGGCATTAAAATCGGCCCTATAGGTATAATGTTTATTCGCAGGCATTCAAAACGGCCAAGATAATGGTGGCCCACATGAACAATATACATGAGGGGAAGAAAAACAAGGAGCCGGAAGGAGAACATTTGTGTGAAGTGTGCGGGAAATCTTATAAGGTATGGTTTATTTAATTATTATTAATCTCTTCGTACACAAATCAAAACGAAAAATATCAAATCAACCAAATAGTACTTCGATTTGTCTGACCAAAGAGCTTTTATAAATATATATTTATTTTTTTATTACTATGTAGATCAAACTGTCATGGAAGAGGCAAGGAGACCTAATTCCATACAGCCATTCAGTTTTTTTAATTTTTATTCCTCTTAAATAATATTTTTATTTTGTTAGTGTTAGTGATGATAGAATCGATGCTCGTTAATATTTATCTATTACTTCGTTAAAATTATTGCCTATTGTCTTCTGAATTGTTATTAAATTATAATTTTTGTTTGTCTGTTCGTTGTCGTCACCAAGTAGGTTTGCCTCTGTAGCATTGCTGAGGTTGGGGCCTAGTTGGCCGCACTATAATAGGGATGATGACTAATGAATAAAATAACGAAATACTAATAAAAATCGTAAACATATTAAACTTTTAGAGTAGCTTGTATACCTCTTGGTTTTATATATTGCATATTATTTGTTTTATGACCCTTCAAAGTTGGGTGGACAAGTCCATTTAAAAAGTATACAATTTATTAAAATAAATGATACCATTAATTAGTCCGTAAAATGTATAGCAAATTTGTCGAAGAAACCATTTTGATAAACACAATATTTAATATAGCTGCTGAACTAATTTCCTATGCGTTGCATACAAACTAGCACGGCGTGACGTCATAACGTGCAAGCCATTAGTATGGAGCGTTTTTGATCGAGTCCATTTGTGTGCATTTCACACTGTGATATCTCGGGCAGTTTTCATGCTAGCGAATTAATTCTTTTACCAATGTTTCTTTTTTTGAGAGGTAATTTATGTAACATAAAATAAAAAAAATAGTCAACATCCCTATAGGATAGTTGACAAAATTTCAATAACTGCTTAATATTTTAGCTTATTAGGCATTTTATCGAAAAAAAAGGTTTATTTATTTTTAATCGAGCGTTTACATTATAAATTTCGCGTTTAAAAAACCAATTTTAATTTGGTTCCAAAACGCACAAGACTGTCATGGCGTCTTGAATGACGTCACGCCGTGCGAAACAAACCAAAGAGCGATCGTGTCTTCGTAAGTTATAGCTAGTTTTTATCGTTTAAAAATGAATTTCTCATATTATAAGTACTGTATAGTGCCCCAGTGTGACAGCAAGACTATAAAAACGCCAAACCAGTTATTTATATTTGTTCCAAACAATGGAGAAATACGGAAAAAGTGGCTAAAACTTGCGTTCGGTTGTGGTTAGGTTGCACTCGGAGTGTAGGTTTGGAACGCGCCTCCGGTAGTGATACTCGAAACGTCAAAGACAAGATTGGAGTTTCGCACGGCGTGACGTAACGCTTTCTGATTGGTGTTCACTGTCACGTGACTAAAGGTTGCATTTTACGAAATTTATTTTTTAAAAATATTATTAATCTTTAACGCTTTTAATAATTAAAATTGTTTGTTATTTTCTCCATAATATAATTAATCATTATAAACCCCTATCCATTATATTTATTCTTAATGGAAACAAGCCTATTAGTCCTTAGTTTGTGTAGGTAGGTACATTGTTTTCTTTTGTTTTGCGGTCAATAAATGATTTTTCTTGTTTCTTGTTTCTTCTTTCTTATTTATCACTAGCGACCCGCCTTCGCTTCGCTTCGGTTCCTTCTTCATGTGCCGGCCGTCTGCCGCTCTCTCGCTCGCACATTGCATGCTTTCTCAAGATTTCCTAAATCTGAGTGCGTGATTGAAAAATGTGTCTCGGCCACTTTTCGCAATATAAGATTTAGATTAATCGCAATATGAGATTAATCGAAATATCTCGGGCCGCAATTGATGCCTTACAGCCCTTGGCTACTAATCTACTATTAAATCTGTGATTCTTTGTAACGGATAACTAATGACAACTTCAACTAGATAATAGATGGCGTTTTATTAAAGCCGAGCTGTAAAGTTAAACCATAGAATAACTAATAGTACAAGTAGTAACAGAAGCAGCACTCCGCAAAGTCATTTAATTAAATAGCTACGTCGGCCGTTAAGGCGCTGAGGTGGGTCAATCCGAGCGGGTCGATCCGTGATGGAGTGAAATCGAACGTAACTCTACTCACTTTGGGTTCAAATTAGAGCGCGTTCCAACGCGGCGGTTGCGTTGAGAACTTGCACCGAATTCTCAATTTTTACAAGTTTTTATTACTTTTCTTCGCTTTCAAGTTAGTTAAAAAAATCTGTTCAATTAAGATTGAAGGTATTAACATCGCCGATTTTTATGGGTTGGTTTGAACAACGAATGTTCTGTTTCCAAGAAATAAGACCAGAAACAGGGTCCACGGAATATTTTTTTACATCAAAGGTGGTAACATATTTTATAAATGCTTTCAATTAAATCTATTGTGTATTATTTCAAGTACATTATATATTCTTCTAGTGCTATTCTTTACCTACACCATAACAGCACATGGAATTGCTCTTAGTACCTAATGTACGGTTTACACCGCACAAGATCCAGCAAGTAAGTGAAGTGGCAGCATCAAGGCACCACTTTACACCTAACTAGTATTAAGGAAAACATTGTAAAATGTCAAAATAAACAAATTTCATTTCATATTTTTTCCATGATAGCTTCACGCGCGTAAAATTTCAATAATTTGAATTGAGTATTGGGATTTGACCCACCTTAGCGCCTTAAACCCCCTTCACACTAAGAAATTAGTCACATGATTTTTTTAACGCCTTGGTACAGCATTAAATCATTCTAAAGATTTTCTATAATGTCCACGCGAATGAAGTCGGCGGGCAAAAGCTAGTTTCATTAATAATAATAAAGTTAATAAAAAACAGTTTAAAATAAATAATTACAATTAAGTATTCATAAGTATTTATAGCACACCCATAAAATTATAGAATTATCGAATATCCTTATAACTTTTAATTTTTTAATCACCTCACAGATAAAACTGTAATAACTACATAGACTGCTTCAATATTATGTATAACCAGGAGAGCCTGGAGATCTGTAGCACAGGTTCGTCCTATTTCGGACTCCAGACTCTCACAAGGACTAGAAAAATTACATGTTAAATATTACGAAATGTACATATTCTAAAAACCTTGTGAGAAGTGAATAAATTTCTTTTATTTATGCTCACAGACGGTGAAACGCCTTAAAGGCCACGTGTGGGCGATGCACACGAATCGCTCTTCGAGCAAGAACTTCAAATGTAAGCTGTGTCCAGCGACGTTCGCGTGGCAGACTTCCATATACAAGCACATGAAGATGATGCACGATAACAAGAGGAGCAAGGTGAGAGGGAGAGGAGTGGGGTGAGAGAAAGAGAGGAGTGAGAGGGAGAGATAGGAAAGAGAGAGGAGTGTGTGTGTGAGAGAGAAGTGTGTGTGAGAGAGAGATTTAAATGTAAACTGTCCAGCGACGTTCGCGTGGCAGACTTCCATATACAAGCACATGAAGATGATGCACGATAACAAGAGGAGCAAGGTGAGTGGGAGAGAGGGAGAGAGAAAGAAGTGAGAGAAAGAGAGAGGGGCGTGAGAGAGAAAGGAGTGACAGGAAAAGAGAGGGGAGCGAAAAAAAGAGAGGAGTGAGAAAGAGAGATTGCAATACATAAATCTGTTTTGCGACTTATTTTAATTGTCTATGCAATAATAAAAGGTGTACTTAAGGTGAGTAGGATAGTGAGATAGAGAGAGAAAGGTTGAACTCCAAATGTAAACTGTCTCCCGCGACCTTCGCTTGGCAGACTTCTAAATAGAAACATATGAAGATTATGCACGACAACAAGAGGAGTAAGAAGTAGGAGAGAGAGAGAGAGAGAGAAAACTCTTATTTATTATCTTTCGCCACTTCTTTTAATTGTCTATCTATGCAATAATAAGAGACGTGACTAAAGTGAGTAGGAGAGAGTGAGGAACGAGAGAGAGAGATATCTTTTTTTTAGTACCTACCTAACCTCATTTTGGTATACAAAGTTGAAAATACTTATATTAATGTATTTTATTTTATTTTAGTTTATTTGGGAAACAAACAATTTCACAGTACATTTAGTTTTACCAAATATTATAAAACAGCGATTAGCAAAGTTTCCCCTGATAATTAGAACATACAAAATAAACTACAGGGCAATTTAAACTTAATTAAATTCACAGAGTAAGTTAACAGTTATACTACATCTAAAATGGAACTGTTAATTAAAGATATGTTTACAATTACAATTACCTATTTATCAATCAATTCATGTATATGATTTTTAAACTGAGCTATACTACAATTGAAAAAATCTATAGACGTGAAACTTTTGTCATATTCCTTACAAGCTCTAAACAAAAAAGTGCTACCAGCATATTTAGTGCTGGTAGTAGGTAAAGAAAACATTTTGTTAAGACGTGAACTTGTCCGAGGGCATCTAATACATATATTTTCTAAGAGGAAAGGAGTAATAATAAAATAAATAATAAAAATAAAATAAAAATAGTTTTTATTTCCCAAATACAAAAACTAGTTTGAGGTGAGACTAGGGTTGCCAACCGTACTATAATATATAGTATTGTACTATATTTCGGGTCTGCGTACTATATACTGTTGAAGAAATATATAGTACGCAAAAATACTATATATTTTCAATATCGAACGCTAAGAAACAAACCTTATTTTTTTTTAGATTTGTGATCGTGCACTGCTTGACTGATTCGATAGCGTGTAGTGTAGTGTATATCGTATCTGAATTCTGAACGTATCTGTCTTATTGCATTCTGAACTTGTCAATATCAAATTCAAAAGCATCAAACTATAGTTTGGTCAATGGTTGGTCTGCTCTATTTTTGTTTTGATATTTTATTGAGTAATCATCTGCAAAATATAAAATTGATCTTTTTTTGAGAAATATAGGTCTTAGATAAATTAGTTATGGAAAGTGGTAGCGATAACGAAAGTGCGTCAAGTTCAATTTAAGTCGATTAAAAAGCTAAGAGCTAAAGATACAAAAGAGACTCCAAAAATATCCAAAACTTGTTGAAAAATGCAAAAAGTGAAAAATATAGTTTTTATAAAAATAAATAAATAAAAAAATATAATTGCCTATTAAATACTATATATTTTTTAAGTGTACTATATTTTTTATAGCTGAATTTGAAAAATACTATATTTCGCCAAAGACATGTTGGCAACCCTAGGTGAGACCGCCCCAGAAAGTAATGGAATTCTTGTGTTGAGGGTGTCTCGCTCGTAACCTTAGTGCCTAATTACAAGGTGGGAAAGACTTAGACTACTATGTAACTTAGCGACTTAAAGATGTAAGTATATAGTGTGTGTGTTTGTGTGTGTGTGTGTGTGCGTGCGTGTGGGTGTGTGTGTGTGAATATAAGTGGTATCAAAGAATTATTTGATTATTTATAGTGTAGGAGTGTCTATGAGGTTATTAAAAATCTTATTAATTAATTTTGACAGCAATCACGCCTACAGCCTGCGAAGAAACAAGAGTCTTACCTAGACATAGAACCCCCGAACCGTCTGCAATACTTCCAGCCGAACAACTTGGTCCAGAACATAGTTTTAGTCACTCAACCTACTGGCACATCACATGTTGTTTAAAGTGTAAATTACACTTACACACCGTTAATTTTTAAGAATAATTATCTAAAAATTGTTTAAAAAACAAAAAAACCGACTTCAAAAAACCTGCCTCTAAAAAAGCAAGAGATAATATACAAATCATTAGATTCGCATTATCATTGTTATAATAAAACACGTCTATTAAAGTCGGGTGGGGCTGGAGTAACTGTACATCTTCCTTTTTTTATTCTAAAAATATAGTTCGTTGTAGTAGTAAGCAAAAGAGCAAAAAGTGGCACTTTAGACACTTTTGCCTATTACTACAACAACGAACTATATTTTACTGAAGTTATTCTCTGTAAATAATATACAGGGTGTTTGGTAATAGCCTTATAAAGCCGAATATGGTAGATAGGGACCATCAAACTGAACAAGTTTTACTATGGGACCAACTGTGAAATCGCGAAAAAAATATCAGCTGTTTCATACAAAAAATAATAACGAAAATATCAAACTGTATGGAACAGGTGATTTTTTTTTCGCGATTTCAGAGTTGGTCCCATAGTAAAAGTTGTTCAGCTTGATGGTCCCTATCTACCATATTCGGCTTTATAAGGCTTTTACCAAACACCTTGTATAGAACCTTAGCTTCAATCTGTACACATGTGAATTTTCGATACATTATTTTTTATGTACTTAGCGAGCAATCAAAATTAAGATGAGGGCGCCACTTGAGGGATTATAGGAGCCTTAAGTAATAAAGTTATGTTGTCTATGATTAGAATATAAAATTGCCTTTTTAATTATAAACTAGTCAAAAATATTCTCATTTATTAACATACTTAATTTGGCAGTATTTAATTTCATTGATGTATTATCTAAATAAAATTATAAGTATTCCATTTTTTTTATTATATTATTATAGGTAATGCTATAATAGTACATTATGAGACAAGTTAGCTTAGGTTGCTCATTGCACACCAGGGCGAGGGCGTAACTCAGCACTCAGCCGAGTGTGCAATAAGCAAGAGTTTACGAGTTTCATACGACGTTTTTCAACACATTTGCGAGGAAAAAACAAAGTATTTACCACACAGCAACAAATAAGACAAAAACAATATATGATAATTATTGTGGGAAGGAAAAGGGGCAGGCGCGCAGGTTTTTTTGTTTTTTTCACACGCCCAACGCAAGAATGTTTTGCGAACAAAGGAGTGAGTGAGCATACAGATGAGTGGGTCTCCAGCTTCCTCATAGGCTATAGAGAAATTCTAAGCATGCCATATTTTAAAGCATAATAGCAGCAATCAAACTTCCAGACATAATAATAGCAGCCACCATAAGCTCGTTACCATGAGTTGTTTTATGTGTGCGAGCTGGCGACACGTGTCTACAGCTTACACATGCCGTTAAGGCAAACCAGTGAGGTTAGGGTTTTAGACTATAGTCAGAAATTTAGAGCCTAATTGCAGCAATAAGATCCAAAAAAACCAACCATCACACTCAAATACTCTTGAAACTACGAGCATAAAACTGTGTGCGAGCTGGGGACCCGTGTCACTGGCTTGCACAGCTGTATTTTCGTAATTATTTAAGCTACGATTATGTACTATACCTCAAAATTTTCAGCCGAATTGCAGCATTAGGCTCCAAATTTTTCAAAACTTTAACTCGAAAGGTTTTTGAGCTACGAGCCGATATCTATGTGTAAGCTGGGGACCCGTGTCGCCGGCTGACACATGGTGAATTGCTGTAACTGTATATGTTAGAGTTTCGTTTTAAAGATCAAATGATATGTTATAATTGCAGCACACACGAGGCAAAATTTCAAATCTCTGGGCCTCTTAGTTTCGAAATTATAAGCCAAAAACCGTTTTCCCGCCAAAAAATTCAAAAAAATGGCTCGGAAGTGGCTAATCGCGCCGTTGCCGTTCCGTGCGCTACACTATTGCAATCGAATTTGAACCTAAGAGCTAGTATTATTTTGAGTCATTTTAATTTGCGCTCTCGATCGTTTTAATTTATGTACTGAGAATTTTAGTCTAAGAGGTAGGAGCTGATATAACTGGTTACCTAATTTAATATAAAAGCAAAGTCTATTTATATAGGAATGTTTATATCGCTAAGGTATAGGTACTTTATTTTATTTTATTAACACGTTTTTATTAGGTTATAAATTTTGATCACTCGATCAGTTCAAATAGGGATGTAGCGATTATACAAAAACATCGTTACCATTAAAAAAAAGACCATAAAACCACAGGATTTTTTATTAATTAACTGGATAAAAAGAGATTAAAAAAGAACAAATAAACTTTTCACGCAGATGAAGTCGCGGGCGGTCACTAGTCGACTATAATAGGTATACCTAGGCACATTTGGAGCAAATAATCAACATAACTAAAACTTTTTAACCGACTTCAAAAAGAGGAGGAGTTATGTATGTTATTCGATTACTCGAAGACTGCTGGACCGATTTGAAAAATTGATTTTTTGTTTGAAAGTATATACTTCCAAGTTGGTCCCATTATCATGAAGTCAGAATCTAATGATGGGTTCCTGGACAAATCAAGGGAACTCTTCAAATATTATAGGCACACCTATAGCGATTTTGGTATTTTCTTAAGTAACCTATGCATTTGCTTTCGGAAAGTACCATTTTGGTGAAATGGAACTGATGATGAATACCATACATGATAATCGGAATTATTCAATACTAAGTTTCATTGGTGCGAAATAATTACTTTTACATGGTTGCATTAATTATTTTAAGCTCCTTAAAATAAAGTACCTATACCTTAGCGATATAAACATTCCTATATAAATAGACTTTGCTTTTATATTAAATTAGGTAACCAGTTATATCAGCTCCTACCTCTTAGACTAAAATTCTCAGTACATAAATTAAAACGATCGAGAGAGCAAATTAAAATGACTCAAAATAATACTAGCTCTTTGGTTCAAATTCGATTGCAATAGTGTAGCGCACGGAACGGCAACGGCGCGATTAGCCGCTTCCGAGCCATTTTTTTGAATTTTTTGGCGGGGAAAACGGTTTTTGGCTTATAATTTCGAAACTAAGAGGCCCAGAGATTTGAAATTTTGCCTCGTGTGTGCTGCAATTATAACATATCATTTGATCTTTAAAACGAAACTCTAACATATACAGTTACAGCAATTCACCATGTGTCAGCCGGCGACACGGGTCCCCAGCTTACACATAGATATCGGCTCGTAGCTCAAAAACCTTTCGAGTTAAAGTTTTGAAAAATTTGGAGCCTAATGCTGCAATTCGGCTGAAAATTTTGAGGTATAGTACATAATCGTAGCTTAAATAATTACGAAAATACAGCTGTGCAAGCCAGTGACACGGGTCCCCAGCTCGCACACAGTTTTATGCTCGTAGTTTCAAGAGTATTTGAGTGTGATGGTTGTTTTTTTTGGATCTTATTGCTGCAATTATGCTCTAAATTTCTGACTATAGTCTAAAACCCCAACCTCACTGGTTTGCCTTAACGGCATGTGTAAGCTGTAGACACATGTCGCCAGCTCGCACACATAAAACAACTCATGGTAACGAGCTTTTGATGGCTGCTATTATTATGTTTGGAAGTTTGATTGCTCCTATTATGCTTTAAAATATGGCATGCTTAGAATTTCTCCATATCCTATGAGGAAGCTGAAGACCCACTCATGCATACAGCCTACTTCAAAATTATAATTTTAAGTGATAAAATGCAAATATTTTATAACAAAATTATGCTCACTCACCGCTTTGTTCGCAAAATATCTTGCGTTGGGCGTGAAAAAAACAAAAAAAAACCTGCGCGCCTTTTGCCATTATTATCATAAGTATTTTGTTTTTGTCGTATTTGTTGCTGTGTGGTAAATTACTTTGTTTTTTCCTCGCAAATGTGTTGAAAAACGTCGTATGAAACTCGTGAGCTTTTGCTTCAACCTTAGCTAACTTGTCTCATAATGTACTATTAATAATTTACATGTACTTTCTTAGGTTAAGATTAAAGAATACGCTGGTTTCGTAAAAATATCCTTGTAATTTTATGTGACTTATTATTATTGGATGTTGCAACACTGCATTTTAAAAAAACGTTGGTAGGTACAGTCGGCACGTAAAAATGTTGAGCACGCTTAGAACCTTGTCATATTGAAACTTCCGTTATGTATGCTAACAACATTTTACTGTCACTCTTTGCCGTATCTGTTATTTTGACACAGTACTAAAGTGCTCAACATATCTACACTTTTATTTCTTGACAAAAAAATGAAAAAGTGAACTAAAATTATTTTGACTAGCAACACGTGGTTTTCGCATACATGTAGCCGAATGTTGCCATAAAAAACACAGATGACATAGAAAGTGGCGCTATTATTAATTTTTATGATTTTTTTTCAAGCTGTTTGTTTAATGAAGTTTTAAAAAGTTAATAACTGCAGTGTGGCAACACCATTTCTTTAAAAAAAAATGCCATAATAATATTTTTTATTGTATTATTAGACTTAAGTGTCACTTAATTAATTAAAATGATAAGCATGGTAGGTACCTTGTACCTTATTTTTATACCAACTGATGAAATAAAAATATACAAATTATTATGTGAGTTTTTATTGTTTTCTGTTATTGAACTTACGAGAGTTTTTTTTTTTATTAAACACAAAAGCATATCTAGTTATCCCAAACTGATTTATCTAATTAAGACGCTGTAGGTAGTGAAACTGGCGCCGCCACTACATTTATTTTTGTTACTCGGTAACCAAGTCGATATTTAAGAAAGCTCATGTAGGCTAGTTGACAAAATTTCAATAACTGCTTAATATTTTAGCTTATTAGGCATTTTATCGAAAAAAAAAAGGTTTATTTATTTTTAATCGAGCGTTTACATTATAAATTTCGCGTTTTAAAAAACCAATTTTAATTTGGTTCCAAAACGCACAAGACTGTCATGGCGTCTTGAATGACGTCACGCCGTGCAAAACAAACAAAAGAGCGATCGTGTCTTCGTACGTTAAAGCTAGTTTTTATCGTTTAAAAATGAATTTCTCATATTATAAGTACTGTATAGTGCCCCAGTGTGATAGCACGACTATAAAAACGCCAAACCAGTTATATATGTTCCAAACAATGGAGAAATACGGAAAAAGTGGCTAAAACTTGCGTTCGGTTGTGGTTAGGTTGCACTCGGAGTGTAGGTTTGGAACGCGCCTCCGGTAGTGATACTCGAAACGTCAAAGACAAGATTGGAGTTTCGCACGGCGTGACGTAACGCTTTCTGATTGGTGTTCACTGTCACGTGACTAAAGGTTGCATTTTACGAAATTTATTTTTTAAAAATATTATTAATCTTTAACGCTTTTAATAATTAAAATTGTTTGTTATTTTCTCCATAATATAATTAATCATTATAAACCCCTATCCATTATATTTATTCTTAATGGAAACAAGCCTATTGTCTCTAATATTTTTTGAATAACTAACTCTTCAACGGTTATCATTCATTCTGTAAGTTTTAAAATTCATTTTAGCTCAAAGTGGCCACTTGGCAATAATGGATTTTAAAACTTACAGAATAAAACCGACTTCAAAAAACCTACCTCTAAAAAGCAAGAAATAATATGTGTGCGTAACCCCAGCAAAATGTTGCGTCTTAGAGAAATGAGAGTATTACAGATAATTAGTTCATAGTTAGATGCAATTTGTTCACGTATAGCAAAATGTGTTCAAGTTGTATTTTCTAAGTTATTCGCGAAAAACTGATTTTGCTGGAGTAACGTTACCCCAGCAAAATGTTTTTTAAAAAAGGCGTTTAGCCTGGAACCAAGTACATCAAAAGATAGCTTATGATGAGTTGTAAATGTATACCAATAGCAAAATGTGTTCAACTTATAGTTTTTGAGATATTCAAGATTTTGCTGCGGTAACGTTTTGGGATTTCCCATATCTCGAAAACTGTTTGTCGCAGAAGTTTGAAAAAAATACCCGTTATAGGCCTTCATTTGTTCAAATTTGTTCAAACATAAGTATTTCGATTCATCAACAAATATCGATATAATTAATTATTTTTTAAAAACTGGAAAAAACGATTTACTCCTAATCTAGTACATTTGAAAACAAATAAAAACCAATTACATATACCTATGATATACCCTTATAAGGTGTACAAATCTGGATTAACAAACTTTACGCGATATGAAGAGATTTCCTACTTATCAAATTTCTACTTTGGCGATCGAATACGCAGCTCCCTCTGAATACAAAACGGTAGACTATAGTGAACTTATAATGTTCATTTTATTAAAAAACATCCCTGAAAGTTTCAGCTTTAAATCTCGGATGGATCAAAAGTTATTCAAAAAACAAGAAAGTGCCTGCAATTCTCATAAAAACTGACTAAATTACATTATTTTGTATTTTGATGTTTTTGAGTCTAATTCTTAAAATAATCATGGTGGATCGTCAAAAAACGGTTTTTTTTTGGTTTATAAAGAAAAGTTTAAATTATTCGTATTCCAAATGGAAAACGAAGACTTTGTATTGACATTAGTTCTTGGTCGTTCCAAACCTTAGAGCGAGTTAAAAACAAACAACCGGCGCTCTAACGTTCTGAACGCAACCCAGCGCTCTCTTCGCTCCAAAACATTGACTTAGTAGTTGCCTCTCTTTCTATCGCGTAGGTCTTATCTTTTCTGAATGACACAGCCACAGCCCTGCCGATAGCTACCTACATACATAAAGCTGTTGTACTTTACCTACATCTTCTTGGATAATAAAGTTTGTGATGAATACAAAGATAAACCCAATGGACCATTAATTATAAAAGCGACAGCCGGAGGTTCCAAAAAAAATCAAAGTTGAATTTAAAATTAATTTATTACAAATAAAATTACAATTTAAGTTGCGTGACAATTGTTCGATGCTAGATACAAAAGTGCATGAATATGTGACGAAACTCCGTCCGGTGTCGGGGCATCACGTTGTGCTGCGTCGGCGCCTCGTGATCGGTAGTTTCCATGCGGCCCAATAACTAGGTAAACTGTAGTCAGCGGTTTGTGTGGTAGAGCGATACGTAACACCTCCCCCCGTAGATCAGCGACTATTAAAAACCCTTGTTTGAGATGGTCGCTGAGATGCTTCTGGGATCCATCTTTTTATCTTGTTGGTTCATGGCTTTCAGGTCCGGAACTGCATAAATGGCATCGGGGACGTCATCACTGCTTCCTTTGGAGTTATTTCTCGTATTAGTGCTTCGGTTTCGTAGCCGTCTAATTGCTACGACGGTTACGAGTGCTACGACGCTTATTAATAGTATGACGTAGATCGGGATCGTAGTATGATATAAGGATAGATCGTCGACTTGTTCCAGATGAATCGGAGTCTGCGTGGAGATCTTCGTATTGATGGAATGGAGATTTTTCAGGTCAACCGTGTTTAAGATGAATCCTGGATGATCTTGGGGCCTCGACTCGTCATACGGAGGCATTTCCATAATCTTCACTGCATGTCCTTCGATCCGCTCGTTAGTGTTAGCTATGGTGAACTCCGGCGTCTTCAGATAACAGTTGAATGGGATGACAGCGAGATAACTTCCTTGTAGCGTTTTGTATAATTCTTGACCACAGGTTATCTTGATTTTGGTGGGCTTAGGAAGACATAGCGTGTAGTGTCGGTCATCGAGTTGTTCGAGTGCTTCTTTCTTAAGTGATACTGAAGTTGGCTTACATGATTCATGAAGTTGCTGATTGCTTATGAGATGCTGGATACAGTCGGGATCACTCTGGATTTTGAACTGGGATTGTGCCTCGCAGAGAAACCAGGAATTTACCTTCGGGCATTCAGCCTCCATGTACATATAATCTGTCCTAGAGGTTGCTATGTAAGGTAAGGGAGGTATTAGGATTTTATTATTTTTATTAGGGATGATAGCTAATTTGTACAGGTCAAAGTTGAATGGGAAGGCAATCGGCACTTTAATAACTATAGTTATCTGATTATCTACGTAAAAATAACCTAACTTAACTACGTCGTAGAAATCTCTATATTCTACGTCAAGGACCTCATCTTTAGAATATAATGTCCTTAGTTTATTTAATATATTTTTAACTTCTGCAATACTTATAATGAAATGGGGTGTACTCGATGTACGAATAAAACCTAAAGTAATTTCTAACTTATATAATTCCTGAGATAAATCCTCAACATTATCTCCTAAGATAACAAGATGCTGCGCCAGATGGGCATATTTAATTAGATCGCTATCTTTGCTACTATCACTATCCATGATAACTTTAAGAACCTGATTTATTTTATCCTGATTTTTCGCTAAATTATCTATTGCTTTAGTGCTGTGAAGGATCCAATCTTTGTTAAGAGTTATATGATTATTGATTTCGGTTTCTAACTTTTGTTCGTTATTTTGTAGTGTTTTAATTGCGTTATTATATTTGATAGCGTCAGTATAATCGAGGTTACCAGAAATTGATTTTATTACAGATCCGAGCCCGTCGATGAGACCTCTCTTACTACGGTTCGGTTTAAAACTTAATAATTGCTCTGATATTTTATCTAATTTAGTACGCAAATGCTCGACATGTGGATCATAAAGAAATAGTGTTTTATTATTTAACTGGGGTCTTATTTCATTTAATTGTGCTATAGCTAGATTTATTTGATTAGATATATTTTCCAGGTCAATGTAGTTTAAGAAGGAGTGATAGTGGGATACGATCTTCGTGGGTCCTAGTCTGAACGGGAGGATTCCTGGTCCGTCGTCCAAGGAGTCAATCGTTACATCTTGTCCTCTGGTCAGTTGAAGCAGGATCGGTAATAGAAGTGTCCTGTAACAATGTCGGGACTTTAGGGCTTCTTTTCAACCGGGATTTGGCAACAGGGCCACGTTTCTTTTTAGTGTATATATGAATAGGGAGGTCAGCAAGGACAGTATCCTGAGTAAATCGTGGGGCTAGTTTCTGTCTATTGGCTAAAGGATTTCGAATAAAAACTTGTTGATCTGGGACATAATCTTTTTCAGGTTCACGGTCTTTATTTCTATTTTCGGTTAGTTCGGTTCTGTTATGTAAAGCTGTCTCATTAATTATGTCGTATACGTTAGTCATTCGTTTTTTATGTTCTAGTAAGTATTGTTGTAGTAAGTGCTCAGATAAGTCAATGTCTAAAGGGTCACGTGGGTCGAAGTGTCCTGTTATTAAGTCTATAGGTCTGCATTTAGTGAAGCTGTGAATGGAGCTATTGTATGCAAGTAAAGCGTATGGCATTAAATTAATAACTGGTTCGTTATTTTTTTCTAATTTTAAAATTCTAAGATGTTCCAGGATAGTTGAGTGGAACCTTTCTACTATTCCATTATCATTGGGAGTATGAGCTAGGATCTTATGATGCTGGATTCTGTGAAGCCGTGTAAATTCAGAGAATAACTGGTTTGAGAATTCAGGACCTTGGTCTGTAATTATAGTCATAGGAACACCATGGTGAGTACAAAATTTTAGTAATGACTGAACAACACTTAAAGCTGTGCCATCTCTGAGATAATACGCTTGAGCGTACTTTGAGAAGGCATCAACTAAAGAAAGATACTTTTCATTTTGTACCGTGAAAAGGTCAAGATGAAGTATCTCAAATGGTTTACTAGGAGGGGGTACTATAGAAAATCTTTGTTTAATGGGGTGTCGATCATACTTTGCGCGACCACAGACGGTGCATTCGTTAATATATTTTGTAATATGTTCCTTCATTTTAGGCCAATAAAATTTTGATGATAAAGCTAGGAAGCATTCACTAATACCACGATGGTTGGTTTTACCTTCGTGATATTTTTGTATGATTTCTTGTTGGCGTAAATATTCTTTTATATTTTCTAATTCAACTTTAGTTAAGATCAATTTCATAGCGGAGCTTTTAAATTTACTTTGTATTATCGGAATTATTTTGTACATAGCTAGAGTAGGATGAATGATCAAACCAGTCTGAACTTTTGGGTTCACATATTCCTTAACAGCATGGATAACATCTTCTTCAAGGTTAGACTCTGATATTTGAATAGTCGTTCTGGTGTGCGTCTCAAAGGGCTTTGTCACTGTCGGTCGTTTTTTTATGTCTCCTACTACAACAAAACATATCTGTCTATTGAATTTATTAAGTGGGTCGTCTGAAATAGGGATCTCGAGGATGGGGTTTTCAGCGCTGGTGTGAGCTGTTGCTGTACTGGATCCGTTTAATGATGGTGGTCTCTCAGAAGGATTGACCAAGATGGAACTGACATCTTCATTATTGATCTCGATACGGGATAAGGCGTCAGCGTTGGTGTTATGCTTGCCCTGCTTATAAACTGTAGTGAAATTATACTCGCTTAATTTTAATTTCCAACGTGTTAGTCTGGAATTAGGATCTTTAAAATTCATAACCCATTGCAATGGTTTATGATCAGTGACTATCTTAAATTTTCTTCCAAATAAATATGGCCGAAAGTATTTCGTAGCCCATACTATAGCCAGAAGTTCTTTTTCAATAGTACAGTACTTAATTTCACTAGAGTTTAAAGTTCGTGACGCGTAGGCAATCGGTTTATCACTGCCTATCGTGCCCTGGGAAAGTACAGCACCAATCGCATAATTCGAAGCGTCTGTCGTTAGTATAAAGTCCTTGTCAAAGTCAGGATATTGCAAGATTGGGTCATTCGTTAAAAGTTTTTTACAGATCTCGAAACAGTTAACGTAGTCTACGTCATTATAAGTTATCTTAGAGCCCTTTTTTAAACAGTGAGTCATAGGTTTAGTAATCTTAGCAAAATCAGGTATGAACTTTCTATAGTAGCCTAGTAATCCCAGAAAACGTTTTATTTCAGTAGCTGATTTTGGAATGGGAAACTTCTGTATAGCCGCGATTTTGTCAGGATTAGGTTTTACGCCGTCTTTACTAATTACGTGACCAAGGTAAGCCGTTTCTAGTTTTAAGAATTCGGACTTATCCATTTGGATCTTGAAGTTCGAATCTCTTAGCCTGTCAAAAACCTTTTCTAAATTTACCATGTGCTCTTGTAGAGAAACACTGAAAACTATAATGTCGTCTAGATATACTAAGCATATTACGTTTTGCAGGTCCCTAAGGACATTGTCCATAACGCGTTGAAAAGTGGACGGGGAATTTTTAAGTCCCATGGGCATTCTTAAAAATTCGAAATGCCCATGTTCTACGTTGAAAGCTGTTTTCTGGACATCATCAGGGTTCATTTCCACCTGATAGAAGCCACTTGCAAGATCTAAAGTGGTGAAGTAGTGGCAGTTACCAAGTTTATCCAGGACATCAGAAATATTCGGAATAGGGTATTTGTCATCTATTGTTTTTTCATTAACTTTTCTAAAGTCTACGACGATACGCCATTTGGTTTTTCCTGACGCATCCGCCTTCTTTGGGACTACCCAGATAGGTGAGCTCCAGGCTGATTGGGAAGGTCGTATTATGCCCTGATCTAACATCTTAGTAATTTGGTCCTGTACCTCTTGTCTATGGATAAAAGGATAACGGTAAGATTTAGTGTAGACCGGGATCTCGTCGGTGGTACGTATACTATGTTTTATTTTATTTGTGAAGGTCAGAGGTTCACCTTCGATGTAAAAGACATCTGCATAACGAGCACAAAGTATCTCTAAATTAGCACGTTCTTCAGGATTCAAATGGTCTGTGCGAAGACGGGATAAAACTTGGGCTACGCGATCGGGTGGTGGTTCGGTACGCATGCACTCGATATTAAATACTTCTGCACTAACGGGCCTATCCATTGAAAATATAATATCGTGTCTAGTGGGATTACTAACTTCTACAAAGCACCGATTATTTTCAACGTTAGTTACACAATAGTTTATTTGACAATTAGAAATAGTTTGTTCTGAAATATACGCATCGCCATCTTGAAAATCCACTGGTATTCGGAGTAATTTAGATGAATTCGCGGGAATCATCTCCTCGTAAAGATTGCAGTTACGAGAATCATACATGAGTAACGGAATTTCAGACTGTCTTGTAGTTAACACTTTATTTTTTAAATCAATACTGGATTCTAATTTTTCAAGTAAGTCATAGCCAATCAAACCGTCAAAGTAATCATGAAATTTGTAAATGAATAAAGTTAAATCGTTGCTTTCGTTAAACTCTGTAAAACAAGGTAAAGTTATAGAATAATCGTTCCGCGTAGTTGCATGGATATTAGTTACTTCGAAAGGGTCGTAGTTACATGGTATATGAGAAAAATACTTTTCTACAGCCATCGGACTTATAAAAGATTGATTGGCACCTGTATCTATTAAAAACTTAAGTGGCGGATTAGCTATTTGAATATAGGGCAGTTGACGTTGCGTATGTAAATTAATTTCTATTTTGGCTTTTCTGATTTCGCTTCGATCTGAAAATCCTGATTATTGTCTGTAGCGTTTGCGTCACAAGTCTCGTCCAACGGGGGCTGGTTTTCGGGATAGCAAGGATAGTAATAGTTCTCAGTAAGGTCGGTTTGTTCGTAATAGTCTTGTTCGTACTGGTTATAATCGTAATAGTCATAATAGGGTTGGTACTGCTCTGTCGGATCGTAAAACTCGTTAAAATTTATCTCTCGCGTTTTAAAATAGTTGGATGGGGGTGGATTCCCGAATTTCGTCCAATCGTGGGGTGCACGTGGTTGGAAAGGCTTAGCAACGTAATGACTAACGCCACTCATAGGTGAAGGCGCGGCGTTCGTATTGTTATAGCTAAAACCTGGATTTTTGGGTGGCAATCTAAAAACGTTACTTTGGGGTCTGTAATTAGGTGGGGGTGCAGCGAACATTTGTTGAGTGCGCGTCGGACCACTAAAATGAGGCGGTTGGGGCTTCCAACTCGGCATTGGCCTCTGTGGTGGTTGTGCATTAAACGGTCTAGAGGGTCCAGGGGGCATATTAAATGGCCTTGACGGACCGGGCATATTAAATGGCTTTGGAGGGTTAAAACCGAATGTTCGAGGGGGTAGTGCTAACGGTACTGTCGGTGGCAAGCTGTAAGAAAACTTTGGTTGGTTATTATATGAAGACGTGGACTGCAACTTTCTCTCAGGAAGATGATCGTTGCGCTGCTGTAAGTATAACGTATTTACCTCGTCGTTAACATATTCCAGAGCGTCCTCAATGGTTTCAGGTCGCATACATCTTATACGAGCTCCTAAGGGGTCGCGGAGACCACGCAGGTAAGACCTAAGGGTTAACTTTTTATACAAGGTTCGCTTCGCCTCAATTGTAGTTGGTACTGTTTCGTGTAAATTAACGTAAGTCATTATTATACTGAATAGATTTTGGCACTGTTCGTAAAATTCTTGGGGTGATACTGAACCTTGTGTAAGAAGTGACAAATCGTTGTAAAGCGAGGCCTCATCGCGCTGGTCTGCAAAGTTATTAATAAGGGCGCTACGTATTCCTGACCAATTTCCGGGAACTCCGTTGGAATTTATTGTACGGGCCGCGGGGCCTGTTATCTTATTTAATATACCGTTAATTACAGCTAAATTACCGAGTTCGTGAACCGGATCAGTAGTCATATATTGCTTTACTATCTCATCGCAAAGATGAATAAATCGCGTGAGCACAGCGGAATTTCCGTCAAAGTCCGGGACTAGCCTAAGGATCTTGTAAATTTGTTCGACGCGAGCGTCCGCCATTTTGTCACAATCGGTAGTTTCAGGTGTTTCAATAATTGTCTCTAGATTTCTACGCGAATCTAATTCTAACAACCTATTCGTTTTACTAAAACTAAGTGACCGAGATTGCCGTGGATGGAAAATCTTGGATAATTATTATAAGAACACTAGGAATAAAAAAGGAGAGCAACTCTAGTAGATCTAGGTACTCACATACGCATCTTTGATTTCTCTGGCGATCGATTTCTTGTATCTCCTCCGAACTGCAGCTTCCGTAGATTCTGGACCGCCGTTAGGCCGTGCTTGATTCACTGACTCTACTTTACAGCGATCCTACCGACTGCGCCAATTATAAAAGCGACAGCCGGAGGTTCCAAAAAAAATCAAAGTTGAATTTAAAATTAATTTATTACAAATAAAATTACAATTTAAGTTGCGTGACAATTGTTCGATGCTAGATACAAAAGTGCATGAATATGTGACGAAACTCCGTCCGGTGTCGGGGCATCACGTTGTGCTGCGTCGGCGCCTCGTGATCGGTAGTTTCCATGCGGCCCAATAACTAGGTAAACTGTAGTCAGCGGTTTGTGTGGTAGAGCGATACGTAACACATTCTTTTTTGCTTGTTAAGATACTTGTTTGTTTTGTTTACCTCAGGTGCATTTAAATGAAAATTCAAAAAATTTAAATTCTTTCCGCATACCATGGAAGTAATAGTCGCAGATATTTTAAACATTTTATGAAAACATTATAAAGTAAATGTTATGTTTGGTGGCAACACCAATTTCCGCTTTTTATGACAAGCTGTCAGGGAATGTCAGATTTTTCATGTTGGAATTTTGTAAACGTGCTAAGTGGATTTATCATAAATAATAAAAAGATTCTAAGCAGATTCAGTGTATTATTCAGTATTTAAAAGTTGGCGACGATTGGGAAGAATGGCGCTAATAGGAAATATTGAACAATTTGATCCAGAAAAACAAGAATTCATGGATTACAGTGAGCGCATGGAACAGTTCCTTATAGTAAATGAGGTTCCAGAAGAGAGAAAAGTGTCGATGGTAATAACTTTAATGGGGCCTGACACATATAACATATTAAAAAATTTAGTGTCACCAGACAAGCCCGCGACTAAATCTTATAAACAAATCATAGAAATTTTGACTAAACATTTTGTGGTAAAGAAGTCTGCAATCGCTGGCAGGTATGAATTCTACACCTTAAAACAAAAAGAAGGACAAAAAGTAAATGATTTTGTCGTCGAAATAAAAAAGAAAGCTGCACTTTGTAATTTCGGCTCGTTTCTAAATGATGCCTTGAGAGACAGGTTGGTGTGTGGAGTTGCCAAAGAACAGTTAACTCGAAAGCTTTTGACGATGGGCGATGACCTAAAATTTGAAGAAGCAATAAAAATTGCGACAGCTTTTGAGAGTGCGGAAAGTGAAATAAGAAAAATGCAACCAGGTAACGACACCACTTGTGTGCAGGCAATTCAGATGAAAAAACCCTTACAAATGAGGAACCCTGGACAGTCAACATCGCGCGGTGGAGAGATGCGTGGGCGTAGCAGTGGTGGTCGTGCCAAAAGTACTAGAGAGTGTACTCGTTGTGGTGGCTACCATTCGTCGGATACATGCTATAAAAAATCATGGATTTGTTACTACTGTAAGCGGCAGGGCCATATCGCTAACAAATGTCATTTCCGTCCTGCGGGAGGAGAAAGAAATTTGAGGCAACTGGATGAAGAGGAACCAGCCAGTTATGATGAAAACAAAGAGGAAGAAGTTGTGTTGGGAAGTATAATGCAAATTACGGGAGGAGAGGAGGCTGCTTGGATGCCTTTGTGACTAAAAAATGGACAGTCTTTGAAAATGCAAGTTGACACAGGTGCGTGTAAATCTGTAATACATAGAAAAGATTATGAAAAATATTTTTCACACTGTAAATTAAGACAGTGTAATTATAAATTAAAGTCAGTATCAGGTGAAAATCTTAAGGTTTTAGGTTCTATTAAGGTAGAAGTAAGTAAAATGAAAAAGACCTTGTTTTTGATTGTTATTGAGTGTGAAAAATATTTTGAGCCTTTAATTGGCAGAAATTGGTTAAAAGTGATGTTTCCAAAATGGCAAAAATGTTTTGAGTTAAAAGTATTAACAAAATCTGAAAGTAATGAGAAAATCACACTAATAAATGTTATAAAAAATAAATATAAAAAGGTATTTGAGAAAGACAGGGCATCACATATTTTAAATTTAAAAGCTAATCTTAAACTTAAAACAGGAGCAGAACCTGTTTTTCACAAGGCATATACGATTCCATACTCTAAAAAAGAGGAAGTGGAGAAAGAATTGTTTAGCTTAGAAAAGGCCGGTGTCATAGAAAGAGTTAGACACAGTAAATGGGCTAGTCCAATAGTAGTGGTACAGAGAAATGAAAAAAAAATACGTGTTTGTGTGGATTATAAAGTCACTCTAAATAAGGTTTTAGATACTGAACATTATCCATTACCTATTCCAGAAGACATTTTTACAGAAATGTCAGGGGGCAGTGTATTTTGTGTTTTGGATTTGACTGGGGCATATCAACAATTGTTACTAGATGAGACGTCTCGTGAGTACATGACCATAAATACACATTTAGGATTGTTTAGACCAACACGGTTACAGTTTGGGGTATCAAGTGGACCTTCTGTGTTTCAATGTGCCATGGATCAGATTTTAAGTGGATTAAAAAATGTGAAATGTTTTATTGATGATGTTGTGGTTAAAGGAAATAGTATGACTGATTGCTTTGAGCATTTGTGCAGAGTTTTGGAGCGCTTGAAATCCTATAATGTCAAGGTAAATTTGGATAAGTGTCAATTTTTTTGTAAAGAGATAAAATTTCTAGGGCATGTAATATGTAAAGAGGGAATAAAACCACTGCCAGAAAAAGTAGATGCTATTGTTAAAGCTCCAGCACCTAAAAACATTACACAATTGCAAGCGTACTTGGGTCTTTTGAACTATTATTGTAAATTCTTGCCAAGATTGTCAGAGCGTTTGAAACCCTTACATAATTTACTAAAAAATAATACTCCATTTGTGTGGTCTCATGATTGTGAAAAGGTCTTTGAAGAAAGTAAACAGTTGTTAGTAAGAAATCAGTTATTAGTACATTATGATTGTAAAAAAGATTTATATTTAACTACTGATGCAAGTGAATATGGAGTAGGGGCAGTATTAAGTCATAAAATTGATGGAAAACCAATTAGTTTTGCTTCAGGGTCCTTAAATAGTGCACAAAAAAATTACTCTCAAGTTGAAAAAGAAGCCCTGGCTATAATTTATGCAATAAAAAAATTTCACAAATTTATATATGGTCGAAAGTTCATACTAGTTAGTGATCATCAACCGTTAAAATTCATATTTGATCCTCTAAAAAGAATTCCTGTTACGGCTAATGCCAGACTTCAAAGATGGGCCCTATTACTGTCAGGTTATAATTATGAAATAGTCTATAGAAAAGGAACTTTATTAGGAAATGCTGATGCATTGTCCCGATTACCGCTGCCTGATGTTGCAGAGGAGGCAGACAGGGTAAACTATTTAAATTTTACTGAAGATTATCCATTGGATTTTAAGGATATTGCAGAAAATACTAGAAAAGATGTTATTTTAAGTAGGGTGTATGAGTATGTCACTACAGGGTGGCCAAATAGTATAAGTCAGGATGAGTTAAAACCTTATTTTTTAAAGCGAGCCGAGTTGACTGTGGAGAAAAAATGTGTATTGTGGGGAAATAGAGTAATTATACCTTTGAAACTTAGGAGTAAAGTATTAAAGTCATTTCATGAATCACATCACGGTGTGGTTCAGTCTAAAATGCTCATGAGAGAATATTGTTGGTGGCCAAATTTAGGTCAGGATATAGAGAACATTATAGCAAATTGTAATATTTGTCAATCAACAAGAGATTTCACTAATAATACCTGTTCATTAGTACCTTGGAAAAAAACTGATAAAAATTTTGAAAGAGTACATGTTGATTTTTTTTATTTTGATTCCATGACATATCTTCTTTTGATTGACTCATGTTCGAAGTGGTTGGATGTACAAATTATGCAAAGTACTACAGCAACTCATGTCATAGAAAAATTATGTAGAACATTTGCTTTTATTGGAGTACCAGCAAAACTTGTAAGTGATAATGGACCACCTTTTAACTCAGGTCAGTTTATAAATTTTTTAAAAGCAAATGGTTGTGAGGCTATTAAAACTCCGCCCTATCACCCTCAGTCCAACGGTCTGGCTGAAAGGGCGGTGCAAACTATAAAAAATAGTTTATTTAGACTTAAAAAAGAAAATCCTAAACTAAGCAATGAGGTTCTGCTGCAAAATTTTCTGTTCACTTATAGGAACTCACCAAATTCAACTGGTATGACACCAAATGAAATTTTGTTTAAGCAGAAGCCTCGGACAAAGTTTGATTTGATGAAACCCCATAACAGTGTAACTAGAGAGATTTGCAAAAATAGGGAAAAGCCAATTAAAGAGTTTAAGGAAGGTGATAGAGTATGGTGTAAAGTATTAAACAAGGGGAAAGGATGGGTTATAGGAGAAATTATTAAGAGAATAAGTATGGTTACTTATATTGTTAAGGTGGATGGTGTTGACAAATATTATCATGCATCATCTTTGAGATTGTGTCAAAATACTAATATTAACATTGAAGATTACTCTAATGTATGTATACCGGAAGAGGTACAGGAGAAACCACATCAGGAACCCTCCGTTCAAATTCCCATAAAAGAAATTGATAGAAGTCTAGTTGATTATGAATGTAGGGAAGAAAATTCAAGTAATATTCTGTTGGATAAAGATCAGAGCTCTGGGCATACAGTCGAAGCTTCTGAAGAAAATAGAGAGTCAGGTTTCACTGAGGGTGCTGGAATGGAGTCACCTGTACCTCCCTTACGTAGGTCTACTAGGTTAAGAAAAGTTCCTAATCGGTTAAATTTATAACTAAACTTAGATTTAAATTTTGTACTGCCTACTTGTTGATTATGGCTGTGAATTACTGTAGATTAATTATAACATTATATTTCTGTTCTTTATGCATAACCGTTATGTAAGACTTCTTTGAAAAGGGGGACGAATGTTATGTTTGGTGGCAACACCAATTTCCGCTTTTTATGACAAGCTGTCAGGGAATGTCAGATTTTTCATGTTGGAATTTTGTAAACGTGCTAAGTGGATTTATCATAAATAATAAAAAGATTCTAAGCAGATTCAGTGTATTATTCAGTATTTAAAAGTAAAAAGGTCCAAATTCCGACCTTTTTAATTTATATTGAGGTTATGTAGGTCAAGACATCGGTGAGCGCGTTCACGAGATCGTCGATAGTCCCAAACTGTCAAAGCGTGATTATCTGAATCGCTAGGTACTAGTAGACGTTAGTACTATTATATATTCTGTGCTAGTAGGTAGGTTGTTTTGTTATCGTGGTCATCGCTGAAATTGATTTTAGTTTGAATTGGAATGCACCCTGATTCTGAATGCATCCGAAATGTCAGAAAGAAATAAATTTTGTCAATGTCAAGTCAACAAAAGGTGCAGTTTTGCTTTTGAGTTTGACTTGACAGTTTTGTTTGTATGTTTATTTATCGCAAAGAAAAATCAATTGTTTGAGGAAAAAAGTGTTATTTTCCCCGTATTCCCAAGCCCATGAGTTAGTGATTTGATTTGATTACCTCATCGATCATCTATTTAAATGATCGAAGGATTACCTTACCTATTTGCTCAGTGCCCAAGCCAAGAGTATAAACATTTTTCACATTTTGTTTCGAAGTAAGAAGGACTTACCTACCTGCCCACTTTTTAACCTACTGAAAATTTATGATTACCTATACATAAGTCTAAAACCTGACTCTCCAACCAAATAATCTGCTGAAAAACCTGAAAATGAACCACCTAATGGCGTGCAGAGTATGCTTGGCATACGACATCCGCTTGCATTCAATATCTGGTTGCCAGCTTCAGGATATTTACGAGAAATTCACTGAAACATTGGTAAGCTAACTGTGCATAACGCACCTTTTTATAAGCAATAAAATTGTCTTTTTAAAATATGACATTGACGTCGGCGTATTTCTTTTTGTAGCTTACTTGTCAGTGTGAAAATTATCTAAATTGATAGTTGATACCTTAGATATTGATAATAAAATTCCCTTCCATTCCATTATGTAGCCGCCTTTAAATTATTAACCAGTTTATACAGTGCCTCGGTCACACTAACAATGATATTTTTTTTATATCACATCTATTTTTATATGGTTCCCTCAATCATATGTAACATATTGGACTGCTCTAAAATCTAAATACTGCAAAACTTCTAATGTAGAACATGTTAGTATTACCATCATCTTTATTCCTTGTTCTTTGGCTCCAGACAGTGCCTGATTTATAGCACTGACAGCCCTAGACAGCCCCTACCTTGCCAGTTGGGTAAGAGTACCTTAGTATTTTAGCATACATACTCAAATGATCAAATTTTATTTTACAAGCTCAGCGCCCCATCGGTCGTCACGCCCTAAGCCCTGGCCATATTATGGATGAGAGTCAAAATGGCTGGTGTATCATGGCGAATTGAATTGTCTCATATACCAAAAAAAATGTACCTAATATGTACTATTTAGTACCTGGATTTAAAAAAATTGTACCTAAACAAGAACGAAGTTATATCGAAATTAAAGGTACACCCGCCATCTTGATGTCAATATGGCGGGTGTACCTCAATAAATCAATTCAATTCAATTCTTTATTGTTTCCATGGTTTACAAGATCACAAGGTAAAAAAAGGTACAAACATGGGACCCCGCTGGGGCAAAACAATTTCAAATTATCTTAAATAGTAATATTAGTTATAGTTTACATTAAAAATAATTAGGTGCTTTTAATTCAAAATAATAATAATTAGTAAAACAACAGTTAAGAATAATATAAATACTACATGCATTGAATAATTTTTAAATATGGATATTACAGTTTTAATAGTATTAATTTAATATTAGAATGTCAATATGATTAATATAAATTCCAGGCATGAATAGTACTAAATAGTAGTTACCAAAATATGAATGGCACTAAATTCTAGCCATGAAATACTTAAAAAAACCCATCCTGCCATAAGGGATCCCGCCATCTTGTCATTCACAAAAAAACTGTTTGATTTCTCAGAAACTACTTAATTAATCAAGCATGTGTATTTTTTGCCTTGAGGTACTTTTTAGGTACATTTTTTGATGAAGTTATATTTTATGTATAATGGTTCAACATTGATTTATTGAGGAAAACCCGCCATATTGACATCAAGATGGCGAGTACCTATACCTATATTTCGATATAACATCGTTCTTGTTTAGGTACAAATTTTTTAGATCCAGGTACTGAATAGTACATTTTATACACCAGCCATTTTGACTCTCATATTATTATGGGTATACATTTTTACCCTGGACTTAAATGGCTACTTCATTCTGTTCACTGTTAATATTTAGCGTTTTAAATAAATATAGTCTTTTTTTCCAGCTTGAAACAGGCGATATGAAGCCAATATGTGTCTGTTACATTTGCTTCAGTTTGTTAAAAAAGTTTCAGAAGTTTATAGAGAAATCAAAAAAATCTGATCAGCTACTTGAACAGATGATAAATTCTGGTTTGGAGGTAAGTTAAATAAAGTCGACAGTTAAATGTTATTAATATAAGTATACAGTTGGTATAAAATTACATTGCTTGCATACCTACTTTAAAATATATTGTGTCAGTTGTGTAACCAAACAAATTAATATCTACTCCATTTATAGAAAAAGTGCAAATGTTAGTGGGACATTCATAGCACTGACAAAACATAACAATGATCTTTAAATCATAAGGCGATTAACACACCGTACCGCGATCTGCCTGCCACTTTGTGCGGCGTCTTGTCACTGATATTAATATTGGTGATACAAACTGAGACATTTGCAAACTGTCTCAGTTTATATCACAGAGTAGGTACCAGTGGCGAAGGGTCCATACAAGCTGATACCCATCGACTTACCTTTTAGAAATCCCACCCCACTGATCCACTATACAGAATCAGAACATTTCTGTAGAATGGCTTGCCTTTGCCATAATTTCACCCCTCGCCACTGGTAGGTACCTACTTATTATGGTATCAGACCCCAAAGATCATCATTCATAAATTTGCCTTTTAGCTGTCAGTAAATTCCCTGGAATTGTTTTGTAAACAACAAACTGAATTCCCTTGGACCTTGGACAAGTCTCCGACGGTTAGAGTCATGTCTGCAACCGAGGAAGAGGTCGACGTGGAAACTCCAATTAAAACGGAATATGAGAATTCTGAAATAGATGTGGGGGATCAGAATGAAGGTATTATTTATTAATTACTTTAGTAAGTTTACATTTTGCCTGAATAATGAATGCCATGAAAGATCACTCACTGCCAACTCTTTGCCACTGGTTTACACAGTTTATGGTCTTATTGGCACTTGATTCCAATGGGGTTGGTCAACTTTTCCAAAACTATTGTGAATTATATATTTTCTGGTAGCTTTTGGCTTTGGAGTCAGGAATAACCAATTGAGGAATTTTTATAATACTTCATTTTAATTTAAATAAAAAAATATGTTTTTCATTAACAGCATAGCACAATCAAATCAAATCAAATCAAATCAAAAATATGTTTATTGCGAATACAGGTGTTACATGAGATTTCACATAGGTAGCAAATTAGTTCAGCCATATTCTGCCTTTCTGACATGCAATAATTAAAATAATAGTAATTAAAAGTAGGTACAATGCAAAGTCTTTTAGGTAAGTACTTATCAAAAATTATCAAAGCTCATTATTAAATTAAAAAATAAAATAAAAAATAGATATTATAGCAACTTACATGTCAAAGTACAATTTTCAAATTACAAAATAATGTCAAATTACAAAATAATGTTAAATTATAAGATGAATGTCAAAAACACAATAAAATACAAAATTAATGTCAAACAAGAAACCAAATCTAATTATAACATTTTATCTTTCAAATATTCGTCAACCGTATAGTATGCCTTATCAACCAGTAGCTTCTTAATGCTGGTTTTAAAAATTTCTATTTCATTTGTCTCTTTCAAACTTTCTGGCAGCTTATTATACAGTCGCGGCGCCATGCCAAAGATACTTTTATTGAGCAGAGCAGTTCTGCAAGGGGGGAAACAAATATCGTTTCTTTTCCTCAAGCTTCTAAAATGTTGAAACTGATTAATATTTAATTTAACAAATACTACTACTTCATATATATACAGAGATGGTAATGTCATTATTTTAAGGTTTGCAAAATGCTGCTTACAACTATCCCTATACAATATATCACTATTACAGCTGTATGCGTAGGTAATGCTTTTGCTCTAAAGACTTCTATGTTGTTGCTCAAAACAAAAAAGCAAAGGTTTGGCATTAGCAATGTCAACTATAGTAGTCATGTCAGTCACAGTCAGCTAAAATAAATAAAATAACTCTTTTGTGAGTAAGTTTGTAGATATACATACATTTACGTGATCATCACAAACGTATAAAGCTCTTTGAGGACAATTCCTGTTTTATCCTTTGCACCACATCTCTTTCAAAGGCATGGTACCTAATTGTAAAAAAATTGTTTTGCGGATGGTCACGTCTATATTTCAAACAAAACGGAACAAAGCAGTGTAGGTAATCGGCGTAATAAGCTGGATTATGGATTTCTTCAAGCTGATTCATTTCCAATAACTTGAACAAGAAAAACACTAGAAAATCACAGTAATAAGCTGATAAACAAATAACAACATTAGGTAATGAATATGATAATACTCTTTGTCACTGTCTGTCAAATCTCAAATGATCAAATCTGTCAATCAGTTTTTTTAATCAGTAAATGCAAAGGAACTTCGTGTTCAGCTGTACGTTTGATATTTTATCGCGATAATAATATAAAAAAAAATATTTGGTTAACAAAGTAAAATAAAAAAATCATAATATTATTTTCTTTATTCTTCTAACTTGTGCTATCAAAAAAAAATATAAAACAATTCTCTTCGAAAAAGTTTACCAACCCCATTGCATTATTCTATTCGCATTTGGTATTATTCTCATTTTTTATGGTCCTATTCCCATTAGCAACTGCCCACTAATTGTCTAATTTCAAAATCTATCACAATCACTTTCATTTGACAGAACATGGATTCTTCTTTTTGGCACAAATAAAAACTTGCCAAAGAAATGCAGCGATGAAATGGTTTCCATCTGTCAAATGAAAGCGATAGATTTTGAAATTAGACAATTAGTCCTGGCTCTCATGTGACAAACAAACCTTAGCATGACCACCGAGACGCGATAATATAATATAGCTATTTATCATGTTTAACTGTCAAAAGACATTGTATTTTGATCTATATCGTGTTTTGGTGGTCACGCTAGGGGGGCTGGTTGAAGTGTAATAAAGTTAATTGTTTTGGCGGCGCTAGTTGACGCCGTGAAGTTTTTAACTCAACATTATAATATTACCATAATTATTATTGTTTCAGATAATCTAAACCAGGATTCATCATCAGATTCCGAAGACAACCTGAACATAAGTAAACAGTGGAAAGCGGACCCAAGCAATGTATCTGAAATGAATACGTCTAAAAGTGAGTAGAAAATATTTGTAAGGAGTAATAATATACAGTCTGACCAAAATAGTAGAAAATTATAGGGGCTCCCCTATAATTTTATATAAGATAATAAGATGATAGAACGGACGTAGACAGCATAGACTAATATGTATGTAGACAGGCCGTCATAGTGAATGTATCTTTTCATTTCCGACATAAAATCTACAAATTTTTGATGTTGTAGTTTTGAAGCCAGCACGAGAGATAATTCTATCTAAAGAGGAACAATTACAACAAATGCTGGAGCGATCGAAGTCACTTAATTATCAAAACTCGCCGTTTGAATGTGATTTGTGCTGCAAAGGATTTGTGGACGCAAAGGCTTTTGAAAACCATCAGGAAAATCATGCTGAGGTAAGTCTCTCTCTTATTAACTAGATTTTTACCAAATAGCAGTACAAGACTTTGATTGTCTCATCGGTGTCGAAGTGGTCGGTCCCGCGTAGAGCTCGTCTGCTCCATTCGATAAAGTGGTCTCGTTGTTGTTCATTGCCATCCCCTCGGTCGCTCGGGTCGATGTCTTCTCCCGTTCCTTCCCGTCGTTCACTGGTACTGGGTCTGGTGGTGATTCCATGGTTCTGCTGCAGCTACTCCACTCGCACTACTTATAAATGGTAGGTAGGTATTGTCGATGTTTGCGAGGAACACTTTGAGTGCGCGCAGTGTCATTCGCAACGGTTGTGCGCGCCGCGAACAAGCACCTACTCGTACGGTACTGGAGCGGCTCCATGGCGTGCGCGCGTAGACTGCCGGGAACAGACGTGCGCAGTTGAAGCGCGCAGCGTGCGCGGAGGCTGGCCACATCGTACTAGCGGCGCCCTGCATGCGGCGTGGCACATAAGCTGCACCGGCCGTAGCGCACCACTCGCAACTAGCTATCGTTAATCTATCATTTGAAAACTACTTTTTGGTTGCTAATCTGTATTTCGTATCTATTCACAGGTGCTTCACTTACCCAAGAAACGTAAATCGGATAATGAAACTGAAAAGGAAATTCCGAAAAGTCAAGCACCCTTAAAAAATACCGATAAGGGTGAGGAAATGAAGGCACAGAACGAAGATAGTAGGAAAATACCTGACTTTAGAATACGCAGTAATACACTTAAAACTCCTTATGTAATACTAAATCGTGTTAAAATTCCTATTAAAACAATAATACCGAACAATGAAACAACCACTTCCAATATTAATAGTGACATAGAGAATTCTAAAATTGAAGCAAATAGCAATGAACAGGTTACAGCTCCAAATAATATTTTTATATGCGATGTATGCAAAAAAGAATTTCTCTGCAAAAGCTTGTTAATAAAACATATTAAGAAATGGCACATAATTGGAATTGAACAAAATTGTAAAAATAGTAATATTTCGATAGGAAAGGATGTACTGAAAAATCATAACAATGTGAGAGAAAATAAGCTTAGCAAAAAAAAGAACCAACATAAGGATAGTATTTGTAGCGATGAGACGCAATACAAATGTAGTTATTGTATGAAATGTTTTACTACTAGCAGTGCTTTAGCTACACATGTAAGAATTCATACAGGAGAGAAACCATACAACTGTAGTTATTGTACGAAATGTTTTACTCAAAGCAGTTCTTTAGCTAGACATGTAAGAATTCATAGAGGAGAGAAACCACACAAATGTAGGTATTGCAAGAAATGTTTTACTACAAACGGTGATTTAGCTAAACATTTAAGAATTCATACAGGAGAGATACCATACAACTGTAGTTATTGTACGAAATGTTTTTCTTACAACAGTCAGTTAGCTGCACATGTAAGAATTCACACAGGAGAGAAACCATACAAATGTAGTTATTGTACGAAATGTTTTACTACAAGCGGTGATTTAGCTAAACATTTAAGAATTCATACAGGAGAGAAACCATACAAATGTAGTTATTGTATAAAATGTTTTACTACAAGCGGTGATTTAGCTGCACATGTAAGAATTCACACAGGAGAGAAACCATACAAATGTAGTTATTGTACGAAATGTTTTACTACAAACGGTGATTTAGCTAAACATTTAAGAATTCATACAGGAGAGAAACCATACAAATGTAGTTATTGTACGAAATGTTTTACTCAAAGCAGTTCTTTAGCTACACATGTAAGAATTCATACAGGAGAGAAACCATACAACTGTAGTTATTGTACGAAATGTTTTACTACTAGCAGTGCTTTAGCTACACATGTAAGAATTCATACAGGAGAGAAACCACACAAATGTAGTTATTGTACGAAATGTTTTTCTGACAACAGTCAGTTAGCTGCACATGTAAGAATTCATACAGGAGAGAAACCATACAAATGTAGGTATTGTATAAAATGTTTTACTGATAGCAGTGCTTTAGCTAAACATTCAGTAAGAAGTCATTCATAAGAGATGGATATAGAACCATAATGAATGAATCAGTGTTTGTATATTAATGAATATTGCAGGTAGTTTTTAAGATAAGATATCAGACAAACACTTTTTTAACTTTTGTAACATCGCAATAGGGAGGGATACCTACACAAGATACAACATTAAATACCTAGCATTCAACGAGTGTCAATGATTTATTGAAAGGATTTTGATGTTTTCGTTTGTCTCGCTCGATCTTTGATAAGTCTTTAGCTTTAAATAACGCCATATTAGGACTGTTATGCATTTACATAAAATAGCTGAAGCATAGTTTCTGTGATGTAGGCTGTCTAACGAAAGCTGGCACGTGGTTGGAAAAGGAACAAAAATTTCGCCTTTTGATAAGGGTCAGTTTCCAATGACAATGTTAATTTAACAGGGAAAGTGGCGCCCCCATTTGGATTCCAGCTTTCGTTAGACAGACAGACTAATTTGATAATCCGTCTCAGTGGCGCCCCATCATATGGAATATTACTCGCGCAGTAGCAGCCAACGATCGATTAAAGTAAACATACCTAATGTAGTTTTTAAAAACTATCACAAATCTAGCATACAGTCTGTCAGGAAACTCATGAAGCTAATGGGGGAGCCACTTTCTTTGTCATTAGTGTTGTTGTATGGCAACACTTAACAACCACAATTTTGTGGGTAATTGTGATACTTGTTTACTTTGCTTGACTACATTATTTTTTCTTTCTTGTTTATTTATTCGTTTATTTATAATCATGCCCCTTAAAAACTAAACATATATAAAAATATAAAACAATGGTGTTAGTTAATAACTTAATAGTAATGTTAGTAAATAATTATTTCTTATAAAATGTATACCTACCTATGTGAGCGTAAAGAGGCGAGTGTCAGTGTGCGGACAAACCAATACTGGTTTTTGTCACATTGTTAGCTTAAATAATTTAATTTATGGACCTTCTTAATATTTTTTTTTTTAAATAAATAAAATTTGAGATTTTTGCATTCAAAATGCTATATTTGAGATTTTTGCATTCACAATGCTATTTTTATACAATACTAAATAATATATAGTCAGGTGGGGTAAGTGAAACACCGGGGCAAGTAAAACACCCAACCATATCTAATGGACTCCCTAAACGATCAAGCAATTCCCGTCAAGTACGTAAATTTTTCTGCTTGTCAATCACATTTTGATCGTCTAGGAGCTGTTTGACATCAAGCACGAATGAATGAATGAATGAAATTTTATTTGCATTTGAATAAGGTTACACTTAAGCTGGTCATAATAATTTAGTTCAGCTTATTCAGCCATTTACCAATTAGCATGCAAAAATTGTAAAAAAAAATTGAATTAAAATTTATAAAATTATTAAACCATATCAATTATACATACAATTACACTTACAATTTATAGAATGTCAATAAAATTTAAAATAAAATATGATAAGTCAAATTAATAAATCAATATTGATTATTACAATTTAAATAGTCCTTAACAGAATAAAAACATTTTTCCATTAGCCAGTTGTATAATGCTCCTTTAAATCTATTAATTGTCAAATCTTTTATATAGTCCGGTATATTATTATAAATTTTTATGCACATCCAGTAGCAATTTTTTCGGAAACGCGCACTTCTTGGAATCGTTGCAGAAACCAATCTACACGAGTTTCTGGTATTACGCGGGTACACATCGTTGGCTTGGCTGAAATAATACATATTTTGCTTAACAAATTTTGCTACTTCAAAAATATAAAGGCAGGGAAGTGGCATAATTTTTAATAATTTAAATAGAGGCTTGCATGATTCGTCTGGTGCAATGCCACATATTGCCCTGACACATTTCTTTTGTGCTATGAAAGCCTTATTAACATCCGTACTATTTCCCCATATAATTAGTCCATAACGCAAAACTGATTCTATGTAGGCAAAGTATGCTGCAAGAGCTGTTCTTCTTGATGCTACTTTTGTTAGTTTATAGAGGGCAAATGAGAATCGATTTATTTTATTGCATACTTTTTCTATTTGCCTTTTCCAATCTAGCTTTTCATCAATCTCTAGCCCTAAGAATCTAGTTGCATTTGTGCCTTTAAGCTTTTGTCCGTCAAAGTTAATGTTAATAGTCTGATGTAGTATGTTATTAAAATTTATAAAGTAAGTCTTGTCAATATTTATAACTAGATTATTATTTCTGAGCCATTCTACTATCGTTATTATTGTTTTATTTATGTCATTTATATGTTCATTTAATGTCAATTTACTGTCTGTTTTTACAACCACTGAAATGTCATCCGCAAACAAAACACATCTATGTTTGGTTATTTCTGGAAGGCTATTTATGTAGACTAAGAAAAGGAGAGGTCCTAAAACGCTCCCTTGAGGAACTCCGAATTTATTTTCTTCAAAATCTGATCTATATTTCTGAGTAACGTTATTAGAATCTAGTTTTGTTATTTCTACTGATTGCATTCGATTTTGCAAATAAGTTTTAATCCAATTTAATGCACGTAGGGTAGACCGGGTACGATTGAACCAATTTTGCTTTAAATACACATTTTAAAGTATCTATTATACTTACAGATTTCATACTTTTATCATATTAAGTACTGTTATTTGTCTTATGAATAAAGTATTTGTTGTAGCTCTATCTCAATGAACTACGCCGCTATTACCTGATTAAGAGGACCGGGAAAATTGGTTCAATTGACCTCATGCTAGGTACAGTTGAAACAATACGTAGTATTGATTGAAACACTTCAGATATCTTTCAAAATATTATATTTTAAAATAGGTCTATAGGGTTTTCTACAACTACACAAGTATTCAATGAGATCATAAAAAGTTGGTAACGTTAGCATTAATATTTCTAAAACTATTACTGAAACAAAGTCTTGGTATTATAGGTTACCTTATTTTTTTCATATATCGATGTAACATCCACAAATTAAACTGATAATTATCATTTCACACAATTAACAATAATATAATGTATTTAGAAACTATAACAGCAAAATACAGCATAAAAAAGAGATTATCATGTCTTTATACAATCAGACATGTTCCAATCGTACCTATGTTTCAATCATGACTAAATAGGCACTATTCATGTACTTTTACTTATCTATAGACCCATTCTAATTTATTCCACTTTAACTCACCAAGGCGCTTCACTGGTGGGCAAAGTGAATACTTTCTCATAAATGCTTTATTTAAAGTTAAACAATCACAATGTTATCACTCGTATTAAGAGCTAAAATTTATGGCACTTATTTGAGTTCTTAACTCCCATAAACTAATCAGACTTAAATTTTAGTCAAAATTAAAAAAACCTCCAAAAACAAATGTGATTTTATTTATAGCAAAGAAAATATAAGGAGCGTCTCAGAATCGGTAAGTAAACAATTTTCTCATAGAAACATGCGTTGAAATATGCCCAAAAAAGTCCTTTTTGGTTTAGCAATTAGTCACGTGATAAGACCGATTTGTATGAAGATCCCAAAAAATTTACATATTTCGACTCCTGTTTTTAAGAGAAAGATTAACGCTTACCGATTCTTAATAGCTTCTTAATTTTTTTTTGTTAAGAATAAAGTCACTTTATATAAACTAGTCAAAATATCTTACTTACTACTCATATTAAAGTTAAACAATCACAATGTTATCACTCGTATTAAGAGCTAAAATTTATGGCACTTATTTGAGTTCTTAACTCCCATAAACTAATCAGACTTAAATTTTAGTCAAAATTAAAAAAACCTCCAAAAACAAATGTGATTTTATTTATATCAAAGAAAATATAAGGAGCGTCTCAGAATCGGTAAGTAAACAATTTTCTCATAGAAACATGCTTTGAAATATGCCCAAAAAAGTCCTTTTTGGTTTAGCAATTAGTCACGTGATAAGACCGATTTATATGAAGATCCCAAAAAATTTACATATTTCGACTCCTGTTTTTAAGAGAAAGATTAACGCTTACCGATTCTTAATAGCTTCTTAATTTTTTTTTTGTTAAGAATAAAGTCACTTTATATAAACTAGTCAAAATATCTTACTTACTACTCATATCGACACCCGAATCGATTCGCATTGGCATAATTACACTTATTCTATTTTGAAATTACGTAAAGACTTCTTGAATTCAATTACTACACGTTTACCATGAGAATGTATAACGGGTGGGTCAATAACCTTTACTATTTGGTAACGAAAAATTTCAGATATGTCCTCTTTTAGTGGCCATTTAAACCTGTGGTAATCAAGTTTTTTTACAAAATGAACAACATAGCCGTCTTCATTAATGATCTTGATTTGTCCGACGTAACGATGAACGAGATTTTTCATTGATTTAAGATTAACAATCACCCAATCTTCTGGTTGTGGTACTGAAGATCCGTCATCAGTGTCAGATTCACAACTTGATGAATCAAATTGATCCATTTCTTCGTTTACATCATATACGGACTCGTTGTCGTCTTCACTAAAATTTGGTTCCTGTTCGTCTTCTGAGCTGGAAGAAACCTTTTGTGTGGTTCTTTTAGACGGTTTACTTTTAGGCTTTGTCGTCCTTTTCTTTTTCTCCATATTCTTTAAATTAGTCTTAACTTTGCTAGCATTTTTCCTCATTTGTCTTTCTTCTGTTTGCAGTCTAATTTTTTCTTTTTCTGGAGTGTCAGTGTAAATAGTTGATTTTCTTTTTAATGTATTTCTTGCGGTTTTCCTTGGTGGTGCTTTAGGGAATGGCCTCAAGTTTTCTGTCAAAAATTCACTCGTTGAAGAAGCAAGTAAATTGTTTAAATTTTGGGAAAATGGAAGTCCGCCAGAAGAACTTGGCTGTAGTGTTGCTGACCGTGTCAGATTCTCTGACTCTGAGGTGATCAACAATGGATCGATGGGTTCAATACTTGCAACGGGCTTAGACAGTGGAGTAATGGGCCTTGCAAGGTCTGGCTGAATTTCCGGTACAGGCGCTACAAAGCAACTCGTCTGTGGTGTCATAGATCGTCTTGTAGAAGACTCAGTAAGGACTTCAAACCCTGTGGCGAGTTCTATCTGCGAAATCTGTGGCCTTGTGAGATCAGGTGGATTCTCTGACTCTGAGGTGATCAACAATGGATCGATGGGTTCAATACTTGCAACGGGCTTAGACAGTGGAGTAATGGGCCTTGCAAGGTCTGGCTGAATTTCCGGTACAGGCGCTACAAAGCAACTCGTCTGTGGTGTCATAGATCGTCTTGTAGAAGACTCAGTAAGGACTTCAAACCCTGTGGCGAGTTCTATCTGCGAAATCTGTGGCCTTGTGAGATCAGGTGGATTCTCTGACTCTGAGGTGATCAACAATGGATCGATGGGTTCAATACTTGCAACGGGCTTAGACAGTGGAGTAATGGGCCTTGCAAGGTCTGGCTGAATTTCCGGTACAGGCGCTACAAAGCAACTCGTCTGTGGTGTCGTAGATCGTCTTGTAGAAGACTCAGTAAGGACTTCAAACCCTGTGGCGAGTTCTATCGGCGAAATCTGTGGCCTTGTGAGATCAGGTGGATTTACTGACATAGTCATTGTAGATGGAACAATAGCTTCAGATCCTGCGGTAAAGCTTCGTTGTGTAGCAGTTGGCGCGTTTAAGAGATTAGGAATTTGGTCCGGATGAGGAATATCTGACGAACTAGCCTGTGTTGAGTTATTACTACACTGAGGGGCATTCGGGTTTGGTCTGTCCGTCACATATGAGGGTGCAAAATCTAGATCGGTGAATATTTCTCTATTATATGGACAAATTCCAGTGTTTCGGAAACCAGCTTGAATATTAGTCAGTGTCATAGCCCGGGGCAATGCAGTTCGGACTATGCTTGGAATGTCATAAATGGTCATGGTCTTCCCTGGGTTTGTTCTCATCCAACAATCGCAAGCGGTGTTAACTGCTTTCTTAAATGGTCCAAATACAGAGCGGTCTAATGGTTGAAGCTTGTGACTACAATGTGGTGGATAGGACAACATAACGATTCCATGTGCACGACAATAATCAATGCATTGAATCGATACGTGGGACGAATGATTGTCAAGAAGAAGGAGCACTTTGTTATTAGAAGAACAATTTGTGTGGTTTTGAAAGTGTTTTAAAAACTCAAGGAAGTCCTCTTCTTGCATCCAGCCAGACTTGTTTGCGGTACCAACACTACCGATAGGACCATCTCTTAAAAAGTGATTTTGAAATCTGACTCTAGGGAAAGTAAACATCGGTGGCATTACATTGCCAATTGCATTAGCTGATATAGTGAGTGTGACCAAAGTCCCACGCTCCGCAGATGTCAATGCACCTACTTGTCTGCTTCCTTTCTTCGCAACAATCCGATTCGGTTTTTGAACCGTCGTGATTCCCGTTTCATCGACATTATAGATATCTTTAGCCTCAAATTCGTGCCGAGCCAGTACTGTAGCCAAATTTTCAAAAAAATCATCAACATTTTTTTTATTAAAACTGGACGCTCTTGCTAAACTTGTTGCTTGAGCACACCTGACTGATAGTTCTGGATGGCGGTCTAAAAAATTACGGAACCATTCAACTCCAGCAATCTCATTTTGATCCCACGAAGCCGGCCTTGGCAGGTTGTGTAGTACAGCTAAATCATAAGCTAATTTTCGCAAATCTTTGGTAGATAGACCAAAATAGATGTCAGCTGACTTAATCGCATAGTTTACGATGTCTTTTTCTTGAGCTGAGCTAAATACTTTTTTTGCAGAATTGTACCCCATAGTTATGTTATCTACAGCCACATTTTCGGGCGCACTTTCTCTTTTTTTTTTGTACCTAGATAATGACACGTGGTCAATGTTAAACATTTCTGCAGCCTTTCGTAATGACCGCCCTAACAACACTTCTTCGTAGGCTTGTTGGTATGAGAATAAGTTCTTCGAACTTCTATCCGTAACATGCTTCCTTTTTCTAGGCATCTGGAAATAAATAATTTGGCCTTGTGAAAACAATACATAGATACTTACTAGCTGCTCCTCGCGGTTTTACCCGCGTGGTACCCGTTCCCGCGAGGATAAAAGGTAGCCTATGTGCTATTCCGGAGTATACTATATCCCTGTGTCAAATTTCATCCAGATCCATCCAGCCGTTTTGGCGTAATTGAGTAACAAACATCCAAACATCCAAATATCCAAACATCGTAACTTTCGCATTTATAATATTAGTAAGAAGTAAGATACATATTTGTATAAGTTAGTTAGTGGTTTTAGTTCTTGTATCACCAGAACTAAACAATTTTACTGGAAGTAGGTAAGTACATAAACAGAGGGACGGTTGGAACACCGGGACGATTGAAACGTTTCAAACGTCCACAGTTTAATCGTTGCAACCGTACCCATCTCCCGTTCTTTAATTCAAGGTAAATATTTAGTCGAAAATACTACTTTAGCGTTTACTAGTATCAATAAATATAATCTTAAATAGGTACACAACAGAATAAATAAGAAAAAAATATGAAATTACAAGAGTAAGTTATGATAAACAAAAATTTAAAAATACGTAAATTCTTACTTTTGGGTGTCGAAATTTTGTATCACGTGATGCGCACGACTTTCTTGGATCGCTGCGTCCGCGCTACTGGCCAAAGATTCAAAATGGCTGCCGCAGTAACCGACGTCGCACCCCGCGCTGATAGGTACAATAGTTTCCGAGAAATTTGAGTTGTTTCAATCATTACGCGTTCCAATCGTACCCGGTCTACCCTAAACAACTACGTGCTGGATACGTGCTTGATGAAAATTTGCAATGATTGTCAAGCACTGCTTGATCGTTTAGCTACATGCTTGAAGGTGTTACCAGTACAAAACTTCCATTCAGGATAAAAAGAGAGCAAAAATAGCAAAATAGGTCAGAGGGCCTAGTACGAGTTGTGTTTCTCACCTTACTTTGCGAATTAGGCGCATAAAATAAGCTTATTTATCTGGACATAATTCGTAAACTCGTTGTTTTTATTATTTTATCGGGGATGGATATCATCTGTTTTTAATTGTAGGTACTTAGGTATTATTATAAATCCTTTTGTTTTATTTTATTTTAAGTTGTTTTTTATGTGTCAAATATTAATTAGATATATGATGTAAAAAATCCGCGGTGGTAACCGTTTTATATAAAAATCATGAGATTTCGTACACTGCCTAACTTTTTCCTAAAAGCAAAATAGGTAACCAAATACCTCGTTAGTATAATTTTAAGGTGCATTCAAATGCCATAACCACCTAATAGCAAAATTAAACTGAAACCAAATTCGTTTGCTTGTTTTTTTTCACAGTATTCATCTAATTTTAATATCTTGATAAGCCAAAATGGTAACTATGATGCTTGTATTTTTTTAAGCAATATTGCGTCTTTTTAGACATTTACGCCAAAAATTAAACATTTATGTTTTACGTTTCCATAATTATGTATTTCTCAGTAGTTCAAAATCGTAACTGTGAATTTTTTGTTTAATAATAGGTTTTTGTGTAGGTACTACAATAATGTTTTCATCAAAATTAAACATGTAAATGTCACGCTTAAGAAATTGAAAATTTAATTGAAAATACGCGCAAGCAAGTAGTGGAGCGGGATGCATGCGATGGGTGTATAATAAAAAAATGAAAATGATTCTATCAATGGAATTTTATATTACATACAGTTGAACGGGGCCTTTTGGCGCGTTGTCTTGTCTTTTGCGTTGCGTACGAGCGAGTTTAGGTAGATAAGTAAAAGAGTTTGTAAGAATAGCGTCTTTTTTATACTGAGCCAGCACAATGTCCCACTTCAAATTAGTCAAGACGTAGGCACTGAAGTTCGGCGATCGATAGGTAGGTAAGTAGTGATTACTTGCTCAGTGTAGGTAACGATAGGTATACGAACGAATACCATGACATTTGATTTTACTGTGTTAAGTATTATTGTCGTATTAGGCCGGCTACACACAGACGTAATCACGTAACGGAATTTCGATAATGTATGAAGATTCCGTACGGAAAAATCCCGTATGTGTGTGGTAGTCCATCGATTTGTATGGATTAGCTGCGTTCGGAATCACGTACGTACGGAATTCCGTAACGTGATTCCGTCTGTGTGTGGCCGGCCTTACAGTCTGACTGATGAGATGTCATATTCTAGTACTTACCCACCTACCTCGTACCGTACCTACCGCTTGCAAAGTTTAAAAAGAAACGATTAAGTACCTACCTAAAATTTTTTTGTGGGTAGGTAAATGAAAAAAGCACAATTTCTTTACAGTAAGTTACGGGAGTGAGGAGTAGTAGGTATGTATCGCGACTACCGTTCGTACCGACCGATCCGACCGTGACACTAAAACTAAAGTAAAACTTAAAGTAGTACCTAACTATTTAGAGGAAATTTTACAAAATTTTACTAAGTTACTACTTCAAGTTTTATGTACATAATATTACCCGAGCTGCTCTTACATTTTGACGACATGTAAGGTGACTTATCCAGTATCCGGATTATCCGGCCCTCTGAGCATTTTTCATATAAATTAATCGGTTTTTCAACCCCCTTTGTTGCGTTGCGTCTTTACACGCGCAGTCAAGGAACTATGCTATTTTCCAAGGTTCCGCAGTTTTTTCCAGACCCACGCACGGCTTGTATATAAAATCTGAAGTTCTGCACGATAGGGCATGGAATACCGGAATGATTTTCATACCGGTATTGAAATTTCAATTACCGGTTTAAATTATATATATATATATATATATATAGATAGATAGATATATTCTTTATTGTTCACCATAATAGAAAACATTACAAGGAAAAGAAATACATATTAAGAACAATTTGGCGGCCTTATCGCTAAAAAGCAATTTCTTCCAGGCAACCATTTGTATGACTGGAAGAAAAAGAATAAGAATATATATTACCGAGGTTATTGTTTGCAAATAAACTATAGAACCTTGGCTTCAGCCAATGAATTTTCGATACATTATGTACTTAGCTAGCAATAAATTTAATTAAGATGATGGCGCCACTTGAGGTACGGGGCCAAATTACAAGCTTTGCTTAGTTTAAGGCTAGATGGTGCTTTGTGAAATTGTCCAAGCATTTTTTATTATAAATAATATAATGTCTCTATACCTATAATAAATACATATTAAATTTAATTATATTATATTAATAATATAATATATTAAAAAGTAAACTACATCACTTACCTAAAATCAAAACAAGAATTATTTTAACCATTTTTTAGTGTGCGTAACCGCAGCAAAATGTTGCGTCTAGAGAAATGAGAGTATTACAGATAATTAGTTCATAGTTAGATGCAATTTGTTCAAGTATAGCAAAATGTGTTCAAGTTGTATTTTCTAAGTTATTCGAGAAAAACTGATTGAATGTTTGTGAACTGAATGTTTTTTTTAAAAAGGCGTTTAGCCTGGAACCAAGTACATCAAAAGATAGCTTATGATGAGTTGTAAATGTATACCAATAGCAAAATGTGTTCAACTTATAGTTTTTGAGATATTCAAGATTTTGCTGCGGTAACGTTTTGGGATTTCCCATATCTCGAAAACTGTTTGTCGCAGAAGTTTGAAAAATATACCCGATATAGGCCTTCATTTGTTCAAATATGTTCAAACATAAGTACTGGGGCCTTACTATGAGCTCTTATAGCAGGACTTATATTGAACGGCCTTACTTTTTCGTACCATGATCTCAACGGTTAGTATGAAAGCAGGCCTTAAGCAGTCTTTTTTACGGCCTGCTTTTGAACTGAATGGTTTCTTATTTGCTGATGGTAAGCCCCTGATTTCGATTCATCAACAAATATAGATTATAATTAATTATTTTTTAAAAACTGGAAAAAACGATTTACTCCTAATCTAGTACATTTGAAAACAAATAAAAACCAATTACATATACCTATGATATACCTTTATAAGGTGTACAAATCTGGATTAACAAACTTTACGCGATATGAAGATATGAAGAGATTTCATCAAATTTTCAAGCTACTTATCAAATTTCTACTTTGGCGATCGAATACGCAGCTCCCTCTGAATACAAAACGGTCGACTATAGTGAACTTATAATGTTCATTTTATTAAAAAACATCCCTGAAAGTTTCAGCTTTAAATCTCGGATGGATCAAAAGTTATTCAAAAAACAAGAAAGTGCCAGCAATTCTCATAAAAACCGACTAAATTACATTATTTTGTATTTTGATGTTTTTGAGTCTAATTCTTAAAATAATCATGGTAGATCCTCAAAAAACGGACTTTATTTGGTTTAGAATAAAGAAAAGTTTAAATTATTCGTATTCCAAATGGAAAACGAAGACTTTGTATTGACATTAGTTCTTGGTCGTTCCAAAGCTTAGAGCAAGTTAAAAAACAAACAACCGGCGCTCTAACGTTCTGAACGCTTGTTATCGTGGTCATCGCTGAAATTGATTTTAGTTTGAATTGGAATGCACCCTGATTCTGAATGCATCCGAAATGTCAGAAAGAAATAAATTTGTCAATGTCAAGTCAACAAAAGGTGCAGTTTTGAGTTTGACTTGACAGTTTTGTTTGTATGTTTATTTATCGCAAAGAAAAATCAATTTGTTTGAGGAAAAAAGTGTTATTTTCCCCGTATTCCCAAGCCCATGAGTTAGTGATTTGATTTGATTACCTCATCGATCATCTATTTAAATGATCGAAGGATTACCTTACCTATTTGCTCAGTGCCCAAGCCAAGAGTATAAACATTTTTCACATTTTGTTTCGAAGTAAGAAGTACTTACCTACCTGCCCACTTTTTAACCTACTGAAAATTTATGATTACCTATACATAAGTCTAAAACCTGACTCTCCAACCAAATAATCTGCTAAAAAAACCTGAAAATGAACCACCTAATGGCGTGCAGAGTATGCTTGGCATACGATATCCGCTTGCATTCAATATCTGGTTGCCAGCTTCAGGATATTTACGAGAAATTCACTGAAACATTGGTAAGCTAACTGTGCATAACGCACCTTTTTATAAGCAATAAAATTGTCTTTTTAAAATATGACATTGACGTCGGCGTATTTCTTTTTGTAGCTTACTTGTCAGTGTGAAAATTATCTGAAAATTGATATTAAATTGATACCTTAGATATTGATAATAAAATTCCCTTCCATTCCATTATGTAGCCGCCTTTAAATTATTAACCAGTTTATACAGTCCCTCGGTCACACTAACAATGATATTTCCTTTTTTTTATATCACATCTATTTTTATATGGTTCCCTCAATCATATGTAACATATTGGACTGCTCTAAAATCTAAATACTGCAAAACTTCTAATGTAGAACATGTTAGTATTACCATCATCTTTATTCCTTGTTCTTTGGCCCCAGACAGTGCCTGATTTATAGCACTGACAGCCCTAGACAGCCCCTACCTTGCCAGTTGGGTAAGAGTACCTTAGTATTTTAGCATACATACTCAAATGATCAAATTTTATTTTACAAGCTCAGCGCCCCATCGGTCGTCACGCCCTAAGCCCTGGCCATATTATGGATGAGAGTCAAAATGGCTGGTGTATCATGGCGAATTGAACTGTCTCATATACCAAAAAAAAATGTACCTAATATGTACTATTTAGTACCTGGATTTAAAAAAATTGTACCTAAACAAGAACAAAGTTATATCGAAATTAAAGGTACACATCTTGATGTCAATATGGCGGGTGTACACCTCAATAAATCAATTCAATTCAATTCTTTATTGTTTCCATGGTTTACAAGATCACAAGGTAAAAAAAGGTACAAACATGGAACCCCGCTGGGGCACAACAATTTCAAATTATCTTAAATAGTAATATTAGTTATAGTTTACATTAAAAATAATTACGTGCTTTTAATTCAAAATAATAATAATTAGTAAAACAACAGTTAAGAATAATATAAATACTACATGCATTGAATAATTTTTAAATATGGATATTACAGTTTTAATAGTATTAATTTAATATTAGAATGTCAATATGATTAATATAAATTCCAGGCATGAATAGTACTAAATAGTAGTTACCAAAATATGAATGGCACTAAATTCTAGCCATGAAATACTTAAAAAAACCCATCCCGCCATAAGGGATCCCGCCATCTTGTCGTTCACAAAAAACTGTTGTTTGATTTCTCGGAAACTACTTAATTAATCAAGCATGTGTATTTTTTGCCTTGAGGTACTTTTTAGGTACATTTTTGATGAAGTTATATTTTATGTATAATGGTTCAACATTGATTTATTGAGGAAAACCCGCCATATTGACATCAAGATGGCGAGTACCTCTACCTATATTTCGATATAACATCGTTCTTGTTTAGGTACAAATTTTTTAGATCCAGGTACTGAATAGTACATTTTAGGTACATTTTTTTGGTATATGAGACAGTTCAATTCGCCATGATACACCAGCCATTTTGACTCTCATATTATTATAGGTATACATTTTTACCCTGGACTTAAATGGCTACTTCATTCTGTTCACTGTTAATATTTAGTGTTTTAAATAAATATAGTCTTTTTTTCCAGCTTGAAACAGGCGATATGAAGCCAATATGTGTCTGTTACATTTGCTTTAGTTTGTTAAAAAAGTTTCAGAAGTTTATAGAGAAATCAAAAAAATCTGATCAGCTACTTGAACAGATGATAAATTCTGGTTTGGAGGTAAGTTAAATAAAGTCGACAGTTAAATGTTATTAATATAAGTATACAGTTGGTATAAAATTACATTGCTTGCATACCTACTTTAAAATATATTGTGTCAGTTGTGTAACCAAACAAATTAATATCTACTCCATTTATAGAAAAAGTGCAAAAGTTAGTGGGACATTCATAGCACTGACAAAACATAACAATGATCTTTAAATCATAAGGCGATTAACACACCGTACCGCGATCTGCCTGCCACTTTGTGCGGCGTCTTGTCACTGATATTAATATTGGTGATACAAACTGAGACATTTGCAAACTGTCTCAGTTTATATCACAGAGTAGGTACCAGTGGCGAAGGGTCCATACAAGCCGATACCCATCGACTTACCTTTTAGAAATCCCACTCCACTGATCCACTATACAGAATCATAACATTTCTGTAGAATGGCTTGCCTTTGCCATAATTTCACCCCTCGCCACTGGTAGGTACCTACTTATTATGGTATCAGACCCCCAAGATCATCATTCATAAATTTGCCTTTTAGCTGTCAGTAAATTCCCTGGAATTGTTTTGTAAACAACAAACTGAATTCCCTTGGACCTTGGACAAGTCTCCGACGGTTAGAGTCATGTCTGCAACCGAGGAAGAGGTCGACGTGGAAACTCCAATTAAAACGGAATATGAGAATTCTGAAATAGATGTGGGGGATCAGAATGAAGGTATTATTTATTAATTACTTTAGTAACCTTACATTTTGTCTGAATAATGAATGCCATGAAAGATCACTGCCAACTCTTTGCCACTGCATGGTTTACACAGTTTATGGTCTTATTGGCACTTGATTCCAATTGCATTATTCTATTCGCATTTGGTATTATTCCCATTTTTTATGGTCCTATTCCCATAAGCAACTGCCCACTAATTGTCTAATTTCAAAATCTATCACAATCACTTTCATTTAACAGAACATGGATTCTTCTTTTTTGCACAAATAAAAACTTGCCAAAGAAATGCAGCGATGAAATGGTTTCCATCTGTCAAATGAAAGCGATTGCGATAGATTTTGAAATTAGACAATTAGCCCTGGGTCTCATGTGACAAACAAACCCCTTCTACCTTTCCCCCTTTTTAAATATAGACCAGCCCCCCTAGCATGACCACCGAGACGCGATAATAGGATATAGCGATTTATCATGTTTAACTGTTCTCAAAAGACATTGTATTTTGATCTATATCGTGTTTTGGTGGTCACGCTAGGGGGGCTGGTTGAAGTGTAATAAAGTTAATTGTTTTGGCGGCACTAGTTAACTCCGTGAAGTTTTTAACTCAACATTATAATATTACCATAATTATTATTGTTTCAGATGATCTAAACCAGGATTCATCATCAGATTCCGAAGACAACCTGAACATAAGTAAACAGTGGAAAGCGGACCCAAGCAATGTATCTGAAATGAATACGTCTAAAAGTGAGTAGAAAATATTTGTAAGGAGTAATAATATACAGTCTTACCAAAATAGTAGACAATTATAGGGAAGCCACTTGCCGTCATAAGTTTATTGTGTGGACTCTATACTTTTGTATGCAATAACCATGTGTTGCTAACTAGTAAACATTATTTTAGTTCCATTTCTAGACTTGTTGGGCAAACTGCAGTAAGAGCCCCAATTTATGAAAAGCTTTTTCACCCTGACCATCATGAATTTATTGAAATTATGATTAATCTTATCTGCTTTTCTTCTCTAACGCCGTCTGTCCACCGTCCGCCGTCACCGCTCACCGGGACGGGATGACGGCGCCGATATAGCGGTACATACATTCACTACGACGGCCTGTCTACATACAATATTAGTCTATGCTGTCTACGTCCGTTCCATCATCTTGATGTCAGCCTGTCCACCGAAAACATATCCCGTCATCAAACGTGGTTATAATGACATCAAGATGATGGAACGGACGTAAACAGCATAGACTAATATGTATGTAGACAGGCCGTCATAGTGAATGTATCTTTTCATTTCCGACATAAAATCTAAAATTTTTTGATGTTGTAGTTTTGAAGCCAGCACAAGAGATAATTCTATCTAAAGAGGAACAATTACAACAAATGCTGGAGCGATCGAAGTCACTTAATTATCAAAACTCGCCGTTTGAATGTGATTTGTGCTGCAAAGGATTTGTGGACGCAAAGGCTTTTGAAAACCATCAGGAAAATCATGCTGAGGTAAGTCTCTCTCTTATTAACTAGATTTTTACCAAATAGCAGTCCAAGACTTTGATTGTCTCATCGGTGTCGAAGTGGTCGGTCCCGCGTAGAGCTCGTCTGCTCCATTCGATAAAGTGGTCTCGTTGTTGTTCATTGCCATCCCCTCGGTCGCTCGGGTCGATGTCTTCTCCCGTTCCTTCCCGTCGTTCACTGGTACTGGGTCTGGTGGTGATTCCATGGTTCTGCTGCAGCTACTCCACTCGCACTACTTATAAATGGTAGGTAGGTATTGTCGATGTTTGCGAGGAACACTTTGAGTGCGCGCAGTGTCATTCGCAACGGTTGTGCGCGCCGCGAACAAGCACCTACTCGTACGGTACTGGAGCGGCTCCATGGCGTGCGCGCGTAGACTGCCGGGAACAGACGTTCGCAGTTGAAGCGCGCAGCGTGCGCGGAGGCCGGCCACATCGTACTAGCGGCGCCCTACATGCGGCGTGGCACATAAGCTGCACCGGCCGTAGTGCACCACTCGCAACTAACTATCGTTAATCTATCATTTGAAAACTACTTTTTGGTTGCTAATCTGTATTTCGTATCTATTCACAGGTGCTTCACTTACCCAAGAAACGTAAATCGGATAATGAAACTGAAAAGGAAATTCCGAAAAGTCAAGCACCCTTAAAAAATACCGATAAGGGTGAGGAAATGAAGGCACAGAACGAAGATAGTAGGAAAATACCTGACTTTAGAATACGCAGTAATACACTTAAAACTCCTTATGTAATACTAAATCGTGTTAAAATTCCTATTAAAACAATAATACCGAACAATGAAACAACCACTTCCAATATTAATAGTGACATAGAGAATTCTAAAATTGAAGCAAATAGCAATGAACAGGTTACAGCTCCAAATAATATTTTTATATGCGATGTATGCAAAAAAGAATATCTCTGCAAAAGCTTCTTAATAAAACATATTAAGAAATGGCACATAATTGGAATTGAACAAAATTGTAAAAATACTAATATTTCGATAGAAAAGGATGTACTGAAAAATCATAACAATGTGAGAGAAAATAAGCTTAGCAAAAAAAAGAACCAACATAAGGATAGTATTTGTAGCGATGAGACGCAATACAAATGTAGTTATTGTATGAAATGTTTTACTACTAGCAGTGCTTTAGCTACACATGTAAGAATTCATACAGGAGAGAAACCACACAAATGTAGGTATTGCAAGAAATGTTTTACTACGAGTAGTAATTTAGCTACACATGTAAGAATTCATACAGGAGAGAAACCATACAACTGTAGTTATTGTACGAAATGTTTTACTCAAAGCAGTTCTTTAGCTAAACATGTAAGAATTCATACAGGAGAGAAACCATACAACTGTAGTTATTGTACGAAATGTTTTACTACAAACGATGATTTAGCTAAACATTTAAGAATTCATACAGGAGAGATACCATACAACTGTAGTTATTGTACGAAATATTTTTCTTACAACAGTCAGTTAGCTGCACATGTAAGAATTCACACAGGAGAGAAACCATACAAATGTAGTTATTGTACGAAATGTTTTTCTGACAACAGTAATTTAGCTGCACATGTAAGAATTCATACAGGAGAGAAACCACACAAATGTAGGTATTGCAAGAAATGTTTTACTATGAGTAGTAATTTAGCTACACATGTAAGAATTCATACAGGAGAGAAACCATACAAATGTAGTTATTGTACGAAATGTTTTTCTGACAACAGTCAGTTAGCTGTACATGTAAGAATTCACACAGGAGAGAAACCATACAAATGTAGTTATTGTACGAAATGTTTTTCTGACAACGGTAATTTAGCTACACATGTAAGAATTCATACAGGAGAGAAACCATACAAATGTAGTTATTGTACGAAATGTTTTACTCGAAGCAGTTCTTTAGCTGCACATGTAAGAATTCATACAGGAGAGAAACCATACAACTGTAGTTATTGTACGAAATGTTTTACTACAAGCGGTGATTTAGCTAAACATTTAAGAATTCATACAGGAGAGAAACCATACAAATGTAGTTATTGTATAAAATGTTTTACTGATAGCAGTGCTTTAGCTAAACATTCAGTAAGAAGTCATTCATAAGAGATGGATATAAAACCATAATGAATGAATCAGTGTTTGTAAATTAATGAATATTGCAGGTAGTTTTTAAGATAAGATTTCAGACAAACACTTTTTTAACTTTTGTAACATCGCAATAGGGAGGGATACCTACACAAGATACAACATTAAATACCTAGCATTCAACGAGTGTCAATGATTTATTGAAAGGATTTTGATGTTTTCGTTTGTCCCGCTCGATCTTTGATAAGTCTTTAGCTTTAAATAACGCCATATTAGGACTGTAATGCATTTACATAAAATAGCTGAAGCATAGTTTCTGTGATGTAGGCTGTCTAACGAAAGCTGGCACGTGGTTGGAAAAGGAACAAAAATTCCGTCTTTTGATGAACAAAACAAACAGAACAGTTTCCAATGACAATGTTAATTTAACAGGGAAAGTGTCGCCCCCATTTGTTTGGATTCCAGCTTTCGTTAGACAGACAGACTAATTTGATAATCCGTCTCAGTGGCGCCCCATCATATGGAATATTACTCGTGCAGTAGCAGCCAACGATCGATTAAAGTAAACATACCTAATGTAGTTTTTAAAAACTATCACAAATCTAGCATACAGTCTGTCAAGAAACTCATGAAGTTAATGGGGGAGCCACTTTCTTTGTCATTAGTGTTGTTGTATGGCAACACTTAACAACCACAATTTTGTGGGTAATTGTGATACTTGTTTACTTTGCTTGACTACATTATTTTTTCTTTCTTGTTTATTTTATTCGTTTATTTATAATCATGCCCCTTAAAAACTAAACATATATAAAAATATAAAACAATGGTGTTAGTTAATAACTTAATAGTAATGTTAGTAAATAATTATTTCTTATAAAATGTATACCTACCTATGTGAGCGTAAAGAGGCGAGTGTCAGTGTGCGGACAAACCAATACTGGTTTTTGTCACATTGTTAGCTTAAATAATTTAATTTAAGGACCTTCTTAATATTTTTTTTTTTAATAAATAAAATTTGAGATTTTTGCATTCACAATGCTTTTTTTATTCAATACTAAAAAATATATAGTCAGGTGGGGTAAGTGAAACACCGGGGCAAGTAAAACACCCAACCATATCTAATGGACTCCCTAAACGATCAAGCAATTCCCGTCAAGTACGTAAATTTTTCTGCTTGTCAATCACATTTTGATCGTCTAGGAGCTGTTTGACATCAAGCACGAATGAATGAATGAAATTTTATTTGCATTTGAATAAGGTTACACTTAAGCTGGTCATAATAATTTAGTTCAGCTTATTCAGCCATTTACCAATTAGCATGCAAAAATTGTAAAAAAAAATTGAATTAAAATTTATAAAATTATTAAACCATATCAATTATACATACAATTACACTTACAATTTATAGAATGTCAATAAAATTTAAAATAAAATATGATAAGTCAAATTAATAAATCAATATTGATTATTACAATTTAAATAGTCCTTAACAGAATAAAAACATTTTTCCATTAGCCAGTTGTATAATGCTCCTTTAAATCTATTAATTGTCAAATCTTTTATATGGTCCGGTATATTATTATAAATTTTTATGCACATCCAGTAGCATTTTTTTCGGAAACGCGCACTTCTTGGAATCGTTGCAGAAACCAATCTACACGAGTTTCTGGTATTACGCGGGTACACATCGTTGGCTTGGCTGAAATAATACATATTTTGCTTAACAAATTTTGCTACTTCAAAAATATAAAGGCAGGGAAGTGGCATAATTTTTAATAATTTAAATAGAGGCTTGCATGATTCGTCTGGTGCAATGCCACATATTGCCCTGACACATTTCTTTTGTGCTATGAAAGCCTTATTAACATCCGTACTATTTCCCCATATAATAGGCTAGTTGACAAAATTTCAATAACTGCTTAATATTTTAGCTTATTAGGCATTTTATCGAAAAAAAAAGGTTTATTTATTTTTAATCGAGCGTTTACATTATAAATTTCGCGTTTTAAAAAACCAATTTTAATTTGGTTCCAAAACGCACAAGACTGTCATGGCGTCTTGAATGACGTCACGCCGTGCAAAACAAACTAAAGAGCGATCGTGTCTTCGTACGTTATAGCTAGTTTTTATCGTTTAAAAATGAATTTCTCATATTATAAGTACTATATAGTGCCCCAGTGTGATAGCACGACTATAAAAACGCCAAACCAGTTATTTATATATGTTCCAAACAATGGAGAAATACGGAAAAAGTGGCTAAAACTTGCGTTCGGTTGTGGTTAGGTTGCACTCGGAGTGTAGGTTTGGAACGCGCCTCCGGTAGTGATACTCGAAACGTCAAAGACAAGATTGGAGTTTCGCACGGCGTGACGTAACGCTTTCTGATTGGTGTTCACTGTCACGTGACTAAAGGTTTCATTTTACGAAATTTATTTTTAAAAAATATTATTAATCTTTAACGCTTTTAATAATTAAAATTGTTTGTTATTTTCTCCATAATATAATTAATCATTATAAACCCCTATCCATTATATTTATTCTTAATGGAAACAAGCCTATTAGTCCATAACGCAAAACTGATTCTATGTAGGCAAAGTATGCTGCAAGAGCTGTACTTCTTGATGCTACTTTTGTTAGTTTATAGAGGGCAAATGAGAATCGATTTATTTTATTGCATACTTTTTCTATTTGCCTTTTCCAATCTAGCTTTTCATCAATCTCTAGCCCTAAGAATCTAGTTGCATTTGTGCCTTTAAGCTTTTGTCCGTCAAAGTTAATGTTAATAGTCTGATGTAGTATGTTATTAAAATTTATAAAGTAAGTCTTGTCAATATTTATAACTAGATTATTATTTCTAAGCCATTCTACTATCGTTATTATTGTTTTATTTATGTCATTTATATGTTCATTTAATGTCAATTTACTGTCTGTTTTTACAACCACTGAAATGTCATCCGCAAACAAAACACATCTATGTTTGGTTATTTCTGGAAGGCTATTTATGTAGACTAAGAAAAGGAGAGGTCCTAAAACGCTCCCTTGAGGAACTCCGAATTTATTTTCTTCAAAATCTGATCTATATTTCTGAGCAACGTTATTAGAATCTAGTTTTTAACCGACTTCATAAAAAGGAGGAGGTTCTCAATTCGATTGTATGTTTTTTTTTTTTTTTTTTTTTTTTTTTTTTATCGTTGTTCGCGCGTATCTTCGACATTTATGAACCGATTTAGATAAATTTTTTTTTGTTCGATTGAGTTTTCTTGCGAGATGGTCCCATTTAATTTTTTTTCAAATCGGTTCAGTAGTTTACAAGTAATCCTGAAAATACTATGATATTAAATGAACTAACTTGACAATTTTGTTATTTATGAACCGAATTAGATGATTTTTTTTGTTGGGGAAGGGATGCCGTTGTGTAGTCTTTTTAACCGACTTCAAAAAAAGGAGGTAAGTTTTCAGTTTGTATGTATGTATGTTTCTCCGCGATTATCTAACGTTTGGCTGAGCCGATTTTTCTACCTAAATAATATACCTACACTACCTAATGCAGAAGGTACTTACACTGAAAATAAAAAAATAAAAAAATTGTTTAAAAAACAAAAAACCGACTTCAAAAAACCTGCCTCTAAAAAAAGGAAGAAATAATATACAAATCATTAGATACGCATTATCATTGTTATAATAAAACACGTCAATTGAAGTCGGGTGGGGCTTTTAGAATAAAAAAAAGGAAGATGTTCTCCAGCCCCACCCGACTTTAATAGACGTGTTTTATTATAACAATGATAATGCGTATCTAATGATTTGTATATTATTTCTTCCTTTTTTTAGAGGCAGGTTTTTTGAAGTCGGTTTTTTGTTTTTTAAACAATTTTGTTATTTCTACTGATTGCATTCGATTTTGCAAATAAGTTTTAATCCAATTTAATGCACGTAAACAACTACGTGCTGGATACGTGCTTGATGAAAATTTGCAATGATTGTCAAGCACTGCTTGATCGTTTAGCTACATGCTTGAAGGTGTTACCAGAACAAAACTTCCATTCAGGATAAAAAGAGAGCAAAAATAGCAAAATAGGTCAGAGGGCCTAGTACGAGTTGTGTTTCTCACCTTACTTTGCGAATTAGGCGCATAAAATAAGCTTATTTATCTGGACATACTTAATTCGTAAACTCGTTGTTTTTATTATTTTATCGGGGATTGATATCATCTGTTTTTAATTGTAGGTACTTAGGTATTATTATAAATCCTTTTGTTTTATTTTATTTTAAGTTGTTTTTTATGTGTCAAATATTAATTACATATATGATGTAAAAAATCCGCGGTGGTAACCGTTTTATATAAAAATCATGAGATTTCGTACACTGCCTAACTTTTTCCTAAAAGCAAAATAGGTAACCAAATACCTCGTTAGTATAATTTTAAGGTGCATTCAAATGCCATCACCTAATAGAAAATTAAACTGAAACCAAATTCGTATGCTTGTTTTTTTTCACAGTATTCATCTAATCTTAATATCTAGATAAGCCAAAATGGTAACTATGATGCTTGTATTTTTTTAAGCTATATTGCGTCTTTTTAGACATTTACGCCAAAAATTAAACATTTATGTTTTACGTTTCTATAATTATGTATTTCTCAGTAGTTCAAAATCGTAACTGTGAATTTTTTGTTTAATAATAGGTTTTTGTGTACTACAATAATGTTTTCATCAAAATTAAACATGTAAATGTCACGCTTAAGAAATTGAAAATTTAATTGAAAATACGCGCAAGCAAGTAGTGGAGCGGGATGCATGCGATGGGTGTATAATAAAAAAATTAAAATGATTCTATCAATGGAATTTTATTACCTCGTACCGTACCTACCGCTTGCAAAGTTTAAAAAGAAACGATTAAGTACCTAAGTACCTAAAAATTTTTTGTGGGTAGGTAAATAAAAAGCACAATTTCTTTACAGTAAGTTACGGGAGTGAGGAGTAGTATGTATCGCGACTACCGTTCGTACCGACCGATCCGACCGTGACACTAAAACTAAAGTAAAACTTAAAGTAGTACCTAACTATTTAGAGGAAATTTTACAAAATTTTACTAAGTTACTACTTCAAGTTTTATGTACATAATATTACCCGAGCTGCTCTTACATTTTGACGACATGTAAGGTGACTTATCCAGTATCCGGATTATCCGGCCCTCTGAGCATTTTTCATATAAATTAATCGGTTTTTCAACCCCCTTTGTTGCGTTGCATCTTTAGACGCGCAGTCAAGGAACTATGCTATTTTCCAAGGTTCCGCAGTTTTTTCCAGACCCACGCACGGCTTGTATATAAAATCTGAAGTTCTGCACGATAGGGCATGGAATACCGGAATGATTTTCATACCGGTATTGAAATTTCAATTACCGGTTTAAATTATATATAATATAGATAGATAGATAGATCAATCAATCAAATCAAATCAAATCAAAAAAATCATTTATTCAGTCTAGGCTGTTACAAGCACTTGTGAATGTCAATGAAGCTACGCCATCGGTTCGCAAACCCTGAGCGGGAGACCTTGTAACGAGAAGAACCGGCAAGAAACTCGTCAAGGGCTGCTTTTTTCTCCCTGTATATTTCATACAGAGTCGTCAACATTGAAAAATGAGCTCCACATTTAAAGTGAGGTCATTTTCCATCACAATAATTAACAAAAGTTTGCACACAATGGGTAGGTAGGTTGAAATTAAATACCTACTACATATCGGATAGGTAATTGTGAGAGTAAATAACTTTCAACTAGTTGAGAAATCAGTAATCACTATGTCTGCTACTCGAAAGTGCACCTAAGTAGGCAAAATTTACCAAAAAACACTTGATACAAGACATAAAAAATAACAATAAAAAAACGCTATTCTTACAATTCAATATGCGTTAAGATAGGTACTCAGAAGCAGACCCATTCCCACTGGCAGCACCCGTTCACGAGCATGACGCGTGGACCAGCCATCGCTTCGCTCAACTATATTTGAGGGAACGTAACGACCCGCCCCACACGACACCACCGCAGAAATGATTAAAGAGAGCATGACATACTTAGGCTACCCATCCTAAGGCACTGAATTGAAAACTAATATCCAAAAGCTTTTCATAGGCCTTTACTTACAAAAACTACTGACTATAGAAAGCAAAATGATTGCAATAAAAAAAAGAGAAATCAATGCAAGGTTTACTTGCCTATTAGTTTTATGTTTTGAGTAAGAAGTGCCATACATAATAATATTGATAACATCAAACAGAAAAAAAAAATATAAATATACGACGCCCTTAGTACAAGCAGACAGAAGCAGACCCATTCCCACTGGCAGCACCCGTTCACGAGCATGACGCATGGACCAGCCATCGCTTCGCTCAACCATATTTGAGGGAACGTAACGACCCGCCCCACACGACACCACCGCAGAAACGTTTAAAGTGAGCATAACATACTAAAGCTACTCGCATTAAGGCGTCGTCGAGTCAAAAAGCTTACAATAAGTTTTAAGTAGGTAGGACAATTCCCTCAATTTTCACATAGAATAGAAAAATCTACGACCAGGCTGTTTTATCTATAGATATAGATATATTCTTTATTGTTCACCATAATAGAAAACATTACAAGGAAAAGAAATACATATTAAGAACAATTTGGCGGCCTTATCGCTAAAAAGCAATTTCTTCCAGGCAACCATTTGTATGACTGGAAGAAAAAGAATGAGAATATATATTACCGAGGTTATTGTTTGCAAATAAACTATAGAACCATGGCTTCAACCAATGAATTTTCGATACATTATGTACTTAGCTAGCAATAAATTTAATTAAGATGATGGCGCCACTTGAGGTACGGGGCCAAATTACAAGCTTTGCTTAGTTTAAGGCTAGATGGCGCTGTGTGAAATTGTCCAAGCATTTTTTATTATAAATAATATATAATGTCTTTATACCTATAATAAATACATATTAAATTTAATTATATTATATTAATAATATAAAATACTAAAAAGAAGACTAGGGTAAAGTGCCAGTTTCCGGCCGTTTAAGGCAGTTGTTGACTTTGAACAGTTGTAACTTAAATTTAACAAATAGTAATGATCCCAACTATTTTTTATGTTGTTGGATATATCCTTGAGAATTTCTTGTATTTTTTTTGAAAATTTCCATCAGTCGGTTTTGTCATTAGAAATTATTTTCCAAAAAAGTACGATTTGCCCAGTTTCCGGCCCCCCTGTTCCTATTTCCGGCCCCCCTTTGCCCAGTATACCGGCCGCCTTTCAAAGAACATAACGGCCGGATACTGGGCAAAAGATAAGCTAGCCCAGTAAGCGGCCTGTGACTCTTATTACAGTTTAAATAAGGTCCATTTTTCTTTGATTTTTGTATGAAATTGAATTTCAGATAATATACTTAACAAGTATTGTCCTATGGCTTTGCTTGTGATGTGAACTATTATTTTTGAGTAAAAAAAATCGTTGATTGTACTTTTATTTAACATTTGCTATTAATTGGAACCTTTATATTGATTCTGGAATCAGCCTTGCAGTTTTTCATATAGGAATAGGAAAATTTATAGAAAATCTAAATCTTCGATTAATAATTTTATTACCCTTAAGTAATCAAGAAGACATGTCCAACAGCCATTTTTGACGTCCCCACTGCTGGGGCACAGGCCTTCTTTATGGGTGGTAAGGAGGATGGGCCATAACCCACCTCGCGGGCCCAATGCGGATTGGTGGGTGTTAACGACTGCAAATGCAGCCGGGACCTACGGCTTAACGTGCCTTCCGAAGCACGGAGGAGCTCGAGATAATAAATTTTTGGTCACCCATCCCATGACCGACCCTTGCGAACGTTGCTTAACTTCCGCAATCGCTGGGCCAGGCGCTGAACAATTGCGCCACCGAGCTCAAGAAGACATAGGTAACAAATAATAATTTAATAATTAACAAAAAAAATGTTTCTAAAGCCGAATGTCAATAGGTCTCTTATAAACAATAACAATAAATATTATGGGTATTATGATAATGACCGGAAGTACGTATAATCTGTAAAAAATATAATATTAACAATCAATAACATTGATTGGTATTCAATAATAATATAGGTATAATAATATTTTTGTGTATTTTTTTCTAATTATAATATATAGATTAGTATTAAAGTGTAGTGTAGAAATAAAGAAGTCTAGCTAATAGGCAAGTCTGCTTAAAAAAACACATCGTTCAATGCAGTAGCGTTCGTTTGAGTAATTCGCTGACATACACTTCGGAAATAACAAGAGACAAATAGGTATTCAGCGAGGGTCAACGACCTGGATGGCGAACACGTCGCCGTCGCTTGTTCACGAGACGCACAATTAATTTTATTAGTAGATAAATTTCAAAGCTGGCCGGTGTACTGGGAGTATTTTGCAGGATAGCCAGTATACCGGCCTCCTAGTGTATACTAGGAGGCCGGTAAACTGGGCAAGCACCCAGTAGATCCGGCCACCCGTTTCCATACAAAAAGAAAAAATCAACTTCTTATACAAGCACATATAGGCGGCCGAGTACTGGACACAAAGTACTTTAAAATAAATAAAAAGGGATAGCATTATACATTCTTCTATGAAATCCCTCTTTTAACAAAAAAAAACAAAACAATATATCGAGCTCAGTCCCAGTTAACCGGCCCCCGGCCGGTATACTGGAAACATGTGGTTTCGTTGTCTAGTAAGGCGGCCCCCTTGATATTACTAAATATCTGCTTATTAAGCCCTATTTAACGTTAAAATAGTAATAAATAACAACATACCTTGAGAACAAACTAAATATTTACCTTTTAACGATGCCCTGAAGGACAATATTGACTATTTGGCAAGAGCTCTCCACTATTTTTTTTTTATCTCCACTTGCGAAATCGACCCAGATGCGGTAGGCTTCAACGTGAAACACAAATTATAAAATATTACGTAACGTTTCGCTAGTGGCGTCCATACCATTCGATAGATCGATAACAGTGCTGCCAGGAAAATATCCAAATTGTTAAGAAATTGCCACGAATTTCTTATTTTATTCGAAAAACTGTTGGGGGGCCGGATAACTGGGGGCGGCCGGTTAACTAGGCATATTACCCTACATCACTTACCTAAAATCAAAACAAGAATTATTTTACCATTTTTAGTGTGCGTAACCGCAGCAAAATGTTGCGTCTAGAGAAATGAGAGTAGGTATTACAGATAATTAGTTCATAGTTAGATGCAATTTGTTCAAGTATAGCAAAATGTGTTCAAGTTGTATTTTCTAAGTTATTCGAGAAAAACTGATTGAATGTTTGTGAACTGAATGTTTTTTTTAAAAAAAGGCGTTTAGCCTGGAACCAAGTACCTACATCAAAAGATAGCTTATGATGAGTTGTAAATGTATACCAATAGCAAAATGTGTTCAACTTATAGTTTTTGAGATATTCAAGATTTTGCTGCGGTAACGTTTTGGGATTTCCCATATCTCGAAAACTGTTTGTCGCAGAAGTTTCAAAAAAATACCCGTTATAGGCCTTCATTTGTTCAAATATGTTCAAACATAAGTACTGATTTCGATTCATCAACAAATATAGATTATAATTAATTATTTTTTAAAAACTGGAAAAAACGATTTACTCCTAATCTAGTACATTTGAAAACAAATAAAAACCAATTACATATACCTATGATATACCTTTATAAGGTGTACAAATCTGGATTAACAAACTTTACGCGATATGAAGATATGAAGAGATTTCATCAAATTTTCAAGCTACTTATCAAATTTCTACTTTGGCGATCGAATACGCAGCTCCCTCTGAATACAAAACGGTAGACTATAGTGAACTTATAATGTTCATTTTATTAAAAAAACATCCCTGAAAGTTTCAGCTTTCAATCTCGGATGGATCAAAAGTTATTCAAAAAACAAGAAAGTGCCAGCAATTCTCATAAAAACCGACTAAATTACATTATTTTGTATTTTGATGTTTTTGAGTCTAATTCTTAAAATAATCATGGTAGATCCTCAAAAAACGGACTTTATTTGGTTTAGAATAAAGAAAAGTTTAAATTATTCGTATTCCAAATGGAAAACGAAGACTTTGTATTGACATTAGTTCTTGGTCGTTCCAAAGCTTAGAGTAAGTTAAAAAACAAACAACCGGCGCTCTAACGTTCTGAACGCTTGTTATCGTGGTCATCGCTGAAATTGATTTTAGTTTGAATTGGAATGCACCCTGATTCTGAATGCATCCGAAATGTCAGAAAGAAATAAATTTGTCAATGTCAACTGTCAAGTCAACAAAAGATGCAGTTTTGAGTTTGACTTGACAGTTTTGTTTGTATGTTTATTTATCGCAAAGAAAAATCAATTTGTTTGAGGAAAAAAGTGTTATTTTCCCCGTATTCCCAAGCCCATGAGTTAGTGATTTGATTTGATTACCTCATCGATCATCTATTTAAATGATCGAAGGATTACCTTACCTATTTGCTCAGTGCCCAAGCCAAGAGTATAAACATTTTTCACATTTTGTTTCGAAGTAAGAAGTACGTACCTACCTGCCCACTTTTTAACCTACTGAAAATTTATGATTACCTATACATAAGTCTAAAACCTGACTCTCCAACCAAATAATCTGCTGAAAAACCTGAAAATGAACCACCTAATGGCGTGCAGAGTATGCTTGGCATACGATATCCGCTTGCATTCAATATCTGGTTGCCAGCTTCAGGATATTTACGAGAAATTCACTGAAACATTGGTAAGCTAACTGTGCATAACGCACCTTTTTATAAGCAATAAAATTGTCTTTTTAAAATATGACATTGACGTCGGCGTATTTCTTTTTGTAGCTTACTTGTCAGTGTGAAAATTATCTGAAAATTGATATTAAATTGATACCTTAGATATTGATAATAAAATTCCCTTCCATTCCATTATGTAGCCGCCTTTAAATTATTAACCAGTTTATACAGTCCCTCGGTCACACTAACAATGATATTTTTTTTTATATCACATCTATTTTTATATGGTTCCCTCAATCATATGTAACATATTGGACTGCTCTAAAATCTAAATACTGCAAAACTTCTAATGTAGAACATGTTAGTATTACCATCATCTTTATTCCTTGTTCTTTGGCCCCAGACAGTGCCTGATTTATAGCACTGACAGCCCTAGACAGTTACCAGTTGGGTAAGAGTACCTTAGTATTTTAGCATACATACTCAAATGATCAAATTTTATTTTACAAGCTCAGCGCCTCCTCGGTCGTCACGCCCTAAGCCCTGGCCATATTATGGATGAGAGTCAAAATGGCTGGTGTATCATGGCGAATTGAACTGTCTCATATACCAAAAAAAATGTACTATTTAGTACCTGGATTTAAAAAAAAATGTACCTAAACAAGAACGAAGTTATATCGAAATTAAAGGTACACCCGCCATCTTGATGTCAATATGGCGGGTGTACCTCAATAAATCAATTCAATTCAATTCTTTATTGTTTCCATGGTTTACAAGATCACAAGGTAAAAAAAGGTACAAACATGGAACCCCGCTGGGGCACAACAATTTCAAATTATCTTAAATAGTAATATTAGTTATCATCATCATCATCATCATATCAGCCGCACGACACCCACTGCTGGGTATAGGCCTCCCCTAAGGATCTCCACGACGATCGGTCCTGCGCTGCCCGCATCCAGCGGCTTCCCGCGACCTTCACCAGATCGTCGGTCCACCTTGTCGGGGGCCTACCCACGGAGCGCCGTCCGGTGCGCGGTCGCCATTCCAGAACCTTTCCGCCCCAACGGCCATCGGTTCTTCTCGCTATGTGTCCCGCCCATTGCCACTTCAGCTGAGCAATCCTTCGAGCGATATTAGTTTTTATATATTATAGTTATATATAGATATTAGTTATAGTTTACATTAAATATAATTAGGTGCTTTTAATTCAAAATAATAATAATTAGTAAAACAACAGTTAAGAATAATATAAATACTACATGCATTGAATAATTTTTAAATATGGATATTACAGTTTTAATAGTATTAATTTAATATTAGAATGTCAATATGATTAATATAAATTCCAGGCATGAATAGTACTAAATAGTAGTTACCAAAATATGAATGGCACTAAATTCTAGCCATGAAATACTTAAAAAAACCCATCCCGCCATAAGGGATCCCGCCATCTTGTCGTTCACAAAAAAACTGTTTGATTTCTCAGAAACTACTTAATTAATCAAGCATGTGTATTTTTTGCCTTGAGGTACTTTTTAGGTACATTTTTTGATGAAGTTATATTTTATGTATAATGGTTCAACATTGATTTATTGAGGAAAACCCGCCATATTGACATCAAGATGGCGAGTACTTATACCTATATTTCGATATAACATCGTTCTTGTTTAGGTACAAATTTTTTAGATCCAGGTACTGAATAGTACATTTTAGGTACATTTTTTTGGTATATGAGACAGTTCAATTCGCCATGATACACCAGCCATTTTGACTCTCATATATTATGGGTATATATTTTTACCCTGGACTTAAATGGCTACTTCATTCTGTTCAATGTTAATATTTAGCCTTTTAAATAAATATAGTCTTTTTTCCAGCTTGAAACAGGCGATATGAAGCCAATATGTGTCTGTTACATTTGCTTCAGTTTGTTAAAAAAGTTTCAGAAGTTTATAGAGAAATCAAAAAAATCTGATCAGCTACTTGAACAGATGATAAATTCTGGTTTGGAGGTAAGTTAAATAAAGTCGACAGTTAAATGTTATTAATATAAGTAGGTATACAGTTAGTATAAAATTACATTGCTTGCATACCTACTTTAAAATATATTGTGTCAGTTGTGTAACCAAACAAATTAATATCTACTCCATTTATAGAAAAAGTGCAAAAGTTAGTGGGACATTCATAGCACTGACAAAACATAACAATGATCTTTAAATCATAAGGCGATTAACACACCGCACCGCGATCTGCCTGCCACTTTGTGCGGCGTCATGTCATTGATATTAATATTGGTGATACAAACTTAGACATTTGCAAACTGTCTCAGTTTATATCACAGAGTAGGTACCAGTGGCGAAGGGTCCATACAAGCCGATACCCATCGACTTACCTTTTAGAAATCCCACCCCACTGATCCACTATACAGAATCAGAACATTTCTGTAGAATGGCTTGCCTTTGCCATAATTTCACCCCTCGCCACTGGTAGGTACTTATTATGGTATCAGACCCCAAAGATCATCATTCATAAATTTGCCTTTTAGCTGTCAGTAAATTCCCTGGAATTGTTTTGTAAACAACAAACTGAATTCCCTTGGACCTTGGACAAGTCTCCGACGGTTAGAGTCATGTCTGCAACCGAGGAAGAGGTCGACGTGGAAACTCCAATTAAAACGGAATATGAGAATTCTGAAATAGATGTGGGGGATCAGAATGAAGGTATTATTTATTAATTACTTTAGTAACTTTACATTTTGCCTGAATAATGAATGCCATGAAAGATCACTCACTGCCAACTCTGCCACTGGTTTACACAGTTTATGGTCTTATTGGCACTTGATTCCAATGGGGTTGGTCAACTTTTCCAAAACTATTGTGAATTATATATTTTCTGGTAGCTTTTGGCTTTGGAGTCAGGAATAACCAATTGCGGAATTTTTATAATACTTCATTTTAATTTAAATAAAAAAATATTTTTTTCATTTACAGCATAGTACAATATTACACTATTACGGCTGTATGCGTAGGTAATGCTTTTGCTCTAAAGACTTCTATGTTGTTGCTCAAAACAAAAAAGCAAAGGTTTGGCATTAGCAATGTCAACTATAGTAGTCATGTCAGTCACAGTCAGCTAAAATAAATAAAATAACTCGTTTGTGAGTAAGTTTGTAGATATACATACATTTACGTGATCATCACAAACGTATAAAGCTCTTTGAGGACAATTCCTGTTTTATCCTTTGCACCACATCTCTTTCAAAGGCATGGTACCTAATTGTAAAAAAATTGTTTTGCGGATGGTCACGTCTATATTTCAAACAAAACGGAACAAAGCAGTGTAGACTGTAGGTAATCGGCGTAATAAGCTGGATTATGGATTTCTTCAAGCTGATTCATTTCCAATAACTCAGTCTGTCGCAACTTCCATACAAAAAAGATTCTATGAAACGGACACGAATTTTCATGGCGACTATATTTGTCTCACTCTTCCTCATTCTTTCTCGTTCTTTGATGATAGGTCATCTGTCAGAGAAACATGGCGGCAACATTTAAAGTATTATAACAAACAAATAAAATTAATTTGTGTAGGTAGTTAAAAGTTTGTTTTATAATAGTTTTGTGATATTTAAAAGTTTGTTTTAATTTGTTAATAGTCAAGTTAAGGTGCAGTACATGTAAATCACAATGAAGCATGTAAAATGTGAAATTTGTGGTTTAAAATCGGCGTGAAAAGACGATACAAAACGGTTTTTTATGGCCAAATTTTCTTCAGATGAGCTTCGGTGAGTAATACATTAACCAATATAACATTCGTTTACAATTTTTGGTAGGTATTTGAATGAAATAATAAAATTTTAGTCAGAAAAATAATCTGCAGGAAAATAGAGTGGTGCTACATCATATATAATATCGATATCGATGCTTTTAATTTTAGGTGTAAGAAATGGGCTTGGCCCAATTCTGATTAATTATTATTATAAACTAGTTTAATATTTTATTATAATTAATTATTATTTTATTATATTATATTAGCAATTTTATATCTGTCTTATTTCAGGTCACAACTAAGAGCTAATAAAATGTTCAGCAAAAATGCGACAATGACTTTTTTTGGTAATAATGAATACCTACTTTTAATTTCATTTTTTTTATAATAATTGTAATTTTATATCCATTTTAATGTAACTCTTATTTCAGGTCACTATTATGGTCTATAAGCAAATGAATTGATCGGCGAAAATGCGACGATGAGGATTAATTTTGATTTTTTTATTATAATGGCAATGTTGTATTGTTATGTATGTATTATTAATGAAATGTGCGGTAAAAATGCGACAGTGAGGATTTTTTGGGAAATACATATTTTTAAATTTTTTAGTTATTATTTCTAATATTAAACTGAACACATGCTCTGTTTTTTAATTAAAAGTACTGCCCATAGGTAAAATGCTTGATAATTAATTCTAACATGCTTGTTTGACTCAGTACTAGTTAAAAAACAGAGTATTGTGTCATGTTAGTAGAAATTTTAAAATTATTCCTTAAGTAAAGCGCAGTTCAGTGCATTCATCGATATCGATAAAAAATTTAATACTATAAGGTCGCCCATCTCTATTTCTTCCTGTAGGTTGGCAAAACATTGTTTTACATTCGTTATGTTGGCTACGTCGAGGTATGTTTGATTTGACATTTCGTAGATTTTTTTGGTCTATGAAGTCCCGTCTCTTCTTACGTATAGTATTGCTTTCTCTGTGCAATAACTGAACAAGAAAAACACTAGAAAATCACAGTAATAAGCTGATAAACAAATAACAACATTAGGTAATGAATATGATAATACTCTTTGTCACTGTCTGTCAAATCTCAAATGATCAAATCTGTCAATCAGTTTTTTTAATCAGTAAATGCAAAGGAACTTCGTGTTCAGCTGTACGTTTGATATTTTATCGCGATAATAATATAAAAAAAATATTTGGTTAACAAAGTAAAATAAAAAAATCATAATATTATTTTCTTTATTCTTCTAACTTGTGCTATCAAAAAAAAATATAAAACAATTCTCTTCGAAAAAGTTTACCAACCCCATTGCATTATTCTATTCGCATTTGGTATTATTCTCATTTTTTATGGTCCTATTCCCATTAGCAACTGCCCACTAATTGTCTAATTTCAAAATCTATCACAATCACTTTCATTTGACAGAACATGGATTCTTCTTTTTGGCACAAATAAAAACTTGCCAAAGAAATGCAGCGATGAAATGGTTTCCATCTGTCAAATGAAAGCAATAGATTTTGAAATTAGACAATTAGTCCTGGCTCTCATGTGACAAACAAACCTTAGCATGACCACCGAGACGCGATAATATAATATAGCTATTTATCATGTTTAACTGTCAAAAGACATTGTATTTTGATCTATATCGTGTTTTGGTGGTCACGCTAGGGGGGCTGGTTGAAGTGTAATAAAGTTAATTGTTTTGGCGGCGCTAGTTGACGCCGTGAAGTTTTTAACTCAACATTATAATATTACCATAATTATTATTGTTTCAGATGATCTAAACCAGGATTCATCATCAGATTCCGAAGACAACCTGAACATAAGTAAACAGTGGAAAGCGGACCCAAGCAATGTATCTGAAATGAATACGTCTAAAAGTGAGTAGAAAATATTTGTAAGGAGTAATAATATACAGTCTGACCAAAATAGTAGAAAATTATAGGGGCTCCCCTATAATTTTATATAAGATAATAAGATGATAGAACGGACGTAGACAGCATAGACTAATATGTATGTAGACAGGCCGTCATAGTGAATGTATCTTTTCATTTCCGACATAAAATCTACAAATTTTTGATGTTGTAGTTTTGAAGCCAGCACGAGAGATAATTCTATCTAAAGAGGAACAATTACAACAAATGCTGGAGCGATCGAAGTCACTTAATTATCAAAACTCGCCGTTTGAATGTGATTTGTGCTGCAAAGGATTTGTGGACGCAAAGGCTTTTGAAAACCATCAGGAAAATCATGCTGAGGTAAGTCTCTCTATTATTAACTAGATTTTTACCAAATAGCAGTCCAAGACTTTGATTGTCTCATCGGTGTCGAAGTGGTCGGTCCCGCGTAGAGCTCGTCTGCTCCATTCGATAAAGTGGTCTCGTTGTTGTTCATTGCCATCCCCTCGGTCGCTCGGGTCGATGTCTTCTCCCGTTCCTTCCCGTCGTTCACTGGTACTGGGTCTGGTGGTGATTCCATGGTTCTGCTGCAGCCACTCGTCCACTCCACTCGCACTACTTATAAATGGTAGGTAGGTATTGTCGATGTTTGCGAGGAACACTTTGAGTGCGCGCAGTGTCATTCGCAACGGTTGTGCGCGCCGCGAACAAGCACCTACTCGTACGGTACTGGAGCGGCTCCATGGCGTGCGCGCGTAGACTGCCGGGAACAGACGTTCGCAGTTGAAGCGCGCAGCGTGCGCGGAGGCCGGCCACATCGTACTAGCGGCGCCCTGCATGCGGCGTGGCACATAAGCTGCACCGGCCGTAGTGCACCACTCGCAACTAGCTATCGTTAATCTATCATTTGAAAACTACTTTTTGGTTGCTAATCTGTATTTCGTATCTATTCACAGGTGCTTCACTTACCCAAGAAACGTAAATCGGATAATGAAACTGAAAAGGATATTCCGAAAAGTCAAGCACCCTTAAAAAATACCGATAAGGGTGAGGAAATGAAGGCACAGAACGAAGATAGTAGGAAAATACCTGACTTTAGAATACGCAGTAATACACTTAAAACTCCTTATGTAATACTAAAACGTGTTAAAATTCCTATTAAAACAATAATACCGAACAATGAAACAACCACTTCCAATATTAATAGTGACATAGAGAATTCTAAAATTGAAGCAAATAGCAATGAACAGGTTACAGCTCCAAATAATATTTTTATATGCGATGTATGCAAAAAAGAATATATCTGCAAAAGCTTGTTAATAAAACATATTAAGAAATGGCACATAATTGGAATTGAACAAAATTGTAAAAATACTAATATTTCGATAGGAAAGGATGTACTGAAAAATCATAACAATGTGAGAGAAAATAAGCTTAGCAAAAAAAAGAACCAACATAAGGATAGTATTTGTAGCGATGAGACGCAATACAAATGTAGTTATTGTATGAAATGTTTTACTACTAGCAGTGCTTTAGCTACACATGTAAGAATTCATACAGGAGAGAAACCATACATATGTAGTTATTGTACGAAATGTTTTACTACAAGCGGTGATTTAGCTAAACATTTAAGAATTCATACAGGAGAGAAACCATACAAATGTAGTTATTGTATAAAATGTTTTACTACTAGCAGTGCTTTAGCTACACATGTAAGAATTCACACAGGAGAGAAACCATACAAATGTAGTTATTGTATAAAATGTTTTACTACTAGCAGTGCTTTAGCTACACATGTAAGAATTCATACAGGAGAGAAACCATACAAATGTTGTTATTGTACGAAATGTTTTACTACAAGCGGTGATTTAGCTAAACATTTAAGAATTCATACAGGAGAGAAACCATACAAATGTAGTTATTGTACGAAATGTTTTTCTGACAACACTCAGTTAGCTACACATGTAAGAATTCACACAGGAGAGAAACCATACAAATGTAGTTACTGTATAAAATGTTTTACTACAAGCGGTGCTTTAGCTAAACATTTAAGAATTCATACAGGAGAGAAACCATACAAATGTAGTTATTGTATAAAATGTTTTACTGCTAGCAGTACTTTAGCTACACATGTAAGAATTCATACAGGAGAGAAACCTTTCAAATGTAGTTATTGTATAAAATGTTTTACTGATAGCAGTGCTTTAGCTAAACATTCAGTAAGAAGTCATTCATAAGAGATGGATATAGAACCATAATGAATGAATCAGTGTTTGTAAATTAATGAATATTGGAGGTAGTTTTTAAGATAAGATATCAGACAAACACTTTTTTAACTTTTGTAACATCGCAATAGGGAGGGATACCTACACAAGATACAACATTAAATACCTAGCATTCAACGAGTGTCAATGATTTATTGAAAGGATTTTGATGTTTTCGTTTGTCTCGCTCGATCTTTGATAAGTCTTTAGCTTTAAATAACGCCATATTAGGACTGTAATGCATTTACATAAAATAGCTGAAGCATTGTTTCTGTGATGTAGTCTGTCTAACGAAAGCTGGCACGTGGTTGGAAAAGGAACAAAAATTTCGCCTTTTGATAAGGGTCAGTTTCCAATGACAATGTTAATTTAACAGGGAAAGTGGCGCCCCCATTTGGATTCCAGCTTTCGTTAGACAGACAGACTAATTTGATAATCCGTCTCAGTGGCGCCCCATCATATGAAATATTACTCGCGCAGTAGCAGCCAACGATCGATTAAAGTAAACATACCTAATGTAGTTTTTAAAAACTATTACAAATCTAGCATACAGTCTGTCAAGAAACTCATGAAGCTAATGGGGGAGCCACTTTCTTTGTCATTAGTGTTGTTGTATGGCAACACTTAACAACCACAATTTTGTGGGTAATTGTGATACTTGTTTACTTTGCTTGACTACATTATTTTTTCTTTCTTGTTTATTTTATTCGTTTATTTATAATCATGCCCCTTAAAAACTAAACATATATAAAAATATAAATCAATGGTGTTAGTTAATAACTTAATAGTAATGTTAGTAAATAATTAATTCTTATAAAATGTATACCTACCTATGTGAGCGTAAAGAGGCGAGTGTCAGTGTGCGGACAAACTAATACTGGTTTTTGTCACATTGTTAGCTTAAATAATTTAATTTAAGGACCTTTGTAATATATATTTTTTTAAATAAATAAAATTTGAGATTTTTGCATTCACAATGCTATATTTGAGATTTTTGCATTCACAATGCTATTTTTATACAATACTAAATAATATAGTCAGGTGGGGTAAGTGAAACACCGGGGCAAGTAAAACACCCAACCATATCTAATAGACTCCCTAAACGATCAAGCAATACCCGTCAAGCACGTAAATTTTTCTGCTTGTCAATCACATTTTGATCGTCTAGGAGCTGTTTGACATCAAGCACGTAAACAACTACGTGCTGGATACGTGCTTGATGAAAATTTGCAATGATTGTCAAGCACTGCTTGATCGTTTAGCTACATGCTTGAAGGTGTTACCAGTACAAAACATCCATTCAGGATAAAAGGAAAGCAATTGCAATGTCAAGCACTGCTTGATCGTTTAGCTACATGCTTGATGGTGTTACCAGAACAAAACTTCCATTCAGGATAAAAAGAGAGCAAAAATAAGCAAAATAGGTCAGAGGGCCTAGTACGAGTTGTGTTTCTCTCCTTACTTTGCGAATTAGGCGCATAAAATAAGCTTATTTATCTGGACATACTTAATTCGTAAACTCGTTGTTTTTATTATTTTATCGGGGATTGATAATCATCTGTTTTTAATTGTAGGTACTTAGGTATTATTATAAATCCTTTTGTTTTATTTTATTTTAAGTTGTTTTTTATGTGTCAAATATTAATTGGATATATGATGTAAAAAATCCGCGGTGGTAACCGTTTTATATAAAAATCATGAGATTTCGTACACTACCTAACTTTTTCCTAAAAGCAAAATAGGTAACCAAATACCTCGTTAGTATAATTTTAAGGTGCATTCAAATGCCATCACCTAATAGAAAAATTAAACTGAAACCAAATTCGTATGCTTGTTTTTTTTCACAGTATTCATCTAATCTTAATATCTAGATAAGCCAAAATGGTAACTATGATGCTTGTATTTTTTTTAAGCTATATTGCGTCTTTTTAGACATTTACGCCAAAAATTAAACATTTATGTTTTACGTTTCCATAATTATGTATTTCTCAGTAGTTCAAAATCGTAACTGTGAATTTTTTGTTTAATAATAGGTTTTTGTGTACTACAATAATGTTTTCATCGAAATTAAACATGTAAATGTCACGCTTAAGAAATTGAAAATTTAATTGAAAATACGCGCAAGCAAGTAGTGGAGCGGGATGCATGCGATGGGTGTATAATAAAAAAATGAAAATGATTCTATCAAAGGAATTTTATTACCTCGTTCCGTACCTACCGCTTGCAAAGTTTAAAAAGAAACGATTAAGTACCTAAGTACCTAAAAATTTTTTGTGGGTAGGTAAATAAAAAAGCACAATTTCTTTACAGTAAGTTACAGGAGTGAGGAGTAGTATCTATCGCGACTACCGTTCGTACCGACCGATCCGACCGTGACACTAAAACTAAAGTAAAACTTAAAGTAGTACCTAACTATTTAGAGGAAATTTTACAAAATTTTACTAAGTTACTACTTCAAGTTTTATGTACATAATATTACCCGAGCTGCTCTTACATTTTGACGACATGTAAGGTGACTTATCCAGTATCCGGATTATCCGGCCCTCTGAGCATTTTTCATATAAATTAATCGGTTTTTCAACCCCCTTTGTTGCGTTGCGTCTTTACACGCGCAGTCAAGGAACTATGCTATTTTCCATTCCAAGGTTGCGCAGTTTTTTCCAGACCCACGCACGGCTTGTATATAAAATCTGAAGTTCTGCACCCTTATCATAGGGCATGGAATACCGGTATTGAAATTTCAATTACCGGTTTAAATTATATATAATATAGATAGATAGATATATTCTTTATTGTTCACCATAATAGAAAACATTACAAGGAAAAGAAATACATATTAAGAACAATTTGGCGGCCTTATCGCTAAAAAGCAATTTCTTCCAGGCAACCATTTGTATGACTGGAAGAAAAAGAATAAGAATATATATTACCGAGGTTATTGTTTGCAAATAAACTATAGAACCTTGGCTTCAACCAATGAATTTTCGATACATTATGTACTTAGCTAAAGCTAGCAATAAATTTAATTAAGATGATGGCGCTACTTGAGGTACGGGGCCAAATTACAAGCTTTGCTTAGTTTAAGGCTAGATGGCGCTGTGTGAAATTGTCAAAGCATTTTTTATTATAAATAATATAATGTCTTTATACCTATAATAAATACATATTAAATTTAATTATATTATTTTAATAATAATAAAAGTAGACTAAATCACTTACCTAAAATCAAAACAAGAATTATTTTACCATTTTTTAGCGTAACCACAGCAAAATGTTGCGTCTAGAGAAATGAGAGTATTACAGATAATTAGTTCATAGTTAGATGCAATTTGTTCAAGTATAGCAAAATGTGTTCAAGTTGTATTTTCTAAGTTATTCGAGAAAAACTGATTGAATGTTTGTGAACTAAATGTTTTTTTTAAAAAGGCGTTTAGCCTGGAACCAAGTACATCAAAAGATAGCTTATGATGAGTTGTAAATGTATACCAATAGCAAAATGTGTTCAACTTATAGTTTTTGAGATATTCAAGATTTTGCTGCGGTAACGTTTTGGGATTTCCCATATCTCGAAAACTGTTTGTCGCAGAAGTTTGAAAAATATACCCGTTATAGGCCTTCATTTGTTCAAATATGTTCAAACATAAGTACTGATTTTGATTCATCAACAAATATAGATTACTAGCTTCTGCCCGCGACTTCGTCCGCGTGGATATTAGAGAAAATCCTTAGGGAACCTTCAAAATCCTTAGGGAACCTTCAACCAGGATCTGACCAGCCATTTTTACGCATTTAGGCGGGTTCCTACCAAGGGCGCTAACTGGCGAGGCAAGACATTTGCCGCGTGTGGCGGGCCTCGCACGTGGCTTCCCGTTCCCGTTCCGGTTCCGGTTCCGGTTCCGGTTCCCGTTCCCGTTCCCGTTCCCGTGCCCGGTTCCGGTCCCATTCCCGTATCCCGTTCCCGTTCCCGTTCCCGTTCCCGTTCCCGTTCCCGTTCCCGTTCCCGTTCCCGTCCCCGTCCCCGTCCCCGTCCCCGTCCCCGTCCCCGTCCACGTCCCCGTCCCATTTCCCGTTCCCGTTCCCGTTCCCGTAACCGTCCCCTTTCCCGTTCCCGTCATTTATTTATATTGAATTTAATAATATATATTTATATTATTTAGCAGTGGTTTGACAGACAGAAAAGAGAGTGAGTGACAAAGTCAATATTATGAATTTGGAACTACAGGCTATTCGCATTGACCATGAAGGTTTAACACCCCCCCGCAATGTGAACACCCTGTATCTTCCTATACCTATGTGCTCCAAAAAATATACATTCGACATATCAAAGAACAAACACCCTATCTATACTTTATACAAACACAATTCAAAATTAACATAATTATTAACACCTTACTATTTATTTATATTAGATTTAATAATATATATTTATATTATGCAGCAGTGGTTTGACAGACAGATAAAGAGTGAGTGACAGAGTCAATATTATGAATTTGGAACTACAGGCTGTTCGCATTGACCATGAAGGTTTAACACCGTCCCTGTCCCCGTCCCCTGGATATGCATGTCCTGGTCCAATCATGTCCACCGTGTTGGACTTCAAAATAAATGTCATTTTCGCAACCACCATCCCATGAAACCTCAAGAACGACATCCACATCGATTTTCATGTTTACTTACCCCATTTACACCTTAAGGGAGGATTTTCAAAATAACAAAATATGTGTTTGCCTATTTATTTTTAGACATGCTCCTACGAATTTTAAAGTTGTAATGTCTATTTTATATTATTTTTCCATACAAAATTTAAACCCCATTTGCACCCCTTTAGGGGTTAAATCATGACCACCGTGTTGGACTTCAAAATAAATCTCATTTTCGCAATCACCATCCCATAAAACCTCAAGAACGACATCCATATTGATTTTTATGTTTACTTACCCCATTTACCCCTAAGTGGTTGATTTTCAAAATTACAAAATATATGTTTGCCTATTTATTTTTAGGTGTGCTCCAACGAAGTTTAAAGTTGTAATGTCTTATATTATTTTTTCATACAAAATTTGAACCCCATTTTCACCCCTTTAGGGGTCAAATCATGTCCACCGTGTTGGACTTCAAAATAAATGTCATTTTTGCAATCGTCATCCCCGAAAACCCCAATAACGACATCCATATCTATTTTTGTGTTTTTTACCCCTTTTCATCCCCATTTCATCCCAATAGGGGTTCAAATGCTAACAATAACAATATACGTTGCGTTAGAGGCCTATCCATAAGCCTAAATTATAAATTTAGCGATTTTAACTTCGAAAATAAAGGATTTTCTTCAATACACAACTTCATCCCCCTTTTGACCCCTTCGGGGGTAGAATTTTGAAGAACGCTGAGACCCGTATTTATTTATTTTCAATGGTCAGTCTAAACACAAAATTTGAAGATCCTAGCTTCAAAACTGAGGGACTTTCATACAAACTTTGATCCCCTTTTTTACCCCCTTAGGGGGTGAATTTTGGAAAACCCTTTCTTAGTGCACCCCTAGACCTCATAAGGAACCTACGTGCCAAATTTGGAGTCTCTAGACCCAGCGGTTTGGGCTGTGCGTTGATAGATCAGTCAGTCAGTCAGTCATTCAGTTTACGATTTTATAAATATAGATAATTAATTATTTTTTAAAAACTGGAAAAAACGATTTACTCCTAATCTAGTACATTTGAAAACAAATAAAAACCAATTACATATACCTATGATATACCCTTATAAGGTGTACAAATCTGGATTAACAAACTTTACGCGATATGAAGATATGAAGAGATATCAAATTTCTACTTTGGCGATCGAATACGCAGCTCCCTCTGAATACAAAACGGTAGACTATAGTGAACTTATAATGTTCATTTTATTAAAAAACATCCCTGAAAGTTTCAGCTTTAAATCTCGGATGGATCAAAAGTTATTCAAAAAACAAGAAAGTGCCAGCAATTCTCATAAAAACCGACTAAATTACATTATTTTGTATTTTGATGTTTTTGAGTCTAATTCTTAAAATAATCATGGTAGATCCTCAAAAAATGGACTTTATTTGGTTTAGAATAAAGAAAAGTTTAAATTATTCGTATTCCAAATGGAAAACGAAGACTTTGTATTGACATTAGTTCTTGGTCGTTCCAAACCTTAGAGCGAGTTAAAAAACAAGCAACCGGCGCTCTAACGTTCTGAACGCAACCCAGCGCTCTCTTCGCTCCAAAACATTGACTTAGTAGTTGCCTCTCTTTCTATCGCGTAGGTCTTATCTTTTCTGAATGACACAGAGGCGCGTTCCAAACCTACACTCCGAGTGCAACCTAACCACAACCGAACGCTCTAACGGCGTTCCAAACATTTGAGCGTGACGTTCAGTTGACACAACCGTGTCGTTCCAAACGTCAGAGCGTTGCAACCAAACAACCATCAAAAATGATGGTTGTAAAACGCTCTCTCGTGAAGAAGCAGAGTCTGTAGGAACAAATAACTGAGCAAACAACTGGATACTGGCGAAATCCAAAAGGGAACCGCCAAAGCACAAAAAGAAGAAGAAGTAAAACGCTCTGACGTTTGTCTTTAGAAAAAATGTCAATGTCATTTGACATTATTTTGTATTTTTGATGTTTTTATGTTTAATTTTTAAAATAATCATGGTAGATCCTCAAAAAATGGATTTTATTTGATTTAGTATAAAGAAAAGTTTAAATTATTCGTATTCCAAATGGAAAATGATGAATTTGTATTGACATTGACATTTAAAGTTCTTGGTCGTTCCAAACCTTAGAGCGAGGTATAAAACAACCAAACAACCGACGCTCAAACGTTCTGAACGCAACCCAGCCACAGCCCTGCCGATAGCTACCTACTTAAAGCTGTTGTACTTTACCTACATCTTCTTGGATAATAAAGTTTGTGATGAATACAAAGATAAACCCAATGGACCATTCTTTTTTGCTTGTAAAGATACTTGTTTGTTTTGTTTACCTCAGGTGCATTTAAATGAAAATTCAAAAATTTAAAATTCTTTCCGCATAGGTACCATGGAAGTAATAGTCGAAGATATTACACATTTTATGAAGATATTACACATTATAAAGTAAAAAGGTCCAAATTCCGACCTTTTTAATTTATATTGAGGTTATGTAAGTCAAGACATCGGTGAGCGCGTTCACGAGATCGTCGATAGTCCCAAACTGTCAAAGCGTGATTATCTGAATCGGTGGGTACTAGTAGGTAGGTTGTTATCGTGGTCATCGCTGAAATTGATTTTAGTTTAAATTGGAATGCACCCTGATTCTGAATGCATCCGAAATGTCAGAAAGAAATAAATTTGTCAATGTCAATCAAGTCAACAAAAGGTGCAGTTTTGAGTTTGACTTGACAGTTTTGTTTGTATGTTTATTTATCGCAAAGAAAAATCAATTGTTTGAGGAAAAAAGTGTTATTTTCCCCGTATTCCCAAGCCCATGAGTTAGTGATTTGATTTGATTACCTCATCGATCATCTATTTAAATGATCGAAGGATTACCTTACCTATTTGCTCAGTGCCCAAGCCAAGAGTATAAACATTTTTCACATTTTGTTTCGAAGTAAGAAATACTTACCTACCTGCCCACTTTTTACCTACTGAAAATTTATGATTACCTATACATAAGTCTAAAACCTGACTCTCCAACCAAATAATCTGCTGAAAAACCTGAAAATGAACCACCTAATGGCGTGCAGAGTATGCTTGGCATACGATATCCGCTTGCATTCAATATCTGGTTGCCAGCTTCAGGATATTTACGAGAAATTCACTGAAACATTGGTAAGCTAACTGTGCATAACGCACCTTTTTATAAGCAATAAAATTGTCTTTCTAAAATATGACATTGACGTCGGCGTATTTCTTTTTGTAGCTTACTTGTCAGTGTGAAAATTATCTGAAAATTGATATTAAATTGATACCTTAGATATTGATAATAAAATACCCTTCCATTCCATTACCACTTACCCAAACACACCAACTTGTATGGGAAAAGAGTCTCCAGATATTTAATACCTTTTTATCTAAATAAGTTGCCCTGTGAACTACAGATTATATACAAAGAAAATATCAAAGCATTTCGGTTTAAGCTTAAACAGTATTATTTACCACTTAAAAACAAAATATGTAGAATCAGCGACTCGCCGTCACCCAGATAAACCCTGTGAGGTTTTCGTGGTGCGGCAATATATGTAAAAAATGTGTATGTAAAATGTACTGAATAAACGAATAATAATAATAATGTAGCCGCCTTTAAATTATTAACCAGTTTATACAGTCCCTCGGTCACACTAACAATGATAATTTTTTTTTATATCACATCTATTTTTATATGGTTCCCTCAATCATATGTAACATATTGGACTGCTCTAAAATCTAAATACTGCAAAACTTCTAATGTAGAACATGTTAGTATTACCATCATCTTTATTCCTTGTTCTTTGGCCCCAGACAGTGCCTGATTTATAGCACTGACAACCCTAGACAGTTACCAGTTGGGTAAGAGTACCTTAGTATTTTAGCATACATACTCAAATGATCAAATTTTATTTTACAAGCTCAGCGCCCCATCGGTCGTCACGCCCTAAGCCCTGGCCATATTATGGATGAGAGTCAAAATGGCTGGTGTATCATGGCGAATTGAACTGTCTCATATACCAAAAAAAATGTACTATTTAGTACCTGGATTTAAAAAAAATTGTACCTAAACAAGAACGAAGTTATATCGAAATTAAAGGTACACCCGCCATCTTGATGTCAATATGGCGGGTGTACCTCAATAAATCAATTCAATTCAATTCTTTATTGTTTCCATGGTTTACAAGGTCACAAGGTAAAAAAAGTACAAACATGGAACCCCGCTGGGGCACAACAATTTCAAATTATCTTAAATAGTAATATTAGTTATAGTTTACATTAAAAATAATTAGGTGCTTTTAATTCCAAATAATAATAATTAGTAAAACAACAGTTAAGAATAATATAAATACTACATGCATTGAATAATTTTTAAATATGGATATTACAGTTTTAATGTATTAATTTAATATTAGAAGGTCAATATGATTAATATAAATTCCAGGCATGAATAGTACTAAATAGTAGTTACCAAAATATGAATGGCACTAAATTCTAGCCATGAAATACTTCAAAAACCCCATCCCGCCATAAGGGATCCCGCCATCTTGTCGTTCACAAAAAAAACTGTTGTTTGATTTCTCAGAAACTACTTAATTAATCGAGCATGTGTATTTTTTGCCTTGAGGTACTTTTTAGGTACATTTTTTGATGAAGTTATATTTTATGTATAATGGTTCAACATTGATTTATTGAGGAACACCCGCCATATTGACATCAAGATGGCGGGTGTACCTTTATTTCGATATAACTTCGTTCTTGTTTAGGTACAAATTTTTTAGATCCAGGTACTAAATAGTACATTTTAGGTACATTTTTTTGGTATATGAGACAGTTCAATTCGCCATGATACACCAGCCATTTTGACTCTCATATATTATGGGTATATATTTTTACCCTGGACTTAAATGGCTACTTCATTCTGTTCACTGTTAATATTTAGCCTTATAAATAAATATAGTCTTTTTTTCCAGCTTGAAACAGGCGATATGAAGCCAACATGTGTCTGTTACATTTGCTTCAGTTTGTTAAAAAAGTTTCAGAAGTTTATAGAGAAATCAAAAAAATCTGATCAGCTTCTTGAACAGATGATAAATTCTGGTTTGGAGGTAAGTTAAATAAAGTCGACAGTTAAATGTTATTAATATAAGTATACAGTTAGTATAAAATTACATTGCTTGCATACCTACTTTAAAATATATTGTGTCAGTTGTGTAACCAAACAAATTAATATCTACTCCATTTATAGAAAAAGTGCAAAAGTTAGTGGGACATTCATAGCACTGACAAAACATAACAATGATCTTTAAATCATAAGGCGATTAACACACCGCACCGCGATCTGCCTGCCACTTTGTGCGGCGTCATATCACTGATATTAATATTGGTGATACAAACTGAGACATTTGCAAACTGTCTCAGCTTATATCACAGAGTAGGTACCAGTGGCGAAGGGTCCATACAAGCCGATACCCATCGACTTACCTTTTAGAAATCCCACCCCACTGATCCACTATACAGAATCATAACATTTCTGTAGAATGGCTTGCCTTTGCCATAATTTCACCCCTCGCCACTGGTAGGTACCTACTTATTATGGTATCAGACCCCAAAGATCATCATTCATAAATTTGCCTTTTAGCTGTCAGTAAATTCCCTGGAATTGTTTTGTAAACAACAAACTGAATTCCCTTGGACCTTGGACAAGTCTCCGACGGTTAGAGTCATGTCTGCAACCGAGGAAGAGGTCGACGTGGAAACTCCAATTAAAACGGAATATGAGAATTCTGAAATAGATGTGGGGGATCAGAATGAAGGTATTATTTATTAATTACTTTAGTAACTTTACATTTTGCCTGAATAATGTATGCCATGAAAGATCACTCACTGCCAACTCTTTGCCACTGGTTTACACAGTTTATGGTCTTATTGGCACTTGATTCCAATTGCATTATTCTATTCGCATTTGGTATTATTCCCATTTTTTATGGTCCTATTCCCATTAGCAACTGCCCACTAATTGTCTAATTTCAAAATCTATCACAATCACTTTCATTTAACAGAACATGGATTCTTCTTTTTTGCACAAATAAAAACTTGCCAAAGAAATGCAGCGATGAAATGGTTTCCATCTGTCAAATGAAAGCGATAGATTTTGAAATTAGACAATTAGCCCCGGGTCTCATGTGACAAACAAACCCCTTCTACCTTTCCCTTTTTTAAATATAGACCAGCCCCCCTAGCATGACCACCGAGACGCGATAATATAATATAGCTATTTATCATGTTTGACTGTCAAAAGACATTGTATTTTGATCTATATAGTGTTTTGGTGGTCACGCTAGGGGGGCTGGTTGAAGTGTAATAAAGTTAATTGTTTTGGCGGCGCTAGTTGACGCCGTGAAGTTTTTAACTCAACATTATAATATTACCCTAATTATTATTGTTTCAGATGATCTAAACCAGGATTCAGCATCAGATTCCGAAGACAACCTGAACATAAGTAAACAGTGGAAAGCGGACCCAAGCAATGTATCTGAAATGAATACGTCTAAAAGTGAGTAGAAAATATTTGTAAGGAGTAATAATATACAGTCTGACCAAAATAGTAGAAAATTATTGGGGAGCCACTTGCCGTCATAAGTTTATTGTATAGACTCTATACTTTTGTATGCAATAACCATGTGTTGCTAACTAGTAAACATTAATTTAGTTCCATTTCTAGACTTGTTGGCCAAACTGCAGTAAGAGTCCCAATTTATGAAAAGCTTTTTCAGCCTGACCATCATGAATTTATTGAAATTATGATTAATCTTATCAGCTTTTCTTCTCTAACGCCGTCTGTCCACCGTCCGCCGTCACCGCTCACCGGGACGGGATGACGGCGCCGATATAGCGGTACATACATTCACTATGACGGCCTGTCTACATACAATATTAGTCTATGCTGTCTACGTCCGTTCCATCATCTTGATGTCAGCCTGTCCACCGAAAACATATCCCGTCATCAAACGGGGTTATAATGACATCAAGATGATGGAACGGACGTAGACAGCATAGACTAATATGTATGTAGACAGGCCGTCATAGTGAATGTATCTTTTCATTTCCGACATAAAATCTACAAATTTTTGATGTTGTAGTTTTGAAGCCAGCACGAGAGATAATTCTATCTAAAGAGGAACAATTACTACAAATGCTGGAGCGATCGAAGTCACTTAATTATCAAAACTCGCCGTTTGAATGTGATTTGTGCTGCAAAGGATTTGTGGACGCAAAGGCTTTTGAAAACCATCAGGAACATCATGCTGAGGTAAGTCTCTCTATTATTAACTAGATTTTTACCAAATAGCAGTACAAGACTTTAATTGTCTCATCGGTGTCGAAGTGGTCGGTCCCGCGTAGAGCTCGTCTGCTCCATTCGATAAAGTGGTCTCGTTGTTGTTCATTGCCATCCCCTCGGTCGCTCGGGTCGATGTCTTCTCCCGTTCCTTCCCGTCGTTCACTAGTACTGGGTCTGGTGGTGATTCCATGGTTCTGCTGCAGCCACTCGTCCACTCCACTCGCACTACTTATAAATGGTAGGTAGGTATTGTCGATGTTTGCGAGGAACACTTTGAGTGCGCGCAGTGTCATTCGCAACGGTTGTGCGCGCCGCGAACAAGCACCTACTCGTACGGTACTGGAGCGGCTCCATGGCGTGCGCGCGTAGACTGCCGGGAACAGACGTTCGCAGTTGAAGCGCGCAGCGTGCGCGGAGGCCGGCCACATCCTATTAGCGGCGCCCTGCATGCGGCGAGGCACATAAGCTGCACCGGCCGTAGTGCACCACTCGCAACTAGCTATCGTTAATCTATCAATTGAAAACTACTTTTTGGTTGCTAATCTGTATTTCGTATCTATTCACAGGTGCTTCACTTACCCAAGAAACGTAAATCGGATAATGAAACTGAAAAGGAAATTCCGAAAAGTCAAGCACCCTTAAAAAATACCGATACGGGTGAGGAAATGAAGGCACAGAACGAAGATAGTAAGAAAATACCTGACTTTAGAATACGCAGTAATACACTTAAATCTCCTTATGTAATACTAAATCGTGTTAAAATTCCTATTAAAACAATAATACCGAACAATGAAACAACCACTTCCAATATTAATAGTGACATAAAGAATTCTAAAATTGAAGCAAATAGCAATGAACAGGTTACAGCTCCAAATAATATTTTTATATGCGATGTATGCAAAAAAGAATATATCTGCAAAAGCTTCTTAATAAAACATATTAAGAAATGGCACATAATTGGAATTGAACAAAATTGTAAAAATACTAATATTTCGATAGGAAAGGATGTACTGAAAAATCATAACAATGTGAGAGAAAATAAGCTTAGCAAAAAAAAGAACCAACATAAGGATAGTATTTGTAGCGATGAGACGCAATACAAATGTAGTTATTGTATGAAATATTTTACTACTAGCAGTGCTTTAGCTACACATGTAAGAATTCATACAGGAGAGAAACCATACAACTGTAGTTATTGTACGAAATGTTTTACTCAAAGCAGTTCTTTAGCTGCACATGTAAGAATTCATACAGGAGAGAAACCATACAACTGTAGTTATTGTACGAAATGTTTTACTACAAACGGTGATTTAGCTAAACATTTAAGAATTCATACAGGAGAGAAACCACACAAATGTAGGTATTGCAAGAAATGTTTTACTACGAGTAGTAATTTAGCTACACATGTAAGAATTCATACAGGAGAGAAACCATACAACTGTAGTTATTGTACGAAATGTTTTACTACAAACGGTGATTTAGCTAAACATTTAAGAATTCATACAGGAGAGAAACCATACAACTGTAGTTATTGTACGAAATGTTTTACTCAAAGCAGTTCTTTAGCTAAACATGTAAGAATTCATAGAGGAGAGACACCACACAAATGTAGGTATTGCAAGAAATGTTTTACTATGAGTAGTAATTTAGCTACACATGTAAGAATTCATACAGGAGAGAAACCATACAACTGTAGTTATTGTACGAAATGTTTTACTAAAAGCAGTTCTTTAGCTACACATGTAAGAATTCATACAGGAGAGAAACCACACAAATGTAGTTATTGTACGAAATGTTTTACTCAAAGCAGTTCTTTAGCTAAACATGTAAGAATTCATACAGGAGAGAAACCATACAACTGTAGTTATTGTATAAAATGTTTTACTACTAGCAGTGCTTTAGCTAGACATGTAAGAAGTCATTCATAAGAGATGGATATAGAACCATAATGAATGAATCAGTGTTTGTATATTAATGAATATCGCAGGTAGTTTTTAAGATAAGATATCAGACAAACACTTTTTTAACTTTTGTAACATCGCAATAGGGAGGGATACCTACACAAGATACAACATTAAATACCTAGCATTCAACGAGTGTCAATGATTTATTGAAAGGATTTTGATGTTTTCGTTTGTCTCGCTCGATCTTTGATAAGTCTTTAGCTTCAAATAACGCCATATTAGGACTGTTATGCATTTACATAAAATAGCTAAAGCATAGTTTCTGTGATGTAGGCTGTCTAACGAAAGCTGGCACGTGGTTGGAAAAGGAACAAAAATTTCGCCTTTTGATAAGGGTCAGTTTCCAATGACAATGTTAATTTAACAGGGAAAGTGGCGCCCCCATTTGGATTCCAGCTTTCGTTAGACAGACAGACTAATTTGATAATCCGTCTCAGTGGCGCCCCATCATATGGAATATTACTCGCGCAGTAGCAGCCAACGATCGATTAAAGTAAACATACCTAATGTAGTTTTTAAAAACTATCACAAATCTAGCATACAGTCTGTCAAGAAACTCATGAAGCTAATGGGGGAGCCACTTTCTTTGTCATTAGTGTTGTTGTATGGCAACACTTAACAACCACAATTTTGTGGGTAATTGTGATACTTGTTTACTTTGCTTGACTACATTGCTTTTTCTTTCTTGTTTATTTTATTCGTTTATTTATAATCGTGCACCTTAAAAACTAAACATATATAAAAATATAAAACAATGGTGTTAGTTAATAACTTAATAGTAATGTTAGTAAATAATTATTTCTTATAAAATGTATACCTACCTATGTGAGCGTAAAGAGGCGAGTGTCAGTGTGCGGACAAACCAATACTGTTTTTTGTCACATTGTTAGCTTAAATAATTTAATTTATGGACCTTCTTAATATATAAAATAATATTTTTTTTTAATAAATAAAATTTGAGATTTTTGCATTCACAATGCTATATTTGAGATTTTTGCATTCACAATGCTTTTTTTATACAATACTAAATAATATATAGTCAGGTGGGGTAAGTGAAACACCGGGGCAAGTAAAACACCCAACCATATCTAATGGACTCCCTAAACGATCAAGCAATTCCCGTCAAGCACGTAAATTTTTCTGCTTGTCAATCACATTTTGATCGTCTAGGAGCTGTTTGACATCAAGCACGAATGAATGAATGAATGAAATTTTATTTGCATTTGAATAAGGTTACACTTAAGCTGGTCATAATAATTTAGTTCAGCTTATTCAGCCATTTACCAATTAGCATGCAAAAATTGTAAAAAAAAAATTGAATTAAAACTTATAAAATTATTAAACCATATCAATTATACATACAATTACACTTACAATTTATAGAATGTCAATAAAATTTAAAATAAAATATGATAAGTCAAATTAATAAATCAATATTGATTATTACAATTTAAATAGTCCTTAACAGAATAAAAACATTTTTCCATTAGCCAGTTGTATAATGCTCCTTTAAATCTATTAATTGTCAAATCTTTTATATGGTCCGGTATATTATTATAAATTTTTATGCACATCCAGTAGCAATTTTTTCGGAAACGCGCACTTCTTGGAATCGTTGCAGAAACCAATCTACACGAGTTTCTGGTATTACGCGGGTACACATCGTTGGCTTGGCTGAAATAATACATATTTTGCTTAACAAATTTTGCTACTTCAAAAATATAAAGGCAGGGAAGTGTCATAATTTTTAATAATTTAAATAGAGGCTTGCATTATTCGTCTGGTGCAATGCCACATATTGCCCTGACAAATTTCTTTTGTGCTATGAAAGCCTTATTAACATCCGTACTATTTCCCCATATAATTAGTCCATAACGCAAAACTGATTCTATGTAGGCAAAGTATGCTGCAAGAGCTGTACTTCTTGATGCTACTTTTGTTAGTTTATAGAGGGCAAATGAGAATCGATTTATTTTATTGCATACTTTTTCTATTTGCCTTTTCCAATCTAGCTTTTCATCAATCTCTAGCCCTAAGAATCTAGTTGCATTTGTGCCTTTAAGCTTTTGTCCGTCAAAGTTAATGTTAATAGTCTGATGTAGTATGTTATTAAAATTTATAAAGTAAGTCTTGTCAATATTTATAACTAGATTATTATTTCTAAGCCATTCTACTATCGTTATTATTGTTTTATTTATGTCATTTATATGTTCATTTAATGTCAATTTACTGTCTGTTTTTACAACCACTGAAATGTCATCCGCAAACAAAACACATCTATGTTTGGTTATTTCTGGAAGGCTATTTATGTAGACTAAGAAAAGGAGAGGTCCTAAAACGCTCCCTTGAGGAACTCCGAATTTATTTTCTTCAAAATCTGATCTATATTTCTGAGCAACGTTATTAGAATCTAGTTTTGTTATTTCTACTGATTGCATTCGATTTTGCAAATAAGTTTTAATCCAATTTAATGCACGTAAACAACTACGTGCTGGATACGTGCTTGATGAAAATTTGCAATGATTGTCAAGCACTGCTTGATCGTTTAGCTACATGCTTGAAGGTGTTACCAGTACAAAACTTCCATTCAGGATAAAAAGAGAGCAAAAATAGCAAAATAGGTCAGAGGGCCTAGTACGAGTTGTGTTTCTCTCCTTACTTTGCGAATTAGGCGCATAAAATAAGCTTATTTATCTGGACATAATTCGTAAACTCGTTGTTTTTATTATTTTATCGGGGATTGATATCATCTGTTTTTAATTGTAGGTACTTAGGTATTATTATAAATCCTTTTGTTTTATTTTATTTTAAGTTGTTTTTTATGTGTCAAATATTAATCAGATATATGATGTAAAAAATCCGCGGTGGTAACCGTTTTATATAAAAATCATGAGATTTCGTACACTGCCTAACTTTTTCCTAAAAGCAAAATAGGTAACCAAATACCTCGTTAGTATAATTTTAAGGTGCATTCAAATGCCATCACCAAATAGCAAAATTAAACTGAAACCAAATTCGTTTGCTTGTTTTTTTTCACAGTATTCATCTAATTTTAATATCTAGATAAGCCAAAATGGTAACTATGATGCTTGTATTTTTTTAAGCTATATTGCGTCTTTTTAGACATTTACGCCAAAAATTAAACATTTATGTTTTACGTTTCCATAATTATGTATTTCTCAGTAGTTCAAAATCGTAACTGTGAATTTTTTGTTTAATAATAGGTTTTTGTGTACTACAATAATGTTTTCATCAAAATTAAACATGTAAATGTCACGCTTAAGAAATTGAAAATTTAATTGAAAATACGCGCAAGCAAGTAGTGGAGCGGGATGGTATAATAAAAAAATGAAAATGAATCTATCAATGGAATTTTATATTACATACAGTTGAAAAACGGGGCCTTTTGGCGCGTTGTCTTGTCTTTTGCGTTGCGTACGAGCGAGTTTAGGTAGATAAGTAAAAGAGTTAGAATAGCGTCTTTTTTAAGGCGTAGGCACTGAAGTTCGGCGATCGATAGGTAGGTAAGTAGTGATTACTTGCTCAGTGTAGGTAACGATAGGTATACGAACGAATACCATGACATTTGATTTTACTGTGTTAAGTATTATTGTCGTATTAGGCCGGCCACACACAGACGTAATCACGTAACGGAATTCCGAACGGAATTTCGATAATGTATGAAGATTCCGTACGGAAAAATCCCTTCTGTGTGTGGTAGCCCATCGATTTGTATGGATTAGCTGCGTTCGGAATCACGTACGTACGGAATTCCGTAACGTGATTCCGTCTGTGTGTGGCCGGCCTTACAGTCTGACTGATGAGATGTTCATATTCTAGTACTTACCCACCTACCTCGTACCGTACCTACCACTTGCAAAGTTTAAAAAGAAACGATTAAGTACCTACCTAAAATTTTTTTGTGGGTAGGTAAATAAAAAAAGCACAATTTCTTTACAGTAAGTTACGGGAGTGAGGAGTAGGTATGTATCGCGACTACCGTTCGTACCGACCGATCCGACCGTGACACTAAAACTAAAGTAAAACTTAAAGTAGTACCTAAGTATTTAGAGGAAATTTTACAAAATTTTACTAAGTTACTACTTCAAGTTTTATGTACATAATATTACCCGAGCTGCTCTTACATTTTGACGACATGTAAGGTGACTTATCCAGTATCCGGATTATCCGGCCCTCTGAGCATTTTTCATATAAATTAATCGGTTTTTCAACCCCCTTTGTTGCGTTGCGTCTTTACACGCGCAGTCAAGGAACTATGCTATTTTCCAAGGTTCCGTAGTTTTTTCCAGACCCACGCACGGCTTGTATATAAAATCTGAAGTTCTGCACGATAGGGCATGGAATACCGGAATGATTTTCATACCGGTATTGAAATTTCTAGTACCGGTTTAAATAATATATAATATAGATAGATATATAAGAATATTCTTTATTGTTCACCGTAATAGAAAACATTACAAGGAAAAGAAATACATATTAAGAACAATTTGGCGGCCTTATCGCTAAAAAGCAATTTCTTCCAGGCAACCATTTGTATGACTGGAAGAAAAAGAATAAGAATATATATTACCGAGGTTATTGTTTGCAAATAAACTATAGAACCATGGCTTCAACCAATGAATTTTCGATACATTATGTACTTAGCTAGCAATAAATTTAATTAAGATGATGGCGCCACTTGAGGTACGGGGCCAAATTACAAGCTTTGCTTAGTTTAAGGCTAGATGGCGCTGTGTGAAATTGTCCAAGCATTTTTTATTATAAATAATATAATGTCTCTATACCTATAATAAATACATATTAAATTTAATTATATTATTTTAATAATAATAAAAGTAGACTACATCACTTACCTAAAATCAAAACAAGAATTATTTTACCATTTTTTAGTGTGCGTAACCGCAGCAAAATGTTGCGTCTAGAGATATGAGAGTAGGTATTACAGATAATTAGTTCATAGTTAGATGCAATTTGTTCAAGTATAGCAAAATGTGTTCAAGTTGTATTTTCTAAGTTATTCGAGAAAAACTGATTGAATGTTTGTGAACTGAATGTTTTTTTTTAAAAAGGCGTTTAGCCTGGAACCAAGTACATCAAAAGATAGCTATGATGAGTTGTAAATGTATACCAATAGCAAAATGTGTTCAACTTATAGTTTTTGAGATATTCAAGATTTTGCTGCGGTAACGTTTTGGGATTTCCCATATCTCGAAAACTGTTTGTCGCAGAAGTTTGAAAAAAATACCCGTTATAGGCCTTCATATGTTCAAAAATGTTCAAACATAAGTACTGATTTCGATTCATTAACAAATATAGATATAATTAATTATTTTTTAAAAACTGGAAAAAACTATTTACTCCTAATCTAGTACATTTGAAAACAAATAAAAACCAATTACATATACCTATGATATACCCTCATAAGGTGTACAAATCTGGATTAACAAACTTTACGCGATATGAAGATATGAAGAGATTTCATCAAATTTTCAAGCCACTTATCAAATTTCTACTTTGGCGATCGAATACGCAGCTCCCTCTGAATACAAAACGGTAGACTATAGTGAACTTATAATGTTCATTTTATTAAAAAACATCCCTGAAAGTTTCAGCTTTAAATCTCGGATGGATCAAAAGTTATTCAAAAAACAAGAAAGTGCCAGCAATTCTCATAAAAACCGACTAAATTACATTATTTTGTATTTTGATGTTTTTGAGTCTAATTCTTAAAATAATCATGGTAGATCCTCAAAAAACGGACTTTATTTGGTTTAGAATAAAGAAAAGTTTAAATTATTCGTATTCCAAATGGAAAACGAAGACTTTGTATTGACATTAGTTCTTGGTCGTTCCAAACCTTAGAGCGAGTTAAAAACAAACAACCGGCGCTCTAACGTTCTGAACGCAACCCAGCGCTCTCTTCGCTCCAAAACATTGACTTAGTAGTTGCCTCTCTTTCTATCGCGTAGGTCTTATCTTTTCTGAATGACACAGAGGCGCGTTCCAAACCTACACTCCGAGTGCAACCTAACCACAACTGAACGCTCTAACGGCGTTCCAAACATTTGAGCGTGACGTTCAGGGGGCTTTCCATCAGCAAATAAGAAACCATTCAGTTCAAAAGCAGGCCGTAAATTAGACTGCTTAAGGCCTGCTTTCATACTAACCGTTAAGATCATGGTACGAAAAAGTAAGGCCGTTCATTATAAGTCCTGCTATAAGAGCTCATAGTAAGGCCCCAGAACGTTTGAGCGTCGGTTGTTGAGGTTATGCAAGTCAAGACATCGGTGAGCGCGTTCACGAGATCGTCCATAGTCCCAAACTGTCAAAGCGTGATTATCTGAATCGGTAGGTACTAGTAGGTAGGTTGTTATCGTGGTCATCGCTGAAATTGATTTTAGTTTGAATTGGAATGCACCCTGATTCTGAATGCATCCGAAATGTCAGAAAGAAATAAATTTGTCAATGTCAAGTCAACAAAAGGTGCAGTTTTGAGTTTGACTCAGCGTTGCCAGAGGCGCGTTCCAAACCTACACTCCGAGTGCAACCTTACCACAACCGAACGCTCTAACGGCGTTCCAAACATTTGAGCGTGACGTTCGGTTGACACAACCGTGTCGTTCCAAACGACAGAGCGTTGCAACCAAACAACCATCAAAAATGATGGTTGTAAAACGCTCTGACGTTTGTCTATAGAAAAAATGTCAATGTCATTTGACATTATTTTGTATTTTTGATGTTTTTATGTCTAATTTTTAAAATAATCATGGTAGATCCTCAAAAAACGGATTTTAAGTTTAAATAATTCGTATTCCAAATGGAAAATGAAGAATTTGTATTGACATTGACATTTAAAGTTCTTGGTCGTTCCGAACCTTAGAGCGAGTTAAAAAACAACCAAACAACCGACGCTCGAACGTTCTGAACGCAACCCTGAAGGTTACTTTAGTAACCTTTTAGGTGATTTTAGATTCTGACTGGTTACTTCTAGGTTACACTACTAAAAAGGTAACTTTTAGGTAATTTTACGGAAGTTCAAAATTAATTCTTATTTTTTTTAAACTAACGTGAAACGGAATGCCCTTTATTTTTTTTGCATGTCGTGTCGCCCGCTTCCTGCCCATAGATATAGTATATTAAAAGGGCTGCCGCCATCGTGACGTGAGTGAATTGTCAATGTCAATTGTCATTGTCAATGTCAATTTGTCAGTGAGTCGCTCGCAGTATAGATGGGTATGTATAGTATATAGTAACTGGATACTGGCGAAATCCAAAAGGGAACCGCCAAAGCACAAAAAGAAGAAGAAGTATAGATCTTACAGACAAGTTTTATAGTGTTTTGTTTTGTGTGAAAAGTAAAGGTAAGTTATAATTGGTATGTAGGTACGTACCTAATTGAGGATAGCTGCTTTGTTTGACTCTCTCGCCTGCTTTGGGGTTGTGCATTGTTTATATGAAAGGTAATTTTTTTTACTAAAAGGTTACTTTTTTATATATTTCAGGTAATTTTTGACAAGACCTGCTGGCAACACTGGTTTGACTTGACAGTTTTGTTTGTATGTTTATTTATCGCAAAGAAAAATCAATTGTTTGAGGAAAAAAGTGTTATTTTCCCCGTATTCCCAAGCCCATGAGTTAGTGATTTGATTTGATTACCTCATCGATCATCTATTTAAATGATCGAAGGATTACCTTACCTATTTGCTCAGTGCCCAAGCCAAGAGTATAAACATTTTTCACATTTTGTTTCGAAGTAAGAAGTAGGTACTTACCTATCTGCCCACTTTTTAACCTACTGAAAATTTATGATTACCTATACATAAGTCTAAAACCTGACTCTCCAGCCAAATAATCTGCTGAAAAACCTGAAAATGAACCACCTAATGGCGTGCAGAGTATGCTTGGCATACGATATCCGCTTGCATTCAATATCTGGTTGCCAGCTTCAGGATATTTACGAGAAATTCACTGAAACATTGGTAAGCTAACTGCATAACGCACCTTTTTATAAGCAATAAAATTGTCTTTTTAAAATATGACATTGACGTCGGCGTATTTCTTTTTGTAGCTTACTTGTCAGTGAAAATTATCTGAAAATTGATATTAAATTGATACCTTAGATATTGATACTAAAATTCCCTTCCATTCCATTATCTAGCCGCCTTTAAATTATTAACCAGTTTATACAGTGCCTCGGTCACACTAACAATGATATTTTTTTTATATCACATCTATTTTTATATGGTTCCCTCAATCATATGTAACATATTGGACTGCTCTAAAATCTAAATACTGCAAAACTTCTAATGTAGAACATGTTAGTATTACCATCATCTTTATTCCTTGTTCTTTGGCCCCAGACAGTGCCTGATTTATAGCACTGACAGCCCTAGACAGCCCCTACCTTGCCAGTTGGGTAAGAGTACCTTAGTATTTTAGCATACATACTCAAATGATCAAATTTTATTTTACAAGCTCAGCGCCTCCTCGGTCGTCACGCCCTAAGCCCTGGCCATATTATGGATGAGAGTCAAAATGGCTGGTGTATCATGGCGAATTGAACTGTCTCATATACCAAAAAAAATGTACCTAATATGTACTATTTAGTACCTGGATTTAAAAAATTGTACCTATGGCAATATTTGCACCCGCCATCTTGATGTCAATATGGCGGGTGTACCTCAATAAATCAATTCAATTCAATTCTTTATTGTTTCCATGGTTTACAAGATCACAAGGTAAAAAAAGGTACAAACATGGAACCCCGCTGGGGCACAACAATTTCAAATTATCTTAAATAGTAATATTAGTTATAGTTTACATTAAAAATAATTAGGTGCTTTTAATTCAAAATAATAATAATTAGTAAAACAACAGTTAAGAATAATATAAATACTACATGCATTGAATAATTTTTAAATATGGATATTACAGTTTTAATAGTATTAATTTAATATTAGAATGTCAATATGATTAATATAAATTCCAGGCATGAATAGTACTAAATAGTAGTTACCAAAATATGAATGGCACTAAATTCTAGCCATGAAATACTTAAAAAAACCCATCCCGCCATAAGGGATCCCGCCATCTTGTCGTTCACAAAAAACTGTTTGATTTCTCAGAAACTACTTAATTAATCAAGCATGTGTATTTTTTGCCTTGAGGTACTTTTTAGGTACATTTTTTGATGAAGTTATATTTTATGTATAATGGTTCAACATTGATTTATTGAGGAAAGCCCGCCATATTGACATCAAGATGGCGAGTACCTATACCTATATTTCGATATAACATCGTTCTTGTTTAGGTACAAATTTTTTAGATCCAGGTACTGAATAGTACATTTTAGGTACATTTTTTTGGTATATGAGACAGTTCAATTCGCCATGATACACCAGCCATTTTGACTCTCATATTATTATGGGTATACATTTTTACCCTGGACTTAAATGGCTACTTCATTCTGTTCACTGTTAATATTTAGCGTTTTAAATAAATATAGTCTTTTTTTCCAGCTTGAAACAGGCGATATGAAGCCAATATGTGTCTGTTACATTTGCTTCAGTTTGTTAAAAAAGTTTCAGAAGTTTATAGAGAAATCAAAAAAATCTGATCAGCTACTTGAACAGATGATAAATTCTGGTTTGGAGGTAAGTTAAATAAAGTCGACAGTTAAATGTTATTAATATAAGTATACAGTTGGTATAAAATTACATTGCTTGCATACCTACTTTAAAATATATTGTGTCAGTTGTGTAACCAAACAAATTAATATCTACTCCATTTATAGAAAAAGTTCAAAAGTTAGTGGGACATTCATAGCACTGACAAAACATAACAATGATCTTTAAATCATAAGGCGATTAACACACCGTACCGCGATCTGCCTGCCACTTTGTGCGGCGTCATGTCACTGATATTAATATTGGTGATACAAACTGAGACATTTGCAAACTGTCTCAGTTTATATCACAGAGTAGGTACCAGTGGCGAAGGGTCCATACAAGCCGATACCCATCGACTTACCTTTTAGAAATCCCACCCGACTGATCCACTATACAGAATCAGAACATTTCTGTAGAATGGCTTGCCTTTGCCATAATTTCACCCCTCGCCACTGGTAGGTACCTACTTATTATGGTATCAGACCCCAAAGATCATCATTCATAAATTTGCCTTTTAGCTGTCAGTAAATTCCCTGGAATTGTTTTGTAAACAACAAACTGAATTCCCTTGGACCTTGGACAAGTCTCCGACGGTTAGAGTCATGTCTGCAACCGAGGAAGAGGTCGACGTGGAAACTCCAATTAAAACGGAATATGAGAATTCTGAAATAGATGTGGGGGATCAGAATGAAGGTATTATTTATTAATTACTTTAGTAACTTTACATTTTGCCTGAATAATGAATGCCATGAAAGATAACTCACTGCCAACTCTTTGCCACTGGTTTACACAGTTTATGGTCTTATTGGCACTTGATTCCAATGGGGTTGGTCAACTTTTCCAAAACTATTGTGAATTATATATTTTCTGGTAGCTTTTGGCTTTGGAGTCAGGAATAACCAATTGCGGAATTTTTATAATACTTCATTTTAATTTAAATAAAAAAATATTTTTTTCATTTACAGCATAGTACAATCAAATCAAATCAAATCAAAAATATGTTTATTGCGAATACAGGTGTTACATGAGATTTCACATAGGTAGCAAATTAGTTCAGCCATATTCTGCCTTTCTGACATGCAATAATTAAAATAATTGTAATTAAAAGTAGGTACAATGCAAAGTCTTTTAGGTAAGTACTTATCAAAAATTATCAAAGCTCATTATTAAATTAAAAAATAAAATAAAAAATAGATATTATAGCAACTTACATGTCAAAGTACAATTTTCAAATTACAAAATAATGTCAAATTACAAAATAATGTCAAATTACAAAATAATGTTAAATTATAAGATGAATGTCAAAAACACAATAAAATACAAAATTAATGTCAAACAAGAAACCAAATCTAATTATAACATTTTATCTTTCAAATATTCGTCAACCGTATAGTATGCCTTATCAACCAGTAGCTTCTTAATGCTGGTTTTAAAAATTTCTATTTCATTTGTAACCAAGCTATATGTTTTATCTCAAAAGGGATAATGTTTAATTAAAACCAACAGTTCAATCAACGTAATAACAATAGTTGTATTTCACATTATTATGGTTCACAGTATTCCAACACATTACCTGGCTTTTAGAGAGTATTATAGTATTTCCTTATTCAATAATAAATGAGATCGTTCCTGTAAGCTTGCCTTGCAAAAATCTACCACACTACGCGCCAGTTTATTACATTAGCTGTCAACTGTCAACTTGACAGTGACAGCTCACTATGACGTATAGCTATAGAGTTATAGACTATTATTTATGTTCCGTTACACATTTGTCTCTTTCAAACTTTCTGGCAGCTTATTATACAGTCGCGGCGCCATGCCAAAGATACTTTTATTGAGCAGAGCAGTTCTGCAAGGGGGGAAACAAATATCGTTTCTTTTCCTCAAGCTTCTAAAATGTTGAAACTGATTAATATTTAATTTAACAAATACTACTACTTCATATATATACAGAGATGGTAATGTCATTATTTTAAGGTTTGCAAAATGCTGCTTACAACTATCCCTATACAATATATCACTATTACGGCTGTATGCGTAGGTAATGCTTTTGCTCTAAAGACTTCTATGTTGTTGCTCAAAACAAAAAAGCAAAGGTTTGGCATTAGCAATGTCAACTATAGTAGTCATGTCAGTCACAGTCAGCTAAAATAAATAAAATAACTCTTTTGTGAGTAAGTTTGTAGATATACATACATTTACGTGATCATCACAAACGTATAAAGCTCTTTGAGGACAATTCCTGTTTTATCCTTTGCACCACATCTCTTTCAAAGGCATGGTACCTAATTGTAAAAAAATTGTTTTGCGGATGGTCACGTCTATATTTCAAACAAAACGGAACAAAGCAGTGTAGGTAATCGGCGTAATAAGCTGGATTATGGATTTCTTCAAGCTGATTCATTTCCAATAACTCAGTCTGTCGCAACTTCCATACAAAAAAAGATTCTATGAAACGGACACGAATTTTCATGGCGACTATATTTGTCTCACTCTTCCTCATTCTTTCTCGTTCTTTGATGATAGGTCATCTGTCAGAGAAACATGGCGGCAACATTTAAAGTATTATAACAAACAAATAAAATTAATTTGTGTAGGTAGTTAAAAGTTTGTTTTATAATAGTTTTGTGATATTTAAAAGTTTGTTTTAATTTGTTAATAGTCAAGTTAAGGTGCAGTACATGTAAATCACAATGAAGCATGTAAAATGTGAAATTTGTGTTTTAAAATCGGCGTGAAAAGACGATACAAAACGGTTTTTTATGGCCAAATTTCCTTCAGATGAGCTTCGGTGAGTAATACATTAACCAATATAACATTCGTTTACAATTTTTGGTAGGTATTTGAATGAAATAATAAAATTTTAGTCAGAAAAATAATCTGCAGGAAAATAGAGTGGTGCTACATCATATATAATATCGATATCGATGCTTTTAATTTTAGGTGTAAGAAATGGGCTTGGCCCAATTCTGATTAATTATTATTATAAACTAGTTTAATATTTTATTATAATTAATTATTATTTTATTATATTATATTAGCAATTTTATATCTGTCTTATTTCAGGTCACAACTAAAAGCTAATAAAATGTTCAGCAAAAATGCGACAATGACTTTTTTTGGTAATAATGAATACCTACTTTTAATTTCATTTTTTTAATAATAATTGTAATTTTATATCCATTTTAATGTAACTCTTATTTCAGGTCACTATTATGGTCTATAAGCAAATGAATTGATCGGCGAAAATGCGACGATGAGGATTAATTTTGATTTTTTTATTATAATGGCAATGTTGTATTGTTATGTATGTATTATTAATGAAATGTGCGGTAAAAATGCGACAGTGAGGATTTTTTGGGAAATACATATTTTTAAATTTTTTAGTTATTATTTCTAATATTAAACTGAACACATGCTCTGTTTTTTAATTAAAAGTACTGCCCATAGGTTAAATGCTTGATAATTAATTCTAACATGCTTGTTTGACTCAGTACTAGTTAAAAAACAGAGTATTGTGTCATGTTAGTAGAAATTTTAAAATTATTCCTTAAGTAAAGCGCAGTTCAGTGCATTCATCGATATCGATAAAAAATTTAATACTATAAGGTCGCCCATCTCTATTTCTTTCCTGTAGGTTGGCAAAACATTGTTTTACATTCGTTATGTTGGCTACGTCGAGGTATGTTTGATTTGACATTTAGTAGATTTTTTTGGTCTATGAAGTCCCGTCTCTTCTTACGTATAGTATTGCTTTCTCTGTGCAATAACTGAACAAGAAAAACACTAGAAAATCACAGTAATAAGCTGATAAACAAATAACAACATTAGGTAATGACAAGGGTCTGACATGCTTTGATAGAGCGAGATCGTCTTATTGAGATTCCTATAGGAGGAAATAGAGAAGAGTGTCATGTTTTTTCTCTATCACCGACCGGACTTTATTTCATGGTCGGGTTATTGGTACAGTTCAACTAGGTCAAACAAACAAGTGGGGTTATATCAAGAGTGCCAAAGAAATTAAAGGTTTTGTGGATTACTACCTAATTGATACCCAAAATTTATTATAAATCGTATGTGTTGTGTTTGTGTCTAGCATACAAAATGGTGGGGTGTTCGATATTTGGCTGCAAAAGCAACAATCAAAGAAAATAAGCGGGTGTTACATTTCATGCGTAAGTACACTGTTTTCTATATTTTGATCGCGTATTTCTTTCTCAAATCTCACAGGAACCAAGTTTCTGAGCTAAATCATTAGTTATATCATGAAATACCTGATAAATAGGAAAAATCTAAAAATTATTTCTAAAAATAACCTCGTAAACATTTGACATACAAACCGGTAAAATTGAGTACATCTACGTAATAGTAGAAGTCAGCTTAGCATTGACGTCTACTAAAATCAGTAGGTTTATAATTCGATTTCCGGATGCCTACTATATAGAAAATTTTCCCCAAAAATTACCCCATATTTCAGGGAATTTCAAGCAATTTGATTTTTCCAGATTTCCGACGGAAGATAAAACTCGTGAAAAATGGATAGAAGCAACTGGAAAAAAGAATTGGGTGCCACACACGAATTTGTTCGAAACATTTTGAAAAAAATTGTTTTCGACAAACAGAAAAACTAACGTTAATAAAAAACGTTCTGTATTCCAACGTTTAATAAAAAAATTACCTGTTTTAATTTAAAGTTCATCTTTTTATCCATTAACCACACAATCTCATATCAAGTACCGGAGCGAACCCCAGCTAGTTTACTCTATGTATACGTATGTTGCCGTTAAAGTACGGAATCCGTTAATCTGCAGATTAACTGGTCGAGTCAGTTAGTGTGCGAAATTATTCTTAAAGTAGACGATTTCCGTACTTTAACTAGTAATCTGCACATTAACGGATGCTACACCGTTAAGGCATAGTAGAATCAAATAAGTAGGCCAACTCGCGCCTCGAGCGAGCGATAATAACCTAAACACGTAGCCCACGTAGGGCTGTCGCTAGTTTATTCAATTGTCAAAAATGCATAGTCAATCTCTTTACAAAACATTTTTTCCTTGTATGTAAAGCATCAGGGATCTATAATACAAAGTTTTTTTAATTATTTTTGTACATAGACCAGAAACTGTCTACAATGTTTTTATTACATATGTACGTCATGTTATGTGATTTGAAATTGATTTGAAAATCACGGTCGAAATAGGATTAATTAAAACGTAGCTTTACTGAATCTTTTATTAATTCAAATAAAATAAAATGATTATGAAATTGTATTTTTTACACTATTAATTTATTCCTTTTACTTTTTCATTTACCTACACTTATCAAAATAAAATTATAATCTTTAATGAATATTTTACAATAACCTCAAATAATTGACATTAAAATACTTTTTCCTGTAGGAATTTGTGATTTTGTAAACAAAATTACACAATTGTTACTTACAGAAAAAACGGCTGTTTCGACAAGTACAAAATGCCGTATTATTTAAAGTTTAATATGTAAAATAAATCCTCAATCTAAGAAATCTTTTTTGCAAAATTATCTTTGGAAAGCATGGTATGTTTTTTTGTACACGTACAAATTATCACGAGCGGCAGCGCAGCGACGCGGGGCGTGCGTGAGCGCGGGCGGGATAACGTACGGCGCAGCCACGACTGGCCCATCTTTATCATCTATAAATGTTGTCAGTGTGTGCGTGCGACGCTCATACGTACGGGCCGCGCTCACATACAAACCGCGTTCGGGCGTATAATGAGTAAGACGACTTACTTATTTGATTCTACTATGGTTAAGGGTACTTTTTCTGATCATGGCAACCCCATATTTTGACGTCATAATATATCTATCCCTTACACCCGGTCGCTCGGTAGCGCATCTACCCCTTTTAATATACTATATCTATGGGTAATGAATATGATAATACTCTTTGTCACTGTCTGTCAAATCTCAAATGATCAAATCTGTCAATCAGTTTTTTTAATCAGTAAATGCAAAGGAACTTCGTGTTCAGCTGTACGTTTGATATTTTATCGCGATAATAATATAAAAAAAATATTTGGTTAACAAAGTAAAATAAAAAAATCATAATATTATTTTCTTTATTCTTCTAACTTGTGCTATCAAAAAAAAATATAAAACAATTCTCTTCGAAAAAGTTTACCAACCCCATTGCATTATTCTATTCGCATTTGGTATTATTCTCATTTTTTATGGTCCTATTCCCATTAGCAACTGCCCACTAATTGTCTAATTTCAAAATCTATCACAATCACTTTCATTTGACAGAACATGGATTCTTCTTTTTGGCACACATAAAAACTTGCCAAAGAAATGCAGCGATGAAATGGTTTCCATCTGTCAAATGAAAGCGATAGATTTTGAAATTAGACAATTAGTCCTGGCTCTCATGTGACAAACAAACCTTAGCATGACCACCGAGACGCGATAATATAATATAGCTATTTATCATGTTTAACTGTCAAAAGACATTGTATTTTGATCTATATCGTGTATTGGTGGTCACGCTAGGGGGGCTGGTTGAAGTGTAATAAAGTTAATTGTTTTGGCGGCGCTAGTTGACGCCGTGAAGTTTTTAACTCAACATTATAATATTACCATAATTATTATTGTTTCAGATGATCTAAACCAGGATTCATCATCAGATTCCGAAGACAACCTGAACATAAGTAAACAGTGGAATGCGGACCCAAGCAATGTATCTGAAATGAATACGTCTAAAAGTGAGTAGAAAATATTTGTAAGGAGTAATAATATAAGGTGGTACCAAATGATCTAATGATACTTAAACAGGTGATAGTGTTGCTTAAACTGAACAACTTTCTCCAAGGAACATAGGTCGAAAAACGAATTTTCTTTTTCGCCTTACCCTAGTAAGTCAGTCAGCTGACCGATACATTTTGTATGGGAGTATGAAATTTTTTTTTCGTTTTTCGACCTATGTTCCTTGGAGAAAGTTATTCAGTTTAAGCAACACTATCACCTGTTTAAGTATCATCAGATCATTTGGTACCACCTTATATACAGTCTGACCAAAATAGTAGAAAATTATAGGGGCTCCCCTATAATTTTATATAAGATAATAAGATGATAGAACGGACGTAGACAGCATAGACTAATATGTATGTAGACAGGCCGTCATAGTGAATGTATCTTTTCATTTCCGACATAAAATCTACAAATTTTTGATGTTGTAGTTTTGAAGCCAGCACGAGAGATAATTCTATCTAAAGAGGAACAATTACAACAAATGCTGGAGCGATCGAAGTCACTAAATTATCAAAACTCGCCGTTTGAATGTGATTTGTGCTGCAAAGGATTTGTGGACGCAAAGGCTTTTGAAAACCATCAGGAAAATCATGCTGAGGTAAGTCTCTCTCTTATTAACTAGATTTTTACCAAATAGCAGTCCAAGACTTTGATTGTCTCATCGGTGTCGAAGTGGTCGGTCCCGCGTAGAGCTCGTCTGCTCCATTCGATAAAGTGGTCTCGTTGTTGTTCATTGCCATCCCCTCGGTCGCTCGGGTCGATGTCTTCTCCCGTTCCTTCCCGTCGTTCACTGGTACTGGGTCTGGTGGTGATTCCATGGTTCTGCTGCAGCCACTCCACTCGCACTACTTATAAATGGTAGGTAGGTATTGTCGATGTTTGCAAGGAACACTTTGAGTGCGCGCAGTGTCATTCGCAACGGTTGTGCGCGCCGCGAACAAGCACCTACTCGTACGGTACTGGAGCGGCTCCATGGCGTGCGCGCGTAGACTGCCGGGAACAGACGTGCGCAGTTGAAGCGCGCAGCGTGCGCGGAGGCCGGCCACATCGTACTAGCGGCGCCCTGCATGCGGCGAGGCACATAAGCTGCACTGGCCGTAGTGCACCACTCGCAACTGCTGATCTCATAACACTAAATACTAGAAAACGATTTAACAACAACCTTAAAAAACATTATCTATTGAACCTATGATTATTTTGAACCTTTAAAACCAACAACTTTGTGTTACCCTAAGTATGAGTATAAATGTTTAATGTTAATTTTGTTAATTTTATATAATACCTACTTAAATTAGATTAATTTATGTACTCGCAGACAAACCTGATGTTAGGTTTTGCGAGACAAGTTGCAAACTTTGTGTACATTATACTTTTTAATAATAAATAAATAAAAATAAAAAATAAAAAAAAACTAGCTATTGTTAATCTATCATTTGAAAACTACTTTTTGGTTGCTAATCTGTATTTCGTATCTATTCACAGGTGCTTCACTTACCCAAGAAACGTAAATCGGATAATGAAACTGAAAAGGAAATTCCGAAAAGTCAAGCACCCTTAAAAAATACCGATAAGGGTGAGGAAATGAAGGCACAGAACGAAGATAGTAGGAAAATACCTGACTTTAGAATACGCAGTAATACACTTAAAACTCCTTATGTAATACTAAATCGTGTTAAAATTCCTATTAAAACAATAATACCGAACAATGAAACAACCACTTCCAATATTAATAGTGACATAAAGAATTCTAAAATTGAAGCAAATAGCGATGAACAGGTTACAGCTCCAAATAATATTTTTATATGCGATGTATGCAAAAAAGAACATCTCTGCAAAAGCTTCTTAATAAAACATATTAAGAAATGGCACATAATTGGAATTGAACAAAATTGTAAAAATACTAATATTTCGATAGGAAAGGATGTACTGAAAAATCATAACAATGTGAGAGAAAATAAGCTTAGCAAAAAAAAGAACCAACATAAGGATAGTATTTGTAGCGATGAGACGCAATACAAATGTAGTTATTGTATGAAATGTTTTACTACTAGCAGTGCTTTAGCTACACATGTAAGAATTCATACAGGAGAGAAACCATACAACTGTAGTTATTGTACGAAATGTTTTACTCAAAACAGTGCTTTAGCTACACATGTAAGAATTCATACAGGAGAGAAACCATACAACTGTAGTTATTGTACAAAATGTTTTACTACAAACGGTGATTTAGCTAATCATTTAAGAATTCATACAGGAGAGAAACCACACAAATGTAGGTATTGCAAGAAATGTTTTACTATGAGTAGTAATTTAGCTAGACATGTAAGAATTCATACAGGAGAGAAACCACACAAATGTAGGTATTGCAAGAAATGTTTTACTATGAGTAGTAATTTAGCTACACATGTAAGAATTCATACAGGAGAGAAACCATACAACTGTAGATATTGTACGAAATGTTTTACTCAAAGTAGTTCTTTAGCTACACATGTAAGAATTCATACAGGAGAGAAACCACACAAATGTAGTTATTGTACGAAATGTTTTACTCAAAGCAGTTCTTTAGCTAGACATGTAAGAATTCATACAGGAGAGAAACCATACAACTGTAGTTCTTGTATAAAATGTTTTACTACTAGCAGTGCTTTAGCTAGACATGTAAGAAGTCATTCATAAGAGATGGATATAACACCGTAATGAATGATAGTGATCAGTGTTTGTAATAGTAGTTTATGATACTGCCACATAATGAGGGGTATTAAAACATGAGTGTGTGTTTAAAAACCGAGCCGTAGGCGAGGTTTTTAATAGTATCACACGAGTGTTTTAATACCTAGTTATGTGCAGTTTCATACACTACTTTATCTACACTCATACATTTAGGATTGAACCTACTAAATAAAAGATCAACGTTAGAAAAGAGAGTGAGACTTTGTTTGTATTAGCTAGGTATTACCTTGTAATAAGTCATTTCCTTAGCTGCATCTAAAATATCGAGCAGAGTCAAATTTTCTTCACATTTTAAATCAAGAATTAAAAAAACCTACGAAATTCATAAAAATCCGGTTGTAACAGCACTAACAGCTTTCCCGTTTCAAACGTCAGAGCGTTGCAACTTTTTAACTATCAAAATCGGTGGTTGAAAAACGCTGACGTTTGTCTATAGTAAATTGTCAATGCCATTTGACATTATTTTGTATTTTGATGTTTTTGTGTCTAATTTTTTTAAATATTCATGGTAGCTCCTCAGAAACAGATTTTATTACATTTAGAATAAAGGAAAGTTTAAATTATTCGCATTCCAAATGGAAAACGAAGAATTTGTACTATTAATGTCATTTAAAGTTCTTGGTCGTTCCGAACCTTAAAGCTAAAAACCAAACAACCGCACTCTAAGCCTCTAAACGCAACCCTGCAAACTAATCGCACTAATGTTATCGATCACCATAGAGTGCATTTTAATCATGGAAAATGTATGGGAAAATATCGTTGTTTTTTTTTTAATATCACGGCACTGCCTACTTCTTGGATTTGCCCTGTATCGTAATGAGAAAAAAAGTTATTTTATGATTCAGTTGACTGCATCGTAATGAGTTTTTTTTTTAATTTTTCGTGTCCACGAAAATAAAGTACGTATTTATATTACCTTTTTTGAATTCATATTTGGAACATTACGATGTGAGTGCAGATAAATTAATGAATATTGCAGGTAGTTTTTAAGATAAGATATCAGACAAACACTTTTTTAACTTTTGTAACATCGCAATAGGGAGGGATACCTACACAAGATACAACATTAAATACCTAGCATTCAACGAGTGTCAATGATTTATTGAAAGGATTTTGATGTTTTCGTTTGTCTCGCTCGATCTTTGATAAGTCTTTAGCTTTAAATAACGCCATATTAGGACTGTTATGCATTTACATAAAATAGCTGAAGCATAGTTTCTGTGATGTAGGCTGTCTAACGAAAGCTGGCACGTGGTTGGAAAAGGAACAAAAATTTCGCCTTTTGATAAGGGTCAGTTTCCAATGACAATGTTAATTTAACAGGGAAAGTGGCGCCCCCATTTAGATTCCAGCTTTCGTTAGACAGACAGACTAATTTGATAATCCGTCTCAGTGGCGCCCCATCATATGGAATATTACTCGCGCAGTAGCAGCCAACGATCGATTAAAGTAAACATACCTAATGTAGTTTTTAAAAACTATTACAAATCTAGCATACAGTCTGTCAAGAAACTCATGAAGCTAATGGGGGAGCCACTTTCTTTGTCATTAGTGTTGTTGTATGGCAACACTTAACAACCACAATTTTGTGGGTAATTGTGATACTTGTTTACTTTGCTTGACTACATTATTTTTTCTTTCTTGTTTATTTATTCGTTTATTTATAATCATGCCCCTTAAAAACTAAACATATATAAAAATATAAAACAATGGTGTTAGTTAATAACTTAATAGTAATGTTAGTAAATAATTATTTCTTATAAAATGTATACCTACCTATGTGAGCGTAAAGAGGCGAGTGTCAGTGTGCGGACAAACCAATACTGGTTTTTGTCACATTGTTAGCTTAAATAATTTAATTTAAGGACCTTCTTAATATTTTTTTTTTAATAAATAAAATTTGAGATTTTTGCATTCACAATGCTATATTTATACAATACTAAATAATATATAGTCAGGTGGGGTAAGTGAAACACCGGGGCAAGTAAAACACCCAACCATATCTAATAGACTCCCTAAACGATCAAGCAATTCCCGTCAAGTACGTAAATTTTTCTGCTTGTCAATCACATTTTGATCGTCTAGGAGCTGTTTGACATCAAGCACGAATGAATGAATAAATGAATGAATGAAATTTTATTTGCATTTGAATAAGGTTACACTTAAGCTGGTCATAATAATTTAGTTCAGCTTATTCAGCCATTTACCAATTAGCATGCAAAAATTGTAAAAAAAAATTGAATTAAAATTTATAAAATTATTAAACCATATCAATTATACATACAATTACACTTACAATTTATAGAATGTCAATAAAATTTAAAATAAAATATGATAAGTCAAATTAATAAATCAATATTGATTATTACAATTTAAATAGTCCTTAACAGAATAAAAACATTTTTCCATTAGCCAGTTGTATAATGCTCCTTTAAATCTATTAATTGTCAAATCTTTTATATGGTCCGGTATATTATTATAAATTTTTATGCACATCCAGTAGCAATTTTTTCGGAAACGCGCACTTCTTGGAATCGTTGCAGAAACCAATCTACACGAGTTTCTGGTATTACGCGGGTACACATCGTTGGCTTGGCTGAAATAATACATATTTTGCTTAACAAATTTTGCTACTTCAAAAATATAAAGGCAGGGAAGTGACATAATTTTTAATAATTTAAATAGAGGCTTGCATTATTCGTCTGGTGCAATGCCACATATTGCCCTGACACATTTCTTTTGTGCTATGAAAGCCTTATTAACATCCGTACTATTTCTCCATATAATTAGTCCATAACGCAAAACTGATTCTATGTAGGCAAAGTATGCTGCAAGAGCTGTACTTCTTGATGCTACTTTTGTTAGTTTATAGAGGGCAAATGAGAATCGATTTATTTTATTGCATACTTTTTCTATTTGCCTTTTCCAATCTAGCTTTTCATCAATCTCTAGCCCTAAGAATCTAGTTGCATTTGTGCCTTTAAGCTTTTGTCCGTCAAAGTTAATGTTAATAGTCTGATGTAGTATGTTATTAAAATTTATAAAGTAAGTCATGTCAATATTTATAACTAGATTATTATTTCTGAGCCATTCTACTATCGTTATTATTGTTTTATTTATGTCATTTATATGTTCATTTAATGTCAATTTACTGTCTGTTTTTACAACCACTGAAATGTCATCCGCAAACAAAACACACCTATGTTTGGTTATTTCTGGAAGGCTATTTATGTAGACTAAGAAAAGGAGAGGTCCTAAAACGCTCCCTTGAGGAACTCCGAATTTATTTTCTTCAAAATCTGATCTATATTTCTGAGCAACGTTATTAGAATCTAGTTTTGTTATTTCTACTGATTGCATTCGATTTTGCAAATAAGTTTTAATCCAATTTAATGCACGTAAACAACTACGTGCTGGATACGTGCTTGATGAAAATTTGCAATGATTGTCAAGCACTGCTTGATCGTTTAGCTACATGCTTGAAGGTGTTACCAGTACAAAACTTCCATTCAGGATAAAAAGAGAGCAAAAATAGCAAAATAGGTCAGAGGGCCTAGTACGAGTTGTGTTTCTCACCTTACTTTGCGAATTAGGCGCATAAAATAAGCTTATTTATCTGGACATAATTCGTAAACTTGTTGTTTTTATTATTTTATCGGGGATTGATATCATCTATTTTTAATTGTAGGTACTTAGGTATTATTATAAATCCTTTTGTTTTATTTTATTTTAAGTTGTTTTTTATGTGTCAAATATTAATTAGATATATGATGTAAAAAATTCGCGGTGGTAACCGTTTTATATAAAAATCATGAGATTTCGTACACTGCCTAACTTTTTCCTAAAAGCAAAATAGGTAACCAAATACCTCGTTAGTATAATTTTAAGGTGCATTCAAATGCCATCACCTAATAGAAAATTAAACTGAAACCAAATTCGTATGCTTGTTTTTTTTTTCACAGTATTCATCTAATCTTAATATCTAGATAAGCCAAAATGGTAACTATGATGCTTGTATTTTTTTAAGCTATATTGCGTCTTTTTAGACATTTACGCCAAAGATTAAACATTTATGTTTTACGTTTCCATAATTATGTATTTCTCAGTAGTTCAAAATCGTAACTGTGAATTTTTTGTTTAATAATAGGTTTTTGTGTACTACAATAATGTTTTCATCAAAATTAAACATGTAAATGTCACGCTTAAGAAATTGAAAATTTAATTGAAAATACGCGCAAGCAAGTAGTGGAGCGGGATGCATGCGATGGGTGTATAATAAAAAAATGAAAATGATTCTATCAATGGAATTTTATATTACATACAGTTGAAAAACGGGGCCTTTTGGCGCGTTGTCTTGTCTTTTGCGTTGCGTACGAGCGAGTTTAGGTAGATAAGTAAAAGAGTTTGTAAGAATAGCGTCTTTTTTATACTGAGCCAGCACAATGTCCCACTTCAAATTAGTCAAGGCGTAGGCACTGAAGTTCGGCGATCGATAGGTAGGTAAGTATAAGTAGTGATTACTTGCTCAGTGTAGGTAACGATAGGTATACGAACGAATACCATGACATTTGATTTTACTGTGTTAAGTATTATTGTCGTATTAGGCCGGCCACACACAGACGTAATCACGTAACGGAATTCCGAACGGAATTTCGATAATGTATGAAGATTCCGTACGGAAAAATCCCGTATGTGTGTGGTAGTCCATCGATTTGTATGGATTAGCTGCGTTCGGAATCACGTACGTACGGAATTCCGTAACGTGATTCCGTCTGTGTGTGGCCGGCCTTACAGTCTGACTGATGAGATGTCATATTCTAGTACTTACCCACCTACCTCGTACCGTACCTACCGCTTGCAAAGTTTAAAAAAATAAAAAAATTGTTTAAAAAACAAAAAACCGACTTCAAAAAACCTGCCTCTAAAAAAAAGGAAGAAATAATATACAAATCATTAGATACGCATTATCATTGTTATAATAAAACACGTCTATTAGAGTCGGGTGGGGCTGGAGAACATCTTCCTTTTTTTATTCTAAAAGCCCCACCCGTGTTTTATTATAACAATGATAATGCGTATCTAATGATTTGTATATTATTTCTTCCTTTTTTTTAGAGGCAGGTTTTTTGAAGTCGGTTTTTTGTTTTTTAAACAATTTTTTTATTTTTTTATTTTAAGTGTAAGTACCTTCTGCATTAGGTAGTGTAGGTATATTATTTAGGTAGAAAAATCGGCTCAGCCAAACGTGAGATAATCGCGGAGAAACATACATACATACAAACTAAAAACTTACCTCCTTTTTTTGAAGTCGGTTAAAAAGACTACACAACGGCATCCCTTCCCCAACAAAAAAAATCATCTAATTCGGTTCATAAATAACAAAATTGTCAAGTTAGTTGATTTAATATCATAGTATTTTCAGGATTACTTGTAAACTACTGAACCGATTTGAAAAAAAATTAAATGGGACCATCTCGCAAGAAAACTCAATCGAACAAAAAAAAAATTATCTAAATCGGTTCATAAATGTCGAAGATACGCGCGAACAACGATAAAAAAAAAAAAAAAAAAAAAAAACATACAATCGAATTGAGAACCTCCTCCTTTTGATGAAGTCGGTTAAAAAGAAACGATTAAGTACCTACCCTAAATTTTTTTGTGGGTAGGTAAATAAATAAAGCACAATTTCTTTACAGTAAGTTACGGGAGTGAGGAGTAGTATGTATCGCGACTACCGTTCGTACCGACCGATCCGACCGTGACACTAAAACTAAAGTAAAACTTAAAGTAGTACCTAAGTATTTAGAGGAAATTTTACAAAATTTTACTAAGTTACTACTTCAAGTTTTATGTACATAATATTACCCGAGCTGCTCTTACATTTTGACGACATGTAAGGTGACTTATCCAGTATCCGGATTATCCGGCCCTCTGAGCATTTTTCATATAAATTAATCGGTTTTTCAACCCCCTTTGTTGCGTTGCGTCTTTACACGCGCAGTCAAGGAACTATGCTATTTTCCAAGGTTCCGCAGTTTTTTCCAGACCCACGCACGGCTTGTATATAAAATCTGAAGTTCTGCACGATAGGGCATGGAATACCGGAATGATTTTCATACCGGTATTGAAATTTCAATTACCGGTTTAAATTATATATATATATATATAGATAGATAGATATATTCTTTATTGTTTACCATAATAGAAAACATTACAAGGAAAAGAAATACATATTAAGAACAATTTGGCGGCCTTATCGCTAAAAAGCAATTTCTTCCAGGCAACCATTTGTATGACTGGAAGAAAAAGAATAAGAATATATATTACCGAGGTTATTGTTTGCAAATAAACTATAGAACCTTGGCTTCAGCCAATGAATTTTCGATACATTATGTACTTAGCTAGCAATAAATTTAATTAAGATGATGGCGCCACTTGAGGTACGGGGCTAAATTACAAGCTTTGCTTAGTTTAAGGCTAGATGGCGCTGTGTGAAATTGTCCAAGCATTTTTTATTATAAATAATATAATGTCTTTATACCTATAGTAAATACATATTGTTCCGTACTTTAAACAAATAGTGTATAGTATTAACGCTAGCACAAATCATTTTCTTTTCTTTAATTCTTAATTTAAATTGAAACTGTATCGGCCACAATAACTGCAAGTCTTCGTAAAACGAATCGCAGCACCTTACTATAGACAGTGCTGCTATCAAATACTCTAACGTCAGTATAAAAAACTACCGTCCCGGAACGCGAGCGCGCAGCGTGCGACACCGCACCACAATTCGTTAAAATTCATAAAACCAAATCAAATCCCAAAATCGAACTGTGAACTATTTCAAAATATAGCCAGTGCACGTCTGGAAAGAATTTGTGATCCATCAGCAACCAGCGACCACTCCTGGGGCCCCAGAGACGAGGACATACGAAGTCACCAGGTACGTGGTTGATACAGTTATTTCTCCAACATAAGTTTTTGGTCCATTCGATCCTGGATCATAATTAAATTCAAAGTTAGATTTGTGCTGGTTATTCGTACTAAAAAACTATTTTTCGATAGTTTACTTTGTTCAATAAGCGCGTGCTACCGCCATTTTACAACATTCATGCAACACTTTTATGCAATTAGCGTTATTATTTTTCGATAATACCATTGCGTACAGTGATTTTACAAGGTATATTTGCGATATACAACGATACATTTACTTAACAAGTGATATTTTTCAACTTAGTTTGATATTATTTCGTAGCCGGTGGTGTGCCATTACGCTCGGCAGGCGCCACGCAGTCGCGAATCCGTTTCAATCTCAATAAGGCTAGTTACACACAAAATATTTATAGTGTTTATGTATTACGCACATGACATTATTTTTCATTTAATTAGTATTTTCGTACTAGTTATTTATTGTTCCACTTAGTATTACGTACTAAGATTTTGCGAACTATTTAGCAATTTTGTATTTTCGTACAAAACTAAAACTTTATTAGGTTTTAAGCGGTTCCTGTATTTTCGTACAGTTCCCAATTTAGCGGTTCGTATTTTCGTACTTACCCATACATACATACCTATTAAGCGGAACCTGTATTTTCGTGCAGTTCCCATCTCGCGGTCAGTATAACGTACTTAACCATAGGTATATATCTATTTAGCAGTTCATGTATTTTTGTACTGAACTCACCCTTAAATACTTAGCAATACCTATAAAGTGTTAAATTTTAATTTTAGTCTGCGACTATCCTAATTACATACGGTACACATTACCTACCTAAGCATATTTTACATTTTAACCTAACATAATAACTAGCCTACGGAACATTTACTTAAACTTACAAACTACATTTAACTTAAACTTAACTAGGGTCGTGGAACCAATAGCAGAGCAGTCACCTAAAGCTGACCAAAACGGGGTTTTATTGCAATATTAAAAAAGCAAAGCATGCAAAGTTGGTAGTTTTTGGTTTTACAATAGTGGCAACACTATATCTGTCAATCATCATATAAACTTGCTTCCCATTGGTGGAAAAATGTGACGTTTTCTTGCTGCAACGATGGCGCCGCGTGAGTAGTCAAGATTTTTACTAAGACATAAAATTTCGTATTACTTTGGAAATCGTGATCCATCTTGAATTGTGTTTATGTTTATGGATTCATTAAGCATCAAAGTTAATGAGGGGCTATGTTTTAAGTCATTTTTAACAATATTTGTGCTGTTCACTAAATAATGTGATTTTTAGAGCCCTGGTTATGTTTAGGGGCACCAAAATTACAATTTTCCTTAAGCTGACCAGACTGGTCAAGTAATGGGAAAACATGTTTTTTATAAAATTTAACTTTCTCATTAGTTTTGAATAGATATTATGCTATATTGTGATTTCTATTTACTCTTTTTATTATCAAAAATGCGTATCCAAAGGATGACCAGGGTGGTCAGGCTTTGGGGTAAAATATTTGTATAGATGTTGGTTGTTTCCTAAAGATGACCACAGTAGAAATTTTGATTAAATTAATTAATTTGAGTCGTTAAGCTTTAGCGATGCCTTTAAGCACTAATTCGAAGTTGTTTCATTTGCATTTTTTTTCGTTTGGCACCTCTGTGATGGCTTTTTTGCTTTTATTTTAGGTAAGAAAAAAACTACCGATGCAAAAATTTTGAAGTACCCCGATTCACTTATGCAAGCTGCATTTGTTTTTTTTAGACTTTATAGAAGACTTTTATAGAAGATTTTAGACGCAGCAATGAACAGTGGGAAGGAGAGGAGAGTGCAAAGGAGTTATTCTATACCTGGAAGAAGTTTCGCCAGTGCTGCCTGTCTGATTCTCCCGCTTCCAGTTCAGGAAATGGCAACAATGTCGCAGATTCCTCAGAATCTCAGCGTGTAATGACACAGTCTCCTTCGCTGCTACAAGTACAAGCAACTGCTGACATGCAACGCACGACAATACCATCACAAAAGCAGAACACTGGAGTTACGCCGGATGAGGTTCATCCGGACCACTACCATGACCACTAGACTTCTTCCTTCAGAAACCCCAAATCTTTTGAAGGAGGATGAAGTTCCTACCAGATGTAACACTCCAGTTCAAGAGATGCCAGTTGTTCCAGATAAAGCTGGAGTCGCTACCAATTACATTACCCCAGCCTATAATGCACCAAATGTTATGGAGGTGTCTATATCACTCAAGGGAGTTATAACTTCGATCTTGAAGACACCAGATCTTCCTGAGATATGATAGATTATGATAGATATTGATATTGTTAAAGTTAAATATAATTTTTTTCTAATAATTAATGTAAGTTCCATAGTGTTCAATAAATAAGATCTCAAGTAGATATATACTACTGCTCTGCCTAAGATACAGTTGATTTACCTATTTGATTTTTATCAAAATTATTAAAGTTAATTATATTTTCATGCTGATAATGACAAAGTGTTTCATTTAACATCCTATTATATGAAGCTATCTTGAACTATATAGGGTAATTTTGCAAATTAATTGACTATTTGAGGTGGTCAGGTATTGGATAAAGTAGTGGTCATCTATTGGTGAATGGTGGTCAGGTAATAGAGACTTTTGAATTTTTACCTTTGGACCGACCTTACACAAAATCTATTGTAATATCTAAATAAATTTTTGCCCCATTTGCATAAGTATGTATCTAAGAATCATGGTGCCAAAGGCAGCATCGCTCAAATGAAAACTGCGCACACAGTGACCGCAGGAAAGTCAAAATCCGCTTAAGTGGTCCACTATTGGTTCCATGACCCTAGGTACTACATTTTACCTACCTAACTAAAAACATACAACACAATAAACTATTTACAATAAAATTTAAAACTACGTTTTATCTTATTTACCACAATGGAAGTTGAGCAATTAATTTTCGAGCGTGAACTCGCCCTTAATAATATCCAACGCATGGTCGATTGTATTGACAATGAAACAGAATTTCGAGTTCGTACTAAAGAATTGAATAACGTTAAGAAGACATTTTTCGCAGTTCAATTAAAGATTGAAAAATCATTAGCAAAAGAATCGAAGTTCGATAAGGATGAACAGTTAAAAATCCGTAACTCTTTTGATACTTTATACTACCAAGTGCAAGTTGTGTTGGATAATATGAAGGAAACTCAACGTAGACAGAGTGTCGCGAACATTAGTATGTCACAACCCTGTCATGCCCACAGCTGTGCTGGCAGCGGGACAACAGCTGATTCGCATATTCGTTTACCTACAATTTCATTACAAACCTTTGACGGTAAAGTTACCGAATGGAATGCATATTACGATTTATTCAAATCTATTGTTCATGAAAATAAAACATTGACAAACGTCGAACGTTTTCGCTATTTGTTGTCGTCCTTAAAGGGTGAACCGTATAACCTTTTAAAAACTATTCAGATTACAGACAGTAATTACGAAGATGCTTTACAAATCTTATTAACTCGTTACGAGAATAAGCGAATTATTGCAACCAAGCATTTAGATAGAATATTAGATCTCGAGCCAATGTCAGAGAAAAATGTTGAACACGGTTTACGTAGTATTATGAATACCTATGCCGAAAACTACTCTGCTTTACGGGCCTTAGGTATTAATATCTCTGATTGGAGTTTTATTCTTTTAAATATTTTATTACGTAAAATAACGCCAAATATTCGTAAACGCTTCGAATTATCGTTACATTCGCCTAATGAAATTCCGCATCTTTCCGAATTACTCGATTTCCTTGAGAAGGAATTGGCGGCAACAGAAATCATGTCAGCGACCGCGCGCTCCAGCGCCGCGGCCGTCCCCACGGCACCGTCCGCGTCGCGCCCGCACGCCGCTGCTGGTGGCTCGGCCGGCTCGGCGGCACCTGCTTTTCCGTCGCGACACGCACAAGCCGCTCGTCGCGCACTATCTCGCTCGCACTCAGACGCGCAGTATAATATACATCGTAATAATAAGGAGTCTTATTTTAATCGTAATATGAACGTTCATGCTGCAACTGCATCTGATTATTTTAAGCAAATAAAATGTGCTTATTGCAAGGATAATTCTCATCCACTAAATAAATGCGATAAATTTCAAAAATTATCTTTACCGGAGCGTAATAAATTCATAACTGAAAACAAAGTTTGTAGCAATTGTTTATTCCTTGGTCATGAAACTAAGGACTGCAAATCGCGCCATAACTGTCGTATTTGCTCACAGCGGCATCACACTTCATTACATGAAGATGTGCCCGTGCAAAATGTTACTTTAAAAACAGAATGTTCTATTTCTTCCCCTGAGTTACACTCGGTAGCGGAACCCTCAGCGCCCCCACCGACACTCGGTGTTTCTGGGCCAACCAATAAAAATGATTGTACGGTTTTATTGACCACCGCGTTAGTTAACGTTCGTCCCACTGATTCTAAGCCCTTTACTCCGCGTTTAGTTCGCGCCCTCGTAGACCAAGGCTCTCAAGTCACTCTAATTAGTGAGTCGTGTGTCCAACGTCTCGGTTTACCACGTTATCATTCTCAGATGAGTGCTACTATCACGGGCATCGGTGATAAGGGTGAACAGCCGCGTGGTTATGTTTTATGTGAAGTTACGCCTCACTTTAAACCGAAACCTAGACTTTTTATTGAAGCTCTTATTTTACCTAAAATAACGAGTTATTTACCGAACATTCCGGACTCTTTTGAGTTTATTTCGCATCTCAGAAATCTTCCTCTAGCGGACTCAGAACTGCGTTCTGCCCGTCCCGTTGAACTTCTTTTGGGATCAGACTATAGTGATAGCATTCTGCTACACGACAATATCAAAGGCCCACAGGGCACTCCTGTGGCAATAAATAGTATATTTGGTTACCTTCTCAACGGTAAAATCTCTCATAGTCTTTCTGCACCTCAAGTGTGTATGAACCTTAGTTCAAGTCAACTTGACAAAACCATACAACGGTTTTGGGACATCGAGTCAGTGCCTGACGATGAAAAACCCTTGACTAAGGACGAAGCCCTTTGTGAGTCCATTTTCGTGGAAACTCATAAACGCACCGAAACTGGCAAATATGTAGTTTCTCTTCCTTTCAAGAAGGATGCACCTCCTCTAGGTGAGTCTCGAGACATTGCGCTCTCACGTTTATACAAATTAGAAAAACGATTTTCTCATGATCCAGCTTTACGAGCGGACTATAATCAGTGTCTTCAAGAGTATGTAGACTTGGGACACATGGAACCTGTTCCTACCCCTACGAACAGTGACACGCCTTCGTATTATATTCCTCATCACTGCGTGGTGAAAAAGTCAGCAGTCACCTCTAAAACTAGAGTAGTGTTTGACGCTTCATGCAAAACTACTTCTGGGCGTTCACTCAACGATAATCTTCTTATTGGTCAAAAATTGCATCAAGATATTACAGACGTTCTTTTAAAATTTCGACTTCATAAAATCGTTTTTACAGCGGACATCAAATTAATGTATCGTTTTATAGATATTTGTCAAGAACATCGTGATTTTCAACGAATCCTATGGCGATTCTCTCCCCTTGATCCTGTTCAGGAATACCGTCTGTGCACAGTCACTTTCGGAATTTCTTCTGCGCCATTTCTGGCCTTACGCACTCTTCGTCAGTTAGCTGTCGATGAAGCTGCTTCCTTCCCACTTGCTTCACAAGTGCTTCTAAACGAAGTCTTCGTAGACGACATCGTCTCGGGCTCAGATTGTGTCAATAACGCTCTTGCTCTTCAACGCGAGCTTATTGCCATTTGCAAAGCGGGTACGTTCGAACTCCGCAAATGGTCAAGCAACAGTCCTGAGTTTTTATCTTCTTTAAATCAAGACATCTCCAATCAAGATGATGCTCTTATTCTTTCAGCACTTGACAATGACGCTTCAGTCAAAGTGTTGGGATTGAAGTGGAATCCCACATCGGATACTTTTACCTATCAGACAGAGGCACCTACCCAAAACTGCACAAAACGCATAATGCTTGCAGAAATTTCTAAAATATACGATCCCTTGGGTTTTTTGAGCCCTATAACCTTGTTTGTCAAACATCTGATCCAACTCTTATGGGTTTCTGGTACGGATTGGGATGAATGTCCTCCTGATGGTATTCGTGATCTTTGGTTTAGATTTGTCACAGAACTTCCACAATTGCAAGACATTAAATTGTATCGTCCTGTGCTTCCATGTACTAATGATGTTCAACTTCATGGCTTTTCAGACGCCTCTGAAAAGGCCTACGCTGCATGCGTATATCTACGAGTTGTTAACTCGGACGGTGTTATACACACTTCACTTCTTCTTGCTAAAACAAAGGTTGCACCTTTGAAACGCCTCAGTCTTCCTCGCTTGGAACTCTGTGGGGCCATGCTTCTTTCGAAGCTTATACAAAAAATTCTCGGTGCTTACAGCACATTCTTATCGATTGATAAGGTATTTGCATGGAGTGATTCTTCTATCACCCTAGCTTGGCTACGCTCACCTCCCCATGAGTGGCGTACATACGTCTCTAATCGTATCACGGAGACCACCAACCGCGTACCTGCCTCACAGTGGCATCACGTGCGTTCGGCAGACAACCCTGCGGACGTTGCGTCGCGTGGTGTTCTCCCATCCGAACTAGACCAACGACAGTGGTTCGACGGCCCATACTGGCTTAGACTACCTGAATCTGATTGGCCTATTTCGAATGTAGACATTGACATAATCTCGACCGACGAAGAACGTCGAAAGCATGTACTTGTGTCAAATGTTCAACCCGATATTCAATTATTTGAAAGATTTTCATCTTTATCTAAAATGCTACGCATTATCTCATTGTGTTTTCGCTTCTTCCATAAATGCCGTAAGTCTAAAACTTATGAATCTTCTCAAATTACAGTCCACGAAACTAAATTCGCTCATAACCGAGTTATCAGTCTTGTTCAACAAGAAAACTTTGCGGAAGATATTGCGCGTATCAAAAATGACGACGTGTGTACCAAACGTTTAAGAAAGCTTAAACCGTTTCTTGATGACACCGGACTTCTCAGGGTCGGCGGCAGAATCAATCGTGCTAACGTTCCTTACGATGCAAAGCATCAAATTCTTTTACCCAAACGACATCATTTTACCAATCTTTTAATCGACTTTTACCATCTGACTAATTTGCACGTCGGTCCGCAAACATTACAGTTTTTACTCGCCCAGAAATACTGGATACTTAGTGCTCGTGACGCAGTCCGTATGCGCACTCGCCGCTGCGTGCGCTGCTTCCGTACGCGCCCTGTCGCTCCACAGCCCTCGATGGCTCCACTTCCGGCCGCGAGAGTTCGTGCATTTCGTCCATTTCTACACGTTGCAACCGATTTCGCTGGGCATTTTTTCCTAAAATCAAATAAATTTCGTAACGCGAAAGTCTTTAAATGCTACGTGTGTGTTTTTGTATGCATGTCGACGAAAGCGACACACTTGGAACTCGTTCCAGACTTAACAACCGATTCTTTTCTAAATGCATTGCGCCGATTTATATCACGACGTGGCCTTTGCACCGATATTTACTCCGACTGTGGCCGAAACTTCGTTGGATGCGATCGTTACCTTTCCGATCTTTATGAGTTCTTGCGGAACGAAGATAATCAAAATATTATCAATAAACAGCTGACCAATTTAGCCGTTACTTGGCATTTTAACCCCCCCTATGCTTCTCATTTCGGAGGGATTTTCGAAGCAGCCGTGAAAAGTATGAAAACGCATCTTTTCCGTGTCATAGGTCAACTCACTCTATCTTACGATGAATTCAACACGCTTCTCTGCCAAATAGAAGCAGTACTCAACTCGAGACCACTTTTTGCTCAGAGTAATGATCCTGCGGATCCATTACCCATCACACCCGGACACTTTCTAATCGGGGAACCATTGACTTCTTTACCTGAATTTAACTTCACTGACGACAATACAAGTCGCCTTGTTCGTTGGCAAGTCTTGCAACAAGCTGTCCAACATTTTTGGAAACGCTGGAGCGTTGAGTATCTCCACCAACTTCAACAAAGAGGTAAATGGTTTCGTGATCACACTCACACACCCCTCCGTGAGGGTTCAGTAGTCGTGTTAGTAGATAATACACTACCGCCACTGAAATGGCGCCTGGCTCGCGTGCATCAGCTGCATCCAGGCGCAGATGGTATTACTCGTGTCGTCACTGTACGCATTGGTAATACTCTTGCTAAACGACCTGTTGTTAAGGTCTGTCCGTTGCCCTTCGAGTAGGCAACTTTATTTTACTTTCTTAGTTGTAAGCTAGGTTAGTAAATTTTTCTTAGTTTCTATCTTATTAAAATATGTATATTTTAAGGTCGGCGGCATGTTCCGTACTTTAAACAAATAGTGTATAGTATTAACGCTAGCACAAATCATTTTCTTTTCTTTAATTCTTAATTTAAATTGAAACTGTATCGGCCACAATAACTGCAAGTCTTCGTAAAACGAATCGCAGCACCTTACTATAGACAGTGCTGCTATCAAATACTCTAACGTCAGTATAAAAAACTACCGTCCCGGAACGCGAGCGCGCAGCGTGCGACACCGCACCACAATTCGTTAAAATTCATAAAACCAAATCAAATCCCAAAATCGAACTGTGAACTATTTCAAAATATAGCCAGTGCACGTCTGGAAAGAATTTGTGATCCATCAGCAACCAGCGACCACTCCTGGGGCCCCAGAGACGAGGACATACGAAGTCACCAGGTACGTGGTTGATACAGTTATTTCTCCAACACATATTAAATTTTATTATATTATATTAATAATATAAAATATTAAACAGAAGACTACATCACTTACCTAAAATCAAAACAAGAATTATTTTAACCATTTTTTAGTGTGCGTAACCGCAGCAAAATTTTGCGTCTAGAGAAATGAGAGTATTACAGATAATTAGTTCATAGTTAGATGCAATTTGTTCAAGTATAGCAAAATGTGTTCAAGTTGTATTTTCTAAGTTATTCGAGAAAAACTGATTGAATGTTTGTGAACTGAATGTTTTTTTTTTAAAAGGCGTTTAGCCTGGAACCAAGTACATCAAAAGATAGCTTATGATGAGTTGTAAATGTATACCAATAGCAAAATGTGTTCAACTTATAGTTTTTGAGATATTCAAGATTTTGCTGCGGTAACGTTTTGGGATTTCCCATATCTCGAAAACGGTTTGTCGCAGAAGTTTGAAAAAAATACCCGTGTTAACTAAACGTTTAAATTTAGTAAGTACCTACCTAAAGGTCAACGCCACGCCGCGTCGCATCGAACGCAAGTTGCGTTGCTTCAATTTCTATGTATGTTTTATCATTTTGCACGTCAAAGTGTTTGCTAAATGAGTGACCCATCTTATTTTATTGCTAACTAAGTTGCTATCGCAAAGTCAAAAATCTAAGTTCAAGTTTTTGTCTGGGAAGTGCTAAGGTTTAGTTTAAGCCCTAGGTTACCTAATTTTTAGCTGTGAAAACAGCTGTAGCCTACTTCACTTCACCGAATGTTATTTTATTCATTTGCTGTACAAAGTGCTAAGACTTTTTTCAAGTCCTAGGTTACCTATATTTTGGCAATCGTATGCTTGTGACCTACTTCACTTTCGTTTGCAGTCAGCTGTTTTTAATAACGATAATTGTCATTTTTCATCATTAATTGCTATTTTGTCCATAAAACTTAACTTAAAATAAACAAAATTTTTAATTTCCGTCTTTCGTTCTCGAACGTTCGGTATAACCCGACTAAATTAAATACACATTCCAGGTTCGGTTGTCGACTTATTAGCCGACCTCTTCGATTCCGCCGAGTTATAGTGAGCTGCGAGTCGGACTTTGACGCCGAGTCGAGTCACGGTGACGCAAAAAACATTATCGCGGGCCGATTGCAACATTGCCGCTTCGCAGTACTTTGCGAGCGGCCTTTACGGTTTGATACCTTTATTATTTTATTTTTGTTTTTTTTGTTCTTTTTGTACTTTTGTTGTTTGCTCCTACGTTGTCCATCAACATAATGACCGATACCGAAAAGCCTAAGTCAGATAAAGATAGTAATATAAAGGAACTTATACATCAAAGAGGTACTATTAAGGCCAGAGTTACAGTGTTTCAAAAATATGTAAACAATTTAAGTAAACTTAGTTCAAATGAACTTGATAGTGTCATTATCGGTGAGTTACAAATAAAATTAACTAGAATCCAGGAATTGTTGATTGTTTTTGATGAAATTCAAAACAAAATAGAATGTTCAGTGTCCGATATTAATTCTCAAATTGAGGAACGCGATTCTATTGAGACAACTTTTTGTAAAATTATTTCCGTTGCTCAAAACTTTATCGAAACCTTTGATAAGTCTCAAAAGCGTACTTCTCCAAATAATAGTCAAGCATCCTGTCATGGTTCAGCCTCATGTGGCAACCATAACCAATTAAATGTCAGATTACCAACAATCAATTTACCGCTTTTTGACGGTAATCATTTGAAGTGGTTGGAGTTCCGAGACACATTTGAGTCCCTCATTCACAGCAATGAGTCTCTGCCTGCAATAAGTAAATTTCATTATCTTCGTAATTCGTTGGAAGGTGGAGCTGCTGTGGTGATTAAATCAATCAGTTTTACGTCGTCTAACTATGAAGTAGCTTGGTCAACACTATGTGAACGTTTTAACAATAAAAGAATTCTTATAAATAACCACACAAAAGCATTGTTTAGTTTTGAAGCGATTTCTAAAGAGTCATATAAGTCTATTCGTTACATGATTGATTATTATTCGAAAAATTTACGTGCCTTGGAGGATTTGGGTGAACCCGTTCAGTATTGGTACACCATGATTATCTATATTATGGCATCAAGACTGGATGGCGCCACTAGTCGCAAGTGGGAAGAACATAGAAATACTTTTGAATCGTCGCCTAAGCTTGCAGATTTTTTCGAATTCCTTCGGGGTCGTGCTGATGTTTTGGAAACAATTCAATATAGTCGTTTTGATTCTAGCAAACCCGAAAAGAATATAGTTAAAGATTTTAATAAAACCACCAAGACTTTTGTTAACACAAATAATGATTCCAAATTTAAACCCTGCATAGTTTGTAAACAAATTCATTTGCTTCACGTGTGTGATAAATTTAAAACCATGTCGTTAAGTGATAAAATTTCTTTAGTAAATAAAAATCAATTGTGTCAAAATTGCCTTCGTTCTGGGCATCATCTATCGCAGTGTCGTTTGGGTCCTTGTAAAATTTGTAAAAAAAGGCATAATTCCTTATTACATAAAAAGTCTGATTATGATAACAATAATAGTTCCACATCTAGTATGCCAGTAGAAACAAATGATCAGTCTCCACCGTCCAGTGTCGCTTTGTCTGCTGTGGTTCCTAATCAAGTCTTATTGTGTACTGCTGAAGTTGTCTTAGTAGACGTCAATAATAGTAAATCTTTTCCTGCTAAGGCATTACTTGATAGCGGCAGCCAATCTTCTTTTTTAACTGAAAAAATGCAACAAACCATGAATATTTTGTGTTCTCGGACTAACCCAATTTCTGTATGTGGTGTCAATCAGACTGTAACAAAAACAGTCAAAGTTTGTGACTTACAAGTCAGATCTCGAATAAATAATTTTTCTATTGATGTTAAATGTTTAGTAATTCCACAAATAACTAGTAATGTACCAAACGTCCCAGTTGATGTATCTAAGTTAAATCTCCCATCTAATATTAAATTGGCAGATACAACTTTCTTCAAAAGTTCCGAAATTCAAATACTTTTGGGAGCTGATGTTTTCTGGGATATAATTATGTCCAATCAAATTAAGTTGAGTCCGAATCAACCTACTTTACAAGAATCCAAGTTTGGTTGGCTTGTGGGTGGTCCTATAGGTGCAAAGTCTAATTCTAATAACTCTAAAATTAATTGCAACTTCTCTCAAGAGATAAAAGACTCTCTTGCTAAATTTTGGGAAGTTGAAGAGCTCCCACAGTCAGTAAAATTGTTATCCAAAGAAGAAGAGGAGTGTGAGGCTCACTTCGTTGAAAATCATAAACGTCTACCGAATGGAAGATTTTGTGTCAAAATTCCATTTCGTGAAAATCCAGAAGAGTCGCTTGGTGAATCATACTATGTCGCTCGAAAGCGTTTCTTTAATTTAGAAAAACGTCTAATTAAATCAAATATTCACTTGGATTATTCAGAGTTTTTGCAAGAATATGAACAATTAGGGCACTTGTCAGAGGTGTCTCGTCCGTTGTTTGGGTACTATATTCCTCATCATGCAGTCCTGCGTTTACAAAGTGAAACGACAAAATTAAGGGTCGTCTTTAATGCTTCGTTTAAGACCTCGACTGGCAAATCGTTAAATGAGTTAATGTTAGTAGGTCCTACAATACAAGATGATTTGTTTTCAATTCTTTTGCGATTTCGTCAAAATATCTACGTCGTCACTGGCGATATAACAAAAATGTATAGACAAATTGTCCTCGATGAATCGCAACGTCACTTGCAATTAATTTTTTGGCGTAATAATGAGACGGAACCTTTGAAAATTCTCCAGTTAAACAGCGTTACTTATGGAACGGCATCTGCTCCTTTCTTAAGTACACGTTGCCTAATAGAATTAGCTAATGAATGTCAAGATGAAACCATTGCTAATGTCATTCGCAAAGATTTTTACGTTGATGACCTCATAACTGGGGCTGACTCTGTAGATGAATTAAAATCAATAGTAACAGGTGTTATAAATAAATTAAATGAGGGTTGCTTTCCATTGCGTAAATTTCGTTCTAATGTGTCAGAAGTGTTTGATGATCTTCCTATAGAAACTCAAACTCAAGATTTTTCTAAAGATTCCACTGTTCTGGGGTTGAAATGGTCGCCCACCAATGATGTTTTGGAATTCTCTGCGCAACTTGAGACCGAGTCCAAATTAACAACAAAACGAAGTATCTTGTCAGATTCGAGTAGGTTGTTTGACCCACTCGGGTTATTGTGTGCGTGCACAGTTGCACCAAAACTTGTACTGCAAGAATTGTGGTCCTTGAAGTCTGGGTGGGATGACCCGGTTCCTGAAGGAATCAAAGTCCAGTGGGAATCGTTTTATAACAATCTCACCTATTTGTCAAATATTCAAATTCCTAGATGTGTCTTGTCTAAAAATTCAGTAAAAGTCGAAATTCATTGTTTTACAGATGCCTCTCAGAAGGCTTACGCTGCATGTATCTATATAAAATCTAACAATCAAATTAAACTCTTATGTGCGAAGTCGAAAGTAGCACCTTTAAAGCCTGAAATGACTACTCCAAGATTAGAATTATTGGGCGCTCTTCTCGGTGCTCGATTGTATTCCAAAGTAATTAATTCATCTAGAATAACGGTATCTAGATCTGTGTTTTGGTCTGATTCGACCATCGTCTTGGGTTGGGTTAAAAGTGAACCAAAAATCCTTAAAACTTTTATTTGTAATAGAGTTCAGGAGATACGTGAGTTAACAGATTCATCGGCATGGCGCCATGTTCCCACCGATGCGAATCCGGCAGACTTGGCTTCTCGGGGCGTTACACCGCGCCAGCTTCATGGCAGTCTTCTGTGGTGGCAGGGTCCTCCTTTTCTCGCGAAGTCCGAAGAGTGCTGGCCAGCTTCTAGTCCATCACGTGTCGATTTACCTGAAACCAAATTAAGTCTTAAATTACAACGTCTAGAAAACATTGTCCCTTTTGAAAAATATTCAAACTTTAATAAATTACAAAGAGTTATGGCATATGTGCTACGTTTCATAAATAATTCTAAAAACAAAGTAAATAAACTTACCGGCGTACTTACCGCTGATGAATTGCAGCAATCGTTGATAGTTTTAGTGAAGCAATCGCAAAATGATTCCTTTCCAGATGATATACATTCCTTGTCAACATCCAAATCAATTAAGTCAAAATCAAATATTTTATCTTTGAACCCTTTTCTTGATGAAAATAATATATTACGCGTAGGAGGTCGCATTCAGAATGCGTCACATTGTTCCTTTGATAAAATTCATCCTATGTTACTTGATTCAAAGCATAATTTCTGCAAACTTTTATTTGAAAGTGAACACCTGCGACTTCTTCACTGCGGTCCGCAGCAATTATTAAGTTCGGTACGCGAACAATTTTGGCCTATTGGGGGCAGAGCCCTAAGTTCATCAACTGTATTTAAATGTATAAAATGTAAAAGGTTTAAGGGCCAAACGTTTCAACCTTTGATGGGGAATTTACCTCATCCACGCGTTAATCCAGCTCCAGCTTTCGAGAATTGTGGAACCGACTTCGCTGGGTCATTTTTAATATCTAGTCGCAAGGGTCGTGGCTCACGCACTAGTAAATGTTATCTTTGTATTTTCGTTTGTCTCTGCACCAAGGCAGTTCACTTAGAACTTGTCAGCGACCTCAGTACCAACGCTTTTATTTTATGCCTACGAAGGTTTATTGCTCGTCGTGGCAAACCTCGAACCATTTATTGTGATAATGGTAAAAACTTCGTAGGAGCAAACAACGAGTTGGCCAGATTGGTCAAAAAATGCGACCAGTCGATAGGCGCTTTCGCGTCAAATGAAGGTATCAACTTCAAATTTAGTCCTGCATACTCGCCTAACTTCGGTGGAATCTGGGAGGCGGGCGTAAAATCCGCGAAGTTCCACTTAAAACGAATCGCCGGTAACACTAGTTTGACTTTTGAGGAATTGTCCACATTATTCGCTCAGATCGAAGCAATTTTAAATTCGCGTCCGTTAACGTGCATGTCTTCTGATCCATCCGATCTATCACCGCTCACTCCTGGGCATTTTCTAATTGGTCGACCTTTGACGGCTTTACCTGCTCCCGTATCCGAACCAGTCAAGGCGAACCGTTACCGCCTACTGGAAAGTTTGCGACATCAATTCTGGAGGAGGTGGACACAAGAGGTGCTCTCTTCTATGCAACACCGTGTGAAATGGCGCATCAAGGGGCAAAACGTCAACGTCGGAGACCTCGTGCTGGTGAAGGACGACCAGTTGCCTCCACTACAGTGGCTGTTGGGCAGGATCAGCAAACTTTACCCTGGTGAAGATGGTGTCACCAGAGTCGTCGACGTCACTACAAAGAAAGGTCTTCTAAGAAGAGCAATATCCAAATTGTGTCCCATGATTGTAGAATCCCATGAGCCTCTTGAAAGTTGTCCTTTCAAGGGGGGGGAGGATGTTAACTAAACGTTTAAATAGCATCCCCGCAGCAGCAAACGGAACGCAAGCTGTGCGGGGCGAGGGGTGCGCACGAGCGCCCCTCCCGACCAAAAATTTCAATTACCAAGATGGCGTTTTATATCTCATACTAGCACGCGTGCCTTTATTCTACAAAATTGAGAAACATACTTTAACATAGGAGTCAGATACAAACAACTAAACAAATTAAGGAAGAGAAGCAAGCCGAGTGTTTTCAACACGTTTTCAGGTAATATTCTCAACAACCCGTTATAGGCCTTCATTTGTTCAAATATGTTCAAACATAAGTACTGATTTCGATTCATCAACAAATATAGATTATAATTAATTATTTTTTAAAAACTGGAAAAAACGATTTACTCCTAATCTAGTACATTTGAAAACAAATAAAAACCAATTACATATACCTATGATATACCCTTATAAGGTGTACAAATCTGGATTAACAAACTTTACGCGATATGAAGATATGAAGAGATTTCCTACTTATCAAATTTCTACTTTGGCGATCGAATACGCAGCTCCCTCTGAATACAAAACGGTAGACTATAGTGAACTTATAATGTTCATTTTATTAAAAAACATCCCTGAAAGTTTCAGCTTTAAATCTCGGATGGATCAAAAGTCATTCAAAAAACAAGAAAGTGCCAGCAATTCTCATAAAAACCGACTAAATTACATTATTTTGTATTTTGATGTTTTTGAGTCTAATTCTTAAAATAATCATGGTAGATCCTCATATTTGGTTTAGAATAAAGAAAAGTTTAAATTATTCGTATTCCAAATGGAAAACGAAGACTTTGTATTGACATTAGTTCTTGGTCGTTCCAAACCTTAGAGCGAGTTAAAAAACAAACAACCGGCGCTCTAACGTTCTGAACGCAACCCAGCGCTCTCTTCGCTCCAAAACATTGACTTAGTAGTTGCCTCTCTTTCTATCGCGTAGGTCTTATCTTTTCTGAATGACACAGAGGCGCGTTCCAAACCTACACTCCGAGTGCAACCTAACCACAACCGAACGCTCTAACGGCGTTCCAAACATTTGAGCGTGACGTTCAGTTGACACAACCGTGTCGTTCCAAACGTCAGAGCGTTGCAACCAAACAACCATCAAAAATGATGGTTGTAAAACGCTCTGACGTTTGTCTTTAGAAAAAATGTCAATGTTATTTGACATTATTTTGTATTTTTGATGTTTTTATGTTTAATTTTTAAAATAATCATGGTAGATCCTCAAAAAATGGATTTTATTTGATTTAGTATAAAGAAAAGTTTAAATTATTCGTATTCCAAATGGAAAATGAAGAATTTGTATTGACATTGACATTTAAAGTTCTTGGTCGTTCCAAACCTTAGAGCGAGTTATAAAACAACCAAACAACCGACGCTCAAACGTTCTGAACGCAACCCAGCCACAGCCCTGCCGATAGCTACCTACATAAAGCTGTTGTACTTTACCTACATCTTCTTGGATAATAAAGTTTGTGATGAATACAAAGATAAACCCAATGGACCATTCTTTTTTGCTTGTAAAGATACTTGTTTGTTTTGTTTGCCTTAGGTGCATTTAAATGAAAATTCAAAAATTTAAAATTCTTTCCGCATAGGTACCATGGAAGTAATAGTCGAAGATATTACACATTTTATGAAGATATTACACCTTATAAAGTAAAAAAGGTCCAAATTCCGACCTTTTTAATTTATATTGAGGTTATGTAAGTCAAGACATCGGTGAGCGCGTTCACGAGATCGTCGATAGTCCCAAACTGTCAAAGCGTGATTATCTGAATCGGTAGGTACTAGTAGGTAGGTTGTTATCGTGGTCATCGCTGAAATTGATTTTAGTTTGAATTGGAATGCACCCTGATTCTGAATGCATCCGAAATGTCAGAAAGAAATAAATTTGTCAATGTCAAGTCAACAAAAGGTGCAGTTTTGAGCAGCGGGTGGGGCTTTTCACTTAGTACTTGACTCACTACAAGGGAGCGCGGCCTAAGATTTTAGTTGCGGATTGATTTGATAGATGGCGCTCATTTTTCATTTGTCAAACAAGATATCGCTATCCCGTGCTGAATCGCGGTATCGTGTGGCTTTCACAGTTTTATATAGTCAAAGCTGATTAGCAATGAATTAGATAATTTTAAATTTATATCATGACATTCATGACATACCGGTTACCTCCAAAAATAAATATAAGGCAAGATTTATAGAAACCTACTAGTACCTATATTATAATATCGTACACTTTTTGTCACATTTCGTTAGATGGCGTTGATTATTAGGTCTGACTGATAACTCTATCTCTAGTATTATAGTGTACTCTATGGTTTTGAGTTTGACTTGACAGTTTTGTTTGTATGTTTATTTATCGCAAAGAAAAATCAATTGTTTGAGGAAAAAAGTGTTATTTTCCCCGTATTCCCAAGCCCATGAGTTAGTGATTTGATTTGATTACCTCATCGATCATCTATTTAAATGATCGAAGGATTACCTTACCTATTTGCTCAGTGCCCAAGCCAAGAGTATAAACATTTTTCACATTTTGTTTCGAAGTAAGAAATACTTACCTACCTGCCCACTTTTTACCTACTGAAAATTTATGATTACCTATACATAAGTTTAAAACCTGACTCTCCAACCAAATAATCTGCTGAAAAACCTGAAAATGAACCACCTAATGGCGTGCAGAGTATGCTTGGCATACGATATCCGCTTGCATTCAATATCTGGTTGCCAGCTTCAGGATATTTACGAGAAATTCACTGAAACATTGGTAAGCTAACTGTGCATAACGCACCTTTTTATAAGCAATAAAATTGTCTTTTTAAAATATGACATTGACGTCGGCGTATTTCTTTTTGTAGCTTACTTGTCAGTGAAAATTATCTGAAAATTGATATTAAATTGATACCTTAGATCAATGATATTAGACTTCTCAAGCTTACGCGCTCACTAGACATGAAATAAAACACTTTTAACGGATACTAGCGCGGTTTTATTGAAAGTACTTTGGTAATTAGTTGGTATTTGGTTTGATTTTTGATTTTCCCGACGTTTCGGCACCTTTGCAGCTGCCGTGGTCACGGGGGACTGAAGCTACTTGTGAGCCTACCCTCAAGCGATGAATTTTTTAGAACGTTCAGAAATTAAAATTTATCAAATTTAATTAGTTTAATTTTGGTTTGGTTTTAATTTAATTTTATATGTTAAAAAGAGAGAATCTACTGAAACTACTACCATTTCAAAAAATTGGGAGGCCCCTCCAAGAAAGAAATGGCGAAAGAAAACTTGGAGAGGAAGGCCAACCTCCGTCTTTTATATTAATTAATTTATTTGCAAAAGGAACTAACCGTATCATTAGATCTTACAGTGTGTGTTTGGGGCTTTAGCTTGTGAATGATGGGGTCCCAAGCTGGTGGAATTTTCCAACCATCATCTCTATTGAAATTAGGATATTTATTTATTTCGATAGCCTCGCGGAGCATTCTAGGAATGAATCTACGTTCCCTAGCAAGGATTTGGGGTTTGTCAAATCTAATATAATGGTTGGGCCCCTCAAAGGCGTGTTCACTCACTGCAGACTTGTTATCGCGCCTATGTTTCATGTCAGCTACATGTTCTTTAACCCGGGTCCCTATGCTTCTCTTTGTTTGCCCGATGTAGGAGAGCCCACAGTCACAATCTAGTTTGTAGACGCCTGCGGCTTGAAGGGGGATATTACACTTGACAGGTCGTAAGAATTGGTTGATCTTCTTCGGCGGCTTGAAGTAAGTTTTGATTGACGCTCGCTTCAGAATGTTTCCAATCTTGTCAGTGACACCCTTCAAGTATGGTAGGATGGCTACAACCAACCAAATACCAACTAATTACCAAAGTACTTTCAATAAAACCGCGCTAGTATCCGTTAAAAGTGTTTTATTTCAATGATATTAGAATTAAAAAGATGTGTTATGTCAGTATATGCGACGCCATGAATTTGTCCGCAAGGCGTATATACCTGCCTCGTTATAACACACTAAATAATACGATGTTACACGGTCAAGGTAACTCGGCACTTTGAGTCGATGATTTCGTATGGTCGCATAGGCCGACTTAACTTGACCGTGTTGTAAAGTGTGAACAAGATAGTATGATTATTTACAAGAGCGTAAACGAGACAGATACATGTTGCGCAATGTCGTCGTGAATGTCGCGATACTAATCAAAGAATATCGTTAAATGTGTCACAGAAGAGACATTCGATGGTTTGATGCCTATATGAACTACAATGATGTCTGAATAAAATAATGAATCATTTTACTTCAAGCGATAAAATAAAAAAGCTACTAATAGTCATAATTAGGGATGTGCAAGGGCTTAAACCCAAAGGTTTAAACCGGGTCTTTACGAGTTTAAATCCGATTTCGACCCAAAAAGCGGGTCGAACCTTTTACCACAAATATCTTGGGTTGTTTTTGGGCACAATAAAATTTACCTATTAGTTTCTATTGCTAATATTGCTAAAATAACAAATAGTCCGTTGCGTAATGGATTTCCACTCCGAAAGAAATATTTTTTGTGACCAAAACGAATTTTTAAAATATATGTAACTTCGTAAAACTTGTAAATTTAAATAGTAAAAGTGTTCAAATTAGTAAGGAATTTAGCTTTAATTAAATATGGGCGATAAGAAATTCTATGTCACAAGGTTTAGGTAATCCTTACTAATATTAAAATGCGAAAGTCCGTTTGTTTGTTTGTTTGTTACGCTTTCACGTCTTAACTACTAAACCGATCATCATGAAATTTTCAATCTTTTTCTCTCCTCTGTCTCCGCACAATGTCTATCCACTTAATACATCGCAATTCATTTGCTGGAAACCTATAAAAATAATAGTAAATATATACCTAATAAGTTAATGAGGGCTTTTCAAAGTGACATTTAAAAAATAAAAACAGTAACTATTTGCCTCACTAGATCGTGTTGATACTCGTCGAACCCTAAAAATAGTAACTATTTGAATCACTAGATGGTGTTGACACTCTTCGAAGCTTAGTAAAAAACTCACATTGTCACCTATTTTTATCAACGCCATCTCGATAGATCATCTGGCTCGATAGCCTACAGTTTTTTGTCATTGTGAAAAGCCCTCACTAGTTATTCATCTCGTGGATAATGCTTGAGCAATGTCGTGGCATTGTCCGTTCTGTTCATTTATAATCTATGACAGACATCTCTATCACACTCGGTAATCGGAGTATTTGCTGTCGCACTCAATCTTTTTGGATAATATTTACTGACATTTTGTATTTCTAATGTACAAATATGAACGAATATTAGTTAAAATATAATACTTACGCATGATATGTGATCCCTAGACTTTTGGAAGTCTTGCTTGTGTAATTAGTACAAGTTCGCATTACACAGGACGGCATTTTTACTGTGTTTCGCGGGAGCACTTCAAAGTGTCAACGTTGCCGATGCTTTTGCGAGACTACGCTCAGGTGAGCTAATTAGCCAAGTTTTAGACTGACAGTGTTAAGGCGCAGGTAACCCATCTACCTCTTTTTAAAATTCTAATATCTTTGCCTTAGATATTGATAATAAAATTCCCTTCCATTCCATTATGTAGCCGCCTTTAAATTATTAACCAGTTTATACAGTGCCTCGGTCACACTAACAATGATATTTTTTTTTATATCACATCTATTTTTATATGGTTCCCTCAATCATATGTAACATATTGGACTGCTCTAAAATCTAAATACTGCAAAACTTCTAATGTAGAACATGTTAGTATTACCATCATCTTTATTCCTTGTTCTTTGGCCCCAGACAGTGCCTGATTTAGAGCACTGACAGCCCTAGACACCCTCTACCTTGCCAGTTGGGTAAGAGAACCTTAGTATTTTAGCATACATACTCAAATGATCAAATTTTATTTTACAAGCTTAGCGCCCCATCGGTGGTCACGCCCTAAGCCCTGGCCATATTATGGATGAGAGTCAAAATGGCTGGTGTATCATGGCGAATTGAACTGTCTCATATACCAAAAAAAATGTACCTAATATGTACTATTTAGTACCTGGATTTAAAAAATTTGTACCTAAACAAGAACGAAGTTATATCGAAATTAAAGGTACACCCGCCATCTTGATGTCAATATGGCGGGTGTACCTCAATAAATCAATTCAATTCAATTCTTTATTGTTTCCATGGTTTACAAGATCACAAGGTAAAAAAAGGTACAAACATGGAACCCCGCTGGGGCACAACAATTTCAAATTATCTTAAATAGTAATATTAGTTATAGTTTACATTAAAAATAATTAGGTGCTTTTAATTCAAAATAATAATAATTAGTAAAACAACAGTTAAGAATAATATAAATACTACATGCATTGAATAATTTTGAAATATAGATATTACAGTTTTAATAGTATTAATTTAATATTAGAATGTCAATATGATTAATATAAATTCCAGGCATGAATAGTACTAAATAGTAGTTACCAAAATATGAATGGCACTAAATTCTAGCCATGAAATACTTAAAAAAACCCATCACGCCATAAGGGATCCCGCCATCTTGTCGTTCACAAAAAACTGTTGTTTGATTTCTCAGAAACTAGTTAATTAATCAAGCATGTGTATTTTTTGCCTTGAGGTACTTTTTAGGTACATTTTTTGATGAAGTTATATTTTATGTATGGTTCAACATTGATTTATTGAGGAAAACCCGCCATATTGACATCAATATGGCGAGTATACCTATATTTCGATATAACATCGTTCTTGTTTAGGTACAAATTTTTTAGATCCAGGTACTGAATAGTACATTTTAGGTACATTTTTTTGGTATATGAGACAGTTCAATTCGCCATGATACACCAGCCATTTTGACTCTCATATAATTATGGGTAGGGTCGAGTGTTCAACGTTGAAACAGTCGGACACAGTGAAACGGCGCCATATTTTCCAAATATGACTTTGCCAGGTAGTGCAGTATACCTAGTCTAGACAACCTCATATACCCCCCGCTCCTCCCCAGTTAGCGTGTGCGCCGCTTTTGAAACGACATAGCTAAGGAGCTATTTTTGATTTTTTGACAAAAAAGTGTTTTTTTGTTTTATTTGATTTCTCAGTTAAATACTACATTGAATTCCGTTTTTCTCAGTATTACGTTGCTTTGTACATGTATCATAGATTCACGTGGACTAGATTAAATAATAAATTGTTCGATTTTGTTAGGTTATTTTTTGATGTTATTGTAAAATACTCCAGGTGTCCAACCATGACACAGCTCAAGGGTGGACACAATGAAACAGTGTTTCCATTACTACTACCTAATATTTGAGATTTTCAGACTCGTTAATCTTTAAGTATGTATAACTTTACTTAAGACATTAATGCCTATTATGAGTAACTGTTGATTTTAAGTCGTTATTGCCTATAAAAGGTACCTAACTACGATTTTAAAAAATTTGAGACTCGTTAATCTTTAAGTCACTAAATAATTGTACCCGTGACAAACCTAGAGGTACTTTTAAAGTCTGAATAGTTGTGTAATACTGTAAAAAAATCTTTATTGATTGTAATTCAACAGATTTTATCATTAACTTGTTCCACTAAATATAAAAAAGTCAAAATTAATAACAGTGTTCCATTGTTGGACACAGGGTGTTTCATTGTGTACACCTAGGTGGACACAATGAAACAATTCCCATTTTCTTTTAAATGTCTTCTTATTGGTTACGTATATATTTATTAATGAAACTAAAAATGCCATATTATACCTAATTGAGTAGACTCCGTTCCTGTAAAAAACGGAATTCATATCTACATAAATGAGAGAAATATGAGACTCAGAACTTTTGGTGTTTCATTGTTGCACACTGCACCCTATACATTTTTACCCTGGACTTAAATGGCTACTTCATTCTGTTCACTGTTAATATTTAGCCTTTTAAATAAATATAGTCTTTTTTTTCAGCTTGAAACAGGCGATATGAAGCCAATATGTGTCTGTTACATTTGCTTCAGTTTGTTAAAAAAGTTTCAGAAGTTTATAGAGAAATCAAAAAAATCTGATCAGCTACTTGAACAGATGATAAATTCTGGTTTGGAGGTAAGTTAAATAAAGTCGACAGTTAATAGTAGTTTATGATACTGATGCATAATGAGGGGTATTAAAACATGAGTGTGTGTTTAAAAACCGAGCCGTAGGCGAGGTTTTTAATAGTATCACACGAGTGTTTTAATACCTAGTTATGTGCAGTTTCATACACTACTTTATCTACACTCATACATTTGGGATTGAACCTACTAAATAAAAGATCAACGTTAAAAAAGAGAGAGAGACTTTGGTTGTAATAGCTATGTACTTACCTTGTAATAAGTCATTTCTTTAGCTGCATCTAAAATAATTTTGCAGAGTCAATTTTTTTCACATTTTTAAGCAAGAATAAAAAACACCTACGAAATTCAGTATAACAAAATGTAAAAATTGAAATCAAAATTCAAAACTTTTTTCGTAATGCTCTAAAAATGGCGCGCAATAAGTCGTCGATCACCATAGAGTGCATTTGCATGTATGTATATGTTAGTATGTGGGAAAATATCGTTGTTTTTTTAATTTCACGGCACTACCTTCTTGGATTTGCCCTGTATCGTAATGAGAAAAAAAGTTATTTTATGATGCAGCTGACTGCATCGTAATGAGTTTTTTTTTTAATTTTACCTATTCACGAAAATAAAGTACGTATTTATATTACCTCTTTTGAATTCATATTTGGAACATTACGTTGTGAGTGTAGATAAATGTTAATAATATAAGTATACAGTTAGTATAAAATTACATTGCTTGCATACCTACTTTAAAATATATTGTGTCAGTTGTGTAACCAAACAAATTAATATCTACTCCATTTATAGAAAAAGTGCAAAAGTTAGTGGGACATTCATAGCACTGACAAAACATAACAATGATCTTTAAATCATAAGGCGATTAACACACCGTACCGCGATCTGCCTGCCACTTTGTGCGGCGTCATGTCACTGATATTAATATTGGTGATACAAACTGAGACATTTGCAAACTGTCTCAGTTTATATCACAGAGTAGGTACCGGTGGCGAAGGGTCCATACAAGCCGATACCCATCGACTTACCTTTTAGAAATCCCACCCCACTGATCCACTATACGACTATACAGAATCATAACATTTCTGTAGAATGGCTTGCCTTTGCCATAATTTCACCCCTCACCACTGGTAGGTACTTATTATGGTATCAGACCCCAAAGATCATCATGCATAAATTTGCCTTTTAGCTGTCAGTAAATTCTCTGGAATTGTTTTGTAAACAACAAACTGAATTCCCTTGGACCTTAGTCAAGTCTCCGACGGTTAGAGTCATGTCTGCAACCGAGGAAGAGGTCGACGTGGAAACTCCAATTAAAACGGAATATGAGAATTCTGAAATAGATGTGGGGGATCAGAATGAAGGTATTATTTATTAATTACTTTAGTAAGGTTACATTTTGCCTGAATAATGAATGCCATGAAAGATCACTCACTGCCAACTCTTTGCCACTGGTTTACACAGTTTATGGTCTTATTGGCACTTGATTCCAATTGCATTATTCTATTCGCATTTGGTATTATTCCCATTTTTATGGTCCTATTCCCATTAGCAACTGCCCACTAATTGTCTAATTTCAAAATCTATCACAATCACTTTCATTTGACAGAACATGGATTCTTCTTTTTGGCACAAATAAAAACTTGCCAAAGAAATGCAGCGATGAAATGGTTTCCATCTGTCAAATGAAAGCGATAGATTTTGAAATTAGACAATTAGCCCTGGGTCTCATGTGACAAACAAACCCCTTCTACCGTTCCCTTTTTTTAAATATAGACCAGCCCCCCTAGCATGACCACCGAGACGCGATAATATAATATAGCTATTTATCATGTTTAACTGTCAAAAGACATTGTATTTTGATCTATATAGTGTTTTGGTGGTCACGCTAGGGGGGCTGGTTGAAGTGTAATAAAGTTAATTGTTTTGGCGGCGCTAGTTGACGCCGTGAAGTTTTTAACTCAACATTATAATATTACCATAATTATTATTGTTTCAGATGATCTAAACCAGGATTCATCATCAGATTCCGAAGACAACCTGAACATAAGTAAACAGTGGAAAGCGGACCCAAGCAATGTATCTGAAATGAATACGTCTAAAAGTGAGTAGAAAATATTTGTAAGGAGTAATAATATACAGTCTGACCAAAATAGTAGAAAATTATAGGGGCTCCCCTATAATTTTATATAAGATAATAAGATGATAGAACGGACGAAGACAGCATAGACTAATATGTATGACAGGCCGTCATAGTGAATGTATCTTTTCATTTCCGACATAAAATCTACAAAATTTTGATGTTACTTGTAGTTTTGAAGCCAGCACGAGAGATAATTCTATCTAAAGAGGAACAATTACAACAAATGCTGGAGCGATCGAAGTCACTAAATTGTCAAAACTCGCCGTTTGAATGTGATTTGTGCTGCAAAGGATTTGTGGACGCAAAGGCTTTTGAAAACCATCAGGAAAATCATGCTGAGGTAAGTCTCTCTATTATTAACTAGATTTTTACCAAATAGCAGTACAAGACTTTGATTGTCTCATCGGTGTCGAAGTGGTCGGCCCCGCGTAGAGCTCGTCTGCTCCATTCGATAAAGTGGTCTCGTTGTTGTTCATTGCCATCCCCTCGGTCGCTCGGGTCGATGTCTTCTCCCGTTCCTTCCCGTCGTTCACTGGTACTGGGTCTGGTGGTGATTCCATGGTTCTGCTGCAGCCACTCGTCCACTCCACTCGCACTACTTATAAATGGTAGGTAGGTATTGTCGATGTTTGCGAGGAACACTTTGAGTGCGCGCAGTGTCATTCGCAACGGTTGTGCGCGCCGCGAACAAGCACCTACTCGTACGGTACTGGAGCGGCTCCATGGCGTGCGCGCGTAGACTGCCGGGAACAGACGTTCGCAGTTGAAGCGCGCAGCGTGCGCGGAGGCCGGCCACATCGTACTAGCGGCGCCCTGCATGCGGCTAGGCACATAAGCTGCACCGGCCGTAGTGCACCACTCGCAGCTAGCTATCGTTAAGCTAATCTGTATTTCGTATCTATTCACAGGTGCTTCACTTACCCAAGAAACGTAAATCGGATAATGAAACTGAAAAGGAAATTCCGAAAAGTCGAGCACCCTTAAAAAATACCGATAAGGGTGAGGAAATGAAGGCACAGAACGAAGATAGTAGGAAAATACCTAGAATACGCAGTAATACACTTAAAACTCCTTATGTAATACTAAATCGTGTTAAAATTCCTATTAAAACAATAATACCGAACAATGAAACAACCACTTCCAATATTAATAGTGACATAAAGAATTCTAAAATTGAAGCAAATAGCGATGAACAGGTTACAGCTCCAAATAATATTTTTATATGCGATGTATGCAAAAAAGAACATATCTGCAAAAGCTTCTTAATAAAACATATTAAGAAATGGCACATAATTGGAATTGAACAAAATTGTAAAAATACTAATATTTCGATAGGAAAGGATGTACTGAAAAATCATAACAATGTGAGAGAAAATAAGCTTAGCAAAAAAAAGAACCAACATAAGGATAGTATTTGTAGCGATGAGACGCAATACAAATGTAGTTATTGTATGAAATGTTTTACTCAAAGCAGTTCTTTAGCTGCACATGTAAGAATTCATACAGGAGAAAAACCATACAAATGTAGTTATTGTATAAAATGTTTTACTACTAGCAGTGCTTTAGCTACACACGTAAGAATTCATACAGGAGAGAAACCATACAAATGTAGTTATTGTACGAAATGTTTTACTACTAGCAGTGCTTTAGCTACACATGTAAGAATTCATACAGGAGAGAAACCATACAAATGTAGTTATTGTACGAAATGTTTTTCTGACAACAGTCAGTTAGCTGCACATGTAAGAATTCACACAAAAGAGAAACCATACAAATGTAGTTATTGTACGAAATGTTTTTCTGCCAGCGGTAATTTAGCTACACATGTAAGAATTCATACAGGAGAGAAACCATATAAATGTAGTTATTGTACGAAATATTTTACTCAAAGCAGTTCTTTAGCTGCACATGTAAGAACTCATACAGGAGAGAAACCATACAACTGTAGTTATTGTACGAAATGTTTTTCTGGCAACAGTCAGTTAGCTGCACATGTAAGAATTCATACAGGAGAGAATCCTTTCAAATGTAGTTATTGTATAAAATGTTTTACTACTAGCAGTGCTTTAGCTACACATGTAAGAAGTCATTCATAAGAGATGGATATAAAACCATAATGAATGAATCAGTGTTTGTATATTAATGAATATTGCAGGTAGTTTTTAAGATAAGATATCAGACAAACACTTTTTTAACTTTTGTAACATCGCAATAGGGAGGGATACCTACACAAGATACAACATTAAATACCTAGCATTCAACGAGTGTCCATGATTTATTGAAAGGATTTTGATGTTTTCGTTTGTCTCGCTCGATCTTTGATAAGTCTTTAGCTTTAAATAACGCCATATTAGGACTGTTATGCATTTACATAAAATAGCTGAAGCATAGTTTCTGTGATGTAGGCTGTCTAACGAAAGCTGGCACGTGGTTGGAAAAGGAACAAAAATTTCGCCTTTTGATAAGGGTCAGTTTCCAATGACAATGTTAATTTAACAGGGAAAGTGGCGCCCCCATTTGGATTCCAGCTTTCGTTAGACAGACAGACTAATTTGATAATCCGTCTCAGTGGCGCCCCATCATATGGAATATTACTCGCGCAGTAGCAGCCAACGATCGATTAAAGTAAACATACCTAATGTAGTTTTTAAAAACTATCACAAATTTAGCATACAGTCTGTCAAGAAACTCATGAAGCTAATGGGGGAGCCACTTTCTTTGTCATTAGTGTTGTTGTATGGCAACACTTAACAACCACAATTTTGTGGGTAATTGTGATACTTGTTTACTTTGCTTGACTACATTATTTTTTCTTTCTTGTTTATTTTATTCGTTTATTTATAATCGTGCCCCTTAAAAACTAAACATATATAAAAATATAAATCAATGGTGTTAGTTAATAACTTAATAGTAATGTTAGTAAATAATTAATTCTTATAAAATGTATACCTACCTATGTGAGCGTAAAGAGGCGAGTGTCAGTGTGCGGACAAACTAATACTGGTTTTTGTCACATTGTTAGCTTAAATAATTTAATTTAAGGACCTTTGTAATATTTTTTTTTTTAAATAAATAAAATTTGAGATTTTTGCATTCACAATGCTATATTTGAGATTTTTGCATTCACAATGCTATTTTTATACAATACTAAATAATATAGTCAGGTGGGGTAAGTGAAACACCGGGGCAAGTAAAACACCCAACCATATCTAATAGACTCCCTAAACGATCAAGCAATTCCCGTCAAGCACGTAAATTTTTCTGCTTGTCAATCACATTTTGATCGTCTAGGAGCTGTTTGACATCAAGCACGTAAACAACTACGTGCTGGATACGTGCTTGATGAAAATTTGCAATGATTGTCAAGCACTGCTTGATCGTTTAGCTACATGCTTGATGGTGTTACCAGAACAAAACTTCCATTCAGGATAAAAAGAGAGCAAAAATAAGCAAAATAGGTCAGAGGGCCTAGTACGAGTTGTGTTTCTCTCCTTACTTTGCGAATTAGGCGCATAAAATAAGCTTATTTATCTGGACATAATTCGTAAACTCGTTGTTTTTATTATTTTATCGGGGATTGATATCATCTATTTTTAATTGTAGGTACTTAGGTATTATTATAAATCCTTTTGTTTTATTTTATTTTAAGTTGTTTTTATGTGTCAAATATTAATTAGATATATTATGATGTAAAAAATCCGCGGTGGTAACCGTTTTATATAAAAATCATGAGATTTCGTACACTGCCTAACTTTTTCCTAAAAGCAAAATAGGTAACCAAATACCTCGTTAGTATAATTTTAAGGTGCATTCAAATGCCATCACCTAATAGCAAAATTAAACTGAAACCAAATTCGTTTGCTTGTTTTTTTTCACAGTATTCATCTAATTTTAATATCTAGATAAGCCAAAATGGTAACTATGATGCTTGTATTTTTTTAAGCTATATTGCGTCTTTTTAGACATTTACGCCAAAAATTAAACATTTATGTTTTACGTTTCCATAATTATGTATTTCTCAGTGTTTTCATCAAAATTAAACATGTAAATGTCACGCTTAAGAAATTGAAAATTTAATTGAAAATACGCGCAAGCAAGTAGTGGAGCGGGATGGTATAATAAAAAAATGAAAATGATTCTATCAATGGAATTTTATATTACATACAGTTGAAAAACGGGGCCTTTTGGCGCGTTGTCTTGTCTTTTGCGTTGCGTACGAGCGAGTTTAGGTAGATAAGTAAAAGAGTTTGTAAGAATAGCGTCTTTTTTATACTGAGCCAGCACAATGTCCCACTTCAAATTAGTCAAGGCGTAGGCACTGAAGTTCGGCGATCGATAGGTAGGTAAGTAGTGATTACTTGCTCAGTGTAGGTAACGATAGGTATACGAACGAATACCATGACATTTGATTTTACTGTGTTAAGTATTATTGTCGTATTAGGCCGGCCACACACAGACGTAATCACGTAACGGAATTCCGAACGGAACTTCGATAATGTATGAAGATTCCGTACGGAAAAATCCCGTATGTGTGTGGTAGTCCATCGATTTGTATGGATTAGCTGCGTTCGGAATCACGTTCGTACGGAATTCCGTAACGTGATTCCGTCTGTGTGTGGCCGGCCTTACAGTCTGACTGATGAGATGTCATATTCTAGTACTTACCCACCTACCTCGTACCGTACCTACCGCTTGCAAAGTTTAAAAAGAAACGATTAAGTACCTACCTAAAAAATTTTTGTGGGTAGGTAAATAAAAAAAGCACAATTTCTTTACAGTAAGTTACGGGAGTGAGGAGTAGTATGTATCGCGACTACCGTTCGTACCGACCGATCCGACCGTGACACTAAAACTAAAGTAAAACTTAAAGTAGTACCTAAGTATTTAGAGGAAATTTTACAAAATTTTACTAAGTTACTACTTCAAGTTTTATGTACATAATATTACCCGAGCTGCTCTTACATTTTGACGACATGTAAGGTGACTTATCCAGTATCCGGATTATCCGGCCCTCTGAGCATTTTTCATATAAATTAATCGGTTTTTCGCGTTTTTTGTTGCGTTGCGTCTTTACACGCGCAGTCAAGGAACTATGCTATTTTCCAAGGTTCCGCAGTTTTTTCCAGACCCACGCACGGCTTGTATATAAAATCTGAAGTTCTGCACGATAGGGCATGGAATACCGGAATGATTTTCATACCGGTATTGAAATTTCAATTACCGGTTTAAATTATATATATATAGATAGATAGATATATTCTTTATTGTTCACCATAATAGAAAACATTACAAGGAAAAGAAATACATATTAAGAACAATTTGGCGGCCTTATCGCTAAAAAGCAATTTCTTCCAGGCAACCATTTGTATGACTGGAAGAAAAAGAATAAGAATATATATTACCGAGGTTATTGTTTGCAAATAAACTATAGAACCTTGGCTTCAACCAATGAATTTTCGATACATTATGTACTTAGCTAAAGCTAGCAATAAATTTAATTAAGATGATGGCGCTACTTGAGGTACGGGGCCAAATTACAAGCTTTGCTTAGTTTAAGGCTAGATGGCGCTGTGTGAAATTGTCAAAGCATTTTTTATTATAAATAATATAATGTCTTTATACCTATAATAAAAACATATTAAATTTAATTATATTATATTAATAATATAAAATATTAAAAAGTAGACTACATCACTAACCTAAAATCAAAACAAGAATTATTTTAACCATTTTTTAGTGTGCGTAACCGCAGCAAAATGTTGCGTCTAGAGAAATGAGAGTATTACAGATAATTAGTTCATAGTTAGATGCAATTTGTTCAAGTATAGCAAAATGTGTTCAAGTTGTATTTTCTAAGTTATTCGAGAAAAACTGATTGAATGTTTGTGAACTGAATGTTTTTTTTTAAAAAGGCGTTTAGCCTGGAACCAAGTACATCAAAAGATAGCTTATGATGAGTTGTAAATGTATACCAATAGCAAAATGTGTTCAACTTATAGTTTTTGAGATATTCAAGATTTTGCTGCGGTAACGTTTTGGGATTTCCCATATCTCGAAAACTGTTTGTCGCAGAAGTTTGAAAAATATACCCGATATAGGCCTTCATTTGTTCAAATATGTTCAAACATAAGTACTGATTTCGATTCATCAACAAATATAGATTATAATTAATTATTTTTTAAAAACTGGAAAAAACGATTTACTCCTAATCTAGTACATTTGAAAACAAATAAAAACCAATTACATATACCTATGATATACCCTTATAAGGTGTACAAATCTGGATTAACAAACTTTACGCGATATGAAGATATGAAGAGATTTCATCAAATTTTCAAGCCACTTATCAAATTTCTACTTTGGCGATCGAATACGCAGCTCCCTCTGAATACAAAACGGTAGACTATAGTGAACTTATAATGTTCATTTTATTAAAAAACATCCCTGAAAGTTTCAGCTTTAAATCTCGGATGGATCAAAAGTTATTCAAAAAACAAGAAAGTGCCAGCAATTCTCATAAAAACCGACTAAATTACATTATTTTGTATTTTGATGTTTTTGAGTCTAATTCTTAAAATAATCATGGTAGATCCTCAAAAAACGGACTTTATTTGGTTTAGAATAAAGAAAAGTTTAAATTATTCGTATTCCAAATGGAAAACGAAGACTTTGTATTGACATTAGTTCTTGGTCGTTCCAAAGCTTAGAGCGAGTTAAAAAACAAACAACCGGCGCTCTAACGTTCTGAACGCTTGTTATCGTGGTCATCGCTGAAATTGATTTTAGTTTGAATTGGAATGCACCCTGATTCTGAATGCATCCGAAATGTCAGAAAGAAATAAATTTGTCAATGTCAAGTCAACAAAAGGTGCAGTTTTGAGTTTGACTTGACTGACAGTTTTGTTTGTTTGTATGTTTATTTATCGCAAAGAAAAATCAATTGTTTGAGGAAAAAAGTGTTATTTTCCCCGTATTCCCAAGCCCATGAGTTAGTGATTTGATTTGATTACCTCATCGATCATCTATTTAAATGATCGAAGGATTACCTTACCTATTTGCTCAGTGCCCAAGCCAAGAGTATAAACATTTTTCACATTTTGTTTCGAAGTAAGAAGTACTTACCTACCTGCCCACTTTTTACCTACTGAAAATTTATGATTACCTATACATAAGTCTAAAACCTGACTCTCCAACCAAATAATCTGCTGAAAAACCTGAAAATGAACCACCTAATGGCGTGCAGAGTATGCTTGGCATACGATATCCGCTTGCATTCAATATCTGGTTGCCAGCTTCAGGATATTTACGAGAAATTCACTGAAACATTGGTAAGCTAACTGTGCATAACGCACCTTTTTATAAGCAATAAAATTGTCTTTTTAAAATATGACATTGACGTCGGCGTATTTCTTTTTGTAGCTTACTTGTCAGTGTGAAAATTATCTGAAAATTGATATTAAATTGATAGTTGATACCTTAGATATTGATGATAAAATTCCCTTCCATTCCATTATGTAGCTGCCTTTAAATTATTAACCAGTTTATACAGTCCCTCGGTCACACTAACAATGATTTTTTTTTTATATCACATCTATTTTTATATGGTTCCCTCAATCATATGTAACATATTGGACTGCTCTTAAATGTAAATATTGCAAAACTTCTAATGTAGAACATGTTAGTATTACCATCATCTTTATTCCTTGTTCTTTGGCCCCAGACAGTGCCTGATTTATAGCACTGACAGCCCTAGACAGCCCCTACCAGTTGGGTAAGAGTACCTTAGTATTTTAGCATACATATTATACTCTTTATTGCACTCATAAAAACAGTTACACAAAAATAAATTGAGATATGTACACAAAGGAGGACTTATCTCTAAAAGAGATCTCTTCCAGCCAACCTGAGAACGTGTTCGAGATTTCGATATTAAGCGGGTGACATAAAGTGCAAAAATTAAATAAGAAAAACTGTCAATTTAAAGTCTAAAATATAGTACCTACAATATATAAATAAATAAATATACCTAATTTACCTATAATACATACATACACATACATACATACATATTAACCTATATCATTAATATACATACATATAAATAAATAAATAAGAGATGGTGTTAACTAAGTATCTCACGATTCTGATTGGGCTAACTGTGATAAAAAGTGCGACTTTGGATTTAAATGAGTGGATGCTTGGGGAGTCCTGAATATTAGTCGGGAGTTTATTCCAAAGCCGTGCTGCTTTGGCAGAGAAGGAATTATGCAAGAACTTGGTGTTGCTCCAAGGTACCTCAAGCATAGTAGTACATACTCAAATGATCAAATTTTATTTTACAAGCTCAGCGCCTCCTCGGTCGTCACGCCCTAAGCCCTGGCCATATTATGGATGAGAGTCAAAATGGCTGGTGTATCATGACGAATTGAACTGTCTCATATACCAAAAAAATGTACCTAAAATGTACTATTTAGTACCTGGATTTAAAAAATTTGTACCTAAACAAGAACGAAGTTATATCGAAATTAAAGGTACACCCGCCATCTTGATGTCAATATGGCGGGTGTACCTCAATAAATCAATTCAATTCAATTCTTTATTGTTTCCATGGTTTACAAGGTAAAAAAAGTACAAACATCGAACCCCGCTGGGGCACAACAATTTCAAATTATCTTAAATAGTAATATTAGTTTACATTGAAAATAATTAGGTGCTTTCAATTCCAAATAATAATAATTAGTAAAACAACAGTTAAGAATAATATAAATACTACATGCATTGAATAATTTTTAAATATGGATATTACAGTTTTAATATTATTAATTGTCAATATGATTAATATTAATTGAAAATGAAATCTGATATAATTATTAATGCATTGCATTAATAATTATATCAGATAAATTCCAGGCATGTCTTTTTTGAAAAATTCTTCTAAACTATAAAATGCTTTTTCTATTAGGTATTCTTTAAGTACTCTTGCAAATGACTTGTCACTAACTTCCGACCTAAGGTGCTCCGGAATTCTGTTATATATTTTAATGCACATGATGAATGTGCTTGAGCTATGCATTTTTAGTTGCATGTTGAATGTTGAACCATTATACATAAAATATAACTTCATCAAAAAAATGTACCTAAATGAATAATGAATGGTACCAAATAGTTCCACATGAATAGTACTAAATAGTAGTTACCAAAATATGAATGGCACTAAATTCTAGCCATGAAATACTTCAAAAACCCCATCCCGCCATAAGGGATCCCGCCATCTTGTCGTTCACAAAAAAAAACTGTTGTTTGATTTCTCAGAAACTACTTAATTAATCGAGCATGTGTATTTTTTGCCTTGAGGTACTTTTTAGGTACATTTTTTGATGAAGTTATATTTTATGTATAATGGTTCAACATTGATTTATTGAGGAACACCCGCCATATTGACATCAAGATGGCGGGTGTACCTTTATTTCGATATGACTTCGTTCTTGTTTAGGTACAATTTTTTTAGATCCAGGTACTAAATAGTACATTTTAGGTACATTTTTTTGGTATATGAGACAGTTCAATTCGCCATGATACACCAGCCATTTTGACTCTCATATATTATGGGTATACATTTTTACCCTGGACTTAAATGGCTACTTCATTCTGTTCACTGTTAATATTTAGCCTTTTAAATAAATATAGTCTTTTTTTCCAGCTTGAAACAGGCGATATGAAGCCAACATGTGTCTGTTACATTTGCTTCAGTTTGTTAAAAAAGTTTCAGAAGTTTATAGAGAAATCAAAAAAATCTGATCAGCTTCTTGAACAGATGATAAATTCTGGTTTGGAGGTAAGTTAAATAAAGTCGACAGTTAAATGATATTAATATAAGTATACAGTTAGTATAAAATTACATTGCTTGCATACCTACTTTAAAATATATTGTGTCAGTTGTGTAACCAAACAAATTAATATCTACTCCATTTATATAAAAAGTGCAAAAGTTAGTGGGACATTCATAGCACTGACAAAACATAACAATGATCTTTAAATCATAAGGCGATTAACACACCGTACCGCGATCTGCCTGCCACTTTGTGCGGCGTCATGTCACTGATATTAATATTGGTGATACAAACTGAGACATTTGCAAACTGTCTCAGTTTATATCACAGAGTAGGTACCAGTGGCGAAGGGTCCATACAAGCCGATACCCATCGACTTACCTTTTAGAAATCCCACCCCACTGATCCACTATACAGAATCAGAACATTTCTGTAGAATGGCTTGCCTTTGCCATAATTTCACCCCTCGCCACTGGTAGGTACCTACTTATTATGGTATCAGACCCCAAAGATCATCATTCATAAATTTGCCTTTTAGCTGTCAGTAAATTCCCTGGAATTGTTTTGTAAACAACAAACTGAATTCCCTTGGACCTTGGACAAGTCTCCGACGGTTAGAGTCATGTCTGCAACCGAGGAAGAGGTCGACGTGGAAACTCCAATTAAAACGGAATATGAGAATTCTGAAATAGATGTGGGGGATCAGAATGAAGGTATTTGTTGCGGACAGCTTAATTCAGTGAAAAAGTGATTAACAAAAAGACAGTTTAGTGGACACTAAGTGCGACCTAGTGGTGAAAATTGTGTTTGTGAATATTCATGTAAGTACCTCGTTCATAAGCAATAGCTTGTTATAACTATTTGAGTTGATTAGTTTGTGTTTTTAATTACTTTGAAGTTTATTAATATGTAACGTTCTATTTGATTTTAAAATGTAGCTTATGAAAAGTGCTGTAAAATGAAATATTTAGCGTAGCTGTAAGTTTTATAGTTTGTGAGATATTTAGGTTTTAGCTCAAATAGGTATTGTTTAGGTATTTAGGTATCCTATGCATTAAATGATTTAAAGTCTTGTTGTTTCAATTGCATTACCCGGTAAAGGTTTTGAGGTATGGGCCAGGTACTATAGGTCCAGGAGGTGGTAGTTTCGACCTGAAATGTGTCTAGGTCAAACGCCAGCCTTTGTCCTATAAGCCCTAAGGTTTTGACGAGGTACTAAGAGGTAAGACTATGTAAAATAAAGGCCTCTTGTATAGGTCTCTGATTAAAGGTAATGAGGTGCCTAAATACCTAAAGACAAAATGTAAATACTGAAAGGTACCTAAATAATAAATGAGGTAGGTAGTCTCATAAAGAGAGAGGAGTAGGGGTTTCGCTGTCCCTCTCACACCGCTGCCAAGTTGGTTGCGAGCGCGGAGTGGGGGAAGCGCACTCCCTACCACCGTTAACAAACTCGTTGTAACGTAGGGTAGAAATAAATGTAGATTTATCAAGTACCCAACTTAATTAGATATTGTAAGTTTGTGTATTAGTGTACCAGTTGCAATCATGCAACAGACTACCTCAGGGTGCGCGGACGCAGGGCGATTTGTAAGCTCGCACACCCATTTTTTCTTTGTAACCACAATATACGAGCATTCAAAGTGATTCAAGAAGGTGTTTCAATTCGTTCCCGCTTGACGTTAACATACAGTGTCGAGGTTACCGACATCGGTAACAGTGCTTCGTGGTCCTTCAGAGCGCGGATAAGAAGAATCTGCTGCTGCTTCGTGATCCTCAGCGCGGATAGGAAGAATCTACTGCGTGATCCTGCAGAGCGGCGGACAGGAAGAATCTGCGCGTCAAGCTAGAAGAAGCGAAGCATCACTGAAGAAAAGAAGAATCACAGTAACTAGTTGCCAATACGCGGGTGGACCGCGGCTCACACTGCCACACCCTTACGGTGCCAAGTGTGGTTAGTGTGAGTAACGCCGTTCAAGGCGGTGCAGTCTAACGGACACGGCTGCCAGCCGCCTTTTTCAAGGCAGCTGAAATTGTCCGATTACGCCGGTACGGGTTGTGTCGCACTGAGGGCCGGACTGTAGGCACTGCCGAAGCTGCCGGGCGTTCCTCCCGGTGGCCGAGCACCTCGGAGTTGCACACCCCCTCTGCCGGGTAATTCCTCCCTTCCACTCCTGCTTCAACCTCCATCCTCACCTGGGCTCCCCGCGGTAGTGTGCCCGGGCGGGATTGTTAGGAGTAGGGTATAGTAGGGCGTCAAGAAAGAAGAAGATGCCAATCACAAGAAGCCAGTCTGGAGGGAAGAAGAGGGGGGCAATCACACATGAAGAGCCACCGGCGTCACCTTCGACGATCGCGCCACAGCCACCGCCACCACCACCGTTATTGACTACAGCCACGATGCAAGAAGAGGCCACAGAAAGTGGTACAGAGAGACCGTTACCGCCGCCGCCCACCAAGGAAGTTGACGATGGCAACGCCGCCGCCGCCGCCGCCACCGACACTGAGGCTTTGAGACGTAACCCGCCGTCAGTGTGTTCATCGAGTGTCGCTGCGCGCGTCCGGCAGGCGCAACTTCGGGCCGCGGAACAGTTGGCCGAGATTAAGAGAAAAGAAATGGAACTAGAACGTGAATTAATTCAACAAAGGTTACAAGTTGAAATGGATACTATTTTGGAAGAAGAAACCCGTGCGAGCTTACCCGCCGAGAGCGTTCCAGAGAGGCTGAAAGAATGGTTGGATACCACAGCCGATCCTCGGTGTCGGGTAGATGAAAATTTAGAGAGAGACAGAGATATCGTCCCTGTCGTTTCACAAGACAGAGACAGAGATATCGCTCCCGTTATCGTGCAAGACAGAGACAGGGATATGAAGCGCAATGAGGCGCGTGCCTTAGAAATGGATAAAAACCGAACTTTTTGTGTAAATCCAATGGAGACTGACGCGAGGCCCGTAGTCGATACGAAAAAGGGCTACGGGGTGGAAAACCTCGCTGAAACATTGGACAGGGTTCTAACTAGACGACCGATGCCGCGGTACGCGCAAGAGTTGCCCGTGTTTAGTGGTTCACCGAATGAATGGTTGTTATTCAAGGCCGCAGTGCGTGATTCCACACGATTATACAAGTTCACTGCAGAGGAAAATCTAGCAAGATTACGCGTGAGCTTGAAAGGGGAGGCGAAAGAGAGTGTGTCGGCGCTATTATGGAGTGCGACCGACCCCGATCGTATCATGACCACATTAGAACAATGCTACGGCCGCCCTGAAGTGCTTATAGATAGAGCGCTCGAAGATTTGAAAAGCTTACCGCGTTCAGGTACGAGTGCTGCCGAGTTGAATGCCCTCGCTGTGAAATTGCAAAATATAGTTTGCGTTATTCAAGCGGTTGATGACCGAGGGTACCTACGAAATCCGCTATTGGTTCGAGAGGTGATAAAGAAGCTCAGCCCGCATTTGTTATCGAACTGGGTCGCCTACGCCGAGAAGAATGAATCGAGTGAACCTGACATAATTATTTTATCTCGATTTCTCATGAAAGAGGCCGACTGCGCGCTGCGTTTTGCATACGTACCGACTACGTCACAGCAAAGAGAGAACGTCGCTGTAAAAAACCGTAGCGAGAAACGCACCGATAAGAAGAAAAATGTAGCAAGAATATACACTTTGGGCCAGAAAGAGACGCCGCCTGCGCCGTGTTTACTATGTGGAAACGATCATGAAGTACCCCACTGTACTAAGTACAAAGCCATGACGGTAGATGAGAGATGGCAGTGGGCAAGAAACAATGGAGTGTGCTTTCGGTGTGTGAACAATAAGCACCGGAGGTTCCGCTGTACACACAAACTATGCGGGGTGAACAACTGTAATGCGCGTCACCACGCTACGTTGCATAAGGACCGTGCCGCCAGTAATGAAGAGACGTTGGTGCGAGAGTCGCAGACTGAGACGATCGCCACGATTAATAGGGCCAACGTCGCGGCGAAAGTCATGTTAAAGGTGTGTCCAGTGACAGTAAAAGGACCCGGCGGCGCCGTACAGACATACGCGCTGCTGGACGAGGGTTCGACAGTGACGATCGTTGATCATGACCTGGCGGACGAAATAGGTGCGAAAGGGCCTGTAAGCGAATTGAGCATATGTAGTATAAATGCGCAAGGGAGCGTAGCGAACAGTGAAGACGTAAACCTAGTGTTAGTAGCAAGAGATGAAAGCACCCATCATGTTCGCGCCAAAACGATGACAAGTTTGACGCTCAATCATCAAACAGTTAGTGAAGATTGCTTACAGTACGCACACTTAAGAAGATTAGCGGCTAGTGACGTGTGTTATGACAGAGTGAAACCACGTTTACTGATCGGGGCCGATAATTGGCATTTGATTGTGTCACGAAAGTTGTTAATGGGCAACAGAAGACAACCGGTAGCGTCGCTCACGAAGCTAGGGTGGGTCATACATGGAACGGCGCCTCGAATTACGGCGCTAGAGGGCGCGTCTAACGTTTACAAGACGGAGCTCATCACACCCGAGGTTGAATTACAAGACATGGTGAAACGTTACTTTGAAATAGACGCACTCGGTATCGCTAGGAGGGAACGCGAAAACCCAATGGAAGTTAAAGCGGTGAAAGCGTTCGATGAGAGTATAAAGCGAGTCGGCGGCCAGTGCGAAGTACGATTACCATGGAAGAGAGATGACGTCACGCTACCGCCCAGTTATTATAATGCTGTGAAGCGCTTGAAATCTATAGAACGCAAGATGGATCGGTCAAGCGACTTTGAAAAAGCTTATACAACACAGATAGAAAATTTATTCACGAAAGGCTACGCGGAGCAGTGTAGTGGGAAAGAGACAGACGATCCACGAGCATGGTACCTGCCTCACTTCGCGGTCACCAACGTGAACAAGCCGGGAAAGATAAGATTGGTTTTCGACGCGGCAGCAAAAGCCAATGATGTTTGCCTCAATGATGAGCTTTTAGAGGGGCCCGATTTATTACAAGATTTAAATGGGTTGCTTTTGCGGTTCCGTGAGAAAAGGATAGCAATAACAGCCGACATTCAAGAGATGTTTTTACAAGTGAAAATTGCGCCTATAGACCAACCGGCACAGATGTTTTTATGGAGAGGCGGTGATAGAGACGGGCCGCCACGAAAATATAAAATGACGTCAATGATATTTGGGGCAAAGAGTTCGCCATTCTTAGCACATAGTGTGCGCGACTGGAACGCGAGAGAGAGCGCCGATGAGTACCCGCTAGCATGTCAAGCGATAACGAACAATCATTATATGGATGACTGGGTGGACAGTTTCGATGATAAGGAACGGGCGATTACTACGATGAAGCAAGTGATTGAAGTGCACAGGCGAGCAGGATTCAAGCTGACAAGCTTCAACTCAAACGAAGCTAGAGTCTTAGCTGAGCTGCCATTAGAGAGCCGTGCTACGTCATCGCCCAAGCAACTGGGATCCAACCTAGATGACTGTGGTCGCACGCTGGGGCTACTATGGGATGCGGCGACCGACACACTGGGGTTCAATACGACGCTTGCAAGGGTACCGGCCGAAGTGAAGACGTTAGCGAGACCGCCGACAAAAAGAGAAGCGCTGAGTGCAGTAATGTCGGTTTTCGATCCGTTGGGCTTACTAAGTTACTACACCATACGAGCGAAGATTGTGTTACAAAACATTTGGAAACTAAATGTAGAGTGGGACGAGGCTCTACCAGGGCCGGAGGCCGAAGAGATAATTCAATGGCTAAAAGACATAGAAAAGCTACGAACACTAAGATTACCGCGCCTCTACGCTCGAACGGGGGGAGAGCCAAGCCGAGAACTACATATATTTTGTGACGCAAGTGAAGTTGCTTACGCGACCGCGGCTTACTGGCGCGTCAAGAATGAAGATGGTGAAATAGAAGTGACACTAGCGACCGCTAAAGCACGGGTAGCGCCAATGAAACCACTCTCCGTACCAAGGTTGGAGTTACAAGCGAGCCTGATAGGGACGCGTCTGGCAAGCTCTATCAAGAGACAGCAAGGCTGGGAACCCGAGAAAACTGTATATTGGACGGATTCGCGTACCGTGTGGCATTGGATACGTAATGATAGCGTGCGCTACACACCATACGTGGCGCACCGCTTAGGAGAGATAGCCGAGACTACGGACGCTAGCCAATGGAGATGGGTTCCGACAGCGCTGAATGTGGCGGACGACGCAACGCGCCCAAATGTAGAGATGAAGACGTGTAATGACAGATGGTTTAAAGGACCTGATTTTTTATATGAAGATGAGGCTTTATGGCCCACATGTGAAATCGTAACGGAAGAAGACACGGTAGAGACAGTGCTCACGACAATGGGAGAAGCAAACGATAGTATGCCCCGAGCCGAGCGTTTTTCCTCATATGAACGCTTGGTGAGAGCGATGGCGAGAGTATTACTATTCGTACGCAAATGTCGTGACCGTGCCGCTACGATGAATGTAGAGCTCATAGAAGAGGCTGAGATGAGATTGCAACGAGAGTCGCAACGCCAATGTTTCGCTGAAGATATAGAACGAATCACTGCAAAGCGAAACCTCAGAGTGGGAAGCCGGCTACGAAAACTGGATCCGTATTTGGACGAACAAGGTGTGCTGCGTGCCAGGGGACGAATAAGGGCAGCGGGTGTGTCTGCCCCCGCTACTCACCCCGTAGTACTGGACGGCAGGCACCCGTATGCGCGGCTGCTGCTATATCGCGAGCACCGTCGCGCCCACCACGCGCACAATGAGCGCGTTGTGAACGAAGTCAGAGCCAAATACTGGATACTACGATTGAGACCGACGATACGTACAGTGGCTAGCAAATGCGTGTTTTGTCGTGTACGAAAGGCCCGCCCTGTGGTTCCAGTGCACGGAGATTTACCTAAGGCAAGATTACAACCATATACAAGAGCCTTTACAAACTGTGGATTGGACTATTTCGGACCAATAACCGTGACGGTGGGACGGCGGCATGAAAAACGGTGGGGCGCATTATTTACGTGTCTCACAACAAGAGCGATACATATAGAGTTGGTGGCGTCGCTATCGACAGACTCGGCAATCATGGCTTTAAGAAGAATGGGCGCGCGCCGCGGGTGGCCGCGTCTTATGTATTCAGACAATGCAACAAACTTCAGAGGCGCCGACGTAGAGTTGCGTCGTGCGATAGAAGAATGGGAACCGGCTCTACGTGATTACGCACTATCAGAGCGTATGGACTGGCGCTACATAGCGCCGGGGGCACCACATCAAGGGGGCGCATGGGAGAGGCTCGTGCGCTCAGTCAAAAGTGCGCTACGAGTCACACTGAACGAGAAGTCGCCGCGAGAAGAGGTACTAGCGACGCTGTTAGCGGAGGTAGAGCACACCATAAACGCTCGCCCGCTAACCCACGTACCAGTCAGCGAAGAAGATCCAGAGGCGCTCACCCCAAATCACTTCCTGCTGGGCGGTTCGCGCGGCCTGCCACTCACTGGGCCGTGCGAGCCAGCTTCGCGTAAGCTGTGGCGTGCTGCGCAGGCGCTGGCCGACGAGTACTGGCGCCGCTGGGTGCGCGAGTACCTGCCCGAGCTCATTCCGCGCGGGGGCGCGCGTGACGTCACGGGCCGCTCACTTAAGCCCGGTGACGTCGTCATCATCGTCGACTCCAGCCTGCCTCGCAATGTGTGGCCGCGAGGCGTCGTGACGGCGGTGCATCCGGGACCAGACGGCGAGATTCGCAACGCTGATGTTAAGACAAGAGGAGGAGTTTTTCGTCGCCCGACAACGAGATTGGCTGTCCTCCCTACTGAAGAAGAAGGTGCCGCGAGTGCTGCACCGGGGGGAGACTGTTGCGGACAGCTTAATTCAGTGAAAAAGTGATTAACAAAAAGACAGTTTAGTGGACACTAAGTGCGACCTAGTGGTGAAAATTGTGTTTGTGAATATTCATGTAAGTACCTCGTTCATAAGCAATAGCTTGTTATAACTATTTGAGTTGATTAGTTTGTGTTTTTAATTACTTTGAAGTTTATTAATATGTAACGTTCTATTTGATTTTAAAATGTAGCTTATGAAAAGTGCTGTAAAATGAAATATTTAGCGTAGCTGTAAGTTTTATAGTTTGTGAGATATTTAGGTTTTAGCTCAAATAGGTATTGTTTAGGTATTTAGGTATCCTATGCATTAAATGATTTAAAGTCTTGTTGTTTCAATTGCATTACCCGGTAAAGGTTTTGAGGTATGGGCCAGGTACTATAGGTCCAGGAGGTGGTAGTTTCGACCTGAAATGTGTCTAGGTCAAACGCCAGCCTTTGTCCTATAAGCCCTAAGGTTTTGACGAGGTACTAAGAGGTAAGACTATGTAAAATAAAGGCCTCTTGTATAGGTCTCTGATTAAAGGTAATGAGGTGCCTAAATACCTAAAGACAAAATGTAAATACTGAAAGGTACCTAAATAATAAATGAGGTAGGTAGTCTCATAAAGAGAGAGGAGTAGGGGTTTCGCTGTCCCTCTCACACCGCTGCCAAGTTGGTTGCGAGCGCGGAGTGGGGGAAGCGCACTCCCTACCACCGTTAACAAACTCGTTGTAACGTAGGGTAGAAATAAATGTAGATTTATCAAGTACCCAACTTAATTAGATATTGTAAGTTTGTGTATTAGTGTACCAGTTGCAATCATGCAGTGTCCTACATCTTGGCATGGACCACTTTGAAAACCGCAATTCTGACTACATGGAAAATTTCTCCCCAATTAGTCCCAACTAGTCCTACTTTTTCGGAATTAGTCCCAAAAAGGACTGAAAGATATAAGCGATTTAAATGGTCCATGCCAAAGCAAACCTTCATTTTGGCAGGGACAGGCTATATCTAGTGAACCTAAACACCTAGCCAGGATCTGATTATTCAAAAAAAATCTCCCTTTTTTATGGATCTCGCAATGCCTAGAATCAAAACGAAATGAAGCGCCGTTCAAAAAATATAAAGGAATGATTTGGTCCCTGCCAAAATCAACCTACATCTCGGCGAGGACTTTTGAACCAGGTCACCTAGAGAAAATCTGATTATTGGAAACGATTCGTGTAAATTAGTCCCAATTAGTCCTAAAGCCACAAAATTAGTCCCCCTTTAGTTTAGGAGAAATTCCGTTTTTTGATATAAGTACAGTCATGTACAAAAGCGTACAGTAAAAATTAATTACATAAAACTATTCCGTTCCGTAATGCGCAGTGTTCCGATTGTAAAACATAAAGCACGAACTTTCGGTGTCCTACATCTTGGCATGGACCACTTTGAAAACCGCAATTCTGACTACATGGAAAATTTCTGTGTCCTACATCTTGGCATGGACCACTTTGAAAACCGCAATTCTGACTACATGGAAAATTTCTCCCCAATTAGTCCCAACTAGTCCTACTTTTTCGGAATTAGTCCCAAAAAGGACTGAAAGATATAAGCGATTTAAATGGTCCATGCCAAAGCAAACCTTCATTTTGGCAGGGACAGGCTATATCTAGTGAACCTAAACACCTAGCCAGGATCTGATTATTCAAAAAAAATCTCCCTTTTTTATGGATCCCGCAATGCCTAGAATCAAAACGAAATGAAGCGCCGTTCAAAAAATATAAAGGAATGATTTGGTCCCTGCCAAAATCAACCTACATCTTGACGAGGACTTTTGAACCAGGTCACCTAGAGAAAATCTGATTATTGGAAACGATTCGTGTAAATTACTCCCAATTAGTCCTAAAGCCACAAAATTAGTCCCCCTTTAGTTTAGGAGAAATTCCGTTTTTTTATATAAGTACAGTCATGTACAAAAGCGTACAGTAAAAATTAATTACATAAAACTATTACGTTCCGTAATGCGCAGTGTTCCGATTGTAAAACATTAAGCACGAACTTTCGTAAATTGAGGAATGCACAAACAGTATCTGTGAACATAAGTTTTAACAATCGGAACACTGCGCATTGCGGAACGGAATAAAGTTTTAGGCCCATATTACACTATCATGTATATATCATCCGAGATATATGTTTACTATCTTCGTCGGAGATAGCATCCGATAAATAATATATGATAGTGTAATATGCTCATGCCCCCCTAGCATGACCATCGAAACGCGATAATATGATATAGAGCTTAATCACGTTTAACTGCCATAAAACAATGGAATTTGACAGTCGAGTGTCGACAAAACGATATATATCGTGTATTGTCGGTCATGCTAGGGGGGCAGCCCTTCCTCCCTCCAGTTAAACGTGATAAATCACTAGGTACCATATCACGTTTTGGTGGTCATGCTAGGCTAAGAGGGAGGGATTGTAAGGGCGTTTTCCTACGAACAAACAATGACACGACACGATTGTCAACAGTGTTGCCAGAACGTACCAAAAAGTATAGTTGTCAGCACTATAGTGCTGACAACACTGTCGTGCAGCTTGTGAACGCTAAAGCCGCGTTTAAATAGACACAAAAACATGTTGGAAAACATGTTTTCAATTCAACGTTTCCGAAATATCTATCTGTGTCATCCATTTGAAGCAAAATGGACGAGACAGGTACCTAAATGTTGCGAAACATGTTGTCTAAATGGCTCTTAACAAAGCCATACCACACCCAAAAAAATAGTTCGTTTTTGTCATACATTAAATGGTGTGTTGCCGTTCTAGCGACATAGGAGCTGGATTAGCGGATTTTTTTAATATTTTTGTAATTTAGTCGCTAAAAAAGTATAACTTACCTAACTTACCATTTTAATGTTTTTAAGCAAAATTGTGAAAAATGAAATCCTATTACATATTTTCGTAGGTACTTCACCTTTTTTAATTATGTAGGTACTATTTGCCTATAATTATTAATAAATGAGTGCTTGATTTCATAAATTCGCTTTTATTTACACATTTTTTATCAAAACTATTTTAATATTCTAGTGTCTTTTATCGATATTTTTAGTACCTACCTATTTTTTTCCAAATTTTTACACAAGTCAAAAGTTACTAGAAAAAAATGACAGGCATGAAAGGCAGTGTTGCCATTTTGTTTATTCAAATTTAGCTTTTTTTCACCCTATTTTACATGTATGTGAACTTGGCATTTTGTATTTTTTTTTTTAATTAGGTTTAATTTTCAACTTTCGTCTATGACAACATTTTACGGGAAAACGGCAACACTGAATTGGCACTTGGCAGGTGTTTTTTTTTTCGTTCTTTGGTTATTTGGTCGGTTTATTTATTTTTATTTTAGAGTGGTTTTAGAATCGATTAAGATGAAATAGCTAACTAGGTATATAATTTTTAAATTTGAGATTTTTGCATTCACAATGCTATTTTTATACAATACTAAATAATATACTAGAAAAAAAAGTATTGATCTGGTGCGAGTCGTATTTTTTCTAGTATATTATTTAGTATTGTATAAAAATAGCATTGTGAATGCAAAAAGCTCAAATTTAAAAAGTAATAAAAAAGGTAAATCACAAGTTTTTACACTTTGGTGACAAGTATCTGTAAATGTACAATTATTATAAAAAAACGTCATCTTATCAAAAAGTGCCTACATATTATTGTATTTCTAATTATAATGAAAAAACTTATACGAACTGAATTTTTATTGGTTTTGAAGCCGCTGGTTTCGAACCATCTTTCTCAACAACTTTCACTATAAGACTTCTACGGTGAAAAAAAAATCAGCTGTTCCATACAAAAGCTTTTTAAGTTTTTTTTTTTTAAGTACAATTAAATACATAATGATGGACATAAAAGTCCAATACCTTACTCTGTCAAAATGAAACAGCTGATTTTTATACGGAAATGGTTTAATCAATCGGCTCACAAACAAAAAAGTAAGACGCCATCTTGGCTTTTTATTTTTTAATATTTCATTATTATTTTCTAGTCAATTTAGTACCAGAAACCGAGATTCATCAAAATCGGTCCACAAACAAAAAAGTTGGCCGCCATCTTGGATTTTTTAAATTGCATTGCTGTTTTCTTGTCAAAATAGTACCAAAAACCGTGTTTCATCGAAATCGGCCCACAAACAAAAAAGTTGGCCGCCATTTTGGATTTTTATATTTTTAACATTGCGTTGCTGTTTTCTAGTCAAAATAGTAGCAAAAACCGAGTTTCATCGAAATCGGCCCATAAACAAAAAGTTGGCCGCCATCTTGGATTTTTTATATTTTTTACATAGTGTGGCTGTTATCTTGTCAAAATAGTAGCAAAAACCGAGTTTCATCGAAATCGGCCTACAAACAAAAAAGTTGGCCGCCATCTTGGATTTTTATATTTTTAACATTGCATTGCTGTATTCTTGTCAAAATAGTAGCAAAAACCGAGTTTCATCGAAATCGGCCTACAAACAAAAAAGTTGGCCGCCATCTTGGATTTTTATATTTTAAAAATTGCATTGCTGTATTCTTGTCAAAATAGTAGCAAAAACCGAGTTTCATCGAAATCGGCCTACAAACAAAAAAGTTGGCCGCCATCTTGGATTTTTATATTTTTAAAATTGCATTGCTGTATTCTTGTCAAAATAGTAGCAATAACCGAGTTTCATCGAAATCGGCCTACAAACAAAAAAGTTGGCCGCCATCTTGGATTTTTTATATTTTTAACATTGCATTGCTGTATTCTTGTCAAAATAGTAGCAAAAACCGAGTTTCATCGAAATCGGCCTACAAACAAAAAAGTTGGCCGCCATCTTGGATTTTTTATATTTTTAACATTGCATTGCTGTATTCTTGTCAAAATAGTAGCAAAAACCGAGTTTCATCGAAATCGGCCTACAAACAAAAAAGTTGGCCGCCATCTTGGATTTTTTATATTTTTAACATTGCATTACTGTATTCTTGTCAAAATAGTAGCAAAAACCGAGTTTCATCGAAATCGGCCTACAAACAAAAAAGTTGGCCGCCATCTTGGATTTTTTATATTTTTAACATTGCATTGCTGTATTCTTGTCAAAATAGTAGCAAAAACCGAGTTTCATTGAAATCGGCCTACAAACAAAAAAGTTGGCCGCCATCTTGGATTTTTTATATTTTTAAAATTGCATTGCTGTATTCTTGTCAAAATAGTAGCAAAAACCGAGTTTCATCGAAATCGGCCTACAAACAAAAAAGTTGGCCGCCATCATGGATTTTTATATTTTTAAAATTGCATTGCTGTATTCTTGTCAAAATAGTAGCAAAAACCGAGTTTCATCGAAATCGGCCTACAAACAAAAAAGTTGGCCGCCATCTTGGATTTTTTATATTTTTAACATAGCATTGCTGTATTCTTGTCAAAATAGTAGCAAAAACCGAGTTTCATCGAAATCGGCCTACAAGCAAAAAAGTTGGCCGCCATCTTGGATTTTTATATTTTTAAAATTGCATTGCTGTATTCTTGTCAAAATAGTAGCAAAAACCGAGTTTCATCGAAATCGGCCTACAAACAAAAAAGTTGGCCGCCATCTTGGATTTTTTATATTTTTAACATTGCATTGCTGTATTCTTGTCAAAATAGTAGCAAAAACCGAGTTTCATCGAAATCGGCCTACAAACAAAAAAGTTGGCCGCCATCTTGGATTTTTTTATATTTTTAACATTGCATTGCTGTATTCTTGTCAAAATAGTAGCAAAAACCGAGTTTCATCGAAATCGGCCTACAAGCAAAAAAGTTGGCCGCCATCTTGTTTTTTTTTATTTTTTTAACATTGAGTTGTTATTTTCTTGTCAAACTAGAAAAAAAAACGCCTGTTCCATACATAAGTACAATGCGTAGGTAGGTACTCCATCGAAATGTATGAAACAGCTGATTTTTTTTTCGATTTCAAGGTTGGTCCCTATAATGAAAGTTGTACAGTTTGATGGTGTGATCAGCCCCAAGAGAGGTTTTAAATTAATTACAAATAACCCTGTATAGGTACAAAGTTTCAAGTGAACCCATTGAAGGAAGAAAACCACTCTCTACTCCAAATATGAATAGTTTCGAAAGAAAAGCAATATAACTTTAAAATTCAATTTTATACATGACCATTTCATACTTCTTTTGAAATTATTTTGTACGCGACTGTACATGTTTTTGATATAGTCCAGGAGTCCGGGATCAAAATACCTCTAAGAAATCATTTTTATTTTATGACTTAAAAATTAAGGTTTTGAGTTTCGAAAATGCATAAAAGTTACGTACTTTACGTTATACTTTTGTTTTACATTATACGTTAATAACACTTCATTATTTTAACACAAACACGCAAAAATAAAACAAGTTACAAACATCGTCACTAAATAGGAAGTCGGCTCCTGTACTATAAAAACCAAACTTTAATTCCGATTATCTCCTAAACTAAAGGGGGACTAATTTTGTGGCTTTAGGACTAATTGGGAGTAATTTACACGATTCGTTTCCAATAATCAGATTTTCTCTAGGTGACCTGGTTCAAAAGTCCTCGCCAAGATGTAGGTCGATTTTGGCAGGGACCAAATCATTCCTTTATATTTTTTGAACGGCGCTTCTTTTCGTTTTGATTCTAGGCATTGCGGGATCCATAAAAAAGGGAGATTTTTTTTGAATAATCAGATCCTGGCTAGGTGTTTAGGTTCACTAGATATAGCCTGTCCCTGCCAAAATGAAGGTTTGCTTTGGCATGGACCATTTAAATCGCTTATATCTTTCAGTCCTTTTTGGGACTAATTCCGAAAAAGTAGGACTAGTTGGGACTAATTGGGGAGAAATTTTCCATGTAGTCAGAATTGCGGTTTTCAAAGTGGTCCATGCCAAGATGTAGGACACGAGTCAGGTGTCCTACATCTTGGCATGGACCACTTTGAAAACCGCAATTCTGACTACATGGAAAATTTCTCCCCAATTAGTCCCAACTAGTCCTACTTTTTCGGAATTAGTCCCAAAAAGGACTGAAAGATATAAGCGATTTAAATGGTCCATGCCAAAGCAAACCTTCATTTTGGCAGGGACAGGCTATATCTAGTGAACCTAAACACCTAGCCAGGATCTGATTATTCAAAACAAATCTCCCTTTTTTATGGATCCCGCAATGCCTAGAATCAAAACGAAATGAAGCGCCGTTCAAAAAATATAAAGGAATGATTTGGTCCCTGCCAAAATCAACCTACATCTTGGCGAGGACTTTTGAACCAGGTCACCTAGAGAAAATCTGATTATTGGAAACGATTCGTGTAAATTAGTCCCAATTAGTCCTAAAGCCACAAAATTAGTCCCCCTTTAGTTTGGGAGAAATTCCGTTTTTTTATATAAGTACAGTCATGTACAAAAGCGTACAGTAAAAATTAATTACATAAAACTATTCCGTTCCGTAATGCGCAGTGTTCCGATTGTAAAACATTAAGCACGAACTTTCGTAAATTGAGGTATGCACAAACAGTATCTGTGAACATAAGTTTTAACAATCGGAACACTGCGCATTGCGGAACGGAATAAAGTTTTAGGCCCATATTACACTATCATGTATATATCTCTCCGAGATATATGTTTACTATCTTCGTCGGAGATAGCATCCGATAAATAATATATGATAGTGTAATATGCTCATGCCTCCCTAGCATGACCATCGAAACGCGATAATATGATATAGAGCTTAATCACGTTTAACTGCCATAAAAAAATGGAATTTGACAGTCGAGTGTCGACAAAACGATATATATCGTGTATTGTCGGTCATGCTAGGGGGGCAGCCCTTCCTCCCTCCAGTTAAACGTGATAAATCACTAGGTACCATATCACGTTTCGGTGGTCATGCTAGGCTAAGAGGGAGGGATTGTAAGGGCGTTTTCCTACGAACAAACAATGACACGACACGATTGTCAACAGTGTTGCCAGAACGTACCAAAAAGTACAGTTGTCAGCACTATAGTGCTGACAACACTGTCGTGCAGCTTGTGAATCGTGTGATGTCGTTGTTCGTGGAAAAACGCGCTAAAGCCGCGTTTAAATAGACACAAAAACATGTTGGAAAACATGTTTTCAATTCAACGTTTCTGAAATATCTATCTGTGTCATCCATTTGAAGCAAAATGGACGAGACAGGTACCTAAATGTTGCGAAACATGTTGTCTAAATGGCTCTTAACAAAGCCATACCACACCCAAAAAAATTGTTTGTTTTTGTCATACATTACATGCTGTGTTGCCGTTCTAGCGACATAGAAGCTGGATTAGCGGATTTTTTTAATATTTTTGTAATTTAGTCGCTAAAAAAGTGCTAAAAAATTGTGAAAAAAGAAATCCTATTACATATTTTCGTAGGTCACCTTTGTTAATTATGTAGGTACTATTTGCCTATAATTATTAATAAATGAGTGCTTGATTTCATAAATTCGCTTTTATTTACACATTTTTTATCAAAACTATTTTAATATTCTAGTGTCTTTTATCGATATTTTTAGTACCTACCTACCTATTTTTTTCCAAATTTTTACACAAGTCAAAAGTTACTAGAAAAAAATGACAGGCATGAAAGGCAGTGTTGCCATTTTGTTTATTCAAATTTAGCTTTTTTTCACCCCATTTTACATGTATGTGAACTTGGCATTTTGCATTTTTTTTTAAATTAGGTTTAATTTTCAACTTTCGTCTATGACAACATTTTACGGGAAAACGGCAACACTGAATTGGCACTTGGCAGGTGTTTTTTTTCGTTCTTTGGTTATTTGGTCGGTTTATTTATTTTTATTTTAGAGTGGTTTTAGAATCGATTAAGATGAAATAGCTAACTATATAATTTTTAAATTTGAGATTTTTGCATTCACAATGCTATTTTAATACAATACTAAATAATATACTAGAAAAAAAGTATTGATCTAATGCGAGTCGTATTTTTTCTAGTATATTATTTAGTATTGTATAAAAATAGCATTGTGAATGCAAAAAGCTCAAATTTAAAAAGTAATAAAAAAGGTAAATCACACGTTTTTACACTTTGGTGACAAGTATCTGTAAATGTACAATTATTATAAAAAAACGTCATCTTATCAAAAAGTGTCATGTACCTACATATTATTGTATTTCTAATTATAATGAAAAAACTTATACGAACTGAATTTTTATTGGTTTTGAAGCCGCTGGTTTCGAACCATCTTTCTCAACAACTTTCACTATGAGACTTCTACGGTGAAAAAAAATCAGCTGTTCCATACAAAAGCTTTTTAAGATTTTTTTTTAAGTACAATTAAATACATAATGATGGACAAATACATAAAAGTCCAACACCTTACTCTGTCAAAATGAAACAGCTGATTTTTATACGGAAATGGTTTAATCAATCGGCTCACAAACAAAAAAGTAAGACGCCATCTTGGCTTTTTATTTTTTAATATTTCATTATTATTTTCTAGTCAAAATAGTACCAGAAACCGAGATTCATCAAAATCGGTCCACAAACAATAAAGTTGGCCGCCATCTTGGATTTTTAAATTGCGTTGCTGTTTTCTTGTCAAAATAGTACCAAAAACCGTGTTTCATCGAAATCGGCCTACAAACAAAAAAGTTGGCCGCCATCTTGGATTTTTATATTTTTAACATTGCGTTGCTGTTTTTTAGTCAAAATAGTAGCAAAAACCGAGTTTCATCGAAATCGGCCCATAAACAAAAAGTTGGCCGCCATCTTGGATTTTTTATATTTTTTACATAGTGTTGCTGTTATCTTGTCAAAATAGTAGCAAAAACCGAGTTTTATCGAAATCGGCCTACAAACAAAAAAGTTGGCCGCCATCTTGGATTTTTATATTTTTAACATTGCATTGCTGTATTCTTGTCAAAATAGTAGCAAAAACCGAGTTTCATCGAAATCGGCCTACAAACAAAAAAGTTGGCAGCCATCTTGGATTTTTTATATTTTTAAAATTGCATTGCTGTATTCTTGTCAAAATAGTAGCAAAAACCGAGTTTCATCAAAATCGGCCTACAAACAAAAAAGTTGGCCGCCATCTTGGATTTTTTATATTTTTAACATTGCATTGCTGTATTCTTGTCAAAATAGTAGCAAAAACCGAGTTTCATCGAAATCGGCCTACAAGCAAAAAAGTTGGCCGCCATCTTGGATTTTTTATATTTTTAAAATTGCATTGCTGTATTCTTGTCAAAATAGTAGCAAAAACCGAGTTTCATCGAAATCGGCCTACAAACAAAAAAGTTGGCCGCCATCTTGGATTTTTTATATTTTTAACATTGCATTGCTGTATTCTTGTCAAAATAGTAGCAAAAACAGAGTTTCATCGAAATCGGCCTACAAACAAAAAAGTTGGCCGCCATCTTGGATTTTTTATATTTTTAACATTGCATTGCTGTATTCTTGTCAAAATAGTAGCAAAAACCGAGTTTCATCGAAATCGGCCTACAAACAAAAAAGTTGGCCGCCATCTTGTATTTTTTTTATTTTTTTAACATTGAGTTGTTATTTTCTTGTCAAACTAGAAAAAAAAACACCTGTTCCATACATAAGTACAATGCGTAGGTAGGTACTCCATCGAAATGTATGAAACAGCTGATTTTTTTTTCGATTTCAAGGTTGGTCCTATAATGAAAGTTGTACAGTTTGATGGTGTGATCAGCCCCAAGAGAGGTTTTAAATTAATTACAAATAACCCTGTATAGGTACAAAGTTTCAAGTGAACCCATTGAAGGAAGAAAATCACTCTCTACTCCAAATATGAATAGTTTCGAAAGAAAAGCAATATAACTTTAAAATCCAATTTTATACATGACCATTAAATACTTCTTTTGAAATTATTTTGTACGCGACTGTACATGTTTTTGATATAGTCCAGGAGTCCGGGATCAAAATACCTCTAAAAATCATTTTTATTTTATGACTTAAAAATTAAGGTTTTGAGTTTCGAAAATGCATAAAAGTTACGTATTACTTTACGTTATACTTTTGTTTTACATTATACGTTAATAACACTTCATTATTTTAACACAAACACGCAAAAATAAAACAAGTTACAAACATCGTCACTAAATAGGAAGTCGGCTCCTGTACTATAAAAACCAAACTTTAATTCCGATTATCTCCTAAACTAAAGGGGGACTAATTTTGTGGCTTTAGGACTAATTGGGAGTAATTTACACGATTCGTTTCCAATAATCAGATTTTCTCTAGGTGACCTGGTTCAAAAGTCCTCGCCAAGATGTAGGTTGGTTTTGGCAGGGACCAAATCATTCCTTTATATTTTTTGAACGGCGCTTCATTTCGTTTTGATTCTAGGCATTGCGGGATCCATAAAAAAGGGAGATTTGTTTTGAATAATCAGATCCTGGCTAGGTGTTTAGGTTCACTAGATATAGCCTGTCCCTGCCAAAATGAAGGTTTGCTTTGGCATGGACCATTTAAATCGCTTATATCTTTCAGTCCTTTTTGGGACTAATTCCGAAAAAGTAGGACTAGTTGGGACTAATTGGGGAGAAATTTTCCATGTAGTCAGAATTGCGGTTTTCAAAGTGGTCCATGCCAAGATGTAGGACACGGAATGCACAAACAGTATCTGTGAACATAAGTTTTACAATCGGAACACTGCGCATTGCGGAACGGAATAAAGTTTTAGGCCCATATTACACTATCATATACACACAAATAAACAAATAATAAACAAATCATGTATATATCATCCGAGATATATGTTTACTATCTTCGTCGGAGATAGCATCCGATAAATAATATATGATAGTGTAATATGCTCATGCCCCCCTAGCATGACCATCTAAACGCGATAATATGATATAGAGCTTTATCACGTTTAACTGCCATAAAACAATGGAATTTGACAGTCGAGTGTCGACAAAACGATATATATCGTGTATTGTCGGTCATGCTAGGGGGGCAGCCCTTCCTCCCTCCAGTTAAACGTGATAAATCACTGGGTACCATATCACGTTTCGGTGGTCATGCTAGGCTAAGAGGGAGGGATTGTAAGGGCGTTTTCCTACGAACAAACAATGACACGACACGATTGTCAACAGTGTCGCCAGAACGTACCAAAAAGTACAGTTGTCAGCACTATAGTGCTGACAATACTGTCGTGCAGCTTGTGAATCATCTATCTGTGTCATCCATTTGAAGCAAAATGGACGAGACAGGTACCTAAATGTTGCGAAACATGTTGTCTAAATGGCTCTTAACCAAGCCATACCACACCCAAAAAAATAGTTCGTTTTTGTCATACATTACATGATGTGTTGCCGTTCTAGCGACATAGTAGCTGGATTAGCGGATTTTTTTAATATTTTTGTAATTTAGTCGCTAAAAAAGTATAACTTACCTAATATATTTTAATGTTTTTAAGCAAAATTGTGAAAAATTGAATCCTATTACATATTTTCGTAGGTACCTACACCTTTGTTAATTATGTAGGTACTATTTGCCTATAATTATTAATAAAGGAGTGCTTGATTTCATAAATTCGCTTTTATTTACACATTTTTTATCAAAACTATTTTAATATTCTAGTGACTTTTATCGATATTTTTAGTACCTACCTATTTTTTTTTCCAAATTTTTACACAAGTCAAAAGTTACTAGAAAAAATTACAGGCATGAAAGGCAGTGTTGCCATTTTGTTTATTCAAATTTAGCATTTTTTTACCCCATTTTACATGTATGTGAACTTGGCATTTTGCATTATTTTTTTTATTTTTTTAAATTAGGTTTAATTTTCAACTTTCGTCTATGACAACATTTTACGGGAAAACGGCAACACTGAATTGGCACTTGGCAGATGTTTGTTTTTTTCGTTCTTTGGTTATTTGGTAGGTTTATTTATTTTTATTTTAGAGTGTTTTTTTTTCACTATGAGACTTCTACGGTGAAAAAAAATCAGCTGTTCCATGCAAAAGCTTTTTAAGATTTTTTTTAAGTACAATTAAATACATAATGATGGACAAATACATAAAAGTCCAATACCTTACTCTGTCAAAATGAAACAGCAGATTTTTATACGGAAATGGTTTAATCAATCGGCTCACAAACAAAAAAGTAAGTTGCCATCTTGGCTTTTTATTTTTTAATATTTCATTATTATTTTCTTGTCAAAATAGTACCAGAAACCGAGATTCATCAAAATCGGTCCACAAACAAAAAAGTTGGCCGCCATCTTGCATTTTTTAAATTGCGTTGCTGTTTTCTTGCCAAAATAGTACCAAAAACCGTGTTTCATCGAAATCGGCCCACAAACAAAAAGTTGGCCGCCATCTTGGGTTTTTATATTTTTAACATTGCGTTGCTGTTTTCTAGTCAAAATAGTAGCAAAAAACCGAGTTTCATCGAAATCGGCCCATAAACAAAAAGTTGGCCGCCATCTTGGATTTTTTATATTTTTTACATAGTGTTGCTGTTATCTTGTCAAAATAGTACCAAAAACCGAGTTTCATCGAAATTGGCCTACAAACAAAAAAGTTGGCCGCCATCTTGGATTTTTATATTTTTAACATTGCATTGCTGTATTCTTGTCAAAATAGTAGCAAAAACCGAGTTTCATCGAAATCGGCCTACAAACAAAAAGGTTGGCTGCCATCTTGGATTTTTATATTTTTAAAATTGCATTGCTGTATTCTTGTCAAAATAGTAGCAAAAACCGAGTTTCATCGAAATCGGCCTATAAACAAAAAAGTTGGCCGCCATCTTGGATTTTTTATATTTTTAAAATTGCATTGCTGTATTCTTGTCAAAATAGTAGCAAAAACCGAGTTTCATCGAAATCGGCCTACAAACAAAAAAGTTTGCCGCCATCTTGGATTTTTTATATTTTTAACATTGCATTGCTGTATTCTTGTCAAAATAGTAGCAAAAACCGAGTTTCATCGAAATCGGCCTACAAACAAAAAAGTTTGCCGCCATCTTGGATTTTTTATATTTTTAACATTGCATTGCTGTATTTTTGTCAAAATAGTAGCAAAAACCGAGTTTCATCGAAATCGGCCTACAAACAAAAAGTTGGCCGCCATCTTGGATTTTTTATATTTTTAAAATTGCATTGTTGCTGTATTCTTGTCAAAATAGTAGCAAAAACCGAGTTTCATCGAAATCGGCCTACAAACAAAAAAGTTGGCCGCCATCTTGGATTTTTTATATTTTAACATTGCATTGCTGTATTCTTGTCAAAATAGTAGCAAAAACCGAGTTTCATCGAAATCGGCATACAAACAAAAAAGTTGGCCGCCATCTTGTATTTTTTTAACATTGAGTTGTTATTTTCTTGTTAAACTAGAAAAAAAACACCTGTTCCATACATAAGTACAATGCGTAGGTAGGTACTCCATCGAAATGTATGAAACAGCTGATTTTTTTTTTCGTTTTCAAGGTTGGTCCTATAATGAAAGTTGTACAGTTTGATGGTGTGATGAGAGGTTTTAAATTAATTACAAATAACACTGTATAGGTACAAAGTTTCAAGTGAACCCATTGAAGGAAGAAAATCACTCTCTACTCCAAATATGAATAGTTTCGAAAGAAAAGCAATATAACTTTAAAATTCAACTTTATACATGACCATTTCATACTTCTTTTGAAATTATTTTGTACGCGACTGTACATGTTTTTGATATAGTCCAGGAGCCCGGGATCAAAATACCTCTAAGAAATCATTTTTATTTTATGACTTAAAAATTAAGGTTTTGAGTTTCGAAAATGCATAAAAGTTACGTATTACTTTACGTTATACTTTTGTTTTACATTATACGTTAATAACACTTCATTATTTTAACACAAACACGCAAAAATAAAACATGTTACAAACATCCTTACTAAATAGGAAGTCGGCTCCTGTACTATAAAAACCAAACTTTAATTCCGATTATCTCCTAAACTAAAGGGGGACTAATTTTGTGGCTTTAGGACTAATTGGGACTAATTTACACGAATCGTTTCCAATAATCAGATTTTCTCTAGGTGACCTGGTTCAAAAGTCCTCGCCAAGATGTAGGTTGATTTTGGCAGGGACCAAATCATTCCTTTATATTTTTTGAACGGCGCTTCATTTCGTTTTGATTCTAGGCATTGTGAGATCCATAAAAAAGGGAGATTTTTTTTGAATAATCAGATCCTGGCTAGGTGTTTAGGTTCACTAGATATAGCCTGTCCCTGCCAAAATGAAGGTTTGCTTTGGCATGGACCATTTAAATCGCTTATATCTTTCAGTCCTTTTTGGGACTAATTCCGAAAAAGTAGGACTAGTTGGGACTAATTGGGGAGAAATTTTCCATGTAGTCAGAATTGCGGTTTTCAAAGTGGTCCATGCCAAGATGTAGGACACAATCATGCAACAGACTACCTCAGGGTGCGCGGACGCAGGGCGATTTGTAAGCTCGCACACCCATTTTTTCTTTGTAACCACAATATACGAGCATTCAAAGTGATTCAAGAAGGTGTTTCAATTCGTTCCCGCTTGACGTTAACATACAGTGTCGAGGTTACCGACATCGGTAACAGTATTATTTATTAATTACTTTAGTAACTTTACATTTTGCCTGAATAATGAATGCCATTAAAGATCACTGCCAACTCTTTGCCACTGCATGGTTTACACAGTTTATGGTCTTATTGGCACTTGATTCCAATTGCATTATTCTATTCGCATTTGGTATTATTCCCATTTTTATGGTCCTATTCCCATTAGCAACTGCCCACTAATTGTCTAATTTCAAAATCTATCACAATCACTTTCATTTGACAGAACATGGATTCTTCTTTTTTGCACAAATAAAAACTTGCCAAAGAAATGCAGCGATGAAATGGTTTCCATCTGTCAAATGAAAGCGATAGATTTTGAAATTAGACAATTAGCCCCGGGTCTCATGTGACAAACAAACCCCTTCTACCTTTCCCTTTTTTTAAATATAGACCAGCCCCCCTAGCATGACCACCGAGACGCGATAATAGGATATAGCGATTTATCATGTTTAACTGTCAAAAGACATTGTATTTTGATCTATATCGTGTTTTGGTGGTCACGCTAGGGGGGCTGGTTGAAGTGTAATAAAGTTAATTGTTTTGGCGGCGCTAGTTGACGCCGTGAAGTTTTTAACTCAACATTATAATATTACCATAATTATTATTGTTTCAGATGATCTAAACCAGGATTCATCATCAGATTCCGAAGACAACCTGAACATAAGTAAACAGTGGAAAGCGGACCCAAGCAATGTATCTGAAATGAATACGTCTAAAAGTGAGTAGAAAATATTTGTAAGGAGTAATAATATACAGTCTGACCAAAATAGTAGAAAATTATAGGGGAGCCACTTGCCGTCATAAGTTTATTGTATGGACTCTATACTTTTGTATGCAATAACCATGTGTTGCTAACTAGTAAACATTATTTTAGTTCCATTTCTAGACTTGTTGGCCAAACTGCAGTAAGAGCCCCAATTTATGAAATGCTTTTTCACCCTGACCATCATGAATTTATTGAAATTATGATTAATCTTATCAGCTTTTCTTCTCTAACGCCGTCTGTCCACCGTCCGCCGTCACCGCTCACCGGGACGGGATGACGGCGCCGATATAGCGGTACATACATTCACTATGACGGCCTGTCTACATACAATATTAGTCTATGCTGTCTACGTCCGTTCCATCATCTTGATGTCAGCCTGTCCACCGAAAACATATCCCGTCATCAAACGAGGTTATAATGACATCAAGATGATGGAACGGACGTAGACAGCATAGACTAATATGTATGTAGACAGGCCGTCATAGTGAATGTATCTTTTCATTTCCGACATAAAATCTACAAATTTTTGATGTTGTAGTTTTGAAGCCAGCACGAGAGATAATTCTATCTAAAGAGGAACAATTACAACAAATGCTGGAGCGATCGAAGTCACTAAATTATCAAAACTCGCCGTTTGAATGTGATTTGTGCTGCAAAGGATTTGTGGACGCAAAGGCTTTTGAAAACCATCAGGAAAATCATGCTGAGGTAAGTCTCTCTATTATTAACTAGATTTTTACCAAATAGCAGTACAAGACTTTGATTGTCTCATCGGTGTCGAAGTGGTCGGTCCCGCGTAGAGCTCGTCTGCTCCATTCGATAAAGTGGTCTCGTTGTTGTTCATTGCCATCCCATCGGTCGCTCGGGTCGATGTCTTCTCCCGTTCCTTCCCGTCGTTCACTGGTACTGGGTCTGGTGGTGATTCCATGGTTCTGCTGCAGCCACTCGTCCACTCCACTCGCACTACTTATAAATGGTAGGTAGGTATTGTCGATGTTTGCGAGGAACACTTTGAGTGCGCGCAGTGTCATTCGCAACGGTTGTGCGCGCCGCGTACAAGCACCTACTCGTACGGTACTGGAGCGGCTCCATGGCGTGCGCGCGTAGACTGCCGGGAAAAGACGTGCGCTGTTGAAGCGCGCAGCGTGCGCGGAGGCCGGCCACATCGTACTAGCGGCGCCCTGCATGCGGCGTGGCACATAAGCTGCACCGGCCGTAGTGCACCACTCGCAACTAGCTATCGTTAATCTATCATTTGAAAACTACTTTTTGGTTGCTAATCTGTATTTCGTATCTATTCACAGGTGCTTCACTTACCCAAGAAACGTAAATCGGATAATGAAACTGAAAAGGAAATTCCGAAAAGTCAAGCACCCTTAAAAAATACCGATAAGGGTGAGGAAATGAAGGCACAGAACGAAGATATTAGGAAAATACCTGACTTTAGAATACGCAGTAATACACTTAAAACTCCTTATGTAATACTAAATCGTGTTAAAATTCCTATTAAAACAATAATACCGAACAATGAAACAACCACTTCCAATATTAATAGTGACATAGAGAATTCTAAAATTGAAGCAAATAGCAATGAACAGGTTACAGCTCCAAATAATATTTTTATATGCGATGTATGCAAAAAAGAATATATCTGCAAAAGCTTCTTAATAAAACATATTAAGAAATGGCACATAATTGGAATTGAACAAAATTGTAAAAATACTAATATTTCGATAGGAAAGGATGTACTGAAAAATCATAACAATGTGAGAGAAAATAAGCTTAGCAAAAAAAAGAACCAACATAAGGATAGTATTTGTAGCGATGAGACGCAATACAAATGTAGTTATTGTATGAAATGTTTTACTCAAAGCAGTTCTTTAGCTAGACATGTAAGAATTCATACAGGAGAGAAACCACACAAATGTAGGTATTGCAAGAAATGTTTTACTACAAACGGTGATTTAGCTAAACATTTAAGAATTCATACAGGAGAGATACCATACAACTGTAGTTATTGTACGAAATGTTTTTCTTACAACAGTCAGTTAGCTGCACATGTAAGAATTCACACAGGAGAGAAACCATACAAATGTAGTTATTGTACGAAATGTTTTACTGCAAGCGGTGATTTAGCTAAACATTTAAGAATTCATACAGGAGAGAAACCATACAAATGTAGTTATTGTATAAAATGTTTTACTACAAGCGGTGATTTAGCTAAACATTTAAGAATTCATACAGGAGAGAAACCACACAAATGTAGGTATTGCAAGAAATGTTTTACTATGAGTAGTAATTTAGCTACACATGTAAGAATTCATACAGGAGAGAAACCACACAAATGTAGGTATTGCAAGAAATGTTTTACTACGAGTAGTAATTTAGCTACACATGTAAGAATTCATACAGGAGAGAAACTATACAAATGTAGTTATTGTACGAAATGTTTTACTCAAAGCAGTTCTTTAGCTACACATTTAAGAATTCATACAGGAGAGAAACCATACAACTGTAGTTATTGTACAAAATGTTTTTCTGACAACAGTCAGTTAGCTGCACATGTAAGAATTCATACAGGAGAGATACCATACAAATGTAGTTATTGTACGAAATGTTTTACTACAAACGGTGATTTAGCTAAACATTTAAGAATTCATACAGGAGAGAAACCATACAAATGTAGTTATTGTACGAAATGTTTTACTCAAAGCAGTTCTTTAGCTACACATGTAAGAATTCATACAGGAGAGAAACCATACAACTGTAGTTATTGTACGAAATGTTTTACTACTAGCAGTGCTTTAGCTACACATGTAAGAATTCATACAGGAGAGAAACCACACAAATGTAGTTATTGTACGAAATGTTTTTCTGACAACAGTCAGTTAGCTGCACATGTAAGAATTCATACAGGAGAGAAACCACACAAATGTAGTTATTGTACGAAATGTTTTACTACTAGCAGTGCTTTAGCTACACATGTAAGAATTCATACAGGAGAGAAACCTTTCAAATGTAGTTATTGTATAAAATGTTTTACTCAAAGCAGTTCTTTAGCTGCACATGTAAGAATTCACACAGGAGAGAAACCATACAACTGTAGTTATTGTACGAAATGTTTTTCTGACAACAGTCATTTAGCTACACATGTAAGAATTCATACAGGAGAGAAACCTTTCAAATGTAGTTATTGTATAAAATGTTTTACTGATAGCAGTGCTTTAGCTAAACATTCAGTAAGAAGTCATTCATAAGAGATGGATATAGAACCATAATGAATGAATTAGTGTTTGTATATTAATGAATATCGCAGGTAGTTTTTAAGATAAGATATCAGACAAACACTTTTTTAACTTTTGTAACATCGCAATAGGGAGGGATACCTACACAAGATACAACATTAAATACCTAGCATTCAACGAGTGTCCATGATTTTATTGAAAGGATTTTGATGTTTTCGTTTGTCTCGCTCGATCTTTGATAAGTCTTTAGCTTTAAATAACGCCATATTAGGACTGTAATGCATTTACATAAAATAGCTGAAGCATAGTTTCTGTGATATAGGCTGTCTAACGAAAACTGGCACGTGGTTGGAAAAGGAACAAAAATTTCGCCTTTTGATAAGGGTCAGTTTCCAATGACAATGTTAATTTAACAGGGAAAGTGGCGCCCCCATTTGGATTCCAGCTTTCGTTAGACAGACAGACTAATTTGATAATCCGTCTCAGTGGCGCCCCATCATATGGAATATTACTCGCGCAGTAGCAGCCAACGATCGATTAAAGTAAACATACCTAATGTAGTTTTTAAAAACTATCACAAATCTAGCATACAGTCTGTCAAGAAACTCATGAAGCTAATGGGGGAGCCACTTTCTTTGTCATTAGTGTTGTTGTATGGCAACACTTAACAACCACAATTTTGTGGGTAATTGTGATACTTGTTTACTTTGCTTGACTACATTATTTTTTCTTTCTTGTTTATTTTATTCGTTTATTTATAATCATGCCCCTTAAAAACTAAACAAATATAAAAATATAAATCAATGGTGTTAGTTAATAACTTAATAGTAATGTTAGTAAATAATTAATTCTTATAAAATGTATACCTACCTATGTGAGCGTAAAGAGGCGAGTGTCAGTGTGCGGACAAACTAATACTGGTTTTTGTCACATTGTTAGCTTAAATAATTTAATTTAAGGACCTTTGTAATATTTTTGTTTTTAAATAAATAAAATTTGAGATTTTTGCATTCACAATGCTATATTTGAGATTTTTGCATTCACAATGCTATTTTTATGCAATACTAAATAATATAGTCAGGTGGGGTAAGTGAAACACCGGGGCAAGTAAAACACCCAACCATATCTAATAGACTCCCTAAACGATCAAGCAATTCCCGTCAAGCACGTAAATTTTTCTGCTTGTCAATCACATTTTGATCGTCTAGGAGCTGTTTGACATCAAGCACGTAAACAACTACGTGCTGGATACGTGCTTGATGAAAATTTGCAATGATTGTCAAGCACTGCTTGATCGTTTAGCTACATGCTTGAAGGTGTTACCAGTACAAAACTTCCATTCAGGATAAAAGGAAAGCAATTGCAATGTCAAGCACTGCTTGATCGTTTAGCTACATGCTTGATGGTGTTACCAGTACAAAACATCCATTCAGGATAAAAGGAAAGCAATTGCAATGTCAAGCACTGCTTGATCGTTTAGCTACATGCTTGATGGTGTTACCAGAACAAAACTTCCATTCAGGATAAAAAGAGAGCAAAAATAAGCAAAATAGGTCAGAGGGCCTAGTACGAGTTGTGTTTCTCTCCTTACTTTGCGAATTAGGCGCATAAAATAATCTTATTTATCTGGACATAATTCGTAAACTCGTTGTTTTTATTATTTTATCGGGGATTGATATCATCTATTTTTAATTGTAGGTACTTAGGTATTATTATAAATCCTTTTGTTTTATTTTATTTTAAGTTGTTTTTATGTGTCAAATATTAATTAGATATATGATGTAAAAAATCCGCGGTGGTAACCGTTTTATATAAAAATCATGAGATTTCGTACACTGCCTAACTTTTTCCTAAAAGCAAAATAGGTAACCAAATACCTCGTTAGTATAATTTTAAGGTGCATTCAAATGCCATAACCACCTAATAGCAAAATTAAACTGAAACCAAATTCGTTTGCTTGTTTTTTTTCACAGTATTCATCTAATTTTAATATCTAGATAAGCCAAAATGGTAACTATGATGCTTGTATTTTTTTAAGCTATATTGCGTCTTTTTAGACATTTACGCCAAAAATTAAACATTTATGTTTTACGTTTCCATAATTATGTATTTCTCAGTAGTTCAAAATCGTAACTGTGAATTTTTTGTTTAATAATAGGTTTTTGTGTACTACAATAATGTTTTCATCAAAATTAAACATGTAAATGTCACGCTTAAGAAATTGAAAATTTAATTGAAAATACGCGCAAGCAAGTAGTGGAGCGGGATGGTATAATAAAAAAATGAAAATGATTCTATCAATGGAATTTTATATTACATACAGTTGAAAAACGGGGCCTTTTGGCGCGTTGTCTTGTCTTTTGCGTTGCGTACGAGCGAGTTTAGGTAGATAAGTAAAAGAGTTTGTAAGAATAGCGTCTTTTTTATACTGAGCCAGCACAATGTCCCACTTCAAATTAGTCAAGGCGTAGGCACTGAAGTTCGGCGATCGATAGGTAGGTAAGTATAAGTAGTGATTACTTGCTCAGTGTAGGTAACGATAGGTATACGAACGAATACCATGACATTTGATTTTACTGTGTTAAGTATTATTGTCGTATTAAGCCGGCCACACACAGAAGTAATCACGTAACGGAATTCCGAACGGATTTCGATAATGTATGAAGATTCCGTACGGAAAAATCCCGTATGTGTGTGGTAGTCCATCGATTTGTATGGATTAGCTGCGTTCGGAATCACGTACGTACGGAATTCCGTAACGTGATTCCGTCTGTGTGTGGCCGGCCTTACAGTCTGACTGATGAGATGTTCATATTCTAGTACTTACCCACCTACCTCGTACCGTACCTACCGCTTGCAAAGTTTAAAAAGAAACGATTAAGTACCTACCTAAAAATTTTTTGTGGGTAGGTAAATAAAAAAAGCACAATTTCTTTACAGTAAGTTACGGGAGTGAGGAGTAGGTATGTATCGCGACTACCGTTCGTACCGACCGATCCGACCGTGACACTAAAACTAAAGTAAAACTTAAAGTAGTGCCTAACTATTTAGAGGAAATTTTACAAAATTTTACTAAGTTACTACTTCAAGTTTTATGTACATAATATTACCCGAGCTGTAGGCTTACCATCACCTTTTAGAAAACCATCATGTTTTATGAACGTTTTGTTATAAGCTTACAATAAGATTTTTCAAATTCGTACCACAACCTGCACAAAGTAATAATACTTTATTCCTGCCAAAGAACGAATGATATTGAGAAATTGTCTATTCCCTGCTAGCCATCACTACGGCTTATTTGCTATCTACACTTGACACTGGCAAAAATTACTTCCAAGAGGAAAGTAGATTGCCAAAACACAATGAAGTGAACAACGGCCAAGAAAGCGACAATTAAAAAAAACTGTGTAAGCGCGCTTGTGTTTGAACTTTGTAAATTAATAAAATTTTATATTTTAAACTTAAATGTCGGACTTAAAGTAAGTAAATAAAGATTTCCTTTTATCACCTTTAAACGCGCAGTGCTTTAGTTTAACTAAGTATTATTTCTTGTCTTTCAGTAAAAAAACTAGTCGCGTGTCCGAGAACCTCTATGGGAGTTTCTAAAGTCTAATAAGGATATTGCTTTGGCCTATAATAGGTCGTTGCAGGCTAAAGAATACTCGCACAGAAAATGGAACGAAATTACAGCAACCCTTAATGCCATAGGTGATGACAAGGATTTGTTATCAAATATAAATGAAACATGTCCATGTCCATCAGCCATTTTTGATGTCCCCCACTGCTGGGGCACAGGCCTTCCTTATGGGTGGTAAGGAGGACGGGCCATAACCCACCACGCGGGCCCAATGCGTAATGGTGGGTGTTAACGACTGCAAATGCAGCCGGGACCTACGGCTTAACGTGCCTTTCGAAGCACGGAGGAGCTCGAGATAATACATTATTGGTCACCCATCCCATGACCGACCCTTGCGAACACGCTGGGCCAGGCGCTAAACCACTGCGCCACCGAGCTCCGATAAATAAAACATACCAACTAATATTACATTCACAATGAAGAACAATCTGTATAAAAACGTTTCTTTTACTGTTTATGACGCAATTTCCAATATCTAAATAAAATAACTCAAAATAGTTTTGTTTCTGTTGAGAAAAAGCAACTTTTTTCAAAATATGAACAATGATTAAACGAACTTACAGCTTGACCATAAAGAGTTGACAAAATTTAGGGCGCCACTTTCTGTGTAAACACATCAAAATCGCGAATAATGTGGCAACACTGACTATATTTTGTACTGAGAAATTTTTGTTCCATTTTATTTAATTTCATCTCTTTATGGCCAAGCTGTACCTGTAAGTGAAGTTCTATCATAAATTATACCAAGGATTCGTCCGAATATAATCTAGGAATGTTCGTGGATGTGACTTACTCTTCAATAACTGCCTGAATTTCAGGGATTGACATCAATGGTATTGTCATGGATGAATCTGGGTGGAAGCACATTACTCTGTCAAAAAAAAAAATATAATATATACTAAGGTATTTGAAAAAAATATACAACGTGTAATAAATAACCCTATGCCGAATATGGTAGATAGGGACCATCAAAATCAGACGCACCCTTATGAACATATTAACCTGCAAGTCCCCTTAGCTTGTTTCGCCTGGAACAGCGGGTGGTGGGGGGCTGGAGGTTCTGGCACCCTCTCTAATAGAGCAGGGAAATCGTTCGGGAACACGTAAGTCGAGGTGTACACAGGATTTCTCTGAAAAGATATAGAAATTGTTTAATAATAAAACTCTTTTATGTACTTTTCCTCAGGGTACTGTCCATTGGCCCTCGTAGCACTAGCTTTTAGTGGGTTATTTGTGTCTGGAGGCTGCTCCTCGGGTGCATCCTCAGTCTGCCCGCTCCAGGGGCGCAGGCACCAGGATCAACTCATCACAACTCATTAACTCATAAGATTAAGCATAGCCCCTGTTTTACCTACATTTCTTCAAGTTGTACTTCTAGCGACTTGTACCCTTAGCACGAACTCCTATCGAAAAAAATAACGCGCGTAAAATCATTCGATAGTGCAATTTTGTACTGGAAATTTGTACAACGCCATCTACCGCCGAATGGTGAAATTAAAATTTCCATAGATAATTCTCTATCGAGTAATTTTACGCGCGTTTTTTTTCTCGATAGCTGTTCGTGCTAAGGGTACTGGGGCCGTACTCTAAAGCTCTCAATCGACACGGCTACATGCATGGTAAACACTGAAATCCATCAGTATTAACTCAGGGGCTTATTTCATAGAAGAATAGTACAACAATAATTTACTATAGTTAATATTGGGGCAGAATTATGTTTCTTATTTATTATGCAACATTAATGTACCCCAATAAACTACTACTAGAGTCTGGTCAACGAAAGATGAGATTGAAATGGCGGCGCCACTTTCCATGTCAAGTTAAGGTTTAGAGGTTAAGTTATTGGAAACTGGGGTGGTATTGCGTAAGGTAATCGTATTCATTTGACAGTTCATATCGTATTCCATCGGCTGCAATTTTGTATTGGATGACATATATTAATATACAATATGAACTGTCAAATGAATACGATTGACTTTACGCAATCACCTAGCAGGGGTGGAATTGCGTAAGGTAATCGTATTCATTTGACAGTTCATATCGTATTCCATCGGCTGCAATTTGTATGGGATGACATATATTATGATACAATATGAACTGTCAAATGAATACGATTGACTTTACGCAATCGCCTAGCTGAACCTTGAATTAAGGCGCAAAATTAGTTCCATTTCCAACCGAGTCTCATCTTTCGTTGACCAAACTCTATGGTCAATGACTGTTGTTTTACATTCTTTTATGAAATAGGCCCCTGAGTAAATACTGATGGGTTTCAGTATTTACCTACCATGCGTGTAGACATCGCCTTATACCACCATTAGCGATGTTGTGATAGAGACGAGACAGCGAGCTATACGTAGCGTATAGCGCCATCTCAATGACAATCACAACATCGCTTCGATATTACTTTTGACGGTCATTGTAGGGCGGTAGCTCATTGTTTTATTAACGTAGCAAGCACAAGTATCAGACTATCAGTCGATCTTCTTTCTTCCTCTTTGGAAAATCGAAATCTACCTATACACCTATACTTTTCTTCAGGGTCATCATCATCGTCATCATTAAATCAGCCGCACGACACCCACTGCTGGGTATAGGCCTCCCCTAAGGATCTCCACGACGATCGGTCCTGCTTGGCCCGCATCCAGCGGTTTCCCGCGACCTTTACCCTCACGTGGGTTAGTGCTACTGCTAAAGTACTGCTTACTACTTTGAGAAATTTCTCAAAATTTGACACAAAAACAATAATGCTAGCTGTCAAAAGACACGTCGTGGTACGGTTTAAGTGAATGATTGATCGATGACGTCACAAAACTTCCAACGGAAACATTATTACAATAATTATACTTTATGAAGGTCGTAGTACGAAATAGCATGGTAAGAATGAAATAATACTGCGCTAAGACATGGCAGTAGGCACCCAGGAGGCTTACCATCACCTTTTAGAAAACCATCATGTTTTATGAACGTTTTGTTATAAGCTTACAATAGGATTTTTCAAATTCGTACCACAACCTGCACAAAGTAATAATACTTTATTCCTGCCAAAGAACGAATGATAATGCGAAATTGTCTATTCCCTGCTAGCCATCACTACGGCTATCTACACTTGACACTGGCAAAAATTACTTCCAAGAGGAAAGTAGATTGCCAAAACAAAATAATAAGAAGTGAAAAATGGCAAAGAATGTGCTGAATGCGACAATTAAAAAAAAATGTGTAAGCGCGCTTGTGTTTGAACTTTGTAAATTAATAAAATTTTATATTTTAAACTTAAATGTCGGACTTAAAGTAAGTAAATACAGATTTCCTTTCATCACCTTTAAACGCGCAGTGCTTTAGTTTAACTATTAAGTATTATTTCTTATTATACGACAATAAAATTAGAATTTCTATGGGAGTTTCTAAATTCCAATAAGGATATTGCTTCGGCCTATAATAGGTCGTTGCAGGCTAAAGAATACTCGCACAGAAAATGGAACGAAATTACAGCAACAGCAGCAGCAGTTATTACAGGGGACTTCAGCAGAGGTTTCAACCCTCGTTGAGGTTATAAACCAATTTCTTGGTAAGTCGATAATGTTTCACAAACTAAGCATCCTCTAATTCGAAGGGATCACTTTCTTCAACGCAACATTAGTCGACGCTGCCTTCGATTTCTATTGGTTTCTGCGTTATCGGCTTCCAAAAACTCAAATACTTCGTATTCACTTCACTGTCCATCCGAAAACAAGTGTGTCCATCAGCCATTTTTGATATCCCCACTGCTGGGGCACAGGCCTTCCTTATAGGTGGTAAGGAGGATGGGCCATAACCCACCACGCGGGCCCAATGCGGATTGGTGGGTGTTAACGACTGCAAATGCAGCCGGGACCAACGGCTTAACGTGCCTTCCGAAGCACGGAGGAGCTCGTGATAATAATTTTTTGGTCACCCATCCCATGACGGACCCTTGCGAACGTTGCTTAACTTCCGCAATCGCTGAGCCAGGCGCTAAACCACTGCGCCACCGAGCTCCTCCGAAAACAAGTATTTGTTATCAAATAGAAATGAAACATAACAACTATAATATTACATTCACAATGAAGAACAATATGTATAAAAACGTTTCACTTACTGTCTATGACGCAATTTCCAATTTCTAAATAAAATAACTCAAAATAGTTTTGATTCCGTTGAAAAAAAGCAATTTTTTTAAGACTGCAAAATTTCTCAATATTTGACACAAAAACAATAATGCTAGCTGTCAAAAAGACACGTCGTGGTACGGTTTAAGTGAACGATTGAACGATGACGTCACAAAACTTCCAACGGAAACATTATTACAATAATCATACTTTATGAAGGTCGTAGTACGAAATAGCATGGTAAGAATGTTATAATACTGCGCTAAGACATGGCAGTAGGCACCCTGCTCTTACATTTTGACGACATGTAAGGTGACTTATCCAGTATCCGGATTATCCGGCCCTCTGAGCATTTTTCATATAAATTAATCGGTTTTTCAACCCCCTTTGTTGCGTTGCGTCTTTACACGCGCAGTCAAGGAACTATGCTATTTTCCAAGGTTCCGCAGTTTTTTCCAGACCCACGCACGGCTTGTATATAAAATCTGAAGTTCTGCACGATAGGGCATGGAATACCGGAATGATTTTCATACCGGTATTGAAATTTCAATTACCGGTTTAAATTATATATATATATAGATAGATAGGTAGATATAATATTCTTTATTGTTCACCATAATAGAAAACATTACAAGGAAAAGAAATACATATTAAGAACAATTTGGCGGCCTTATCGCTAAAAAGCAATTTCTTCCAGGCAACCATTTGTATGACTGGAAGAAAAAGAATAAGAATATATATTACCGAGGTTATTGTTTGCAAATAAACTATAGAACCATGGCTTCAACCAATGAATTTTCGATACATTATGTACTTAGCTAGCAATAAATTTAATTAAGATGATGGCGCTACTTGAGGTACGGGGCCAAATTACAAGCTTTGCTTAGTTTAAGGCTAGATGGCGCTGTGTGAAATTGTCAAAGCATTTTTTATTATAAATAATATAATGTCTTTATAACTATAATAAATACATATTAAATTTAATTATATTATATTAATAATATAAAATATTAAAAAGTAGACTACATCACTAACCTAAAATCAAAACAAGAATTATTTTAACCATTTTTTAGTGTGCGTAACCGCAGCAAAATGTTGCGTCTAGAGAAATGAGAGTATTACAGATAATTAGTTCATAGTTAGATGCAATTTGTTCAAGTATAGCAAAATGTGTTCAAGTTGTATTTTCTAAGTTATTCGAGAAAAACTGATTGAATGTTTGTGAACTGAATGTTTTTTTTTAAAAAGGCGTTTAGCCTGGAACCAAGTACCTACATCAAAAGATAGCTTATGATGAGTTGTAAATGTATACCAATAGCAAAATGTGTTCAACTTATAGTTTTTGAGATATTCAAGATTTTGCTGCGGTAACGTTTTGGGATTTCCCATATCTCGAAAACTGTTTGTCGCAGAAGTTTGAAAAATATACCCGATATAGGCCTTCATTTGTTCAAATATGTTCAAACATAAGTACTGATTTCGATTCATCAACAAATATAGATTATAATTAATTATTTTTTAAAAACTGGAAAAAACGATTTATTCCTAATCTAGTACATTTGAAAACAAATAAAAACCAATTACATTTACCTATGATACACCCTTATAAGGTGTACAAATCTGGATTAACAAACTTTACGCGATATGAAGATATGAAGAGATTTCATCAAATTTTCAAGCCACTTATCAAATTTCTACTTTGGCGATCGAATACGCAGCTCCCTCTGAATACAAAACGGTAGACTATAGTGAACTTATAATGTTCATTTTATTAAAAAACATCCCTGAAAGTTTCAGCTTTAAATCTCGGATGGATCAAAAGTTATTCAAAAAACAAGAAAGTGCCAGCAATTCTCATAAAAACCGACTAAATTACATTATTTTGTATTTTGATGTTTTTGAGTCTAATTCTTAAAATAATCATGGTAGATCCTCAAAAAACGGACTTTATTTGGTTTAGAATAAAGAAAAGTTTAAATTATTCGTATTCCAAATGGAAAACGAAGACTTTGTATTGACATTAGTTCTTGGTCGTTCCAAACCTTAGAGCGAGTTAAAAAACAAACAACCGGCGCTCTAACGTTCTGAACGCAACCCAGCGCTCTCTTCGCTCCAAAACATTGACTTAGTAGTTGCCTCTCTTTCTATCGCGTAGGTCTTATCTTTTCTGAATGACACAGAGGCGCGTTCCAAACCTACACTCCGAGTGCAACCTAACCACAACCGAACGCTCTAACGGCGTTCCAAACATTTGAGCGTGACGTTCAGGGGGCTTTCCATCAGCAAATAAGAAACCATTCAGTTCAAAAGCAGGCCGTAAAAAAGACTGCTTAAGGCCTGCTTTCATACTAACCGTTAAGATCATGGTACGAAAAAGTAAGGCCGTTCATTATAAGTCCTGCTATAAGAGCTCATAGTAAGGCCCCAGAACGTTTGAGCGTCGGTTGTTGAGGTTATGCAAGTCAAGACATCGGTGAGCGCGTTCACGAGATCGTCCATAGTCCCAAACTGTCAAAGCGTGATTATCTGAATCGGTAGGTACTAGTAGGTAGGTTGTTATCGTGGTCATCGCTGAAATTGATTTTAGTTTGAATTGGAATGCACCCTGATTCTGAATGCATCCGAAATGTCAGAAAGAAATAAATTTGTCAATGTCAAGTCAACAAAAGGTGCAGTTTTGAGTTTGACTCAGCGTTGCCAGAGGCGCGTTCCAAACCTACACTCCGAGTGCAACCTAACCACAACCGAACGCTCTAACGGCGTTCCAAACATTTGAGCGTGACGTTCGGTTGACACAACCGTGTCGTTCCAAACGACAGAGCGTTGCAACCAAACAACCATCAAAAATGATGGTTGTAAAACGCTCTGACGTTTGTCTATAGAAAAAATGTCAATGTCATTTGACATTATTTTGTATTTTTGATGTTTTTATGTCTAATTTTTAAAATAATCATGGTAGATCCTCAAAAAACGGATTTTATTTGATTTAGTATAAAGAAAAGTTTAAATAATTCGTATTCCAAATGGAAAATGAAGAATTTGTATTGACATTGACATTTAAAGTTCTTGGTCGTTCCAAACCTTAGAGCGAGTTAAAAAACAACCAAACAACCGACGCTCGAACGTTCTGAACGCAACCCTGAAGGTTACTTTAGTAACCTTTTAGGTGATTTTAGATTCTGACTGGTTACTTCTAGGTTACACTACTAAAAAGGTAACTTTTAGGTAATTTTACGGAAGTTCAAAATTAATTCTTATTTTTTTTAAACTAACGTGAAACGGAATGCCCTTTATTTTTTTTGCATGTCGTGTCGCCCGCTTCCTGCCCATAGATATAGTATATTAAAAGGGCTGCCGCCATCGTGACGTGAGTGAATTGTCAATGTCAATTGTCATTGTCAATGTCAATTTGTCAGTGAGTCGCTCGCAGTATAGATGGGTATGTATAGTATATAGTAACTGGATACTGGCGAAATCCAAAAGGGAACCGCCAAAGCACAAAAAGAAGAAGAAGTATAGATCTTACAGACAAGTTTTATAGTGTTTTGTTTTGTGTGAAAAGTAAAGGTAAGTTATAATTGGTATGTAGGTACGTACCTAATTGAGGATAGCTGCTTTGTTTGACTCTCTCGCCTGCTTTGGGGTTGTGCATTGTTTATATGAAAGGTAATTTTTTTTACTAAAAGGTTACTTTTTTATATATTTCAGGTAATTTTTGACAAGACCTGCTGGCAACACTGGTTTGACTTGACAGTTTTGTTTGTATGTTTATTTATCGCAAAGAAAAATCAATTGTTTGAGGAAAAAAGTGTTATTTTCCCCGTATTCCCAAGCCCATGAGTTAGTGATTTGATTTGATTACCTCATCGATCATCTATTTAAATGATCGAAGGATTACCTTACCTATTTGCTCAGTGCCCAAGCCAAGAGTATAAACATTTTTCACATTTTGTTTCGAAGTAAGAAGTAGGTACTTACCTATCTGCCCACTTTTTAACCTACTGAAAATTTATGATTACCTATACATAAGTCTAAAACCTGACTCTCCAGCCAAATAATCTGCTGAAAAACCTGAAAATGAACCACCTAATGGCGTGCAGAGTATGCTTGGCATACGATATCCGCTTGCATTCAATATCTGGTTGCCAGCTTCAGGATATTTACGAGAAATTCACTGAAACATTGGTAAGCTAACTGCATAACGCACCTTTTTATAAGCAATAAAATTGTCTTTTTAAAATATGACATTGACGTCGGCGTATTTCTTTTTGTAGCTTACTTGTCAGTGAAAATTATCTGAAAATTGATATTAAATTGATACCTTAGATATTGATACTAAAATTCCCTTCCATTCCATTATCTAGCCGCCTTTAAATTATTAACCAGTTTATACAGTGCCTCGATCACACTAACAATGATATTTTTTTTTATATCACATCTATTTTTATATGGTTCCCTCAATCATATGTAACATATTGGACTGCTCTAAAATCTAAATACTGCAAAACTTCTAATGTAGAACATGTTAGTATTACCATCATCTTTATTCCTTGTTCTTTGGCCTCAGACAGTGCCTGATTTATAGCACTGACAGCCCTAGACAGCCCCTACCTTGCCAGTTGGGTAAGAGTACCTTAGTATTTTAGCATACATACTCAAATGATCAAATTTTATTTTACAAGCTCAGCGCCTCCTCGGTCGTCACGCCCTAAGCCCTGGCCATATTATGGATGAGAGTCAAAATGGCTGGTGTATCATGGCGAATTGAACTGTCTCATATACCAAAAAAAATGTACCTAATATGTACTATTTAGTACCTGGATTTAAAAAAATTGTACCTATGGCAATATTTGCACCCGCCATCTTGATGTCAATATGGCGGGTGTACCTCAATAAATCAATTCAATTCAATTCTTTATTGTTTCCATGGTTTACAAGATCACAAGGTAAAAAAAGGTACAAACATGGAACCCCGCTGGGGCACAACAATTTCAAATTATCTTAAATAGTAATATTAGTTATAGTTTACATTAAAAATAATTAGGTGCTTTTAATTCAAAATAGTAATAATTAGTAAAACAACAGTTAAGAATAATATAAATACTACATGCATTGAATAATTTTTAAATATGGATATTACAGTTTTAATAGTATTAATTTAATATTAGAATGTCAATATGATTAATATAAATTCCAGGCATGAATAGTACTAAATAGTAGTTACCAAAATATGAATGGCACTAAATTCTAGCCATGAAATACTTAAAAAAACCCATCACGCCATAAGGGATCCCGCCATCTTGTCGTTCACAAAAAAACTGTTGTTTGATTTCTCAGAAACTACTTAATTAATCAAGCATGTGTATTTTTTGCCTTGAGGTACTTTTTAGGTACCTACATTTTTTGATGAAGTTATATTTTATGTATGGTTCAACATTGATTTATTTGCTCTGATTGCAAAATAGTAAATGCTTCCATTCCTCAGGGTAGTGTAGTCGGATGCCTCTTATTTTTAGACTACATTAATGACCACCCGAAGATCATGGAGGAACCCTGTATTCTATTCGCCGACGACATTTCCTTATTAACATCATGTGACAGTAACAAAAATATCAATGAAAATATTAACCACTTACTAACTAAAACATCAGACTGGCTAGAAGAACATAATTTAAAAATAAATTTAATTAAAACTAAAATAATAACTTTTCATCCACCGCAAAAAACAACTTTAAACATAGTGTTGCCGCCGCGATCATATCGTCATAGTTTTACTTCCTTCCTACCCGCCAATATCCTAACAAAAAGGCACAACGCTCCGCTCGCTGACCGAACGCGGGCCGATGCATTCAAGTGCAAAGACAGTCTATTGTGAACTACGGTGACATCAACACGCTATAATATGTCACCCCGCGCAACTCATTTAACCGCATCCGCGTAGCCCATAAGTTTCAGTGTTACGTGTATTAATTAGTGAATACGTGACGAAAGGACGGTGTAAATCGACGTGTTTGTGGACTTTGGTGGCCGTTCACGCCCGATCACGCAGGTCGTGCGTGCTGCGCAGGCGACGACGCCAGCTTGCCATTATCATGTGTTGACGAGCTACTGGCTGCTATATCAAGTAAGTGCCTTTCCTAGACCCACAACCGTCTACGTCCGTTACCTACCGAAATCCCGCTTCCTCCCAATTATTTTACACCCGCATTCCATTCGCATTCCAATACCGCATTTTTGACGATTGAATGTCTTTTCCGCGATTATTTTAAATTTTGATTTTCGACATTAATATGTACGAAACATCTGGTCCTATTCGAGTCGTATGTTCAGTTTTGAACCGTTAAATACCGCATTTAGTCTAGTTTTTTGTAACCACACACGTGGTTCCCGCGCGCCCTCTAAAGGTCACCTTTGTACTTTGGGGTCTTTTCATATATTTTAATATTTTCATTTAGTATATTTTACCATATTCCGCAACCGTAATTAAGTACGTACTAATTTACCTACTTATTTTCACAACCTTTGTTCATAATTAATTCGATCGTTCACAAATTGAAATAAGGGTCATCGCACACTAGCGACTCAAATTAATATTTTTTTATTTTTATTTTTCGATTAAATTTAAAACTTAATTGATTTAGTTTATATAAATACGCAGTCTTTTACATACATTTGTGTGAACAATTAATAGTGTTTATATACTTCAATATCACTTATATAATTTCTATATACTTTACTTTATATATTTATTTCGTGATAATCAATCATGTCACGGGACGAAAAGTCTGCTGGACATACCAGTAAGGTTACCAGTGAAGTTGAAGATACGAAATTAATTTTAATAAGAGCGAAGCGTGATGCACTTTTTCAACGTATGCAATCGATATACGATCAAGCGAAGATAGCTCACCTTTCGGATGAGAGACGTCAATCTTTTATTACGTCATGTGTTACTATTGATAGTATACGATCAAAATTTCATGATATTATTGATGAATATAATGAGCAGTTACTTATGCGTAATCCGACCGCTAATCCTAACTTTCAAGCTTATAACGCCTTTGAAGACATTTACTGTAACGTGAAACAGGTTTTATCGCAAGTGTCACCTACCTGTTCATCTTCTAAACTAAATAAGGCTTCCGTCAAACTACCGCCTATTGAATTGTTAACTTTTGACGGTGATATTCAAAACTGGCCGTTATTTTATGCCAGCTTTAAAGAGACTGTTCACGACAATCCATCGCTATCGAATTCCGATAAATTATATTACCTAATGGGTAAACTTTCGCCTAAGGTACAATCGCTTTTTTCTGGTACTTTGCCCAGTGCTCAGAACTATGAAATAATTTTCAAAGCGTTACTAGACAGATTCCAAAATAACGACGTTTTAGGTTCTAATTATTTAGAACAAATATTAAATTTGAAACTTTCTAATTCACCTGCCGCTTATCAGTTATTTATGGATAAATTTGTAACCGCAGTCAATTCTTTAAAAAACTTGGGCATTGACAATTTGACAGATTTTATTTTGATGCACATTGCCGTACGTAAGTTCGATACGAATACGATTCGAGCCTATGAAACATACGCTCATGATTCAAAATTGCCTAAATTCGAAAGCTTTATAGAATTTATTAAAATGCAGTGCCGTATCTGTCAAACCACTAATGCTGTATCTCCCGCAAATAATAATACCAATTCTTACTCTAAAATAAATAGAACCCGCGCGCCTCCTAATCCGCAAACTTACGTATCGTCTGAAAATAAAAAATGTCCGTTGTGTAATAATAACACACATGATCATATGTTTAAATGTCACGCTTTCGCAAAAATAACACCGCAGGATAGATTTAAGTTCATAAAAGAAAACGGTGCGTGTGTTAACTGCCTTAGCACGAAACATAGATCGAAAACTTGTACTTCTAAGGTTTCGTGTCGTGCTTGCCAGCAGCGCCACCACACTCTTTTACATTTCGAAACGCATACACCCGTAAACGATGCGCCTAGTGGTAACGTCAGCGCTCCTTCTTCATCGCCACCGCAGCCGAATAATTCGCAACCCGCTCCTTCCGTTTCGGCGCCACCTCCGAGTGGAAATTTAGTTTTATGCTCTTTGAGTGATAGGACGGTTTTATTGGCGACTGCGCAGGTTGTTGTCTACGACACTAATGGCACACCGCATCTTGTACGTTGCTTACTAGATAGTGCTTCTCAAAGCAACTTCATTACCTATGAATGTTGCATGCGTCTCGGCTTACTAAATAAACTACAACGTACCTCAACTGTAATTAGGGGTATAGGTGGTTCTCTTAAATCCGCTGAGGGTTCCGTAGAATTAGTTTTTCACTCACGTTTTAATTTAAATATTAATTATAACATTTCATCGCTCATTGTCGATCGTATTACAGATACGCTACCTTCCGCTCCCGTCGACGTATCCGCTTTCTCTCACCTTCGTTCGTTGCCTCTCGCCGATGGCAATTTTGCCACTCCGGGTCCTGTCGACCTTTTGATAGGTAGTTCACTGTTTCCGCACCTGCTGATGCCAGGCATCGTTCATAGCCGCTTCAGCAATATACCGCCCGCTATTCAAACCGTTTTAGGTTATGTGATTATGGGTTCTGTACCTACGTCACACGTAGTTTGTAATTATTCAACCACGTGTTGTACCGTAGTTGATGAGCCTGTAGACTTAATTCTCAAGAAATTTTGGGAACTTGAGGAGATATCCGCGCCGCCCGCTCAAAGTCTTGATGACCTTGAGTGCGAAGAATATTTTACCACCACCACGTCTCGAGACGAGAGTGGAAGGTACATAGTCGCTTTACCTTTTCGTGAGGATGTGTTCACCTTGGGTGACTCGTACGCCGCCGCGCACAGGCGATTTTTATGCCTAGAAAAGAAGTTAGAGGCGTGCCTCAAGACTCGCACCGCTTATAATAATGTTATACGCGAGTATTTAGATAAGGGATATCTCAGCCCAGTTGAGGCTCGCGATAATGAATCTCTTCGCCCCGCATACTATATCCCGCATCATGGTGTGGTTCGCGAAGACAAAAGTAGTACCCGACTTCGAGTAGTCTTAGACGCGAGCTGCAATACTACTTCCGGTCGCTCTCTAAACGATATTTTACATTCTGGCGAGAATCTTCAAGGCGATTTATTCTCAATATTAATTAATTTCCGCTTATTTGAAATTTGCTTTTCCGCCGATTGTCGCCAAATGTTTCTTCAAATTGGGATTAGGGAACCTGATCGCAGATTCCAGAGAATTTTATTTAGATTCAATCCTTCTGATCCGCTTGCTGTGTATCAGTTTAACCGTGTTTGCTTTGGGCTCAAGTCCAGCCCTTTTCACGCTCTTCGCGTTGTCCGCCAGTTAGTTATCGATGAAGGAGACAAATATCCTGCCGCATCCGCTGCAGTTTCAGCAGGCTTGTACATGGATGACATAGTCCTGTCATCAATGTCTACCCTCCAGGCTATAGATCTCAGTAGCGAGCTTATTGCGCTCTTCAAACGAGCACAGTTGGATCTCGTAAAATGGATGAGTAACTCAGATGAAGTCCTCTCGCACATACCTGAGTCTCACCGAGATTCCAATGACAAGCTCTTTGACGATGCCACACCGCACAAGATCCTGGGCCTATTTTGGGATAGGTCTAGAGATTCTTTTAGGTTCAAGGTAGTCGCTCCTGATGATACGTGTACAAAGCGTACTATTCTTTCCGCTGTAGCCCGACTGTGGGACTTGCTAGGGTTCGTGGCGCCTGTCCTCTTACACGCCAAGCTCCTAATCAAGGAGTTATGGTTGTTGAAGTGCGATTGGGATGCCCAACCACCGCCTCATATTATCACCGCTTGGAAGCAGGTCTGCCTAGAGCTGCCTTCTCTTAATGATTTGTGCATTCCTCGACATCTTGGTCTTGTTGAAAACTGTCAATTGAATATTTTAGGCTTCGCTGACGCCAGCGAGCGCGCGTATGGAGCTGTCGTCTACTTTCAAATCTGCGTCGATGGTCGTTATTCTATACAGCTGGTCTGTGCTAAGTCGAAGGTCTCGCCGGTGAAGGTTCTATCCGTCGCGAGGCTGGAGTTGTGTGCGTCCGTATTGCTGTCCAAACTCATCCGCAAAGTTGTAGACACTGTTTCTCCGCGTTATCCTGTCAATAAAGTATACGCGTTCAGCGATTCGAAAGTCGTTTTATGTTGGGTGCGCTCATTCCCTCACCGCTGGCAGACGTTTGTTGCCAACCGCGTAGTCAAAATTATAGAAAACGTTCCTGCAAGTTGTTTTCACCATGTAGCAGGCTCTGAAAACCCCGCAGACTGTTTATCTCGGGGCTTAACCCCAAGTAAAATAATAAATCACCCGCTTTGGTTTAATGGACCTCCATGGGCCGCAAGTGACCCTTCCGGATGGCAACTTAATGATGACTGCGAGCAGTCAAACGACGATGCACCGGAACGACGCACTAACGTTCACGTGGTCGTCTCTAACGACAATGATTCTCCGCTTTACTCGCTTATGCACCGCTTTTCATCATTGTCTAAGCTATTACGTTCGATTGTTTATGTGTTTAAATTCATCAAGAAATTACCGCAAGGCAGCTCCATATCAAGTTCGGATTTAGAGTCTGCTGAAGTTAATATCATTCGCGCTGTACAACAAGTACATTTCTCGAGCGAGCTTGCTAGTTTACAGGCTGACAAGCCTTGCTCGCCTGCTTTCAATAAGCTAAGACCATTCTTAGATAAAGACGGCCTTATCCGCGTTGGTGGACGTCTTTCTAACTCCGCTGAAGATTACACGTGCAAACACCCAGTGATCTTGCCGCGTCGAGACCATTTTGTTGACATTTTGGTCGACTTTTATCATCAAAAGCATTTACATGCAGGCCCAGAACTTCTCATGGCTTTGCTCCGCCAACGGTTCTGGATCCTTTCCGCTCGCGGCTTGATCCCATACCGCATAAATAAATGTAATACTTGCTTTAGAGCAAAACCACGTCCTCAGTTTCCTCTCATGGCTGATTGTCCCAGCCACCGCGTCAACCAAGTTGATAAGCCCTTCCAAATGACGGGATGCGATTATGCTGGCCCTTTGCAGTACACTCCTGTACGTGGTCGTGGAGTCAAAAGCCGCAAGGCCTGGCTTTGCATCTTCACATGCCTGACAACTCGCGCCACTCATATCGAGGTCGCAACTGACTTAAGTACAGTCAGTTTTCTGGCTGCGCTGAAGCGTTTCTTGTCGCGTCGTGGTCCCGTGAAGTGCATGTACACGGACAATGGCACTTGCTTCGTGGGAGCCAATTCATACCTTCGTGACCTATATAAATTCTTAGATGAATTGCGCCCACATTTGGTAGTCGAACTTTCTGAAAACCGCATAGACTGGAAATTTATTCCACCCGCGTCCCCACACTTCGGTGGTTGTTGGGAAAGCATCGTAAAAATTGTAAAAACACATTTATTTAAAGTCATAGGTGAGCAGATACTCTCCTATGAAGAGCTTATAACAGTGCTCGCGCAAATCGAAGCACTAGTAAACTCGCGCCCGCTCACTGCAATGAGTAGTGACCCCGCAGAGGAGGGCTTACGGAGGGGAGTTACCTTCGCCCAGTTGTTCGTTTATGTCCGATACCAAATCAATAATAATTGTTTGTCAGCCGCATACGCTTTAGTTTAGTTAGTTATATAAGTGCATTACTCTCCGCTTAGTTTAATGTAGATATACCTTCAAAATAGGTTTTATTCCACATTTTTTTTCGCATTACATGTATTTATGTACACAGTATTTGTTTCCCTTGTGCTAATTACTCCTTTTTTAAAGGTGACCCTTTAAGGGCGGGGGGAATGTTGCCGCCGCGATCATATCGTCATAGTTTTACTTCCTTCCTACCCGCCAATATCCTAACAAAAAGGCACAACGCTCCGCTCGCTGACCGAACGCGGGCCGATGCATTCAAGTGCAAAGACAGTCTATTGTGAACTACGGTGACATCAACACGCTATAATATGTCACCCCGCGCAACTCATTTAACCGCATCCGCGTAGCCCATAAGTTTCAGTGTTACGTGTATTAATTAGTGAATACGTGACGAAAGGACGGTGTAAATCGACGTGTTTGTGGACTTTGGTGGCCGTTCACGCCCGATCACGCAGGTCGTGCGTGCTGCGCAGGCGACGACGCCAGCTTGCCATTATCATGTGTTGACGAGCTACTGGCTGCTATATCAAGTAAGTGCCTTTCCTAGACCCACAACCGTCTACGTCCGTTACCTACCGAAATCCCGCTTCCTCCCAATTATTTTACACCCGCATTCCATTCGCATTCCAATACCGCATTTTTGACGATTGAATGTCTTTTCCGCGATTATTTTAAATTTTGATTTTCGACATTAATATGTACGAAACACATAGTTTATAATTATAATGGTACAAAATTGGAATGTGTAGAAGAATTTTCGTTATTAGGTATAGTAATAGATAAACATATAAATTGGAAAGCCCACATACAAAAAATTAAATCAAAACTGTCTAGCTTTACTTATGCGCTCCGTGAGGTAAAAAAGACCACTGATGTTGAAACAGCAATAGTTATGTACCACGCCTATGGACATGCTTGGCTATCCTACGGAGTGGTCTTGTGGGGTAATAGTACGGATGCGGCGTTGCTACTTACCCTACAAAAGAAGTTGATCCGTATCATAGCCAACATCGAAGAGACAGAGAGCTGTAAACCATATTTTCAAAAATATCAGATACTTCCCTTGCCATGCTTATATATTTTGGAAGTTTGTAAGTTTGTACGCAAACATATGGAATTTTATATTAAACGTCAAGACATACCTTCTAAATATCCAACACGGTACAAAAACAAATTAATAATACCTAGTTCCAAGCTTAAACTAACATCTAAAAGTACATTTCACTCTTCAATAAAAATATATAATAAATTGCCAGAATCAATAATAAACGAAAATAAATACCCCATATTCATTAACATATTGAAAAAATATTTACTATCTAAATGTTATTATAGCATTTAATGAATATTTGACTGATAACACCAGCAAATAATTAATAAATACATACAATAATAATTCAAAACGTCTTGTCTAACATTATAATCTACACAACTTTATTTTGTTAATTTGATTTAATTTTGTATAATTATGTAGCTTTCTTTTATATTAAGCGTTTCCTCTCTCTTATTACACTTTTGCGTGCCCGACAGGGTCCATAATGCTCTTAATTATAAAAATGTACCATCCTCTGTAACATTATGGTTGCAAATAAAGAATTGAGTATTGAGTATACCTATATTTCGATATAACATCGTTCTTGTTTAGGTACAATTTTTTTAGATCCAGGTACTGAATAGTACATTTTAGGTACATTTTTTTGGTATATGAGACAGTTCAATTCGCCATGATACACCAGCCATTTTGACTCTCATATACTTATTATGGGTATACATTTTTACCCTGGACTTAAATGGCTACTTCATTCTGTTCAATGTTAATATTTAGCCTTTTAAATAAATATAGTCTTTTTTCCAGCTTGAAACAGGCGATATGAAGCCAATATGTGTCTGTTACATTTGCTTCAGTTTGTTAAAAAAGTTTCAGAAGTTTATAGAGAAATCAAAAAAATCTGATCAGCTACTTGAACAGATGATAAATTCTGGTTTGGAGGTAAGTTAAATAAAGTCGACAGTTAAATGTTATTAATATAAGTATACAGTTAGTATAAAATTACATTGCTTGCATACCTACTTTAAAATATATTGTGTCAATTGTGTAACCAAACAAATTAATATCTACTTCATTTATAGAAAAAGTTCAAAAGTTAGTGGGACATTCATAGCACTGACAAAACATAACAATGATCTTTAAATCATAAGGCGATTAACACACCGTACCGCGATCTGCCTGCCACTTTGTGCGGCGTCATGTCACTGATATTAATATTGGTGATACAAACTGAGACATTTGCAAACTGTCTCAGTTTATATCACAGAGTAGGTACCAGTGGCGAAGGGTCCATACAAGCCGATACCCATCGACTTACCTTTTAGAAATCCCACCCCACTGATCCACTATACGACTATACAGAATCATAACATTTCTGTAGAATGGCTTGCCTTTGCCATAATTTCACCCCTCGCCACTGGTAGGTACCTACTTATTATGGTATCAGACCCCAAAGATCATCATTCATAAATTTGCCTTTTAGCTGTCAGTAAATTCCCTGGAATTGTTTTGTAAACAACAAACTGAATTCCCTTGGACCTTGGACAAGTCTCCGACGGTTAGAGTCATGTCTGCAACCGAGGAAGAGGTCGACGTGGAAACTCCAATTAAAACAGAATATGAGAATTCTGAAATAGATGTGGGGGATCAGAATGAAGGTATTATTTATTAATTACTTTAGTAAGTTTACATTTTGCCTGAATAATGAATGCCATGAAAGATCACTCACTGCCAACTCTTTGCCACTGGTTTACACAGTTTATGGTCTTATTGGCACTTGATTCCAATTGCATTATTCTATTCGCATTTGGTTTTATTCCCATTTTTAACCGACTTCATCAAAAGGAGGAGGTTCTCAATTCGATTGTATGTTTTTTTTTTTTTTTTTTTTTTTTTTTTTTTTTTCTTTATCGTTGTTCGCGCGTATCTTCGACATTTATGGACCGATTTCGATAATTTTTTTTTTGTTCGATTGAGTTTTCTTGCGAGATGGTCCCATTTAATTTTTTTTCAAATCGGTTCAGTAGTTTACAAGTAATCCTGAAAATACTATGATATTAAATCAACTAACTTGACAACTTTGTTATTTATGAACCGAATTAGATGATTTTTTTTGTTGGGGAAGGGATACCGTTGTGTAGTCTTTTTAACCGACTTCAAAAAAAGGAGGTAAGTTTTCAGTTTGTATGTTTCTCCGCGATTATGTCACGTTTGGCTGAGCCGATTTTTCTACCTAAATAATATACCTACACTACCTAATGCAGAAGGTACTTACACTAAAAATAAACAAATAAAAAAATTGTTTAAAAAACAAAAAACCGACTTCAAAAAACCTGCCTCTAAAAAAAGGAAGAAATAATATACAAATCATTAGATACGCATTATCATTGTTATAATAAAACACGTCAATTGAAGTCGGGTGGGGCTTTTAGAATAAAAAAAGGAAGATGTTCTCCAGCCCCACCCGACTTTAATAGACGTGTTTTATTATAACAATGATAATGCGTATCTAATGATTTGTATATTATTTCTTCCTTTTTTTAGAGGCAGGTTTTTATGGTCCTATTCCCATTAGCAACTGCCCACTAATTGTCTAATTTCAAAATCTATCACAATCACTTTCATTTGACAGAACATGGATTCTTCTTTTTGGCACAAATAAAAACTTGCCAAAGAAATGCAGCGATGAAATGGTTTCCATCTGTCAAATGAAAGCGATAGATTTTGAAATTAGACAATTAGCCCCGGGTCTCATGTGACAAACAAACCCCTTCTACCGTTCCCTTTTTTAAATATAGACCAGCCCCCCTAGCATGACCACCGAGACGCGATAATATAATATAGCTATTTATCATGTTTAACTGTCAAAAGACATTGTATTTTGATCTATATAGTGTTTTGGTGGTCACGCTAGGGGGGCTGGTTGAAGTGTAATAAAGTTAATTGTTTTGGCGGCGCTAGTTGACGCCGTGAAGTTTTTAACTCAACATTATAATATTACCATAATTATTATTGTTTCAGATGATCTAAACCAGGATTCATCATCAGATTCCGAAGACAACCTGAACATAAGTAAACAGTGGAAAGCTGACCCAAGCAATGTATCTGAAATGAATACGTCTAAAAGTGAGTAGAAAATATTTGTAAGGAGTAATAATATACAGTCTGACCAAAATAGTAGAAAATTATAGGGGCTCCCCTATAATTTTATATAAGATAATAAGATGATAGAACGGACGTAGACAGCATAGACTAATATGTATGTAGACAGGCCGTCATAGTGAATGTATCTTTTCATTTCCGACATAAAATCTACAAATTTTTGATGTTGTAGTTTTGAAGCCAGCACGAGAGATAATTCTATCTAAAGAGGAACAATTACAACAAATGCTGGAGCGATCGAAGTCACTTAATTATCAAAACTCGCCGTTTGAATGTGATTTGTGCTGCAAAGGATTTGTGGACGCAAAGGCTTTTGAAAACCATCAGGAAAATCATGCTGAGGTAAGTCTCTCTCTTATTAACTAGATTTTTACCAAATAGCAGTACAAGACTTTGATTGTCTCATCGGTGTCGAAGTGGTCGGTCCCGCGTAGAGCTCGTCTGCTCCATTCGATAAAGTGGTCTCGTTGTTGTTCATTGCCATCCCCTCGGTCGCTCGGGTCGATGTCTTCTCCCGTTCCTTCCCGTCGTTCACTGGTACTGGGTCTGGTGGTGATTCCATGGTTCTGCTGCAGCTACTCCACTCGCACTACTTATAAATGGTAGGTAGGTATTGTCGATGTTTGCGAGGAACACTTTGAGTGCGCGCAGTGTCATTCGCAACGGTTGTGCGCGCCGCGAACAAGCACCTACTCGTACGGTACTGGAGCGGCTCCATGGCGTGCGCGCGTAGACTGCCGGGAACAGACGTTCGCAGTTGAAGCGCGCAGCGTGCGCGGAGGCCGGCCACATCGTACTAGCGGCGCCCTGCATGCGGCGTGGCACATAAGCTGCACCGGCCGTAGCGCACCACTCGCAACTAGCTATCGTTAATCTATCATTTGAAAACTACTTTTTGGTTGCTAATCTGTATTTCGTATCTATTCACAGGTGCTTCACTTACCCAAGAAACGTAAATCGGATAATGAAACTGAAAAGGAAATTCCGAAAAGTCAAGCACCCTTAAAAAATACCGATAAGGGTGAGGAAATGAAGGCACAGAACGAAGATAGTAGGAAAATACCTGACTTTAGAATACGCAGTAATACACTTAAAACTCCTTATGTAATACTAAATCGTGTTAAAATTCCTATTAAAACAATAATACCGAACAATGAAACAACCACTTCCAATATTAATAGTGACATAGAGAATTCTAAAATTGAAGCAAATAGCAATGAACAGGTTACAGCTCCAAATAATATTTTTATATGCGATGTATGCAAAAAAGAATTTCTCTGCAAAAGCTTGTTAATAAAACATATTAAGAAATGGCACATAATTGGAATTGAACAAAATTGTAAAAATAGTAATATTTCGATAGGAAAGGATGTACTGAAAAATCATAACAATGTGAGAGAAAATAAGCTTAGCAAAAAAAAGAACCAACATAAGGATAGTATTTGTAGCGATGAGACGCAATACAAATGTAGTTATTGTATGAAATGTTTTACTACTAGCAGTGCTTTAGCTACACATGTAAGAATTCATACAGGAGAGAAACCATACAACTGTAGTTATTGTACGAAATGTTTTACTCAAAGCAGTTCTTTAGCTAGACATGTAAGAATTCATAGAGGAGAGAAACCACACAAATGTAGGTATTGCAAGAAATGTTTTACTACAAACGGTGATTTAGCTAAACATTTAAGAATTCATACAGGAGAGATACCATACAACTGTAGTTATTGTACGAAATGTTTTTCTTACAACAGTCAGTTAGCTGCACATGTAAGAATTCACACAGGAGAGAAACCATACAAATGTAGTTATTGTACGAAATGTTTTACTACAAGCGGTGATTTAGCTAAACATTTAAGAATTCATACAGGAGAGAAACCATACAAATGTAGTTATTGTATAAAATGTTTTACTACAAGCGGTGATTTAGCTGCACATGTAAGAATTCACACAGGGGAGAAACCATACAAATGTAGTTATTGTACGAAATGTTTTACTACAAACGGTGATTTAGCTAAACATTTAAGAATTCATACAGGAGAGAAACCATACAAATGTAGTTATTGTACGAAATGTTTTACTCAAAGCAGTTCTTTAGCTACACATGTAAGAATTCATACAGGAGAGAAACCATACAACTGTAGTTATTGTACGAAATGTTTTACTACTAGCAGTGCTTTAGCTACACATGTAAGAATTCATACAGGAGAGAAACCACACAAATGTAGTTATTGTACGAAATGTTTTTCTGACAACAGTCAGTTAGCTGCACATGTAAGAATTCATACAGGAGAGAAACCATACAAATGTAGGTATTGTATAAAATGTTTTACTGATAGCAGTGCTTTAGCTAAACATTCAGTAAGAAGTCATTCATAAGAGATGGATATAGAACCATAATGAATGAATCAGTGTTTGTATATTAATGAATATTGCAGGTAGTTTTTAAGATAAGATATCAGACAAACACTTTTTTAACTTTTGTAACATCGCAATAGGGAGGGATACCTACACAAGATACAACATTAAATACCTAGCATTCAACGAGTGTCAATGATTTATTGAAAGGATTTTGATGTTTTCGTTTGTCTCGCTCGATCTTTGATAAGTCTTTAGCTTTAAATAACGCCATATTAGGACTGTTATGCATTTACATAAAATAGCTGAAGCATAGTTTCTGTGATGTAGGCTGTCTAACGAAAGCTGGCACGTGGTTGGAAAAGGAACAAAAATTTCGCCTTTTGATAAGGGTCAGTTTCCAATGACAATGTTAATTTAACAGGGAAAGTGGCGCCCCCATTTGGATTCCAGCTTTCGTTAGACAGACAGACTAATTTGATAATCCGTCTCAGTGGCGCCCCATCATATGGAATATTACTCGCGCAGTAGCAGCCAACGATCGATTAAAGTAAACATACCTAATGTAGTTTTTAAATACTATCACAAATCTAGCATACAGTCTGTCAAGAAACTCATGAAGTTAATGGGGGAGCCACTTTCTTTGTCATTAGTGTTGTTGTATGGCAACACTTAACAACCACAATTTTGTGGGTAATTGTGATACTTGTTTACTTTGCTTGACTACATTATTTTTTCTTTCTTGTTTATTTTATTCGTTTATTTATAATCATGCCCCTTAAAAACTAAACATATATAAAAATATAAAACAATGGTGTTAGTTAATAACTTAATAGTAATGTTAGTAAATAATTATTTCTTATAAAATGTATACCTACCTATGTGAGCGTAAAGAGGCGAGTGTCAGTGTGCGGACAAACCAATACTGGTTTTTGTCACATTGTTAGCTTAAATAATTTAATTTATGGACCTTCTTAATATTTTTTTTTTTAAATAAATAAAATTTGAGATTTTTGCATTCAAAATGCTATATTTGAGATTTTTGCATTCACAATGCTATTTTTATACAATACTAAATAATATATAGTCAGGTGGGGTAAGTGAAACACCGGGGCAAGTAAAACACCCAACCATATCTAATGGACTCCCTAAACGATCAAGCAATTCCCGTCAAGTACGTAAATTTTTCTGCTTGTCAATCACATTTTGATCGTCTAGGAGCTGTTTGACATCAAGCACGAATGAATGAATGAATGAAATTTTATTTGCATTTGAATAAGGTTACACTTAAGCTGGTCATAATAATTTAGTTCAGCTTATTCAGCCATTTACCAATTAGCATGCAAAAATTGTAAAAAAAAATTGAATTAAAATTTATAAAATTATTAAACCATATCAATTATACATACAATTACACTTACAATTTATAGAATGTCAATAAAATTTAAAATAAAATATGATAAGTCAAATTAATAAATCAATATTGATTATTACAATTTAAATAGTCCTTAACAGAATAAAAACATTTTTCCATTAGCCAGTTGTATAATGCTCCTTTAAATCTATTAATTGTCAAATCTTTTATATAGTCCGGTATATTATTATAAATTTTTATGCACATCCAGTAGCAATTTTTTCGGAAACGCGCACTTCTTGGAATCGTTGCAGAAACCAATCTACACGAGTTTCTGGTATTACGCGGGTACACATCGTTGGCTTGGCTGAAATAATACATATTTTGCTTAACAAATTTTGCTACTTCAAAAATATAAAGGCAGGGAAGTGGCATAATTTTGAATAATTTAAATAGAGGCTTGCATTATTCGTCTGGTGCAATGCCACATATTGCCCTGACACATTTCTTTTGTGCTATGAAAGCCTTATTAACATCCGTACTATTTCCCCATATAATTAGTCCATAACGCAAAACTGATTCTATGTAGGCAAAGTATGCTGCAAGAGCTGTACTTCTTGATGCTACTTTTGTTAGTTTATAGAGGGCAAATGAGAATCGATTTATTTTATTGCATACTTTTTCTATTTGCCTTTTCCAATCTAGCTTTTCATCAATCTCTAGCCCTAAGAATCTAGTTGCATTTGTGCCTTTAAGCTTTTGTCCGTCAAAGTTAATGTTAATAGTCTGATGTAGTATGTTATTAAAATTTATAAAGTAAGTCTTGTCAATATTTATAACTAGATTATTATTTCTGAGCCATTCTACTATCGTTATTATTGTTTTATTTATGTCATTTATATGTTCATTTAATGTCAATTTACTGTCTGTTTTTACAACCACTGAAATGTCATCCGCAAACAAAACACATCTATGTTTGGTTATTTCTGGAAGGCTATTTATGTAGACTAAGAAAAGGAGAGGTCCTAAAACGCTCCCTTGAGGAACTCCGAATTTATTTTCTTCAAAATCTGATCTATATTTCTGAGCAACGTTATTAGAATCTAGTTTTGTTATTTCTACTGATTGCATTCGATTTTGCAAATAAGTTTTAATCCAATTTAATGCACGTAAACAACTACGTGCTGGATACGTGCTTGATGAAAATTTGCAATGATTGTCAAGCACTGCTTGATCGTTTAGCTACATGCTTGAAGGTGTTACCAGTACAAAACTTCCATTCAGGATAAAAAGAGAGCAAAAATAGCAAAATAGGTCAGAGGGCCTAGTACGAGTTGTGTTTCTCACCTTACTTTGCGAATTAGGCGCATAAAATAAGCTTATTTATCTGGACATAATTTGTAAACTCGTTGTTTTTATTATTTTATCGGGGATTGATATCATCTGTTTTTAATTGTAGGTACTTAGGTATTATTATAAATCCTTTTGTTTTATTTTATTTTAAGTTGTTTTTTATGTGTCAAATATTAATTAGATATATGATGTAAAAAATCCGCGGTGGTAACCGTTTTATATAAAAATCATGAGATTTCGTACACTGCCTAACTTTTTCCTAAAAGCAAAATAGGTAACCAAATACCTCGTTAGTATAATTTTAAGGTGCATTCAAATGCCATCACCTAATAGCAAAATTAAACTGAAACCAAATTCGTTTGCTTGTTTTTTTTCACAGTATTCATCTAATTTTAATATCTAGATAAGCCAAAATGGTAACTATGATGCTTGTATTTTTTTAAGCTATATTGCGTCTTTTTAGACATTTACGCCAAAAATTAAACATTTATGTTTTACGTTTCCATAATTATGTATTTCTCAGTAGTTCAAAATCGTAACTGAGAATTTTTTGTTTAATAATAGGTTTTTGTGTACTACAATAATGTTTTCATCAAAATTAAACATGTAAATGTCACGCTTAAGAAATTAAAATTTAATTGAAAATACGCGCAAGCAAGTAGTGGAGCGGGATGGTATAATAAAAAAATGAAAATGATTCTATCAATGGAATTTTATATTACATACTGTTGAAAAACGGGGCCTTTTGGCGCGTTGTCTTGTCTTTTGCGTTGCGTACGAGCGAGTTTAGGTAGATAAGTAAAAGAGTTTGTAAGAATAGCGTCTTTTTTATACTGAGCCAGCACAATGTCCCACTTCAAATTAGTCAAGGCGTAGGCACTGAAGTTCGGCGATCGATAGGTAGGTAAGTATAAGTAGTGATTACTTGCTCAGTGTAGGTAACGATAGGTATACGAACGAATACCATGACATTTCTACACACAGACGTAATCACGTAACGGAATTCCGAACGGAATTTCGATAATGTATGAAGATTCCGTACGGAAAAATCCCGTATGTGTGTGGTAGTCCATAGATTTGTATGGATTAGCTGCGTTCGGAATCACGTACGTACGGAATTCCGTAACGTGATTCCGTCTGTGTGTGGCCGGCCTTACAGTCTGACTGATGAGATGTCATATTCTAGTACTTACCCACCTACCTCGTACCGTACCTACCGCTTGCAAAGTTTAAAAAGAAACGATTAAGTACCTACCTAAATTTTTTTTGTGGGTAGGTAAATAAAAAAAGCACAATTTCTTTACAGTAAGTTACGGGAGTGAGGAGTAGTATGTATCGCGACTACCGTTCGTACCGACCGATCCGACCGTGACACTAAAACTAAAGTAAAACTTAAAGTAAGTAGTACCTAAGTATTTAGAGGAAATTTTACAAAATTTTACTAAGTTACTACTTCAAGTTTTATGTACATAATATTACCCGAGCTGCTCTTACATTTTGACGACATGTAAGGTGACTTATCCAGTATCCGGATTATCCGGCCCTCTGAGCATTTTTCATATAAATTAATCGGTTTTTCAACCCCCTTTGTTGCGTTGCATCTTTAGTTAGACGCGCAGTCAAGGAACTATGCTATTTTCCAAGGTTCCGCAGTTTTTTCCAGACCCACGCACGGCTTGTATATAAAATCTGAAGTTCTGCACGATAGGGCATGGAATACCGGAATGATTTTCATACCGGTATTGAAATTTCAATTACCGGTTTAAATTATATATATATAGATAGATAGGTAGATATTATATTCTTTATTGTTCACCATAATAGAAAACATTACAAGGAAAAGAAAAACATATTAAGAACAATTTGGCGGCCTTATCGCTAAAAAGCAATTTCTTCCAGGCAACCATTTGTATGACTGGAAGAAAAAGAATAAGAATATATATTACCGAGGTTATTGTTTGCAAATAAACTATAGAACCTTGGCTTCAACCAATGAATTTTCGATACATTATGTACTTAGCGAGCAATAAATTTAATTAAGATGATGGCGCCACTTGAGGTACGGGGCCAAATTACAAGCTTTGCTTAGTTTAAGGCTAGATGGCGCTGTATGAAATTGTCCAAGCATTTTTTATTATAAATAATATAATGTCTTTATACCTATAATAAATACATATTAAATTTAATTATATTATATTAATAATAATAAAAGTAGACTACATCACTTCATTGATATATCAAAACAAAGTTTAGATGCGTTACCCGCACTCCACAATGGCAAGACGAAAGTAAGGTAATTGCCCGACTTTCAATTAGTCAGGCACAGGCTCGTGACACGTAAACACACATCACTCTTGTCAGACAGACACTAAAAAACCGTGACATTCTGATCAAAAATGCCTTCCTGCGTCTATAAACGATGTGCAAATTATACAGCAACAGTCAGAGATCGGAAAAATGTTTTATTTCACACGTAAGTACTGTATTTAACCGTAAAATGTATTTTCGTATTTTGTATTACTCTAATCGGCCATTTTTTTACAAAGAGCGAGACGCGCCAATGAGCATGCAGCGTATCAGACGAAACTTATGATGTCTGTTTATCTCTTTCTAACGACAGGGATTCCGTATGGTGGCGTTCATTTTTGTCCCACTATTGATGTAATATGTCAATGTGTGTATCTGCAGTACCTGTCGCTGTTTTAAATTGCATGATGTTGGCGCATAACGCATCTAAACTTTGTTTTGATATATCAATGACATCACTTACCTAAAATCAAAACAAGAATTATTTTACCATTTTTTAGTGTGCGTAACCACAGCAAAATGTTGCGTCTAGAGAAATGAGAGTATTACAGAATATAATTAGTTCATAGTTAGATGCAATTTGTTCAAGTAGAGCAAAATGTGTTCAAGTTGTATTTTCTAAGTTATTCGAGAAAAACTGATTGAATGTTTGTGAACTGAATGTTTTTTTTAAAAAGGCGTTTAGCCTGGAACCAAGTAGATACATCAAAAGATAGCTTATGATGAGTTGTAAATGTATACCAAGAGCAAAATGTGTTCAACTTATAGTTTTTGAGATATTCAAGATTTTGCTGCGGTAACGTTTTGGGATTTCCCATATCTCGAAAACTGTTTGTCGCAGAAGTTTGAAAAAAATACCCGTTATAGGCCTTCATTTGTTCAAATATGTTCAAACATAAGTACTGATTTCGATTCATCAACAAATATAGATTATAATTAATTATTTTTTAAAAACTGGAAAAAACTATTTACTCCTAATCTAGTACATTTGAAAACAAATAAAAACCAATTACATATACCTATGATATACCCTTATAAGGTGTACAAATCTGGATTAACAAACTTTACGCGATATGAAGATATGAAGAGATTTCCTACTTATCAAATTTCTACTTTGGCGATCGAATACGCAGCTCCCTCTGAATACAAAACGGTAGACTAATAGTGAACTTATAATGTTCATTTTATTAAAAAACATCCCTGAAAGTTTCAGCTTTAAATCTCGGATGGATCAAAAGTTATTCAAAAAACAAGAAAGTGCCAGCAATTCTCATAAAAACCGACTAAATTACATTATTTAGTATTTTGATGTTTTTGAGTCTAATTCTTAAAATAATCATGGTGGATCGTCAAAAAACGGATTTTATTTGGTTTATAAAGAAAAGTTTAAATTATTCGTATTCCAAATGGAAAACGAAGACTTTGTATTGACATTAGTTCTTGGTCGTTCCAAACCTTAGAGCGAGTTAAAACCAAACAACCGGCGCTCTAATGCAGCCCCTAGACGATCAAGCATTTCTTTGTCAATCACTTACATTGCATTTACCATTTGGGGGCGTGGCCTGCTTTTAATTGGCCACGGTAATCTATCTATTCTGTAGTGCTTGTCAAGCATCGCTCCTAGACGATCAAAATGTGATTGACAAGCAATGCAATGTAAATGATTGACAAGCAATTTTGATCGTTTAGGGGGTCCATAACGTTCTGAACGCAACCCAGCGCTCTCTTCGCTCCAAAACATTGACTTAGTAGTTGCCTCTCTTTCTATCGCGTAGGTCTTATCTTTTCTGAATGACACAGCCACAGCCCTGCCGATAGCTACCTACATAAAGCTGTTGTACTTTACCTACATCTTCTTGGATAATAAAGTTTGTGATGAATTCAAAGATAAACCCAATGGACCATTCTTTTTTGCTTGTTAAGATACTTATTTGTATTGTTTACCTCAGGTGCATTTAAATGAAAATTCAAAAATTTAAAATTCTTTCCGCATACCATGGAAGTAATAGTCGAAGATATTACACATTTTATGAAAACATAAAGTAAAAAGGTCCAAATTCCGACCTTTTTAATTTTTATTGAGGTTATGTAGGTCAAGACATCGGTTTCATTTTAGTTTGAATTGGAATGCACCCTGATTCTGAATGCATCCGAAATGTCAGAAAGAAATAAATTTGTCAATGTCAAGTCAACAAAAGGTGCAGTTTTGAGTTTGACTTGACTGACAGTTTTGTTTGTTTGTATGTTTATTTATCGCAAAGAAAAATCAATTGTTTGAGGAAAAAAGTGTTATTTTCCCCGTATTCCCAAGCCCATGAGTTAGTGATTTGATTTGATTACCTCATCGATCATCTATTTAAATGATCGAAGGATTACCTTACCTATTTGCTCAGTGCCCAAGCCAAGAGTATAAACATTTTTCAGAAAAAAAAGCGCGGGAAACCTTCAACGAAGCGGTTGTGTCTTTTGGCTTTTTTATATTTTTTCACATAATTCTTTATAAAATAGTAGGATCAGATAGTGTAAATATTGTTTATATTGTGTATATATTTAGTATTAGTGTTATTGTATCTTAGTTGCAGCGATCTGGTGAGTTATTAGATCTGTAATTTTATGACTGATCCGGAGGACCCTGGGGGGACAGTCCCCCAGGTTTCTCATAATGTAATTATTCCATTCAATGAAAGTGTGGGATTGGGAGGTATGGACACTGATGGATCTCTTTTTGACTCGGATACTTCTGTTAATAACCCAACTAAACGTAAAAGAGTAGCGTCACGTAAAGTTTGCAAACACTGCAACAAAAAGAGGAGGCATCACAAATCTGCTTCTAATGTTTTGACTGAAGTTGACTGCCATTGCGAAATTAGCGAAAACAACTTACCAAATACTTTTAAGACTCCTGTGTCCTCCGCACCAGAAACACAAACAACTAATCCGACTCTTGATTCATCAAACAAGTCTATGACGCGCCCTGTAGTTGGTAGGGAAATATATGAGGCAACTGATGCATCTCCATACAACGTCCACATCCAAAAAATACAGTCTTCGCCAGATGAAAATGTATCTTTGCATCCAATCTCTTTTGGTCGATTCTTAAAAAAACATAATATCCAAAACATTGAAAACGGATCTCTCAAAAAAATTGGTAGAAATAGACTGGTGATTTCATTTGTTAAATATGACGATGCTAATAAATTTATCACTAACCAAGCCTTAAAGGATAGTAATTTCAAAGCGTTTATACCTACTTTTTCGGTTACTCGTATGGGTGTCGTAAGAGGGGTTCCGATAGATTGGTCTGAAGAAGAAATCTTACAAAACATTTCTGTACCTATGGGCTGTGGAAATATTTTAAAAGTTAGGCGCATTAACAGGAAAAATTCAGATAATGGTAAGGTCAGTTTCACTCCTATAGAGACAGTAGTACTCACTTTTGATGGTCAGGTGCTACCGAAAAGAGTGTTCCTGTGTTATAACTCTCTCCCTGTAGACCTTTATATCTTTCCCACTGTCCAATGCTTCAATTGCTGCCGCTTTGGCCATATAAAGGGTCAATGCAGATCAAAGCCTAAATGTTTTAAATGTGGAAATTACCACTCAGCTGAGAGTTGCCAAATTGATGAAGATGATGTAACTTGCTGCCTATGCTCCGGATCTCACTATGCCACCAACCGGAAGTGTCCCGAATTTGCTAGACAAAAATCAATTAAAGAGTCTATGGCCAATAACTGCATTTCTTATGCTGAAGCCCTTAAGCTTCACCCTCCAATCTCAAAATCATATTCTGAAGTTCTTACATCCTCCATTGCTCCCCAATCACAAAGGTATAACTCCATTGCTCACCAATCACAAAGGTATAACAATACCAATAAAACTACATCTTACAGAAAAACCGTCTTTACTCAACCTAAATTACACAAAATTAGTTCTAAGGGCTATGACAAAGAAACTCATGACATTTTAACTAAAGATTATAATATTCCATTGCCAACAGTAGGTACCTTAAATGAAAATAACCCTTTCTCCAATATGTCAACCAGGGATCTCATCATTGCCCTGATAAAGTTTTTGTCCCAAACAGAAAATATAACGTCTGAACCGTCCAACGCTGCTTCTGAAAATATAAATAGTGTAAATAAAAATCAAAATGGATCATTTGTCATCAGTCCTTCAGTGGAATTGCCAAAGTATTAATAATAAGAAAAGTGATTTAATTCACTTAATCAATGTATATAAACCTGTAATTATAGCATTACAAGAAACATGGTTTAAGCCAAATAGTATTTTTAATGTTTCTCATTATTTTCCTTTAAGAGAAGATCGTTCTGACTCCTATAGTGGTGTAGCTCTACTAATTAATAATTCTGTGTCCTTTCAGCACATTCCTATTACCCATAGTGTTAACCTGTCAATCATAGCCGCTTCTATTAATAATATCTGTTTTGTTTCACTATACATACCTCATCCAACATCCTCTGTGTACAATGAACTAGTTACCATCATCTCTCAACTCCCAAAACCCATTTTTATAATGGGAGATTTTAACGCTCAACACCAAGCATGGGGCAGTGCCAAATCTAGCTGGTGTGGTACCAGAATTTTAGATTTTTCAGAATTATATAACCTTTGCATCCTAAATACAGGACTTCCAACACGGCGAACATTGCCTCATGAAGGCGACAGTGCGCCCGACCTTACAATTTGTAGTCCCAATTTAGCTTCCACTTTGACTTGGAGTCCACTATCTTCGACGTTTGGTAGTGACCACTTTCCTATTTTAATTGAATTTCCTTCGACTTTATTAAAAAATCAAAGTAGACGTCCACCTCGTATGAAATATAAACTTAACCAAAATGACAGTGACAGATGGGAAATGTTTAGGGAGCAAGTTGAACAAAGGATTTCCTCCCTTCCTTCTATACAAGAAAACAACCGGACACAGAGTGCCGAGGCTTTTGCCTCAGTTTTGTTAGAAGCAGCTGACGAAGTTTTTCCAAGGAAAAAAACAAATGGGTATATTCCTTCCCCCCCGTGGTGGGACAGTGAATGTACAAGAGCAATAAAAGAGAGAAAAGAGGCCGAAATAAATTATAAAGATAATAGTTCTTCCGAAAATTTTGATAAATTAATACAAATAATGAATCAAATACGCAGTCTATTTAAAAAAAAGAAATGGGAAGGTTAGAGGACCTTTTGTTCATCTATATCACCTGACATTTCTCCTTCCGAGGTTTGGAATAACATTCGTAGATTTAGATCTGCCTTTAAAGAACGAGTCCCAAAATGTATTGATGAAGGTGTAGCCGAAAAATTTCTGGACAAATTAGCTCCGCCATTTGTTCCTCAAGAACTGATACTATCACCACCTCAGTTAACCTGTCGCAATAGTATAGAGGACTTAAATAATCTTAACTCGCCATTCACTTTAACTGAGTTGAAAGGTGTGCTGTCCTATGTTAAAGATTCAGCTCCTGGCATTGATGGTATTCCATACTCTTTTCTAACTCATTTAAATGATAATAGTTTAATTTATTTGTTAAATCTCATTAATTCTGTTGTGATGTCTGGCGAAGTCCCTCCTTCTTGGAAAATCCAGGAAATTATTCCTATTTTGAAATTCAATAAGCCCTCATTAGATCCTAACTCATATAGACCTATAGCTCTCTCGTCAGTCCTATCTAAGTTGGCTGAGCACCTGGCCAAGAACAGGCTGGAGTGGTATGTAGAAAGTCAGGGGCTGCTGGCTCCGAGCCAATATGGGTTTAGAAAAGGAAAGAGCACTATGGACAGCTTAGGCATTATCACTACTGATATAAGATTAGCCTTTTCAAATAACGAATTTTTACTTGTAGCTTTCTTAGACATTTCTGCAGCATATGACAATGTTGATTTACAGCTTCTCAAAGATAAATTAAATAAGCTTCACGTCCCCTATTTATTATGTAATTTTATCATTAACCTCCTTTCAGAAAGGCAAATACAAATTAATTTTGGTGATTCAAAGGTAAAATCTAGACTGACGTGGAAAGGCCTGCCACAGGGTTCGGTACTCAGCCCAATTCTATATGCCATATATACTCATGACCTTGAATTTTCTATCGCTGACAACGTGAATGTGTTACAATATGCGGATGATTTAGCTATCTATGTATCTGGCCGATCTATATTTAAATTAACATATTTGTTAAACAACGCTCTGAAGCTTTTAAAAACTTGGTTGGATAAAAACGCATTAAGTCTCTCTGTAAGTAAAAGCTGTGCAGTTTTATTCACTAAAATGCGCAGTCCACCTACATTTTCGATTTTTTATAACGATCAATTAATTCCCTCAGAAAATGAATTTAAATTTTTAGGTTTAATATTAGATTCGAAATTAACAGGTTTACAACATTGTTATTATGTTTCGGCACGATGTGAACGATTACTTAATATTTTGCGATGTCTTTCTGGTGTTTGGTGGGGCGCCCACCCTTTTAATCTTAGGCTTTTATATAACGCTATCATCAGAAGCATTCTGGATTACGGGACTTACTTTTTAGAGCCGTGTAGCTCAGTTGCTATAAGTAAATTGGATGATATCCAATCTAAATCACTACGACTCATAGGTGGAGCTATGAAATCTAGCCCGCTAAATGCTCTTCAGGTCGAATGTGCAGAACCCCCGCTTAAGTTAAGAAGGCAAATGTTGTGCGACAAATTCCTCTTTCGCGCTTTTCAATTTTCGAACCATCCTCTATACAGCAAATTACAAGAATTATCAGAGAAAATTGAGACCTCTTCTTTCTGGACTAATAAGCCTCCCCCCTGTCTAGTCGTTAGTTTTCGTAAATTTATCTCCCTGCAAGCCCCTACTCACCGATCACAATACCTTCCTTTGTTTACTGCAAACTACCCAGCTCTAGTTCTTGAACCTAATGTCCTCTTCAGTTTAAACTGTTTAAAAAATGACCAAAACCCTGATGCAACCCTAAGACAGCTTATTGATAGTGACTGGCCGGACTGTCATTATTTATATTGCGATGCATCTAAACACTCCGGTTCTGGTTCAGTTGGAATTGGTGTCTTCCATCAGCAATATAACATCCATCAAAAAATTAAACTTCCACCTGAGACATCAGTTTTCACTGCAGAATGCTTTGGAATCCTAAAGTCACTAGAATATGTCCTAATAGCAAAACTTAAAAAAACAATTATATTCTCGGATTCTAAGAGCGCTCTTCAATCTCTACAAAAATTTCCATTTAAATCCTGCTTAGCTTCTGTTTATATTATAGAGTGTAGACAGCTGTTATTAACTTGTAAAGAAAATAGATATGACATTCTTTTCGCGTGGATACCTGGCCATCATAACATAAAAGGAAATGAAATTGCCGACAAGCTTGCCAAGGACGCAATAAATTCTGGTGATATCTTCCCTTATAAAAATATAGTGCCGGATCTCATTTCTCTTCCCAAAGAACATTTACATGACTGTTGGGAGGATAAATGGAATGCTACAAGCCTTACTAAAGGAAAAGCTTATAAAAGAATTCAACAAACAGTTCCTCTTAAGCCATGGTTCTCTAAAATACAGTTAAGTAAATTTGCTACATCCAGTCTTATCAGAATGCGCTTAGGTCATGTCTGTACTGCATCCCATCTTTCTAGAATAGGAATCTGCAACAACAGTGTATGTGCTTGTGGTGCTGGTGACGAGGACCTGAATCACATTTTCTTTCAATGTTCGCTTCATGATTGCTCCTCTTTTTTGAATTCCCTTGTATCCCTCCGTGTTCCTCTTCCTACATCAATCCCAACCCTTCTGAGCTGCATAAATCCAGACTTGTATAATTTAATTTCTAAATTTTTAACTGAAAATAATATTAAATTATAATCTTAATATATTTACCCTTATGTATTTTATTACTCATTATCCTTTTTTATCTATTGATTTCACTAATTATCCTTATCCTGATCCTATTATTTTTCCTAAATTTCGATCATCTCCTATATTGTAACAATTCTTTGGTTTCCCTACCTTTTCCTACTTGACATTGGCTAATGCACAAACCGTGCGAGCCAGAAAAAAAAAAAAAAAAAAAAAAAACAAAAACATTTTTCACATTTTGTTTCGAAGTAAGAAGTACTTACCTACCTGCCCACTTTTTACCTACTGAAAATTTATGATTACCTATACATAAGTCTAAAACCTGACTCTCCAACCAAATAATCTGCTGAAAAACCTGAAAATGAACCACCTAATGGCGTGCAGAGTATGCTTGGCATACGATATCCGCTTGCATTCAATATCTGGTTGCCAGCTTCAGGATATTTACGAGAAATTCACTGAAACATTGGTAAGCTAACTGTGCATAACGCACCTTTTTATAAGCAATAAAATTGTCTTTTTAAAATATGACATTGACGTCGGCGTATTTCTTTTTGTAGCTTACTTGTCAGTGTGAAAATTATCTGAAAATTGATATTAAATTGATACCTTAGATATTGATAACAAAATTCCCTTCCATTCCATTATGTAGCCGTAATGTAATATGTAAATTATTAACCAGTTTATACAGTCCCTTGGTCACACTAACAATGATATTTCTTTTTTTTATATCACATCTATTTTTATATGGTTCCCTCAATCATATGTAACATATTGGACTGCTCTAAAATCTAAATACTGCAAAACTTCTAATGTAGAACATGTTAGTATTACCATCATCTTTATTCCTTGTTCTTTGGCCCCAGACAGTGCCTGATTTATAGCACTGACAGCCCTAGACAGCCCCTACCTTGCCAGTTGGGTAAGAGTACCTTAGTATTTTAGCATACATATTATACTCTTTATTGCACTCATAAAAACAGTTACACAAAAATAAATTGAGATATGTACACAAAGGAGGACTTATCTCTAAAAGAGATCTCTTCCAGCCAACCTGAGAACGTGTTCGAGATTTCGATATTAAGCGGGTGACATAAAGTGCAAAAATTAAATAAGAAAAACTGTCAATTTAAAGTCTAAAATATAGTACCTACAATATATAAATAAATAAATATACCTAATTTACCTATAATACATACATACACATACATATTAACCTATATCATTAATATACATACATATAAATAAATAAATAAGAGTTGGTGTTAACTAAGTATCTCACGATTCTGATTGGGCTAACTGTGATAAAAAGTGCGACTTTGGATTTAAATGAGTGGATGCTTGGGGAGTCCTGAATATTAGTCGGGAGTTTATTCCAAAGCCGTGCTGCTTTGGCAGAGAAGGAATTATGCAAGAACTTGGTGTTGCTCCAAGGTACCTCAAGCATAGTAGTACATACTCAAATGATCAAATTTTATTTTACAAGCTCAGCGCCTCCTCGGTCGTCACGCCCTAAGCCCTGGCCATATTATGGATGAGAGTAAAAATGGCTGGTGTATCATGACGAATTGAACTGTCTCATATACCAAAAAAATGTACCTAATATGTACTATTTAGTAGGTACCTGGATTTAAAAAATTTGTACCTAAACAAGAACGAAGTTATATCGAAATCAAAGGTACACCCGCCATCTTGATGTCAATATGGCGGGTGTACCTCAATAAATCAATTCAATTCAATTCTTTATTGTTTCCATGGTTTACAAGGTCACAAGGTAAAAAAAGTACAAACATGGAACCCCGCTGGGGCACAACAATTTCAAATTATCTTAAATAGTAATATTAGTTTACATTGAAACTAATTAGGTGCTTTTTATTCCAAATAATAATAATTAGTAAAACAACAGTTAAGAATAATATAAATACTACATGCATTGAATAATTTTTAAATATGGATATTACAGTTTTAATAGTATTAATTGTCAATATGATTAATATTAATTGAAAATGAAATCTGATATAATTATTAATGCATTGCATTAATAATTATATCAGATAAATTCCAGGCATGTCTTTTTTGAAAAATTCTTCTAAACTATAAAATGCTTTTTCTATTAGGTATTCTTTAAGTACTCTTGCAAATGACTTGTCACTAACTTCCGACCTAAGGTGCTCCGGAATTCTGTTATATATTTTAATGCACATGATGAATGTGCTTGAGCTATGCATTTTTAGTTGCATGTTGAATGTTGAACCATTATACATAAAATATAACTTCATCAAAAAATGTACCTAAATGAATAATGAATGGTACCAAATAGTTCCACATGAATAGTACTAAATAGTAGTTACCAAAATATGAATGGCACTAAATTCTAGCCATGAAATACTTCAAAAACCCCATCCCGCCATAAGGGATCCCGCCATCTTGTCGTTCACAAAAAAAACTGTTGTTTGATTTCTCAGAAACTACTTAATTAATCGAGCATGTGTATTTTTTGCCTTGAGGTACTTTTTAGGTACATTTTTTGATGAAGTTATATTTTATGTATAATGGTTCAACATTGATTTATTGAGGAACACCCGCCATATTGACATCAAGATGGCGAGTGTACCTTTATTTCGATATTACTTCGTTCTTGTTTAGGTACAAATTTTTTAGATCCAGGTACTGAATAGTACACTTTAGGTACATTTTTTTGGTATATGAGACAGTTCAATTCGCCATGATACACCAGCCATTTTGACTCTCATATATTATGGGTATACATTTTTACCCTGGACTTAAATGGCTACTTCATTCTGTTCACTGTTAATATTTAGCCTTTTAAATAAATATAGTCTTTTTTTCCAGCTTGAAACAGGCGATATGAAGCCAATATGTGTCTGTTACATTTGCTTCAGTTTGTTAAAAAAGTTTCAGAAGTTTATAGAGAAATCAAAAAAATCTGATCAGCTACTTGAACAGATGATAAATTCTGGTTTGGAGGTAAGTGAAAGTGAAAGTGAAAGTGAAATAAGCTTTATTCAAATAAACTTAATTATTAAGTACTTTTGAATCGTCTATATTTTCCTACCACCCGTTCCAGACTTTTTTAGCTGACAAGAAGAACGGGCGCAAGAAACTTATCAGCTGTAACAACCATAAGTAACGATATTTACAAACTTGAATATATCGTTACCAGATAATTACAACAGGGTGACAGGATTATTGGCAACAACATAGACTTATTATATTACTTCAACAAAGTTCTTATATTAGCAAGTTATGTGTTACATCATTTCCACGCATTTTGATCTTTAAGATAATCGTCAACTTTATAATAACCTTTACCCATGAGCGTTTTTTTAACATGGTTTTTAAATTCATGCAAAGGCAGATCAATCACTTGTTGTGGAACTTTATTAATAAAGGCTATGCCTTTCCCCATAAATGAACCTCTCGTTTTTGCAAGCCTAAATCTTGGAACGGCAAGTTTATCTTTATTTCTTGTATTAAACTGGTGAATGTTGCTGTTCTTATCAAATGAATCATAGTGTTTCCTTACATAAACTAAATTTTCATAAATATATTGGCCTGCCAAAGTTAAAATATTTATTTCTTTGAACAATTCTCTCAAGGTATCTCTCCGCCGTAGAGTGTATATGGCGCGAACAGCTCTTTTTTGGAGTACAAAAATATTTTCAAAACTGGCAGCTGAGCCCCACAATAGCAGTCCATAAGACATTACACTATGAAAATAACTAAAGTATACTAACCTTGCCGTTTCAATATCAGTTAAAAGCCTTATTTTCTTAACAGCGAATGCCGCAGAACTAAGTCTACTTGACAAGGCTTCAATATGTGGATCCCATTGCAATCGAGAATCTAGTGTAATACTATAATATAATAAGTTAAATAAAGTCGACAGTTAAATGTTATTAATATAAGTAGGTATACAGTTGGTATAAAATTACATTGCTTGCATACCTACTTTAAAATATATTGTGTCAGTTGTGTAACCAAACAAATTAATATCTACTCCATTTATAGAAAAAGTTCAAAAGTTAGTGGGACATTCATAGCACTGACAAAACATAACAATGATCTTTAAATCATAAGGCGATTAACACACCGTACCGCGATCTGCCTGCCACTTTGTGCGGCGTCATGTCACTGATATTAATATTGGTGATACAAACTGAGACATTTGCAAACTGTCTCAGTTTATATCACAGAGTAGGTACCAGTGGCGAAGGGTCCATACAAGCCGATACCCATCGACTTACCTTTTAGAAATCCCACCCCACTGATCCACTATACAGAATCATAACATTTCTGTAGAATGGCTTGCCTTTGCCATAATTTCACCCCTCGCCACTGGTAGGTACCTACTTATTATGGTATCAGACCCCAAAGATCATCATTCATAAATTTGCCTTTTAGCTGTCAGCAAATTCCCTGGAATTGTTTTGTAAACAACAAACTGAATTCCCTTGGACCTTGGACAAGTCTCCGACGGTTAGAGTCATGTCTGCAACCGAGGAAGAGGTCGACGTGGAAACTCCAATTGAAACGGAGTATGAGAATTCTGAAATAGATGTGGGGGATCAGAATGAAGGTATTATTTATTAATTACTTTAGTAACTTTACATTTTGCCTGAATAATGAATGCCATGAAAGATTGCCAACTCTTTGCCACTGGTTTACACAGTTTATGGTCTTATTGGCACTTGATTCCAATGGGGTTTGTCGCGAGGCTTCGCAATTATGGGGGTATAATTAAATCTTGATAATAAAATAGGTAGATATGTATATAGATTTACAGCGACATAAGATGGATCAAAGAAAAGGAACCTTGGAACACATTTCATGTACTCAGTAAAATTGTAAACTAAAACAATTTGACTCGCATAACCTTTGAATACTGTACACTATATTGCCAATGACTCACATAAAGCTTTAAACCTGTACACGGTGTGCCAATGACTCATAAAGGCTTCATACTTCCACCATGAGGTTGCTAATGACTTCACTTAGGCTTTATAACTATACTAGAGGGAAAACAACACTTCTTCACTATGCACATGTTCCAGCGTGAGGCTACCTTCTTAAGCACACACGCATGAGCATTGTGGGCTAGCCATTTATGGCTTCCCCTTCTGGACCTCCAACAACACCCCTACAGTCCACGCCCAAGCCGCCGGCGTAACAATGCTCACAACCCTCTTTTACTTCTTACTCAGTGTACAAAACTTAATTTACATAACTTCTTTACTGAGCACACTTCTTTGTATTCCAAGGTCACTTGAATACACATGGGGATTTACATTTACATTAGAATGAGCATTATAATATCAATCTTACTCACGATTTGACTTCTGGGCCACGCCGCTCACCAAAGGGCACAATTTAAGCTGTTTTACTTACTTTCTCAGTACTACACCTTTGAACTAAGCGCGCCCATCACATAAAACGTTCGCTGCTACCCTCTTTTTACCTTTTTTATTTCGCAACCGTTAGTTCAGTGTTGCCAACATACAACCACAGAGGGGAAAAGTTTTTACTCACAGATTAGGTTGCACGAAGGATCGCGATCTCCGCGACACTCCCGAAGGGCGGACGAGGTTTATAATAACATCAGTAGGTGGCGTGTCCACTCGGCGATTTTTTGCCGAGCTCGAACCGCCGCAGCTCTTCTCCTACTTGACTCTTCTTGAGGCATCGAATTTTCAATCGTCGAAGGGACTGATATTTGTTCGCTGGCCTCCCCACTAGGAGGCCCGCTTGACTCCCTTGACTCGATTTCAGTCCCCTCAGGAAGTGACTCAGATAACCTATAAGGGGAGAAAGAAACGATCGCTTCTTGAGACACAACGCTTTTGGGATCTTCTGGTTCCAATTGAACTTCTTGCTGATGATCACTGATTTCAGCATTATGATTTTCCCCTTCCATTGGTACCTCCCTGACTGCGTCTAAGAGCAACGGTTCGTGAGGAACACTGCTGTAGTCTTCTTTTTCAGAGGTAAGTACTTCCACATTATTTTTATATTTCTCATTCTCATATGCTTCGACTTCGAGTGGATACAGGTGGCCCACTGAACGTGTGAACTCTGTATTACCGACCTTTACCTTGGCCACTCTGCACACACCATCTTTACTTTTTATAAGAGAGGTGATTTTTCCAACTTTCCATTTGGTTCTACTGCTAGAGCTATCTTTGATCTGCACAATGTCACCAATCTCAACAGAGTTTTTCGACTTCACTCGCGGCTGACGGGGAGTGTGAACTGACCTTTCACGAAGACTGGGTAAATACTGGTTCATGAACATTTTCTTGTACTCATCGAGGATCATGTAACCTCTTTTCCAACCATCGATGAGATCAATCTTTGTGTGTGTACCAGTCGCTGTTGCTTCTGTAAAGTTGGGACTGATTTCTAGACACTTACCTAGTGTAAGAAAATCAGCCGGCCTTAACACTTCTTCCAGTTCAGACCCCACCATGGTCAGCGGTCTTGTATTTAACACTGACTCAACCTCTTTAACCACAGTATGCATTTGGTTATCAGATAACATATGTTTGTCGAGTGTTCGTTTCAGGCAATGTTTCACAAGCGCCACTAGTCGCTCATAAAACCCACCTTGCCATGGAGCCAACTGTGTTATAAACTTCCATTTAATGCTCTTTTCTTCACAGTATGAGCTGGTCAACACTTCGCTTGTAAGCTTGAACTGGAGCGCATTGTCGGACATAATAACCTGTGGCACACCACGTGCAGCTGCGAAGCGTCTCAGAGCAAGTAAACATTCATCTGCTGTAAGGTCTTTAACCAACTCTAAATGAATAGCACGCACAGCAAGACAGGTAAATAAACATATCCAGCGTTTTTCTTTGCCATTTTTGGTGCTTACGAATACTGGTCCTAAATAATCCAAGCCGGTGAATGTAAACGCCGTACTGTAATTCACTCTCTCCGGAGGCAGCGCAGGTGCGTCAGGAATTCGGTATGGACCACCACCATACTTCACACATTGTGGACACTTCTTTAAGACCTTCTGTACTTGTGCTCGGCCTTGTGGGATCCAGTATTTTTCTCGAATTATGCTAAGAGTATGTGAGACGCCAATGTGGTAATTTGATTCATGTGCCCTTTTTATAACCTGACTGGTAAAAGATGAGTCCTTTGGTATAAGAATAGGATACCTTTTGTCATAAGGCCAGTTTGCATTTGATAAGCGACCTCTGCATCTCAACACCCCTTCTACATCTAGAAAGAGTCCTAGATTCCTTGACAAACTGGTCTCCTTTCTCGTCACTTCATCTGGGTAATGTTTCTTTTGTAAGTTTTTTATTTCAGACATGTCATCTTTAAATGGAACATCCAATACCTCTTCATCTTCATCTATCAAACGCTGAATCATCTCTTCATCTTCGTAACCCTTTGAAGTCATCTCTGGACCTTCCAGTAGGTTCAGATCCTCCCCGGCCAAACAAAGTACCTCTTCAGCTTTGGTTTGCCAATCTTGACGAGCCCAGTGAATTTTGTCATTTGCGAGAAAGTTTGGACCATGAAACCACAGGTCCTGTTTCGCTTGCCAAGTTTCTGGCCTTGTAGCTATATCAGCAGGATTATCCTTTGTGTTTACATAGCGTAACTGCATTCCTAAAGCTTTCTCAACATTTTTAATCTCACTTACTCTTCGGGCAACAAACGGAGGCAGCAATTTGTTTGACCTTGTCCAAGCTAAAACAATTTGGCTATCAGTCCAGAGAAAGATATTGTCCATTGGCATTTCCAAATTACTTGTTATGTATTTTAGAAGTCTGCTACCAATAAGACAAGCTAGCAGCTCTAATCGAGGTATTTTTAAGTTATCTTTATCTTCTATAGGTGTCACTCTTGCTTTTGACATTATCAGCTCTGTTTCATTCCCACTTACATGAAGATAAGTGACTGCCGCATAAGCATCTTTTGATGCATCCACAAAGCAGTGTAATTCCCGCAATGTATTATTTGTCCTGTCACATCCAACATATCGTGGCACTTTTACAACCTTTGCTTTCTCTAAATCTTTCAAAATGTTCCCCCATCTATCCTGCAGATCTTCTGGAATCACCGATTCCCATTTCAATTTTCGAATACATAATTCTTGAAACAGTAGTTTTGCAGACAGTATAAGCGGAGAAACAAAACCACAAGGGTCATAAAACCGAGCCAATGTTCGAAGAACATCTTTCTTAGTGGTGGACTCAGGATTAATGTGTGTGAGAGACATCTTACTTGCATTAAGTTGCAAGGTATCCTCTTTCAAATTCCACATCAGACCAAGAATTTTCACTTCACTCTGGTTCTTCATTTTGTCATTTTGTGGTATGCTGTTACTGAAGGATTCATTATTAGAGGCCCAGTCTCTAATAACCATAGAAATCTCGTTAAAAACTTTCTTACTTTCTTTATATATTTGCTCTGCCTTCTCTGATGAATCAACAGACATCACCAAATTGTCCACATAGCAGTTACAGGCAACTTTTTTCAATAGTGCTTCATTAGTACGTGCCATATGAAAGCGTATAGTGGCAGTCAACAAGAATGGGCTGGATATGATGCCAAAAGGTACCCGGCAAAACCTGAAATGTAGTATATTATCGTCTGTTAACTCTTTGGCCGGATCCTTCACCCATATAAATCTTGTAACATCTCTATCCTCTTCTTGCAATCCAACTTGAAGGAAGGCCTTTTCAATATCTGCCGTTAAGCCGATCTTACCAGTTCTAAAGTTCAACAGTAGAGCTGTAAGGTCTTCTAGCATACACGGACCAGAATATAAACATTCATTTAGACTTTTCTGCCCTTTCAACTTTGCAGACGCATCGTATACTATTCTTCCTCGTTTGCCTTCTTGTTTAACTATGTGGTGCGGCAGATAATGAACTGGGTGAGTATATCCTGAAGCAATTGGCTCAACTTCTTCAATTATATTCGCTGCCAATTGTTCTTTTAAAATAGCCTCATATTCTTTAATAGCTTCTTGATCTAATCTTCTTAACAAACCTGTTAGTCTACCAAAGGCTAAACCTAAATTCGTAGGCAGCTCTGGCGGGTAATCAATCCAGGGCCACTTCACTTCATATCGCCCCTGTTTATAGACAGTTGTTTCATTAAAGTATCTCACCACACCCTCTTCACGCGTTGCTTTGGGTGAATCAACGATGCCGATACTTTCGAGTGTCCACAAGAACTTTATGTCAATGTCTCTTAGTGGTAAGTCTGGTTCAGTATAGTATGAACATTCTGTGTTTTGACTTTGGCAATACGTTGTCATTGATAACGTACTTTCTTCCTTTTGTTTCAAATGACCAGACATTATCCACCCAAACTGAGAATCCACAAAGTACAAGTCATCTTGCAATCTAACATGATCACCTTTTATGAATGAAAAATATAAATCATTACCGATCAGTAAGTCTATAGCCTCACCAACTGTTTCATCATCAGCTATGATATCTATTCCAGGAATAACAAACTTATGTATCGGTACTCGATTTGTAATATGTGGTACAATATTCACACGTAATTTTCTTTCTATGCCCCTTTTTGTTATAATCGTAATTTCGGCAGATGGACTTACACATTCTTTAGGTTTAATTGCTCCAAAAGTATATACAATAAGATGATCTTCACAGTCAGGTACAATATTACACCTTTTTGCAAGACGAGTGGACATATAACTTCTTTGACTACCAGAATCAAGAAGTAGCCGGCATGGCAGGATCTGGTTTCGTGCCGTTCTGATTTGTAGTACTGCTGTCTGTAAAAAATTATAAGTTTGGTTGGTAACGGCAATAGTTCGATTGTTTGTTTCACAATTATTACAAATTTCACCTTGATCAGACTTCTTTGTCTTAGTTGGACAAAGAGCTCTATTGTGCATCTTATGACAATGAATACAAATTTTCTTTCTGTAGCATTTACTAGCTCGGTGTCCCTCCTTGAAGCATATGAAGCACTTATTTTTTAAACAAACAGCTCTCTCCTTATAAGATTTAAATTTAGGGCAGTCCTCACTGTAATGGGATAAATCATTACGGAAGATGCACTGATATTTCGGTTTCTTAACTACTGGGCCCTTACTTTTGGGTTGTTTGCTAAATTTTTGTTGCTCTCTGCCTTGAGACCACATCCTCTTCCTCGAAGTCTTATTCACTTTTTCTACCTTTACATGGAGTGCTTCGGTGGAACAGGTCGCTCTACCCACCACAGTTGAGCTTGTGCCAGGAGCAACATTTATCTCAGAGCGCTCTAATGACGATATAACTGTATTTAAGGCTAAACGTATCGATGCCACAGAGTAATCATTAACAGTCTGAAGGTTGGCTTGGTACCTTATGTTATCTGGGAATTTGTCCATTATGATTACCCTCATGTGGCTACCATCGACATTATCACCCATTGACTCTAGCACACGTATATGTTTTTCAATGGTATCAAGAGTTTGTCGGCAATCTGTAGCGGTTGGTTCTGCTCTTCTTAACTTGTGAAGGGCGTCATTATGTGCATCCATGACCAGTTGGTGGTTGCCATACCTGTCTTTCAGGATTTTGACAGCAATTTCATAGTTGGAGTTGGTGATTGCCAGACCTTCTACAGCTTTGAGCGCTACACCTTCAAGCACCGACATTAGGTAAGAGAATTTTTCGACGTCACTGATATTCTTGCTGTGTACATTCGCTTCAAATTTATCCCAAAAGGGTACCCAATCAAGAATGTTTCCATTAAATTTTGAAAGCTCCAGTTTAGGAAGCTTAGACTGGTTCCCGGTGACTCCTTTTGCGCAGGTTGCCAGTATAATTTCAAATCTCACCAATGTATCCTCAGCTTCCAGTTGATCGTCGAAGTACTTTTTCATCAGGTTCACGTCAGGATTTGAAACCCTACTAGAAACCTTCTCAAAATCCGTGGTGAATATTTGAAGCACACTTCTTAAAGTTATCTGAGCTGCGGTTGCATCGTTTTGGTCCACTCCAGTTTCCGCTTGTTTGATACATTTTTCAGCTATGGATCTAGCTTCTTTCAGCTTCTCATGTCTCCGTTGAAGACTCGAAAGAAGTAGCTCCTCCATAATGATGTCACCTGGAATCCGTAGTAAAGGTTCTTATGAACTAAGTATACTACTAAGCTAAAAATATTACGTGACATATTGAACCATTGTTTCTCTAATTTTTCTTTATACTCACCAAAATTTCTATTTTATGACAAACTCCAAGAATATCTCATTTCTTTCCGCAAACAGGGATGACTTTCTTCGGTTGAATCAACTTCAACTGAAATTTGAAAAACAAGTCACCGTTGTGTCCCAATTTTTTTGATTTCAAAGATGTAAGTACCAATATTTTTTATGTTTTAATCCTACCTTTAGTGTTCAGTCGTACTTGCGAGGATACTCTCTTGCTCTCTCCTTTCCCTCACGAAATCTTATTTCAGGATTACCCAAATCGAGGCTCTCAACAAACAATAACTGAAATACGAACGACCATCGTCAATATCGGCATTTTAAACAAAAAAAACGCTATTTTATTCATATAGAAGTTCCTTGCTTACCTTAATTTCGCAGACCACAATACATCCAGTACCAGTACTAGTACAAATCCAGTTTATTACCGGCTAATAGTTGAGGTCGGTAGCCATTTTATGTATAAATAATGCCGTCACAGCAACACAAATTCTTCAAATCTATAAATTGAGTCGTCAGTGAATCACTGTATTCAGATATCTTACGAATGATTCACCAACATCTCAAATTCTCAATAGCACATCTTTCTTTCTTATTTAACTTTCTTACATAAAATACTACTCGACAAACTTGCAACAAACAAACAAAGTGAAAGCGAACGAAAATAAAAGGAACAGCGTCACTTGAAAGGTAGGTCACGAAAGGTCAACCACAGAACACTTTTTACGCAAACCTCAACTAATTATTTGTAATCTGTGCTATAAGGGCGGCCACACACTCACGACACGAACTAAGGACGACTTAATAGTTTAAGGAAACACATCTCATATTGCCAAACCCATTGACTGGATTGTAATCGATGGTAACCGGCATCAATAGAAACACGAATACACAGTAAATAAAACACAATATACTTTTTTATTATTTATTCTTTCTTTTTTATCCTCGTAACTACTTACAAAATGTTAAAATGTCAAATCGATAAAACATATCGATAAATGCACATTCGAACGCACCGATCCAAACTCGAGCGATCACTTAAGGCCGCGTACTCACCTAACAGTGTAGCACGTAATGTAACTGATACTGTATCAAGTTCAAAGTATGTATGTGTTTGATGACCCACTGTAGGTGTTATTTTGTTTCGATGTAGAAACTTTGAACATAGACACCATAAAAGCGTAAACGCATAGTACGCGCGATTGAATAAAACGTGATTTTGTTATAAACAAAATGCAATAATACAAATATTGTAAAATATAATTAAACAATAAACGCATTCATAGGAACAGGGTTCTTTCTGTTGGCACCCTCGACAGTAGTTCAGCTTTTTTCACATTACCTCAATTTAGGCTTTAAGGTTTAAAACAGATACCATTTTCTATGATATCTAGTGCCTTCGGGAGCCCGCAGCCCCGAAGGCAGCACACGTAGGGGGTATAAAACCACTTACACCTAGCGTGCGCCTCCCCGGCCAAACAAAAACACAAAATGCTTCTATACCATTTTTTTACACTTCCCTCTCTTTAATTTTTTTATACTGAACTACCTTAGAGGTAACCAACAGAATATTGTTAGCATCCTCCACCAAATTATGTCGCGAGGCTTCGCAATTATGGGGGTATAATAAAATCTTGATTATAAAATAGGTAGATATGTATATAGATTTACAGCGACATAAGATGGATCAAAGAAAAGGAACCTTGGAACACATTTCATGTACTCAGTAAAATTGTAAACTAAAACAATTTGACTCGCATAACCTTTGAATACTGTACACTATATTGCCAATGACTCACATAAAGCTTTAAACCTGTACACGGTGTGCCAATGACTCATAAAGGCTTCATACTTCCACCATGAGGTTGCTAATGACTTCACTTAGGCTTTATAACTATACTAGAGGGAAAACAACACTTCTTCACTATGCACATGTTCCAGCGTGAGGCTACCTTCTTAAGCACACACGCATGAGCATTGTGGGCTAGCCATTTATGGCTTCCCCTTCTGGACCTCCAACAACACCCCTACAGTCCACGCCCAAGCCGCCGGCGTAACAATGCTCACAGCCCTCTTTTACTTCTTACTCAGTGTACAAAACTTAATTTACATAACTTCTTTACTGAGCACACTTCTTTGTATTCCAAGGTCACTTGAATACACATGGGGATTTACATTTACATTAGAATGAGCATTATAATATCAATCTTACTCACGATTTGACTTCTGGGCCACGCCGCTCACCAAAGGGCACAATTTAAGCTGTTTTACTTACTTTCTCAGTACTACACCTTTGAACTAAGCGCGCCCATCACATAAAACGTTCGCTGCTACCCTCTTTTTACCTTTTTTATTTCGCAACCGTTAGTTCAGTGTTGCCAACATACAACCACAGAGGGGAAAAGTTTTTACTCACAGATTAGGTTGCACGAAGGATCGCGATCTCCGCGACAGGGTTGGTCAACTTTTCCAAAACTATTGTGAATTATATATTTTCTGGTAGCTTTTGGCTTTGGAGTCAGGAATAACCAATTGCGGAATTTTTATAATACTTCATTTTAATTTAAATAAAAAAATATTTTTTTCATTTACAGCATAGTACAATATATCACTATTACGGCTGTATGCGTAGGTAATGCTTTTGCTCTAAAGACTTCTATGTTGTTGCTCAAAACAAAAAAGCAAAGGTTTGGCATTAGCAATGTCAACTATAGTAGTCATGTCAGTCACAGTCAGCTAAAATAAATAAAATAACTCTTTTGTGAGTAAGTTTGTAGATATACATACATTTACGTGATCATCACAAACGTATAAAGCTCTTTGAGGACAATTCCTGTTTTATCCTTTGCACCACATCTCTTTCAAAGGCATGGTACATAATTGTAAAAAAATTGTTTTGCGGATGGTCACGTCTATATTTCAAACAAAACGGAACAAAGCAGTGTAGGTAATCGGCGTAATAAGCTGGATTATGGATTTCTTCAAGCTGATTCATTTCCAATAACTGAACAAGAAAAACACTAGAAAATCACAGTAATAAGCTGATAAACAAATCACAACATTAGGTAATGAATATGATAATACTCTTTGTCACTGTCTGTCAAATCTCAAATGATCAAATCTGTCAATCAGTTTTTTTAATCAGTAAATGCAAAGGAACTTCGTGTTCAGCTGTACGTTTGATATTTTATCGCGATAATAATATAAAAAAAAATATTTGGTTAACAAAGTAAAATAAAAAAATCATAATATTATTTTCTTTATTCTTCTAACTTAATCTATCAAAAAAAAATATAAAACAATTCTCTTCGAAAAAGTTTACCAACCCCATTGCATTATTCAATTCGCATTTGGTATTATTCCCATTTTTTATGGTCCTATTCCCATTAGCAACTGCCCACTAATTGTCTAATTTCAAAATCTATCACAATCACTTTCATTTGACAGAACATGGATTCTTCTTTTTGGCACAAATAAAAACTTGCCAAAGAAATGCAGCGATGAAATGGTTTCCATCTGTCAAATGAAAGCGATTGATTTTGAAATTAGACAATAGTCCTGGCTCTCATGTGACAAACAAACCCCTTCTACCTTTCCCTTTTTTAAATATAGACCAGCCCCCCTAGCATGACCACCGAGACGCGATAATAGGATATAGCTATTTATCATGTTTAACTGTCAAAAGACATTTAGTCGCGTAGCTAGAGAAAAATTACCTTCGATAATACTAAAAGTTTTCGTTTTTGCTGAGTGTATAGATTATGTGCATTGTGAGCTATTTTTGAAAAGTTAGAAGTTTTATGCCGGTGCTTTAGGTATAGTTTAGGTATTTCGTAATATTTCGTTTAACTTCATATATATAGAATTAAAGTTTGAAATGTTGATTGTTTCATAATAAGAACTATGTTGTCATCATGTTGTAAAAAAATTAGAAAGTTAATATATGTGTAACTGCGTAAATCACAAAATTACTCTTTTGTGTCCGAATAAAATTTTAAAGTTTCTGAAATCTTATTTTAAGACTTTCAGTGGTTAGATATAGCTGTTAAACAAAGTTTAGAAAGTTAAGTGGTGTGCTTCTTTGATATTTTCATTTTTCCTTTATAACATACGGAATAATGAATTAAAATTGATAAGATCGCTCTAACATGACCTTTTCAATGCACTTATATACTACACAAAAAATTAGAAACATACATAATGTGGATTTTGTTTAATTAACGGATAAATTATTGCGCTTAAATACGAAATATGCGGGACGCGCGAGCGGGTCCATGCAGGGGCCGCAGACTGCCACGCGCCGCGCGGGCAGGCGCGGGGCCACAAACTATAAGCTACTCTCGCCGCACGGCAATAAAGTACAATTTCAAATTGCACAGCGCTGCGTGCCTGATATTATATATAAGCACCTACGAAGCGCCTCTCTTTCTGTCGCGTAGCTCGCTAGTCGTTCTTACCGATGCCGATATCATAGAAAACATCCGTTATGTTGTATGTCGATGAATATACAATAAAATAACACAGAATACTCATAAAATAAAATAAATCTACCTACCTACTAAATGAGCTGAGCATAATTGTATTTCTAAGTTAGTTGGGTGAATCAACTTTTGAGGCACTCCTTTCAGAGCATTTTGAAACAGAAAAACAAAATTAAATTTAATCGAATTTACAAGAATTTATATTTTATTTTTTTAATTTAATTTATTTATTTATATTCAGGCATCGATGGCCCATAGATATATACCTTAAAACGAAACATATATAATTTATAAAACAATGTTGTTAGTAAATAACTTAAAACATATGTTAGTAAAAAAATCAAGTAGACACTTTGTGTGTCGAATCGGTGGCACAAGGCAGCGTCCCTCTGAAGCGCCTGTACACCACGCCCTGCGGCCAGAAGTCCTCCTTCATGAAGAGGTCCAGCCTTGCTGTCGGGATGCGCACCACAAACGCCTTAAAATTGGTATTATGGCGCGACTCCAGTGGCTGAACTCTCAAACAAAAGTTGGATTTCTTCTTTATGTACTCGATCACGTCCTGCACTGTGGTGGTATGGTGCAGGCGGGACAGGTACACGGCCGTGGTCGGTATGGCAGCTCGCAGCAGGAAGTTGGGCCCTGTCGGTGCGGTGCCATGGTGGTTCTTGCTCTCTCGCTGACGACGTCGCTTTTTGTTCCGAACCTCGAGGAAACCGTCTTCATCTTGGCCCGGTACGACGGCATTCAGCGAAGGTATAGATTCGATTATAGTTTGTATCATTTATCTAAAATTTAGGTTTTAAAGGTGGCCACGATGTTTGACGTTTAGTTTTTGAGATTTTTGAGAATAACAAAGGATCGTCGTAAAAATTTCCCCTCTGTTACTGTTGAGTTTTTTTGTGAATTAAAATGATACTTCAAAGAAAATCTGTACATTAAGTATTTAAGTAATACAACAAGAAAGTATCCTATTAAAATAATGTATCTATGTAGTAAGTAATAGTTTCTTAAGATTGACATTATTTTAACTCCACTGCGTTACTTTGACATAAAGTAACGCAGTGGAGTTGATTAGTAACTGATTGTTAGACATGAAATAAAACACTTTTAACGGATACTAGCGCGGTTTTATTGAAAGTACTTTGGTAATTAGTTGGTATTTGGTCTGATTTTTGATTTTCCCGACGTTTCGGCACCTTTGCAGCTGCCGTGGTCACGGGGGACTGAAGCTACTTGTGAGCCTACCCTCAAGCGATGAATTTTTTAGAACGTTCAGAAATTAAAATTTATCAAATTTAATTAGTTTAATTTTGGTTTGGTTTTAATTTAATTTTATATGTTAAAAAGAGAGAATCTACTGAAACTACTACCATTTCAAAAAAATTGGGAGGCCCCTCCAAGAAAGAAATGGCGAAAGAAAACTTGGAGAGGAAGGCCGACCTCCGTCTTTTATATTAATTAATTTATTTGCAAAAGGAACTAACCGTATCATTAGATCTTACAGTGTGTGTTTGGGGCTTTAGCTTGTGAATGATGGGGTCCCAAGCTGGTGGAATTTTCCAACCATCATCTCTATTGAAATTAGGATATTTATTTATTTCGATAGCCTCGCGGAGCATTCTAGGAATGAATCTACGTTCCCTAGCAAGGATTTGGGGTTTGTCAAATCTAATATAATGGTTGGGCCCCTCAAAGGCGTGTTCACTCACTGCAGACTTGTTATCGCGCCTATGTTTCCGCCCATCATTCACAAGCTAAAGCCCCAAACACACACTGTAAGATCTAATGATACGGTTAGTTCCTTTTGCAAATAAATTAATTAATATAAAAGACGGAGGTCGGCCTTCCTCTCCAAGTTTTCTTTCGCCATTTCTTTCTTGGAGGGGCCTCCCAATTTTTTTGAAATGGTAGTAGTTTCAGTAGATTCTCTCTTTTTAACATATAAAATTAAATTAAAACCAAACCAAAATTAAACTAATTAAATTTGATAAATTTTAATTTCTGAACGTTCTAAAAAATTCATCGCTTGAGGGTAGGCTCACAAGTAGCTTCAGTCCCCCGTGACCACGGCAGCTGCAAAGGTGCCGAAACGTCGGGAAAATCAAAAATCAGACCAAATACCAACTAATTACCAAAGTACTTTCAATAAAACCGCGCTAGTATCCGTTAAAAGTGTTTTATTTCATGTCTAGTGAGCGCGTAAGCTTGAGAAGTGAACTGATTGTTAGTTTTCGCACTAACAATCAGCGGGTAATAATCGGTACCGCCTATAGGCCACAATGGCAGGACCCGGGTGTATTTTTGGACGATATTGCGGATTCCATTGCCTCTTTCAGAAACTACGATGTGTTGATCCTGCTGGGTGATTTCAACATAAATCTGCTTGATGTTAGTACTGGTAAATACAAACAATTTATGCAGTTTCTTAGCTGTGTCAACTTAAAACAAATAGTTAAGGAACCCACACATTTTACCGATCACAGTTACAGCTTAACCTGCGCAGCTCCACTCGCTCACAAAGGACCAAACTAATCTCATTCCGTCAACCGCTGCGCGCTCACATAGGACCAAACGGCCGAACGGCTTGCAGGCGATATTTAGTTTTATTGTGAAAAAGATATGGTTTAGTTTTGTTTGTAATGTTCTGTGACTTATATCGTTATGACATTGCCTTTCCAATGACGTATACACAGACCGAGTAGAGTAAATGGATGCGTTCCAATTGCCAACCGAAACTAGTAGAACTTTTTCACTTGACTATATGACTCTTATTGTGATAAAGATAAGGTTTAGTTTCGTGTGACCCAATATCGTGCAGTTCAACATGTTATTGCGTATTATAAGGTTTGTTAGTATTATTGCGTATTATTATTATATCTTTGTATTGGAAATTTATTCTAGATTCTGAAAAACAATACAGAATTAGAATTGGTAAACATATAAGAGCTGGGTTATTATTTACGTAACCCAGTTTTTCGTGGGTTTTTCACACTAGATGGCGGCACTGGGCGGAGTTTCGTAATCAAAATGGTGATGCTGCACAGGTTAATTGATGTAATATGCACGGATACTCGGGCTCTAAATGTCACTGTTAAACACATCTCTGAACGTGGTCATGGAATGGTATTAGCTGAATTTATGGTCAAGAAAGACAAAATATGCCCACGATGTGTGACATATAGGCCACTAAAAAATATAATGGTGGACCAATTAAATCGGGATCTTGATGCGATCAATTGGGATGATTTTCATAAACTTGATAACATCAATGAGCTTGTAGAATCCTTTACGGCTTGTCTCATTACATTATTTGATTTGCATGCTCCAACCAAGGTGCAAAAATTCAAACATCCACCGCACCTCTGGATCACTGATTCTATCAAATGTATGATGCAAACTAGGGATGATTATAACATAAGATCTTTGGACGAACACCTAACTTTTGAAAACCATGTCGCTGAGTGCTCACGCAATTGTTTTTATAGACTTAAGTTACTGTTCAAAATAAGACCTTATTTGGGTGAGGAACTGAGGGTCACACTGTGCGAGGCACTGATTTTGTCAAAACTAAATTACTGTGACATTGTTTATGGGCCGTGTTTGATCTCCAAGACGAGTAAGCTTATCCAGCGGGTGTAGAACGCTTGTGCGCGTTTCTGTTTTCATGTACCACCCCGATCGCATGTGACTTCCTTTCTGGACTCTGCAAACATGATGAAAATGGAAGCGCGCAGGAGACTTCATCTCGCCACTCTCTTGTTTGGTATATTAAATACGGGAAGGCCGTGCTATCTTTATGAAAAATTGGTATGGTTTGGTGACTTGAGCAGGTTCCCAAAGAGAAAAAATACTAACATTTTCGAATTCCAAAGCACGGGACAATGGCGTTCCGCGGTTCTTTTAAATTCGCCGCCTCGAAGTGCTGGAACGATATTCCACCGCCGTTACGTGACCTGAAAGCGGTTAAAACATTTAGGAACCACCTTAAGAAATATCTCACCACGTTGCAAAAACAAGACTCACTTCGGGGTTTTTCACGATAGGAGCCGGGTTGCGTTCCAGCCTTGGGGGTTGTGTGTGTCGCCTTGAGGCGGACACCTGTTTTAATTTATTGTATTTGTCACCCATATATTATTTGGTCACCATACAATTTGCTTGAATGTTGTTTTGTTATTGTTGTTTGTTTGTTTTGGGGTTCCGAGGTTGTATTATATCACACTATTCTGTAGTTGCACTTTGTATGTAATGTAGGTTGCGATTTCTTTTTCTTTTTTTTTTTTGTTTGAAATTTTGTATTTTTGCCATATTAACCAAATAAAATAATCTCTTCGTAAATAAAATCAAAACGAAAAATATCAAATCAACCAAAGAGTACTTCGATTTGTCTGACCAAACAGCTCTTTTATATATATTTCTTTTTATTACTATGTAGATCAAACTGTCATGGAAGAGGCAAGGAGACCTAATTCCATACAGCCATTAAGTTTTTTTATTTTTATTCCTCTTAAATAATATTTTTATTTTGTTAGTGTTGGTGATGATAGAATCGATGCTCGTTAATATTTATCTATTACTTAGTTAAAATTATTGTCTATTGTCTTCTGAATTGTTATTAAATTATAATTTTTGTTTGTCTGTTCGCTGTCGTCACCAAGTAGGCTCTTCCAGAATACCAGCGTTGCAGTGGCATACTCAGGTTTGCCTCTGTAGCATTGCTGAGGTTGGGGCCTAGTTGGCCGCACTATAATTAGTCCTAAGTTTATGTAGGTACATTGTTTTCTTTTGTTTTGCGGTCAATAAATGATTTTTCTTCTTCTTTCTTAAACTTTAAAATAATTTGATATTAAACAGCCACTTGAAACTTACTTCTATGTCAGGCAGTACTTTTCTTTTCTTTATAATTACGTTCACTGTATTCTTTACAAGGGGGACACCAGGGTAACACTAGAGAATAATATATAGTAACTAGTAACTCCGGAGAAAAAGAAAGAATTTGAGAATATTATATTGTAACTAGCGACCTGTCCTTGCTTCGCTTTGGTTCCTTCTTTTTTTGCTAAATGCAACCTTCCAACAACACCCAAAAAGATAACAAAATAATACCTAACAGTCCTCACCTCCATTTGCTCTAAAGTCTTTTTCTCTCCCGTTCGTCCCGTCCCGTTGTCGGTATAAGAGACGCGTTTGATTTATATTTGCGCGTGTTAATTTTTTGCGACGACTCCTACGATATTCATTTAAATGGTATGGTGTTAAAGGCTAAAATAATGTGCATAAAATGCTTAAGGTAACTAACGATTTAATTTGATAAGGATTAGTACTTTATCCTTCTAAATAGCTTTCCAAATTACCGCGTTGAACTTGATATTTTTTTTAGGAAGATATAATTGGTATAGTTAGTTATTTTTAAAAGATAGATGTATACCATCACGGACTTTATTGTAGATCTATAAAATAGGAATAATTTCATCATAAATTATTTTGTTATAGCTCTAAAGGTTAGAGCAGCGTTTTCAATGCAAGCTCCAAGTCGGCTTAATTTTTGCCGACCTCTTCAACAATCATCGTGATATTTCTACCAATTTCTATAAAACCTCAACTTATAATACACTTAAACCTTCCTCAGGAATCATTCCATCATTTAGTGAAAACGCCGCATGAAAATCCGTTTTTATAGTTTTTGAGTTTATCGCGAACAGACAGACAGACAGACAGACGCGGCGAGGGACTTTGTTTTATAATATGTAGTGATTCATCAATTAATCTAAGCTATAAAACTAGACACGAAGTTATATTAACTTAACCAGATCACAAATCATAACAGGAACATAGCGAAAACACAATTTAACATAACATATTGTCGCTATGTCCCATGTATGAAAATGTATATTTTTTTTACAATTTAAGTGATTTTTTCGGCAAAACCTACCTGTAACCTTTATAAAAAACATCGTATTATTTTTTTAACGATAAGTTTGAGCTTGATTTCACGTCCTTTCATTTGTGCACTTAATGACTGGGCACATGGTATATTTTTGAAATTGCTGAAAACTCGACTATATTGATATTTGATTCTATTTTAAAATCAGAGCTTAAACCTCATCAAACTGCAGCGAGATAACAACAAGACAAGGAGCCGTAATGTATCTTTTTAGGTTTCTGGACTGGAATTAATTCGGCATCAGCATCAATGGCGAGCACCTAGGATGCCTTCATTTTGCTAATGATGTAATTCTTATAGTCAAGACCTTAAAATACTAGGAAATAATGTTTTAATATCTCAGTAGTGCTCCCCAAAGTGTGGGAATGAGATGAACATGATAGAGTTAAATAATAAGTCTGAAGGAGATCGGGAATTTCTATTCCCTCGCAGATTCGATGACTTCCAACCTTCCAAACAAGCCGGTTCCCAAGAAGGCACCATTAGACCATGACCAGGGGCCTAATCGCGCTAATTTTCAACGATAAAACCAAAACTAAATCGTTACCGTTTCAGTTTCGTATACAGAAAAATACTCGCTTTAGTTTTGTTGTTGAATACTCTGCCTAAGGAGTCTAGGATTACAATCTAGGACAATTTAAGGGTAAAATTATGAAGCTAAACCAAAGATTTTTAGGTACCTAAATATAACCTAAATGACAACGTTACGTTTTTGTTTTATCGTTCAGAATTACCGCGATTGGGCTCCAGGTTGCACAGAGCACCGAAGAGTATCTGCTAAGAGTTGGTGTTCATGAACTATGAGGATAAGAATACAAAACTGGGTAGATCGGACACTTCCGTTGAGTGACGGTGGGTCCGAGCTGCTGGTGTGGTGCGCAGAGCTGCCACGCCGGAGTGAGGGCCCAGTGATGCTCCAGTAGTGGGCTGCGATGACCAGGTCGGGATAATGCCGTCGAGAGTTGCCGAAGGTCCAAGAAAGCGTCGTCAATAATGCTGCGATGGAACCTTGAAGGCCTGGCTTGCTGTGCTTCTGCTTGCAGTGTGACTGCTGCGGATGCTGGGATAAGGTATGGGGAGTGATGGCTGCGCTGCGTTGCTTGCTGAAGGTGCTTGATGTGCTCCGTTGGGGTCACCAGTGTAGTGAATGAAGTAGGTATGGTAGGTATGGAGAGAGGTGACCACTAGTAGGAACGCCAAATGGAAGATCTTCCTCCGGGCTTGGTGGTATTAGTCCAACCGATGATGGTTGGCAGTTGTATATATGCTGCGTCGCTGACTAAACGTCGTTAGCGAGATTTAGGTTTCTCCATAATTATTCTCCATACTACGAGACGCTATTCCTTACTAATCTTTGTGTTTATTCGACATTAGCGCCATCTAGTCACACGGTGATGAATCTTGTTGCAATCGTGTGTTGGTATGGTAATGAGCGGCGTATAGGTAGGTGCTGCTACACGGGCAACGCAGGACCGATTGTTGTGGAGATTCTTGGCGGAGGTTTTTTACACAGAAGATAAGATGATGATAATGAGTGTAAATGTAAATTGTAAATGTAAAACCAACCATTAATTTACTTCACTACAGTGAAGTAATCGGTTGATTATATTATATATATATACGTACAGTACATAAATTCTCTGGTGTTACCAGATATTTCTCTGGTGTTACCGGTAACGCGATGGAAAACATTGATAAAAGTACAAATAAGTAAGTAAACATTGCATATCGAACAACTATTTCAACTTGATCTTAAATTCCGATATTAAAGTTAGTATTATAACATAATAATAATAAAATAATCCATGAACTTATCGTGATTTCCGACGTAACACAACAGAACCACAATAAACCCACACACACCCCTCGAGAGCTATCGCTAGAAAGACATTGAATGACAAAACGTAGGTAAAGTTAGACAAGGGGCAATTCTAACGACGCTAGATAAGACCTTTATGGTAATACCATCACCAATTATTAACGGTCACGCAGTATCCCTGATTTTTTAGACATTGTTGGGGACAAACCATCGGAAATATTAATTAGAAGATATAAGCATAAGTACATAAAATCTCTGATGTTACCAGATATTTCTCTGATGTTACCAGTAACGTGATGGAAAACATCGATAAAAGTACAAATAAGTAAGTAAACATTGCATATCAAACAACTATTTCAACTTGATCTTAAATTCCGATATTAAAGTTAATATCTTAACGTAATAATAATAAAATAATCCATGAACTTATCGTGATTTCCGACGTAACACAGCAGAACAACAATAGACCCACATTCACCCCTCGAGAGCTATCGCTAGAAAGACATTGAATGACAAAACGTACGTAAAGTTAGACAAGGGGCAATACTAACGACGCTAGATAGGACCTTCATGCTAATACCATCACCAATTATTAATGGTCACGCAGGAGCCCTGATTTTTTAGACATTGTTGGGGACAAACCTTCGCAAATATTAATTAAATATTGTTTAAGCAAAATTACTAAAACTATGTATTGTAAATAAAGGATTATTCAATATAGAACTTAAATATGTATAAAATATTGGGTATTCTGATACAATATTTTGAAGATTTGACATGATTTGCTTTGACCGGCTATGCCAGGTAACACAGATTCTTTGTATGGGGAGCGATTTTGTTCTCCTGAGATACTAGCTATAAAATGTTCGAAGGAAAAAATATTGTAATCTGTTGTTCTCGCATTGCTAAATGCATCTAATTTTAGATTAATGTAGAAAAATGTAAGGTTTAAACCGAGTTGTATGTAATAATAGGATTTTTTATAGAGCGGGGACAAGAAAGGAGTGCCTTAAAAGTTGATTGGCCAATCTCTGACTCTGACTGAAGCAAACATAACTTGCCTAGTAAAAACTAGGTACTTGATAAAAATAAAAATATACTTGAAAAAGTATTAATCAAATTGTTTAAACCTACTAATTTGTTTTATTTATCTATGTACCTACTGTGCTCATTTCATAAAATTACTGTCGTCTTTTAGGGCCTATCTACATAATATACGTGGCAGTTGTATAAATTAGGTAGGTACGTTAGTTAGAGCTAGGTAGGTTAGAGTTGCACTATCCTTACTAATATTATAAATGCCAAAGTCCGTTTGTTTGTTTTTTTACGCCTTCACGTCATGACTACTGAATCGATTACAATGAAATTTTACATACACGTTGCCAGGGGTATAGAAAAGGACATAGGGTTTTATCCCGAAAAAAGTATTGTTCGCGAGGGATAGCAAAAACTGTCCACGCAGACGAAGTCGCGGGTGGCCGCTAGTGGAATTATAAAAATATCGGGATAAGAGATAGGTCAGATAGGAGTCGACACGTCTTAAGTAGCCGTAATGTTACGTTACGCCGAAATGTTACAAATCAATCGCCAGTATCGCCACCTAATTAATTTATTCATATGGCGCGAGCGGGCATAGTAGCTGGCCGCCGCGCCGGCATAACGGCGCGGCGCGGGCGGCCTGTAGCGACAACAATTTATCTGTAATTAAACAAAATCCACTGTATGTATTTTTCTAATTTTTTGTGTGGCATATAAGCGCATTGAAGAGGTCATGTAAGAGCGATCTGATCGATTTTCAATTCATTATTGCGTATATTATGAAAGAAAAATGAATTTATCAAAGAAGCACACCACTTAACTTTCTAAACTTTGTTCAACAGCTATATCTAACCACTGAAAGTCTTAAAATAAGATTTCAGAAATTTTAAAATTTTATTCGAACACAAAAGAGTGATTTTGTGATTTAGGCAGTTACGCATATATTAACTTTCTAATTTTTTTACAACATGATGATAACATAGTTCTTATTATGAAACAATCAACATTTCAAACTTTAATTCTATATTTATGAAGTTAAACGAAATATAACGAAATATTACGAAATACCTAAACTATACCTAAAGCACCGGCATAAAACTTCTAACTTTTCAAAAATAGCTCACAATGCACATAATCTATACACTCGTCAAAAATTAAAACTTTTAGTATTATCAAAACTTTTTTATGAAATTTAATGTCCCACGACCGGACTAATTGTATTTTGATCTATATCGTGTTTTGGTCATAGATATAGTATATTAAAAGGGGGTTTTGGTGGTCACGCTAGGGGGGCTGGTTGAAGTGTAATAAAGTTAATTGTTTTGGCGGCGCTAGTTGACGCCGTGAAGTTTTTAACTCAACATTATAATATTACCATAATTATTATTGTTTCAGATGATCTAAACCAGGATTCATCATCAGATTCCGAAGACAACCTGAACATAAGCAAACAGTGGAAAGCGGACCCAAGCCATGTATCTGAAATGAATACGTCTAAAAGTGAGTAGAAAATATTTGTAAGGAGTAATAATATACAGTCTGACCAAAATAGTAGAAAATTATAGGGGAGCCACTTGCCGTCATAAGTTTATTGTAGAGACTCTATACTTTTGTATGCAATAACCATGTGTTGCTAACTAGTAAACATTATTTTAGTTAGTACCATTTCTAGACTTGTTGGCCAAACTGCAGTAAGAGCCCCAATTTATGAAAAGCTTTTTCACCCTGACCATCATGAATTTATTGAAATTATGATTAATCTTATCAGCTTTTCTTCTCTAAAGCCGTCTGTCCACCGTCCGCCGTCACCGCTCACCGGGACGGGATGACGGCGCCGATATAGCGGTTCATACATTCACTATGACGGCCTGTCTACATACAATATTAGTCTATGCTGTCTTCGTCCGTTCCATCATCTTGATGTCAGCCTGTCCACCGAAAACATATCCCGTCATCAAACGGGGTTATAATGACATCAAGATGATGGAACGGACGTAGACAGCATAGACTAATATGTATGTAGACAGGCCGTCATAGTGAATGTATCTTTTCATTTCCGACATAAAATCTAAAATTTTTTGATGTTACTTGTAGTTTTGAAGCCAGCACGAGAGATAATTCTATCTAAAGAGGAACAATTACAACAAATGCTGGAGCGATCGAAGTCACTTAATTATCAAAACTCGCCGTTTGAATGTGATTTGTGCTGCAAAGGATTTGTGGACGCAGAGGCTTTTGAAAACCATCAGGAAAATCATGCTGAGGTAAGTCTCTCTATTATTAACTAGATTTTTACCAAATAGCAGTACAAGACTTTGATTGTCTCATCGGTGTCGAAGTGGTCGGCCCCGCGTAGAGCTCGTCTGCTCCATTCGATAAAGTGGTCTCGTTGTTGTTCATTGCCATCCCCTCGGTCGCTCGGGTCGATGTCTTCTCTCGTTCCTTCCCGTCGTTCACTGGTACTGGGTCTGGTGGTGATTCCATGGTTCTGCTGCAGCCACTCGTCCACTCCACTCGCACTACTTACAAATGGTAGGTAGGTATTGTCGATGTTTGCGAGGAACACTTTGAGTGCGCGCAGTGTCATTCGCAACGGTTGTGCGCGCCGCGAACAAGCACCTACTCGTACGGTACTGGAGCGGCTCCATGGCGTGCGCGCGTAGACTGCCGGGAACAGACGTTCGCAGTTGAAGCGCGCAGCGTGCGCGGAGGCCGGCCACATCGTACTAGCGGCGCCCTGCATGCGGCTAGGCACATAAGCTGCACCGGCCGTAGTGCACCACTCGCAACTAGCTATCGTTAATCTATCATTTGAAAACTACTTTTTGGTTGCTAATCTGTATTTCGTATCTATTCACAGGTGCTTCACTTACCCAAGAAACGTAAATCGGATAATGAAACTGAAAAGGAAATTCCGAAAAGTCAAGCACCCTTAAAAAATACCGATAAGGGTGAGGAAATGAAGGCACAGAACGAAGATAGTAGGAAAATACCTGACTTTAGAATACGCAGTAATACACTTAAAACTCCTTATGTAATACTAAATCGTGTTAAAATTCCTATTAAAACAATAATACCGAACAATGAAACAACCACTTCCAATATTAATAGTGACATAGAGAATTCTAAAATTGAAGCAAATAGCAATGAACAGGTTACAGCTCCAAATAATATTTTTATATGCGATGTATGCAAAAAAGAATATATCTGCAAAAGCTTCTTAATAAAACATATTAAGAAATGGCACATAATTGGAATTGAACAAAATTGTAAAAATACTAATATTTCGATAGGAAAGGATGTACTGAAAAATCATTACAATGTGAGAGAAAATAAGCTTAGCAAAAAAAAGAACCAACATAAGGATAGTATTTGTAGCGATGAGACGCAATACAAATGTAGTTATTGTATGAAATGTTTTACTACTAGCAGTGCTTTAGCTACACATGTAAGAATTCATACAGGAGAGAAACCACACAAATGTAGGTATTGTACGAAATGTTTTACTACAAGCGGTGATTTAGCTAAACATTTAAGAATTCATACAGGAGAGAAACCATACAAATGTAGTTATTGTATAAAATGTTTTACTACTAGCAGTGCTTTAGCTACACATGTAAGAATTCATACAGGAGAGAAACCATACAAATGTTGTTATTGTACGAAATGTTTTACTCGAAGCAGTTCTTTAGCTGTACATGTAAGAATTCATACAGGAGAGAAACCATACAAATGTAGTTATTGTACGAAATGTTTTACTACAAACAGTGATTTAGCTAAACATGTAAGAATTCATACAGGAGAGAAACCACACAAATGTAGGTATTGCAAGAAATGTTTTACTATGAGTAGTAATTTAGCTACACATGTAAGAATTCATACAGGAGAGAAACCATTCAAATGTAGTTATTGTACGAAATGTTTTTCTGACAACAGTCAGTTAGCTGCACATGTAAGAATTCACACAGGAGAGAAACCATACAAATGTAGTTATTGTACAAAATGTTTTACTACTAGCAGTGCTTTAGCTACACATGTAAGAATTCATACAGGAGAGAAACCATACAAATGTAGTTATTGTACGAAATGTTTTACTCGAAGCAGTTCTTTAGCTGCACATGTAAGAATTCATACAGGAGAGAAACCATACAACTGTAGTTATTGTACGAAATGTTTTACTACAAGCAGTGATTTAGCTAAACATTTAAGAATTCATACAGGAGAGAAACCATACAAATGTAGTTATTGTATAAAATGTTTTACTACAAGCGGTGATTTAGCTAAACATTTAAGAATTCATACAGGAGAGAAACCATACAAATGTAGTTATTGTATAAAATGTTTTACTGATAGCAGTGCTTTAGCTAAACATTCAGTAAGTAGTCATTCATAAGAGATGGATATAACACCATAATGAATGAATCAGTGTTTGTAAATTAATGAATATTGCAGGTAGTTTTTAAGATAAGATATCAGACAAACACTTTTTTAACTTTTGTAACATCGCAATAGGGAGGGATACCTACACAAGATACAACATTAAATACCTAGCATTCAACGAGTGCCAATGATTTATTGAAAGGATTTTGATGTTTTCGTTTGTCTCGCTCGATCTTTGATAAGTCTTTAGCTTTAAATAACGCCATATTAGGACTGTAATGCATTTACATAAAATAGCTGAAGCATAGTTTCTGTGATGTAGGCTGTCTAACGAAAGCTGGCACGTGGTTGGAAAAGGAACAAAAATTTCGCCTTTTGATAAGGGTCAGTTTCCAATGACAACGTTAATTTAACAGGGAAAGTGGCGCCCCCATTTGGATTCCAGCTTTCGTTAGACAGACAGACTAATTTGATAATCCGTCTCAGTGGCGCCCCATCATATGGAATATTACTCGCGCAGTAGCAGCCAACGATCGATTAAAGTAAACATACCTAATGTAGTTTTTAAAAACTATCACAAATCTAGCATACAGTCTGTCAAGAAACTCATGAAGCTAATGGGGGAGCCACTTTCTTTGTCATTAGTGTTGTTGTATGGCAACACTTAACAACCACAATTTTGTGGGTAATTGTGATACTTGTTTACTTTGCTTGACTACATTATTTTTTCTTTCTTGTTTATTTTATTCGTTTATTTATAATCATGCCCCTTAAAAACTAAACATATATAAAAATATAAAACAATGGTGTTAGTTAATAACTTAATAGTAATGTTAGTAAATAATTATTTCTTATAAAATGTATACCTACCTATGTGAGCGTAAAGAGGCGAGTGTCAGTGTGCGGACAAACCAATACTGGTTTTTGTCACATTGTTAGCTTAAATAATTTAATTTATGGACCTTCTTAATATTTTTTTTTAATAAATAAAATTTGAGATTTTTGCATTCAAAATGCTATATTTGAGATTTTTGCATTCACAATGCTATTTTTATACAATACTAAATAATATATAGTCAGGTGGGGTAAGTGAAACACCGGGGCAAGTAAAACACCCAACCATATCTAATGGACTCCCTAAACGATCAAGCAATTCCCGTCAAGTACGTAAATTTTTCTGCTTGTCAATCACATTTTGATCGTCTAGGAGCTGTTTGACATCAAGCACGAATGAATGAATGAAATTTTATTTGCATTTGAATAAGGTTACACTTAAGCTGGTCATAATAATTTAGTTCAGCTTATTCAGCCATTTACCAATTAGCATGCAAAAATTGTAAAAAAAAAATTGAATTAAAATTTATAAAATTATTAAACCATATCAATTATACATACAATTACACTTACAATTTATAGAATGTCAATAAAATTTAAAATAAAATATGATAAATCAAATTAATAAATCAATATTGATTATTACAATTTAAATAGTCCTTAACAGAATAAAAACATTTTTCCATTAGCCAGTTGTATAATGCTCCTTTAAATCTATTAATTGTCAAATCTTTTATATGGTCCGGTATATTATTATAAATTTTTATGCACATCCAGTAGCAATTTTTTCGGAAACGCGCACTTCTTGGAATCGTTGCAGAAACCAATCTACACGAGTTTCTGGTATTACGCGGGTACACATCGTTGGCTTGGCTGAAATAATACATATTTTGCTTAACAAATTTTGCTACTTCAAAAATATAAAGGCAGGGAAGTGTCATAATTTTTAATAATTTAAATAGAGGCTAGCATGATTCGTCTGGTGCAATGCCACATATTGCCCTGACACATTTCTTTTGTGCTATGAAAGCCTTATTAACATCCGTATTATTTCCCCATATAATTAGTCCATAACGCAACACTGATTCTATGTAGGCAAAGTATGCTGCAAGAGCTGTACTTCTTGATGCTACTTTTGTTAGTTTATAGAGGGCAAATGAGAATCGATTTATTTTATTGCATACTTTTTCTATTTGCCTTTTCCAATCTAGCTTTTCATCAATCTCTAGCCCTAAGAATCTAGTTGCATTTGTGCCTTTAAGCTTTTGTCCGTCAAAGTTAATGTTAATAGTCTGATGTAGTATGTTATTAAAATTTATAAAGTAAGTCTTGTCAATATTTATAACTAGATTATTATTTCTAAGCCATTCTACTATCGTTATTTTTGTTTTATTTATGTCATTTATATGTTCATTTAATGTCAATTTACTGTCTGTTTTTACAACCACTGAAATGTCATCCGCAAACAAAACACATCTATGTTTGGTTATTTCTGGAAGGCTATTTATGTAGACTAAGAAAAGGAGAGGTCCTAAAACGCTCCCTTGAGGAACTCCGAATTTATTTTCTTCAAAATCTGATCTATATTTCTGAGCAACGTTATTAGAATCTAGTTTTGTTATTTCTACTGATTGCATTCGATTTTGCAAATAAGTTTTAATCCAATTTAATGCACGTAAACAACTACGTGCTGGATACGTGCTTGATGAAAATTTGCAATGATTGTCAAGCACTGCTTGATCGTTTAGCTACATGCTTGAAGGTGTTACCAGTACAAAACTTCCATTCAGGATAAAAAGAGAGCAAAAATAGCAAAATAGGTCAGAGGGCCTAGTACGAGTTGTGTTTCTCACCTTACTTTGCGAATTAGGCGCATAAAATAAGCTTATTTATCTGGACATACTTAATTCGTAAACTCGTTGTTTTTATTATTTTATCGGGGATTGATATCATCTGTTTTTAATTGTAGGTACTTAGGTATTATTATAAATCCTTTTGTTTTATTTTATTTTAAGTTGTTTTTTATGTGTCAAATATTAATTAGATATATGATGTAAAAAATCCGCGGTGGTAACCGTTTTATATAAAAATCTTGAGATTTCGTACACTGCCTAACTTTTTCCTAAAAAAGCTATATTGCGTCTTTTTAGACATTTACGCCAAAAATTAAACATTTATGTTTTACGTTTCCATAATTATGTATTTCTCAGTAGTTCAAAATCGTAACTGTGAATTTTTTGTTTAATAATAGGTTTTTGTGTACTACAATTATGTTTTCATCAAAATTAAACATGTAAATGTCACGCTTAAGAAATTGAAAATTTAATTGAAAATACGCGCAAGCAAGTAGTGGAGCGGGATGGTATAATAAAAAAATGAAAATGATTCTATCAATGGAATTTTATATTACATACAGTTGAAAAACGGGGCCTTTTGGCGCGTTGTCTTGTCTTTTGCGTTGCGTACGAGCGAGTTTAGGTAGATAAGTAAAAGAGTTTGTAAGAATAGCGTCTTTTTTATTCAAATTATTTAAGGCGTAGGCACTGAAGTTCGGCGATCGATAGGTAGGTAAGTAGTGATTACTTGCTCAGTGTAGGTAACGATAGGTATACGAACGAATACCATGACATTTGATTTTACTGTGTTAAGTATTATTGTCGTATTAGGCCGGCTACACACAGACGTAATCACGTAACGGAATTCCGAACGGAATTTCGATAATGTATGAAGATTCCGTACGGCAAAATCCCGTATGTGTGTGGTAGTCCATCGATTTGTATGGATTAGCTGCGTTCGGAATCACGTACGTACGGAATTCCGTAACGTGATTCCGTCTGTGTGTGGCCGGCCTTACAGTCTGACTGATGAGATGTCATATTCTAGTACTTACCCACCTACCTCGTACCGTACCTACCGCTTGCAAAGTTTAAAAAGAAACGATTAAGTACCTACCCTAAATTTTTTTGTGGGTAGGTAAATAAAAAAATCACAATTTCTTTACAGTAAGTTACGGGAGTGAGGAGTAGTATGTATCGCGACTACCGTTCGTACCGACCGATCCGACCGTGACACTAAAACTAAAGTAAAACTTAAAGTAGTACCTAAGTATTTAGAGGAAATTTTACAAAATTTTACTAAGTTACTACTTCAAGTTTTATGTACATAATATTACCCGAGCTGCTCTTACATTTTGACGACATGTAAGGTGACTTATCCAGTATCCGGATTATCCGGCCCTCTGAGCATTTTTCATATAAATTAATCGGTTTTTCAACCCCCTTTGTTGCGTTGCGTCTTTACACGCGCAGTCAAGGAACTATGCTATTTTCCAAGGTTCCGCAGTTTTTTCCAGACCCACGCACGGCTTGTATATAAAATCTGAAGTTCTGCACGATAGGGCATGGAATACCGGAATGATTTTCATACCGGTATTGAAATTTCAATTACCGGTTTAAATTATATATATATATAGATAGATAGGTAGATATATTCTTTATTGTTCACCATAATAGAAAACATTACAAGGAAAAGAAATACATATTAAGAACAATTTGGCGGCCTTATCGCTAAAAAGCAATTTCTTCCAGGCAACCATTTGTATGACTGGAAGAAAAAGAATAAGAATATATATTACCGAGGTTATTGTTTGCAAATAAACTATAGAACCTTGGCTTCAACCAATGAATTTTCGATACATTATGTACTTAGCGAGCAATAAATTTAATTAAGATGATGGCGCCACTTGAGGTACGGGGCCAAATTACAAGCTTTGCTTAGTTTAAGGCTAGATGGCGCTGTGTGAAATTGTCCAAGCATTTTTTATTATAAATAATATATAATGTCTTTATACCTATAATAAATACATATTAAATTTAATTATATTATATTAATAATATAAAATATTAAAAAGAAGACTACATCACTTACCTAAAATCAAAACAAGAAATATTTTAACCATTTTTTAGTGTGCGTAACCGCAGCAAAATGTTGCGTCTAGAGAAATGAGAGTATTACAGATAATTAGTTCATAGTTATCGACGACCTGAATGGTGCAGTGGTCAACATGCCGCCTACCACGCAAGAGGTCCCGGGTTCGATTCCCGGCCGGGCAGAAATTGAAATGATGAATTTTAATTTCTGTGACGGGTCTGGGTGTTACTATGTATAATAAGTATATATTTAAAAAGTATATAAGTAGTATATCAGTTGTCTAGCACCCATATTACAAGCTTTGCTTAGTTTGGGGCTAGATGGCGCTGTGTGAAATTGTCCAAGCATTTATTATTATTATTAGTATAGTTAGATGCAATTTGTTCAAGTATAGCAAAATGTGTTCAAGTTGTATTTTCTAAGTTATTCGAGAAAAACTGATTGAATGTTTGTGAACTGAATGTTTTTTTTAAAAAGGCGTTTAGCCTGGAACCAAGTACATCAAAAGATAGCTTATGATGAGTTGTAAATGTATACCAATAGCAAAATGTGTTCAACTTATAGTTTTTGAGATATTCAAGATTTTGCTGCGGTAACGTTTTGGGATTTCCCATATCTCGAAAACTGTTTGTCGCAGAAGTTTGAAAAAAATACCCGTTATAGGCCTTCATTTGTTCAAATATGTTCAAACATAAGTACTGATTTCGATTCATCAACAAATATAGATATAATTAATTATTTTTTTAAAACTGGAAAAAACTATTTACTTACTCCTAATCTAGTACATTTGAAAACAAATAAAAATCAATTACATATACCTATGATATACTTACCCTTATAAGGTGTACAAATCTGGATTAACAAACTTTACGCGATATGAAGATATGAAGAGATTTCCTACTTATCAAATTTCTACTTTGGCGATCGAATACGCAGCTCCCTCTGAAAACAAAACGGTAGACTATAGTGAACTTATAATGTTCATTTTATTAAAAAACACTAAACGCAACCCAGCGCTCTCTTCGCTCCAAAACATTGACTTAGTAGTTGCCTCTCTTTCTATCGCGTAGGTCTTATCTTTTCTGAATGACACAGCCACAGCCCTGCCGATAGCTACCTACATAAAGCTGTTGTACTTTACCTACATCTTCTTGGAAAATAAAGTTTAGGGATGTTCCGATACCCCCAAGGTATCGATACCTATTCTAATGAGTAGTACTCAAATCGTTTTTCGATACTACTCATATGAGTAGCCATTAAGTATCGATACTTACTCATATCGATACTTTTAATATAATCCGTGTTTTCCTGTTGTTTTCCTTTATGCCGGGTCCATAGCGCGTATTTTGCCCTACACAATCAACAAAAACATCTCAACATTCAACAAAATCGTCTACACAAAGCATTGTTTCGCGAAACATTTTTGCTTTTCATGCCCGGTGGAAAACACGTACCTACACAAAACATTTTGCGCGGGTCGAGGCGCAGGGTAATGTCATAATCATCTGTCATTTTGACAACTCGCTAGTTTGAATGAAAGTAATTCTTCGTTTGATTTGGAGGAGCGAAAAATTTTCCTATACTAAAATCAATCTTCTATTTTTAATTAGCTAATTTCAAAATCCATCGCAATCGCTTTCAGGATGTGATACATTGATGCTTCTTTTTGGCTCAAATAAAAACTTAGCAAATAAATGCAGCAATGTGTCACATCCATCTGTCAAATGAAAGCGATTGCGATATATTTTGAAAATTAGACAATAAGTAGGCTGATTCGATTCGATACCAAGTACTTCTTTTTCGATACCGAGTAAGTATCGCAAGATTGATTCGATACCAAAAGTACTTGGTATCGAAACAAAAGTATCGAGTACTTACTCGTTTTTACTTGTATCGGAACATCCCTAATAAAGTTTGTGATGAATACAAAGATAAACCCAATGGACCATTCTTTTTTGCTTGTTAAGATACTTGTTTGTTTTGTTTACCTCTGAGGCCTTACTATGAGCTCTTATAGCAGGACTTATATTGAACTGCCTTACTTTTTCATACTATGACCTCAATGGTTTGTATGAAAACTGGCCTTAATCAGTCCTGTTTAATGCCTGCTTTTGAACTGAACGGTTTCTTATTTGCTGATGGTAAGCCCTCGGGTGCATTTAAATGAAAATTCAAAAATTTAAAATTGTTTCCGCATACCATGGAAGTAATAGTCGAAGATATTACACATTTTATGAAAACATTATAAAGTAAAAAGGTCCAAATTCCGACCTTTTTAATTTATATTGAGGTTATCTAGGTCAAGACATCGGTTTCATTTTAGATTGAATTGGAATGCACCCTGATTCTGAATGCATCCGAAATGTCAGAAAGAAATAAATTTGTCAATGTCAAGTCAACAAAAGGTGCAGAGCAGACTGCAGTTTTAAGTTTGACTTGACAGTTTTGTTTGTATGTTTATTTATCGCAAAGAAAAATCAATTGTTTGAGGAAAAAGGTGTTATTTTCCCCGTATTATTCCCAAGCCCATGAGTTAGTGATTTGATTACCTCATCGATCATCTATTTAAATGATCGAAGGATTACCTTACCTATTTGCTCAGTGCCCAAGCCAAGAGTATAAACATTTTTCACATTTTGTTTCGAAGTAAGGAGTACTTACCTACCTGCCCACTTTTATACCTACTGAAAATTTATGATTACCTATACATAAGTCTAAAACCTGACTCTCCAACCAAATAATCTGCTGAAAAACCTGAAAATGAACCACCTAATGGCGTGCAGAGTATGCTTGGCATACGATATCCACTTGCATTCAATATCTGGTTGCCAGCTTCAGGATATTTACGAGAAATTCACTGAAACATTGGTAAGCTAACTGTGCATAACGCACCTTTTTATAAGCAATAAAATTGTCTTTTTAAAATATGACATTGACGTCGGCGTATTTCTTTTTGTAGCTTACTTGTCAGTGTGAAAATTATCTGAAAATTGATATTAAATTGATACCTTAGATATTGATAATAAAATTCCCTTCCATTCCATTATGTAGCCGCCTTTAAATTATTAACCAGTTTATACAGTGCCTCGGTCACACTAACAATGATATTTTTTTTTATATCACATCTATTTTTATATCGACGGTTGAAAGGCTAATTGGTCTAAGCGACATTTTTTGCGATATTGAGTTATATACATATTCGGAATCAGCAAATTTTTCTCCGTCGTTTGAGCTAGGTTTCAAATTTTTCTGACTACTTTTTTGGCGCTTGGCACCCACAGCAAAACAGGCCTCATTTCTAAGCTCATTGATCTATACGACACAAAATTAGACCGATTTGAGGACAGGACAACTTAAGCTGTTTTGATTTTTCGAACTTTTATAACGTGTGTCAATTAAGGCATTTGGCTTTTTCGCCATGGTTGTGGTTTTGTCGTTTGGCATATTTTGGATTACACCAAAACGAAAAGCTATGTCGTTTGACCCATTTTACATTCAACTACATTAAAAAACTGTTAACTGTTAACTACATTAAAAAATTTAAAAAAATATACAAGACACCATCTAAAATTGTATAAAGTGGCAAAACAGCCTCAAAATTATCTTATGGATGTTGCTGAATAATGATGACCTTAGTATCAATATCTACTATAAACCTAGTAAGGGTTCATTTTGTTTCATCCTGCAGTCTTTCTAATGAGCATCTGCATCAAACAACTTCACTCGGGTGCAACACCATCATGTTGCTTTGACTCATTGGGTATATTCAACCGTCAGTTGACTTGGCGCTAAATTCATTTTCTCTCGTATTATTTTACTCAAAGTCAATGCTTGAGCCAGTTTACTTTCAGCTATTTTATTTACGGTAAGCGTTTGAACAATTTTGCCTTTCTCTAAAAATAACTAAATTTGATGCATTTTGGGCCAACCAACATAAATTTTCTAAAATAATACACAATTATCATCAGTCATAGCTTAGAAAACTTCCCTATTTAATTAGGGATATACTGTATTAAATAAATAAAAGTCTATTCAATAGTTGTTTTTTTATGTTTTTTTTTTCCAAATAATAAAACTTTAATCCTTCCCCCTGCAAGTTTCACAAAATGTCGTTTGGATCAATTAGCCTTTCAACCGTCGATATGGTTCCCTCAATCATATGTAACATATTGGACTGCTCTAAAATCTAAATACTGCAAAACTTCTAATGTAGAACATGTTAGTATTACCATCATCTTTATTCCTTGTTCTTTGGCCCCAGACAGTGCCTGATTTATAGCACTGACAGCCCTAGACAGCCCCTACCTTGCCAGTTGGGTAAGAGTACCTTAGTATTTTAGCATACATACTCAAATGATCAAATTTTATTTTACAAGCTCAGCGCCCCATCGGTCGTCACGCCCTAAGCCCTGGCCATATTATGGATGAGAGTCAAAATGGCTGGTGTATCATTGCGAATTGAACTGTCTCATATACCAAAAAAAATGTACCTAATATGTACTATTTAGTACCTGGATTTAAAAAATTTGTACCTAAACAAGAACGAAGTTATATCGAAATTAAAGGTACACCCGCCATCTTGCTGTCAATATGGCGGGTGTACCTCAATAAATCAATTCAATTCAATTCTTTATTGTTTCCATGGTTTACAAGATCACAAGGTAAAAAAAGGTACAAACATGGAACCCCGCTGGGGCACAACAATTTCAAATTATCTTAAATAGTAATATTAGTTATAGTTTACATTAAAAATAATTAGGTGCTTTTAATTCAAAATAATAATAATTAGTAAAACAACAGTTAAGAATAATATAAATACTACATGCATTGAATAATTTTTAAATATGAATGATTAATATAAATTCCAGGCATGAATAGTACTAAATAGTAGTTACCAAAATATGAATGGCACTAAATTCTAGCCATGAAATACTTAAAAAAACCCATCCCGCCATAAGGGGATCCCGCCATCTTGTCGTTCACAAAAAAACTGTTGTTTGATTTCTCGGAAACTACTTAATTAATCAAGCATGTGTATTTTTTGCCTTGAGGTACTTTTTAGGTACATTTTTTGATGAAGTTATATTTTATGTATAATGGTTCAACATTGATTTATTGAGGAAAACCCGCCATATTGACATCAAGATGGCGAGTACCTATACCTATATTTCGATATAACATCGTTCTTGTTTAGGTACAAATTTTTTAGATCCAGGTACTGAATAGTACATTTTAGGTACATTTTTTTGGTATATGAGACAGTTCAATTCGCCATGATACACCAGCCATTTTGACTCTCATATATTATGGGTGTACATTTTTACCCTGGACTTAAATGGCTACTTCATTCTGTTCACTGTTAATATTTAGCGTTTTAAATAAATATAGTCTTTTTTTCCAGCTTGAAACAGGCGATATGAAGCCAATATGTGTCTGTTACATTTGCTTCAGTTTGTTAAAAAAGTTTCAGAAGTTTATAGAGAAATCAAAAAAATCTGATCAGCTACTTGAACAGATGATAAATTCTGGTTTGGAGGTAAGTAAAATAAAGTCGACAGTTAAATGTTATTAATATAAGTATACAGTTGGTATAAAATTACATTGCTTGCATACCTACTTTAAAATATATTGTGTCAGTTGTGTAACCAAACAAATTAATATCTACTCCATTTATAGAAAAAGTGCAAAAGTTAGTGGGACATTCATAGCACTGACAAAACATAACAATGATCTTTAAATCATAAGGCGATTAACACACCGTACCGCGATCTGCCTGCCACTTTGTGCGGCGTCATGTCACTGATATTAATATTGGTGATACAAACTGAGACATTTGCAAACTGTCTCAGTTTATATCACAGAGTAGGTACCAGTTGCGAAGGGTCCATACAAGCCGATACCCATCGACTTACCTTTTAGAAATCCCACCCCACTGATCCACTATACGACTATACAGAATCATAACATTTCTGTAGAATGGCTTGCCTTTGCCATAATTTCACCCCTCGCCACTGGTAGGTACTTATTATGGTATCAGACCCCAAAGATCATCATTCATAAATTTGCCTTTTAGCTGTCAGTAAATTCTCTGGAATTGTTTTGTAAACAACAAACTGAATTCCCTTGGACCTTAGTCAAGTCTCCGACGGTTAGAGTCATGTCTGCAACCGAGGAAGAGGTCGACGTGGAAACTCCAATTAAAACGGAATATGAGAATTCTGAAATAGATGTGGGGGATCAGAATGAAGGTATTATTTATTAATTACTTTAGTAAGTTTACATTTTGCCTGAATAATGAATGCCATGAAAGATCACTCACTGCCAACTCTTTGCCACTGGTTTACACAGTTTATGGTCTTATTGGCACTTGATTCCAATTGCATTATTCTATTCGCATTTGGTATTATTCCCATTTTTATGGTCCTATTCCCATTAGCAACTGCCCACTAATTGTCTAATTTCAAAATCTATCACAATCACTTTCATTTGACAGAACATGGATTCTTCTTTTTTGCACAAATAAAAACTTGCCAAAGAAATGCAGCGATGAAATGGTTTCCATCTGTCAAATGAAAGCGATAGATTTTGAAATTAGACAATTAGCCCCGGGTCTCATGTGACAAACAAACCCCTTCTACCTTTCCCTTTTTTTAAATATAGACCAGCCCCCCTAGCATGACCACCGAGACGCGATAATAGGATATAGCGATTTATCATGTTTAACTGTCAAAAGACATTGTATTTTGATCTATATAGTGTTTTGGTGGTCACGCTAGGGGGCTGGTTGAAGTGTAATAAAGTTAATTGTTTTGGCGGCGCTAGTTGACGCCGTGAAGTTTTTAACTCAACATTATAATATTACCATAATTATTATTGTTTCAGATGATCTAAACCAGGATTCATCATCAGATTCCGAAGACAACCTGAACATAAGTAAACAGTGGAAAGCGGACCCAAGCAATGTATCTGAAATGAATACGTCTAAAAGTGAGTAGAAAATATTTGTAAGGAGTAATAATATACAGTCTGACCAAAATAGTAGAAAATTATAGGGGCTCCCCTATAATTTTATATAAGATAATAAGATGATAGAACGGACGTAGACAGCATAGACTAATATGTATGTAGACAGGCCGTCATAGTGAATGTATCTTTTCATTTCCGACATAAAATCTACAAATTTTTGATGTTGTAGTTTTGAAGCCAGCACGAGAGATAATTCTATCTAAAGAGGAACAATTACAACAAATGCTGGAGCGATCGAAGTCACTTAATTATCAAAACTCGCCGTTTGAATGTGATTTGTGCTGCAAAGGATTTGTGGACGCACAGGCTTTTGAAAACCATCAGGAAAATCATGCTGAGGTAAGTCTCTCTATTATTAACTAGATTTTTACCAAATAGCAGTCCAAGATTTTGATTGTCTCATCGGTGTCGAAGTGGTCGGTCCCGCGTAGAGCTCGTCTGCTCCATTCGATAAAGTGGTCTCGTTGTTGTTCATTGCCATCCCCTCGGTCGCTCGGGTCGATGTCTTCTCCCGTTCCTTCCCGTCGTTCACTGGTACTGGGTCTGGTGGTGATTCCATGGTTCTGCTGCAGCCACTCGTCCACTCCACTCGCACTACTTATAAATGGTAGGTAGGTATTGTCGATGTTTGCGAGGAACACTTTGAGTGCGCGCAGTGTCATTCGCAACGGTTGTGCGCGCCGCGAACAAGCACCTACTCGTACGGTACTGGAGCGGCTCCATGGCGTGCGCGCGTAGACTGCCGGGAACAGACGTGCGCAGTTGAAGCGCGCAGCGTGCGCGGAGGCCGGCCACATCGTACTAGCGGCGCCCTGCATGCGGCGTGGCACATAAGCTGCACCGGCCGTAGTGCACCACTCGCAACTAGCTATCGTTAATCTATCATTTGAAAACTACTTTTTGGTTGCTAATCTGTATTTCGTATCTATTCACAGGTGCTTCACTTACCCAAGAAACGTAAATCGGATAATGAAACTGAAAAGGATATTCCGAAAAGTCAAGCACCCTTAAAAAATACCGATAAGGGTGAGGAAATGAAGGCACAGAACGAAGATAGTAGGAAAATACCTGACTTTAGAATACGCAGTAATACACTTAAAACTCCTTATGTAATACTAAATCGTGTTAAAATTCCTATTAAAACAATAATACCGAACAATGAAACAACCACTTCCAATATTAATAGTGACATAGAGAATTCTAAAATTGAAGCAAATAGCAATGAACAGGTTACAGCTCCAAATAATATTTTTATATGCGATGTATGCAAAAAAGAATATCTCTGCAAAAGCTTCTTAATAAAACATATTAAGAAATGGCACATAATTGGAATTGAACAAAATTGTAAAAATACTAATATTTCGATAGGAAAGGATGTACTGAAAAATCATAACAATGTGAGAGAAAATAAGCTTAGCAAAAAAAAGAACCAACATAAGGATAGTATTTGTAGCGATGAGACGCAATACAAATGTAGTTATTGTATGAAATGTTTTACTACTAGCAGTGCTTTAGCTACACATGTAAGAATTCATACAGGAGAGAAACCATACAAATGTAGTTATTGTATAAAATGTTTTACTACTAGCAGTGCTTTAGCTAGACATGTAAGAATTCACACAGGAGAGAAACCATACAAATGTAGTTATTGTATAAAATGTTTTACTACTAGCAGTGCTTTAGCTACACATGTAAGAATTCATACAGGAGAGAAACCATACAAATGTTGTTATTGTACGAAATGTTTTACTACAAGCGGTGATTTAGCTAAACATTTAAGAATTCATACAGGAGAGAAACCATACAAATGTAGTTATTGTACGAAATGTTTTTCTGACAACACTCAGTTAGCTACACATGTAAGAATTCACACAGGAGAGAAACCATACAAATGTAGTTACTGTATAAAATGTTTTACTACAAGCGGTGCTTTAGCTAAACATTTAAGAATTCATACAGGAGAGAAACCATACAAATGTAGTTATTGTATAAAATGTTTTACTGCTAGCAGTACTTTAGCTACACATGTAAGAACTCATACAGGAGAGAAACCTTTCAAATGTAGTTATTGTATAAAATGTTTTACTGATAGCAGTGCTTTAGCTAAACATTCAGTAAGAAGTCATTCATAAGAGATGGATATAGAACCATAATGAATGAATCAGTGTTTGTAAATTAATGAATATTGCAGGTAGTTTTTAAGATAAGATATCAGACAAACACTTTTTTAACTTTTGTAACATCGCAATAGGGAGGGATACCTACACAAGATACAACATTAAATACCTAGCATTCAACGAGTGTCAATGATTTATTGAAAGGATTTTGATGTTTTCGTTTGTCTCGCTCGATCTTTGATAAGTCTTTAGCTTTAAATAACGCCATATTAGGACTGTAATGCATTTACATAAAATAGCTAAAGCATTGTATCTGTGATGTAGTCTGTCTAACGAAAGCTGGCACGTGGTTGGAAAAGGAACAAAAATTTCGCCTTTTGATAAGGGTCAGTTTCCAATGACAATGTTAATTTAACAGGGAAAGTGGCGCCCCCATTTGGATTCCAGCTTTCGTTAGACAGACAGACTAATTTGATAATCCGTCTCAGTGGCGCCCCATCATATGAAATATTACTCGCGCAGTAGCAGCCAACGATCGATTAAAGTAAACATACCTAATGTAGTTTTTAAAAACTATCACAAATCTAGCATTCAGTCTGTCAGGAAACTCATGAAGCTAATGGGGGAGCCACTTTCTTTGTCATTAGTGTTGTTGTATGGCAACACTTAACAACCACAATTTTGTGGGTAATTGTGATACTTGTTTATTTTGCTTGACTACATTATTTTTTCTTTCTTGTTTATTTATTCGTTTATTTATAATCATGCACCTTAAAAACTAAACATATATAAAAATATAAAACAATGGTGTTAGTTAATAACTTAATAGTAATGTTAGTAAATAATTATTTCTTATAAAATGTATACCTACCTATGTGAGCGTAAAGAGGCGAGTGTCAGTGTGCGGACAAACCAATACTGGTTTTTGTCACATTGTTAGCTTAAATAATTTAATTTATGGACCTTCTTAATATATTTTTTTTTAATAAATAAAATTTGAGATTTTTGCATTCACAATGCTTTTTTTATACAATACTAAATAATATATAGTCAGGTGGGTAAGTGAAACACCGGGGCAAGTAAAACACCCAACCATTTCTAATGGACTCCCTAAACGATCAAGCAATTCCCGTCAAGCACGTAAATTTTTCTGCTTGTCAATCACATTTTGATCGTCTAGGAGCTGTTTGACATCAAGCACGAATGAATGAATGAATGAAATTTTATTTGCATTTGAATAAGGTTAAGCTGGTCATAATAATTTAGTTCAGCTTATTCAGCCATTTACCAATTAGCATGCAAAAATTGTAAAAAAAAATTGAATTAAAATTTATAAAATTATTAAACCATATCAATTATACATACAATTACACTTACAATTTATAGAATGTCAATAAAATTTAAAATAAAATATGATAAGTCAAATTAATAAATCAATATTGATTATTACAATTTAAATAGTCCTTAACAGAATAAAAACATTTTTCCATTAGCCAGTTGTATAATGCTCCTTTAAATCTATTAATTGTCAAATCTTTTATATGGTCCGGTATATTATTATAAATTTTTATGCACATCCAGTAGCAATTTTTTCGGAAACGCGCACTTCTTGGAATCGTTGCAGAAACCAATCTACACGAGTTTCTGGTATTACGCGGGTACACATCGTTGGCTTGGCTGAAATAATACATATTTTGCTTAACAAATTTTGCTACTTCAAAAATATAAAGGCAGGGAAGTGGCATAATTTTGAATAATTTAAATAGAGGCTTGCATTATTCGTCTGGTGCAATGCCACATATTGCCCTGACACATTTCTTTTGTGCTATGAAAGCCTTATTAACATCCGTACTATTTCCCCATATAATTAGTCCATAACGCAAAACTGATTCTATGTAGGCAAAGTATGCTGCAAGAGCTGTACTTCTTGATGCTACTTTTGTTAGTTTATAGAGGGCAAATGAGAATCGATTTATTTTATTGCATACTTTTTCTATTTGCCTTTTCCAATCTAGCTTTTCATCAATCTCTAGCCCTAAGAATCTAGTTGCATTTGTGCCTTTAAGCTTTTGTCCGTCAAAGTTAATGTTAATAGTCTGATGTAGTATGTTATTAAAATTTATAAAGTAAGTCTTGTCAATATTTATAACTAGATTATTATTTCTAAGCCATTCTACTATCGTTATTATTGTTTTATTTATGTCATTTATATGTTCATTTAATGTCAATTTACTGTCTGTTTTTACAACCACTGAAATGTCATCCGCAAACAAAACACATCTATGTTTGGTTATTTCTGGAAGGCTATTTATGTAGACTAAGAAAAGGAGAGGTCCTAAAACGCTCCCTTGAGGATCTCCGAATTTATTTTCTTCAAAATCTGATCTATATTTCTGAGCAACGTTATTAGAATCTAGTTTTGTTATTTCTACTGATTGCATTCGATTTTGCAAATAAGTTTTAATCCAATTTAATGCACGTAAACAACTACGTGCTGGATACGCGCTTGATGAAAATTTGCAATGATTGTCAAGCACTGCTTGATCGTTTAGCTACATGCTTGAAGGTGTTACCAGTACAAAACTTCCATTCAGGATAAAAAGGGAGCAAAAATAGCAAAATAGGTCAGAGGGCCTAGTACGAGTTGTGTTTCTCACCTTACTTTGCGAATTAGGCGCATAAAATAAGCTTATTTATCTGGACATACTTAATTCGTAAACTCGTTGTTTTTATTATTTTATCGGGGATTGATATCATCTGTTTTTAATTGAAGGTACTTAGGTATTATTATAAATCCTTTTGTTTTATTTTATTTTAAGTTGTTTTTTATGTGTCAAATATTAATTAGATATATAATGTAAAAAATCCGCGGTGGTAACCGTTTTATATAAAAATCATGAGATTTCGTACACTGCCTAACTTTTTCCTAAAAGCAAAATAGGTAACCAAATACCTCGTTAGTATAATTTTAAGGTGCATTCAAATGCCATCACCTAATAGCAAAATTAAACTGAAACCAAATTCGTATGCTTGTTTTTTTTCACAGTATTCATCTAATCTTAATATATAGATAAGCCAAAATGGTAACTATGATGCTTGTATTTTTTTAAGCTATATTGCGTCTTTTTAGACATTTACGCCAAAAATTAAACATTTATGTTTTACGTTTCCATAATTATGTATTTCTCAGTAGTTCAAAATCGTAACTGAGAATTTTTTGTTTAATAATAGGTTTTTGTGTTGTACAATAATGTTTTCATCAAAATTAAACATGTAAATGTCACGCTTAAGAAATTGAAAATTTAATTGAAAATACGCGCAAGCAAGTAGTGGAGCGGGATGGTATAATAAAAAAATGAAAATGATTCTATCAATGGAATTTTATATTACATACAGTTGAAAAACGGGGCCTTTTGGCGCGTTGTCTTGTCTTTTGCGTTGCGTACGAGCTAGTTTAGGTAGATAAGTAAAAGAGTTTGTAAGAATATCGTCTTTTTTATACTGAGCCAGCACAATGTCCCACTTCAAATTAGTCAAGGCGTAGGCACTGAAGTTCGGCGATCGATAGGTAGGTAAGTAGTGATTACTTGCTCAGTGTAGGTAACGATAGGTAGGTATACGAACGAATACCATGACATTTGATTTTACTGTGTTAAGTATTATTGTCGTATTAGGCCGGCCACACACAGACGTAATCACGTAACGGAATTTCGATAATGTATGAAGATTCCGTACGGAAAAATCCCTTCTGTGTGTGGTAGCCCATCGATTTGTATGGATTAGCTGCGTTCGGAATCACGTACGTACGGAATTCCGTAACGTGATTCCGTCTGTGTGTGGCCGGCCTTACAGTCTGACTGATGAGATGTCATATTCTAGTACTTACCCACCTACCTCGTACCGTACCTACCGCTTGCAAAGTTTAGAAAGAAACTATTAAGTACCTACCTTAAATTTTTTTGTGGGTAGGTAAATAAAAAAAGCACAATTTCTTTACAGTAAGTTACGGGAGTGAGGAGTAGTATGTATCGCGACTACCGTTCGTACCGACCGATCCGACCGTGACACTAAAACTAAAGTAAAACTTAAAGTAGTAATTGGTAGTACCTAACTATTTAGAGGAAATTTTACAAAATTTTACTAAGTTACTACTTCAAGTTTTATGTACATAATATTACCCGAGCTGCTCTTACATTTTGACGACATGTAAGGTGACTTATCCAGTATCCGGATTATCCGGCCCTCTGAGCATTTTTCATATAAATTAATCGGTTTTTCAACCCCCTTTGTTGCGTTGCGTCTTTACACGCGCAGTCAAGGAACTATGCTATTTTCCATTCCAAGGTTGCGCAGTTTTTTCCAGACCCACGCACGGCTTGTATATAAAATCTGAAGTTCTGCACCCTTATCATAGGGCATGGAATACCGGAATGATTTTCATACCGGTATTGAAATTTCAATTACCGGTTTAAATTATTATTACTGAGGTTATTGTTTGCAAATAAACTATAGAACCATGAATGATTTTCATACCGGTATTGAAATTTCAATTACCGGTTTAAATTATTATTACTGAGGTTATTGTTTGCAAATAAACTATAGAACCATGAATGATTTTCATACCGGTATTGAAATTTCAATTACCGGTTTAAATTATTATTACTGAGGTTATTGTTTGCAAATAAACTATAGAACCATGGCTTCAACCAATGAATTTTCGATACATTATGTACTTAGCTAGCAATAAATTTAATTAAGATGATGGCGCCACTTGAGGTACGGGGCCAAATTACAAGCTTTGCTTAGTTTAAGGCTAGATGGCGCTGTGTGAAATTGTCCAAGCATTTTTTATTATAAATAATATATAATGTCTTTATACCTATAATAAATACATATTAAATTTAATTATATTATATTAATAATATAAAATATTAAAAAGAAGACTACATCACTTACCTAAAATCAAAACAAGAATTATTTTACCATTTTTTAGTGTGCGTAACCGCAGCAAAATGTTGCGTCTAGAGAAATGAGAGTAGGTATTACTGATAATTAGTTCATAGTTAGATGCAATTTGTTCATGTATAGCAAAATGTGTTCAAGTTGTATTTTCTAAGTTATTCGAGAAAAACTGATTGAATGTTTGTGAACTGAATGTTTTTTTTAAAAAGGCGTTTAGCCTGGAACCAAGTACATCAAAAGATAGCTTATGATGAGTTGTAAATGTATACCAATAGCAAAATGTGTTCAACTTATAGTTTTTGAGATATTCAAGATTTTGCTGCGGTAACGTTCTGGGATTTCCCATATCTCGAAAACTGTTTGTCGCAGAAGTTTGAAAAAAATACCCGTTATAGGCCTTCATATGTTCAAACATAAGTACTGATTTCGATTCATCAACAAATATAGATATAATTAATTATTTTTTAAAAACTGGAAAAAACGATTTACTCCTAATCTAGTACATTTGAAAACAAATAAAAACCAATTACATATACCTATGATATACCCTTATAAGGTGTACAAATCTGGATTAACAAACTTTACGCGATATGAAGAGATTTCCTACTTATCAAATTTCTACTTTGGCGATCGAATACGCAGCTTCATCTGAATACAAAACGGTAGACTATAGTGAACTTATAATGTTCATTTTATTAAAAAACATCCCTGAAAGTTTCAGCTTTAAATCTCAGATGGATCAAAAGTTATTCAAAAAACAAGAAAGTGCCAGCAATTCTCATAAATTTTGAAAAAAGAAATATATGTAGCTTACTTCCGCAAACAAAATATGCAAGATGCACCGCCCGCCCGCCCGCAAAAATATGCAGCACACCACAAAATATAAGTGCACAATACCTGCATTTAGCAAGACAGCAACACACCTTGCACCTTCACCGGTGTTGGTTTAAGCACGATCTAACTCCTGAGGATGCTCCGGGTTGGGGCGAAACACGTGTAGAGTAGCCTAATTGGTGAAGGTGCAAGGTGTGTTGCTGTCTTGCTAAATGCAGGTATTGTGCACTTATATTTTGTGGTGTGCTGCATATTTTTGCGGGCGGGCGGGCGGTGCATCTTGCATATTTTGTTTGCGGAAGTAAGCTACATATCGTCGGCTTAACTGTCAAACCTCTTAACTACATCAGAGCAAATTTTTCAGGAGGCACAAAAAACTTCACCACGAAAAATTTTGTATGAAGGTTTGTTTTGATTTTATATATACATACTTATTAAAATTGTTAGAAATAATATTCCGTTAAAAAGTTTGTCAAAAATTCATGGCAAGTGTGTTAAAATGGAGTTCAGAGATTTTCCAGAAAAAATCATCACATAATTGCGGAGATACGAGTTTTGCCAAAAGAAATACACGATATTAATGGAATTATGTTTTTATTAGAAAATCAAAAAAGACCTCCTCTGGCCTCAAAAAATTGCTAGTAGATATTTAATGATATCACTTATGAGAGATATACAATCAACATAGGTACTTTAATACTATTTTTAGAATTTGGTGTACCAAGAAAATAAACTTACCTAATCTAAATATTTTTTATCTCTAGAATGTGGTGCGTACAAAAGAAACTTTTAATGAAATGATTTTTTTTAACACTTTCTTATAATATATGACCAATTTTATAAGAAATTGTTAAAAAAATAGTTTTATAGCAATTAATTATTATATTAGCTTTATAAAAATCTCTACTAAAACTATAAGCAAATTAAACTTCTTAAGGTAACTAATAATATTTATGAAACCTTGTTTCTTGTAACCTATAGTTACCTACAAAATATTAAGAATTTACAAATAAGACTATTTAAATTCTTTGTAAGTAAGTAAAAACGTAAAAAAATGTGTTACAAAGAATATCACAAATTATTTAAATTGTGTAAAATATTACCTATAGATAAAAAGGTTGAATTTTTGATAGGATTAGAACACTACTACTGTGACCAGTATAAAGTCAATGTTGAAAATAGATACAATACAAGAAGTGTACGACAGAAGAAATTCGTTATTCCCAGGGTTAATAACTATTATGGAAAAAGATTGTCAAAATTTGTAATACCAAAATTATTTAATAAGATAGATTTACTGAGACAGGACCATAAATTAAGTAAAAATTTGTTAAAGACAAGATTGAAGGGTGTGTTTCTCGATAGATTAGATTAACTATTAACATTATTATTTATTGTTACAAATTCCTTGTAAAAGAACTGTGGAGAAGGGTAGGTTAAGATAGTTAAAAAAGAGCGCATCTCGACATCAAAGTTTGGCGAGTGATTTTTGAATTGTATTTTTTTTGTATTGCTTTTGGTAACAATAAAAAATAAAAATAAAAAAAAGTCTTGCTATTTGTTGCACTTATTAACGTAAAGTAACAAAAAAAATACTTAATTACTTTATTTACACAAAACAGACGCAAACTCGACGTGAGTTCACTACGCCATACTGTGAAGTACTGAGCGGGGGGGATTTAAGAGGTCTGACTTTAACAAAATGGACGCCCGGAATTAAGAGGTTTTCTTTTTTGCATTTTAAACTTAAACGGCTTTTTTAATTGATTTGAGAGGTTTGCCATTTGATGCGTTCCGAAATAAGCAATAAAATGGTATCAAAATGTCATTTTTGAAAAAAAGTGGAGTTAAGAGGTTTGACAGTTAAGCCGACGATATATTTCTATTTTCAAAATGGTTTGGGACTTCCGCCAAGTGACGCCTGATTCAATCAAATAATTCTCATAAAAACCGACTAAATTACATTATTTTGTATTTTGATGTTTTTGAGTCTAATTCTTAAAATAATCATGGTAGATCCTCAAAAAACGGATTTTATTTGGTTTAGAATAAAGGAAAGTTTAAATTATTCGTATTCCAAATGGAAAACGAAGACTTTGTATTGACATTAGTTCTTGGTCGTTCCAAACCTTAGAGCGAGTTAAAAAACAAACAACCGGCGCTCTAACGTTCTGAACGCAACCCAGCGCTCTCTTCGCTCCAAAACATTGACTTAGTAGTTGCCTCTCTTTCTATCGCGTAGGTCTTATCTTTTCTGAATGACACAGAGGCGCGTTCCAAACCTACACTCCGAGTGCAACCTAACCACAACCGAACGCTCTAACGGCGTTCCAAACATTTGAGCGTGACGTTCAGTTGACACAACCGTGTCGTTCCAAACGTCAGAGCGTTGCAACCAAACAACCATCAAAAATGATGGTTGTAATACGCTCTGACGTTTGTCTTTAGAAAAAATGTCAATGTCATTTGACATTATTTTGTATTTTTGATGTTTTTATGTTTAATTTTTAAAATAATCATGGTAGATCCTCAAAAAATGGATTTTATTTGATTTAGTATAAAGAAAAGTTTAAATTATTCGTATTCCAAATGGAAAATGAAGAATTTGTATTGACATTGACATTTAAAGTTCTTGGTCGTTCCAAACCTTAGAGCGAGTTATAAAACAACCAAACAACCGACGCTCAAACGTTCTGAACGCAACCCAGCCACAGCCCTGCCGATAGCTACCTACATAAAGCTGTTGTACTTTACCTACATCTTCTTGGATAATAAAGTTTGTGATGAATACAAAGATAAACCCAATGGACCATTCTTTTTTGCTTGTTAAGATACTTGTTTGTTTTGTTTACCTCAGGTGCATTTAAATGAAAATTCAAAAATTTTAAATTCTTTCCGCATACCATGGAAGTAATAGTCGAAGATATTACACATTTTATGAAAACATAAAGTAAAAAGGTCCAAATTCCGACCTTTTTAATTTATATTGAGGTTATGTAAGTCAAGACATCGGTGAGCGCGTTCACGAGATCGTCGATAGTCCCAAACTGTCAAAGCGTGATTATCTGAATCGGTAGGTACTAGTAGGTAGGTTGTTATCGTGGTCATCGCTGAAATTGATTTTAGTTTGAATTGGAATGCACCCTGATTCTGAATGCATCCGAAATGTCAGAAAGAAATAAATTTGTCAATGTCAAGTCAACAGTTTGACTTGACAGTTTTGTTTGTATGTTTATTTATCGCAAAGAAAAATCAATTTGTTTGAGGAAAAAAGTGTTATTTTCCCCGTATTCCCAAGCCCATGAGTTAGTGATTTGATTTGATTACCTCATCGATCATCTATTTAAATGATCGAAGGATTACCTTACCTATTTGCTCAGTGCCCAAGCCAAGAGTATAAACATTTTTCACATTTTGTTTCGAAGTATAGTACGTACTTACCTACCTGCCCACTTTTTACCTACTGAAAATTTATGATTACCTAAGGCGCGTTCCAAACCTACACTCCGGGTGCAACCTATCCACAACCGAACGCTCTAACGGCGTTCCAAACATTTGAGCGTAACGTTCGGTTGACACAACCGTGTCGTTCCAAACGTCAGAGCGTTGCAACCAAACAACCATCAAAAATGATGGTTGTAAAACGCTCTGACGTTTGTCTATAGAAAAAATGTCAATGTCATTTGACATTATTTTGTATTTTTGATGTTTTTATGTCTAATTTTTAAAATAATCATGGTAGATCCTCAAAAAACGGATTTTATTTGATTTAGTATAAAGAAAAGTTTAAATTATTCGTATTCCAAATGGAAAATGAAGAATATGTATTGACATTGACATTTAAAGTTCTTGGTCGTTCCAAACCTTAGAGCGAGTTAAAAAACAACCATACAGTGTTGCCAAGCGTACGGTAATTACCGTATTCATACGGTAATTTCATGCCCCGTACGGTAGTATATTACCGTGTGACAAATGTACGGTAATTTTAAGACCAGGAAGTAATCCGATATACTATTTGTCTATGGAAGTAATATTTACAAAAAGTACGGTATTTTGCGATAACTAACACGTCGGGTCTTTTTTAATTCCATTCGACGCACACGTTCAATTTGATCACGGCAAACGTGACTCTGTACATTACCAAATGCTTATTTTATGAGACAGCTGTTCTCCAAAATAAACAATATAAAAATGAAATCCCAAAATCATCTGATAACGTCTAAGTACAATAAATTGGGTGGTGTTAGGCGATCCAACTGCACGGGGAAAAAAATTTTGTGGCATAGATTTTATGCCTACCAAAGTAGGTACACACGAGAACATGAGTATAGAGAACAGGGTATCTATATTTGTGCCAAGAAACAGAACCCGTAAAAAGAAATTGTACTTATTTCTATAAATTGTTTTATTTACCTACCAATTAATTTTGAATATTTTTTTTAAACATCAATTTTCTTTGTTTTGATATAGAAATTTGACGTACGGTAGTTGTACGGTAATTTTAGGGTAAATTTGACGTAATTCTGGCAGCACTTGTTGGCAACACTGTACAACCGACGCTCAAACGTTCTGAACGCAACCCTATACATAAGTCTAAAACCTGACTCTCCAACCAAATAATCTGCTGAAAATGAACCACCTAATGGCGTGCAGAGTATGCTTGGCATACGATATCCGCTTGCATTCAATATCTGGTTGCCAGCTTCAGGATATTTACGAGAAATTCACTGAAACATTGGTAAGCTAACTGTGCATAACGCACCTTTTTATAAGCAATAAAATTGTCTTTTTAAAATATGACATTGACGTCGGCGTATTTCTTTTTGTAGCTTACTTGTCAGTGTGAAAATTATCTGAAAATTGATATTAAATTGATACCTTAGATATTGATAATAAAATTCCCTTCCATTCCATTATGTAGCCGCCTTTAAATTATTAACCAGTTTATACAGTCCCTCGGTCACACTAACAATGATATATTTTTTTTATATCACATCTATTTTTATATGGTTCCCTCAATCATATGTAACATTTTGGACTGCTCTAAAATCTAAATACTGCAAAACTTCTAATGTAGAACATGTTAGTATTACCATCATCTTTATTCCTTGTTCTTTGGCCCCAGACAGTGCCTGATTTATAGCACTGACAGCCCTAGACAGCCCCTACCTTGCCAGTTGGGTAAGAGTACCTTAGTATTTTAGCATACATACTCAAATGATCAAATTTTATTTTACAAGCTCAGCGCCCCATCGGTCGTCACGCCCTAAGCCCTGGCCATATTATGGATGAGAGTCAAAATGGCTGGTGTATCATGGCGAATTGAACTGTCTCATATACCAAAAAAAATGTACCTAATATGTACTATTTAGTACCTGGATTTAAAAAATTTGTACCTAAACAAGAACAAAGTTATATCGAAATTAAAGGTACACATCTTGATGTCAATATGGCGGGTGTACACCTCAATAAATCAATTCAATTCAATTCTTTATTGTTTCCATGGTTTACAAGATCACAAGGTAAAAAAAGGTACAAACATGGAACCCCGCTGGGGCACAACAATTTCAAATTATCTTAAATAGTAATATTAGTTATAGTTTACATTAAAAATAATTACGTGCTTTTAATTCAAAATAATAATAATTAGTAAAACAACAGTTAAGAATAATATAAATACTACATGCATTGAATAATTTTTAAATATGGATATTACAGTTTTAATAGTATTAATTTAATATTAGAATGTCAATATGATTAATATAAATTCCAGGCATGAATAGTACTAAATAGTAGTTACCAAAATATGAATGGCACTAAATTCTAGCCATGAAATACTTAAAAAAACCCATCCCGCCATAAGGGATCCCGCCATCTTGTCGTTCACAAAAAAACTGTTTGATTTCTCAGAAACTACTTAATTAATCAAGCATGTGTATTTTTTGCCTTGAGGTACTTTTTAGGTACATTTTTTGATGAAGTTATATTTTATGTATAATGGTTCAACATTGATTTATTGAGGAAAACCCGCCATATTGACATCAAGATGGCGAGTACCTATACCTATATTTCGATATAACATCGTTCTTGTTTAGGTACAAATTTTTTAGATCCAGGTACTGAATAGTACATTTTATACACCAGCCATTTTGACTCTCATATTATTATGGGTATACATTTTTACCCTGGACTTAAATGGCTACTTCATTCTGTTCACTGTTAATATTTAGCGTTTTAAATAAATATAGTCTTTTTTTCCAGCTTGAAACAGGCGATATGAAGCCAATATGTGTCTGTTACATTTGCTTTAGTTTGTTAAAAAAGTTTCAGAAGTTTATAGAGAAATCAAAAAAATCTGATCAGCTACTTGAACAGATGATAAATTCTGGTTTGGAGGTAAGTTAAATAAAGTCGACAGTTAAATGTTATTAATATAAGTATACAGTTGGTATAAAATTACATTGCTTGCATACCTACTTTAAAATATATTGTGTCAGTTGTGTAACCAAACAAATTAATATCTACTCCATTTATAGAAAAAGTGCAAAAGTTAGTGGGACATTCATAGCACTGACAAAACATAACAATGATCTTTAAATCATAAGGCGATTAACACACCGTACCGCGATCTGCCTGCCACTTTGTGCGGCGTCTTGTCACTGATATTAATATTGGTGATACAAACTGAGACATTTGCAAACTGTCTCAGTTTATATCACAGAGTAGGTACCAGTGGCGAAGGGTCCATACAAGCCGATACCCATCGACTTACCTTTTAGAAATCCCACTCCACTGATCCACTATACAGAATCATAACATTTCTGTAGAATGGCTTGCCTTTGCCATAATTTCACCCCTCGCCACTGGTAGGTACCTACTTATTATGGTATCAGACCCCAAAGATCATCATTCATAAATTTGCCTTTTAGCTGTCAGTAAATTCCCTGGAATTGTTTTGTAAACAACAAACTGAATTCCCTTGGACCTTGGACAAGTCTCCGACGGTTAGAGTCATGTCTGCAACCGAGGAAGAGGTCGACGTGGAAACTCCAATTAAAACGGAATATGAGAATTCTGAAATAGATGTGGGGGATCAGAATGAAGGTATTATTTATTAATTACTTTAGTAACTTTACATTTTGCCTGAATAATGAATGCCATGAAAGATCACTCACTGCCAACTCTTTGCCACTGGTTTACACAGTTTATGGTCTTATTGGCACTTGATTCCAATTGCATTATTCTATTCGCATTTGGTATTATTCCCATTTTTATGGTCCTATTCCCATTAGCAACTGCCCACTAATTGTCTAATTTCAAAATCTATCACAATCACTTTCATTTGACAGAACATGGATTCTTCTTTTTTGCACAAATAAAAACTTGCCAAAGAAATGCAGCGATGAAATGGTTTCCATCTGTCAAATGAAAGCGATAGATTTTGAAATTAGACAATTAGCCCCGGGTCTCATGTGACAAACAAACCCCTTCTAGCTTTCCCTTTTTTTAAATATAGACCAGCCCCCCTAGCATGACCACCGAGACGCGATAATAGGATATAGCGATTTATCATGTTTAACTGTCAAAAGACATTGTATTTTGATCTATATCGTGTTTTGGTGGTCACGCTAGGGGGGCTGGTTGAAGTGTAATAAAGTTAATTGTTTTGGCGGCGCTAGTTGACGCCGTGAAGTTTTTAACTCAACATTATAATATTACCATAATTATTATTGTTTCAGATGATCTAAACCAGGATTCATCATCAGATTCCGAAGACAACCTGAACATAAGTAAACAGTGGAAAGCGGACCCAAGCAATGTATCTGAAATGAATACGTCTAAAAGTGAGTAGAAAATATTTGTAAGGAGTAATAATATACCAAAATAGTAGAAAATTATAGGGGAGCCACTTGCCGTCATAAGTTTATTGTATGGACACTATACTTTTGTATGCAATAACCATGTGTTGCTAACTAGTAAACATTATTTTAGTTAGTACCATTTCTAGACTTGTTGGCCAAACTGCAGTAAGAGTCCCAATTTATGAAAAGCTTTTTCACCCTGACCATCATGAATTTATTGAAATTATGATTAATCTTATCAGCTTTTCTTCTCTAACGCCGTCTGTCCACCGTCCGCCGTCACCGCTCACCGGGACGGGATGACGGCGCCGATATAGCGGTACATACATTCACTATGACGGCCTGTCTACATACAATATTAGTCTATGCTGTCTACGTCCGTTCCATCATCTTGATGTCAGCCTGTCCACCGAAAACATATCCCGTCATCAAACGGGGTTATAATGACATCAAGATGATGGAACGGACGTAGACAGCATAGACTAATATGTATGTAGACAGGCCGTCATAGTGAATGTATCTTTTCATTTCCGACATAAAATCTACAAATTTTTGATGTTGTAGTTTTGAAGCCAGCACGAGAGATAATTCTATCTAAAGAGGAACAATTACAACAAATGCTGGAGCGATCGAAGTCACTAAATTATCAAAACTCGCCGTTTGAATGTGATTTGTGCTGCAAAGGATTTGTGGACGCAAAGGCTTTTGAAAACCATCAGGAAAATCATGCTGAGGTAAGTCTCTCTATTATTAACTAGATTTTTACCAAATAGCAGTACAAGACTTTGATTGTCTCATCGGTGTCGAAGTGGTCGGTCCCGCGTAGAGCTCGTCTGCTCCATTCGATAAAGTGGTCTCGTTGTTGTTCATTGCCATCCCCTCGGTCGCTCGGGTCGATGTCTTCTCCCGTTCCTTCCCGTCGTTCACTGGTACTGGGTCTGGTGGTGATTCCATGGTTCTGCTGCAGCCACTCGTCCACTCCACTCGCACTACTTATAAATGGTAGGTAGGTATTGTCGATGTTTGCGAGGAACACTTTGAGTGCGCGCAGTGTCATTCGCAACGGTTGTGCGCGCCGCGAACAAGCACCTACTCGTACGGTACTGGAGCGGCTCCATGGCGTGCGCGCGTAGACTGCCGGGAACAGACGTGCGCTGTTGAAGCGCGCAGCGTGCGCGGAGGCCGGCCACAACGTACTAGCGGCGCCCTGCATGCGGCGAGGCACATAAGCTGCACCGGCCGTAGTGCACCACTCGCAACTAGCTATCGTTAATTTATCATTTGAAAACTACTTTTTGGTTGCTGATCTGTATTTCGTATCTATTTACAGGTGCTTCACTTACCCAAGAAACGTAAATCGGATAATGAAACTGAAAAGGAAATTCCGAAAAGTCAAGCACCCTTAAAAAATACCGATAAGGGTGAGGAAATGAAGGCACAGAACGAAGATAGTAGGAAAATACCTGACTTTAGAATACGCAGTAATACACTTAAAACTCCTTATGTAATACTAAATCGTGTTAAAATTCCTATTAAAACAATAATACCGAACAATGAAACAACCACTTCCAATATTAATAGTGACATAAAGAATTCTAAAATTGAAGCAAATAGCGATGAACAGGTTACAGCTCCAAATAATATTTTTATATGCGATGTATGCAAAAAAGAACATCTCTGCAAAAGCTTCTTAATAAAACATATTAAGAAATGGCACATAATTGGAATTGAACAAAATTGTAAAAATACTAATATTTCGATAGGAAAGGATGTACTGAAAAATCATAACAATGTGAGAGAAAATAAGCTTAGCAAAAAAAAGAACCAACATAAGGATAGTATTTGTAGCGATGAGACGCAATACAAATGTAGTTATTGTATGAAATGTTTTACTACTAGCAGTGCTTTAGCTACACATGTAAGAATTCATACAGGAGAGAAACCATACATATGTAGTTATTGTACGAAAAGTTTTACTGACAACAGTAATTTAGCTACACATGTAAGAATTCATACAGGAGAGAAACCACACAAATGTAGGTATTGCAAGAAATGTTTTACTCAAAGCAGTTCTTTAGCTGCACATGTAAGAGTTCATACAGGAGAGAAACCATACAAATGTAGTTATTGTACGAAAAGTTTTACTGACAACAGTAATTTAGCTACACATGTAAGAATTCATACAGGAGAGAAACCACACAAATGTAGTTATTGTACGAAAAGTTTTACTGACAACAGTAATTTAGCTACACATGTAAGAATTCATACAGGAGAGAAACCACACAAATGTAGGTATTGCAAGAAATGTTTTACTCAAAGCAGTTCTTTAGCTGCACATGTAAGAGTTCATACAGGAGAGAAACCATACAAATGTAGTTATTGTACGAAATGTTTTTCTGACAAAAGTCAGTTAGCTGCACATGTAAGAATTCACACAGGAGAGAAACCATACAAATGTAGTTATTGTACGAAATGTTTTTCTGCCAGCGGTAATTTAGCTACACATGTAAGAGTTCATACAGGAGAGAAACCATACAAATGTAGTTATTGTACGAAATGTTTTTCTGACAAAAGTCAGTTAGCTGCACATGTAAGAATTCACACAGGAGAGAAACCATACAAATGTAGTTATTGTACGAAATGTTTTTCTGCCAGCGGTAATTTAGCTACACATGTAAGAATTCATACAGGAGAGAAACCATACAAATGTAGTTATTGTATGAAATGTTTTACTCGAAGCAGTTCTTTAGCTGCACATGTAAGAATTCATACAGGAGAGAAACCATACAACTGTAGTTATTGTACGAAATGTTTTACTACAAACGGTGATTTAGCTAAACATGTAAGAATTCATACAGGAGAGAAACCTTTCAAATGTAGTTATTGTATAAAATGTTTTACTACAAGCGGTGATTTAGCTAAACATTTAAGAACTCATACAGGAGAGAAACCATACAAATGTAGTTATTGTATAAAATGTTTTACTGATAGCAGTGCTTTAGCTAAACATTTAGTAAGAAGTCATTCATAAGAGATGGATAGAGAACCATAATGAATGAATCAGTGTTTGTATATTAATGAATATTGCAGGTAGTTTTTAAGATAAGATATCAGACAATCACTTTTTTAACTTTTGTAACATCGCAATAGGGAGGGATACCTACACAAGATACAACATTAAATACCTAGCATTCAACGAGTGTCCATGATTTATTGAAAGGATTTTGATGTTTTCGTTTGTCTCGCTCGATCTTTGATAAGTCTTTAGCTTTAAATAACGCCATATTAGGACTGTAATGCATTTACATAAAATAGCTGATGCATAGTTTCTGTGATGTAGGCTGTCTAACGAAAGCTGGCACGTGGTTGGAAAAGGAACAAAAATTCCGCCTTTTGATAAGGGTCAGTTTCCAATGACAATGTTAATTTAACCCGGCGTCATTGTGGCGGAAAAAAGTTACACTAACGTTGAGGTGGGTCATCATGACCCTGGTTACAATTGTTAAAATTTTGCCTAGTATAAAATAATTTTAAATTTTTCAAATTTTATATTAATTATAAATACTGTATTTATAATCAGTAGCAGCAATAAAACACATTGGTAATGAGTGAAATAATCTTTATTTTTCGTTTTTCTTATAGACTATTAATTATACAACAAAACTGTAACTCTTTTCTTAATTTTCTTATATCAACAAAAAACAATATCGTTTCTAACAAATACTTACTTAAATAAAATCTATACTACCTTACCTCTCTATCATTGGAAGATAAGAACGAACGACGAACACTAACATGATCTTCATATAAAATATATATAAAAAGTATATGGCACAAAACAGCAACGTCGCCGTTGAGCTGGGTCATAATTACCCTGTCGCAGGTTCACACACGTGTTGCTCGTTGCGCTGGTGATGGACGAATGAAGTGAGATACGCGAAGGGGAGGGGTGATCTTTAGCTGCAGCTACTGAGACAGACAGTTGTGGGTGGCAATTATTTCTAAGCAGTTTTCCGTATGCAAAACATGCAGGGTCATATTGACCCTGCCTCAATGACGCCGGGTTAACAGGGAAAGTGGCGCCCCCATTTGGATTCCAGCTTTCGTTAGACAGACAGACTAATTTGATAATCCGTCTCAGTGGCGCCCCATCATATGGAATATTACTCGCGCAGTAGCAGCCAACGATCGATTAAAGTAAACATACCTAATGTAGTTTTTAAAAACTATCACAAATTTAGCATACAGTCTGTCAGGAAACTCATGAAGCTAATGGGGGAGCCACTTTCTTTGTCATTAGTGTTGTTGTATGGCAACACTTAACAACCACAATTTTGTGGGTAATTGTGATACTTGTTTATTTTGCTTGACTACATTGCTTTTTCTTTCTTGTTTATTTTATTCGTTTATTTATAATCGTGCACCTTAAAAACTAAACATATATAAAAATATAAAACAATGGTGTTAGTTATTAACTTAATAGTAATGTTAGTAAATAATTATTTCTTATAAAATGTATACCTACCTATGTGAGCGTAAAGAGGCGAGTGTCAGTGTGCGGACAAACCAATACTGTTTTTTGTCACATTGTTAGCTTAAATAATTTAATTTAAGGACCTTCTTAATATTTTTTTTTTTTAATAAATAAAATTTGAGATTTTTGCATTCACAATGCTTTTTTTATACAATACTAAATAATATATAGTCAGGTGGGGTAAGTGAAACACCGGGGCAAGTAAAACACCCAACCATATCTAATGGACTCCCTAAACGATCAAGCAATTCCCGTCAAGTACGTAAATTTTTCTGCTTGTCAATCACATTTTGATCGTCTAGGAGCTGTTTGACATCAAGCACGAATGAATGAATGAATGAAATTTTATTTGCATTTGAATAAGGTTACACTTAAGCTGGTCATAATAATTTAGTTCAGCTTATTCAGCCATTTACCAATTAGCATGCAAAAATTGTAAAAAAAAAATTGAATTAAAATTTATAAAATTATTAAACCATATCAATTATACATACAATTACACTTACAATTTATAGAATGTCAATAAAATTTAAAATAAAATATGATAAGTCAAATTAATAAATCAATATTGATTATTACAATTTAAATAGTCCTTAACAGAATAAAAACATTTTTCCATTAGCCAGTTGTATAATGCTCCTTTAAATCTATTAATTGTCAAATCTTTTATATGGTCCGGTATATTATTATAAATTTTTATGCACATCCAGTAGCAATTTTTTCGGAAACGCGCACTTCTTGGAATCGTTGCAGAAACCAATCTACACGAGTTTCTGGTATTACGCGGGTACACATCGTTGGCTTGGCTGAAATAATACATATTTTGCTTAACAAATTTTGCTACTTCAAAAATATAAAGGCAGGGAAGTGGCATAATTTTTAATAATTTAAATAGAGGCTTGCATGATTCGTCTGGTGCAATGCCACATATTGCCCTGACACATTTCTTTTGTGCTATGAAAGCCTTATTAACATCCGTACTATTTCCCCATATAATTAGTCCATAACGCAAAACTGATTCTATGTAGGCAAAGTATGCTGCAAGAGCTGTACTTCTTGATGCTACTTTTGTTAGTTTATAGAGGGCAAATGAGAATCGATTTATTTTATTGCATACTTTTTCTATTTGCCTTTTCCAATCTAGCTTTTCATCAATCTCTAGCCCTAAGAATCTAGTTGCATTTGTGCCTTTAAGCTTTTGTCCGTCAAAGTTAATGTTAATAGTCTGATGTAGTATGTTATTAAAATTTATAAAGTAAGTCTTGTCAATATTTATAACTAGATTATTATTTCTAAGCCATTCTACTATCGTTATTATTGTTTTATTTATGTCATTTATATGTTCATTTAATGTCAATTTACAGTCTGTTTTTACAACCACTGAAATGTCATCCGCAAACAAAACACACCTATGTTTGGTTATTTCTGGAAGGCTATTTATGTAGACTAAGAAAAGGAGAGGTCCTAAAACGCTCCCTTGAGGAACTCTGAATTTATTTTCTTCAAAATCTGATCTATATTTCTGAGCAACGTTATTAGAATCTAGTTTTGTTATTTCTACTGATTGCATTCGATTTTGCAAATAAGTTTTAATCCAATTTAATGCACGTAAACAACTACGTGCTGGATACGTGCTTGATGAAAATTTGCAATGATTGTCAAGCACTGCTTGATCGTTTAGCTACATGCTTGAAGGTGTTACCAGTACAAAACTTCCATTCAGGATAAAAAGAGAGCAAAAATAGCAAAATAGGTCAGAGGGCCTAGTACGAGTTGTGTTTCTCACCTTACTTTGCGAATTAGGCGCATAAAATAAGCTTATTTATCTGGACATACTTAATTCGTAAACTCGTTGTTTTTATTATTTTATCGGGGATTGATATCATCTGTTTTTAATTGTAGGTACTTAGGTATTATTATAAATCCTTTTGTTTTATTTTATTTTAAGTTGTTTTTTATGTGTCAAATATTAATTAGATATATGATGTAAAAAATCCGCGGTGGTAACCGTTTTATATAAAAATCATGAGATTTCGTACACTGCCTCACTTTTTCCTAAAAGCAAAATAGGTAACCAAATACCTCGTTAGTATAATTTTAAGGTGCATTCAAATGCCATAACCACCTAATAGCAAAATTAAACTGAAACCAAATTCGTTTGCTTGTTTTTTTTCACAGTATTCATCTAATTTTAATATCTAGATAAGCCAAAATGGTAACTATGATGCTTGTATTTTTTTAAGCTATATTGCGTCTTTTTAGACATTTACGCCAAAAATTAAACATTTATGTTTTACGTTTCCATAATTATGTATTTCTCAGTAGTTCAAAATCGTAACTGTGAATTTTTTGTTTAATAATAGGTTTTTGTGTACTACAATAATGTTTTCATCAAAATTAAACATGTAAATGTCACGCTTAAGAAATTGAAAATACGCGCAAGCAAGTAGTGGAGCGGGATGGTATAATAAAAAAATGAAAATGATTCTATCAATGGAATTTTATATTACATACAGTTGAAAAACGGGGCCTTTTGGCGCGTTGTCTTGTCTTTTGCGTTGCGTACGAGCGAGTTTAGGTAGATAAGTAAAAGAGTTTGTAAGAATAGCGTCTTTTTTATACTGAGCCAGCACAATGTCCCACTTCAAATTAGTCAAGGCGTAGGCACTGAAGTTCGGCGATCGATAGGTAGGTAAGTATAAGTAGTGATTACTTGCTCAGTGTAGGTAACGATAGGTATACGAACGAATACCATGACATTTGATTTTACTGTGTTAAGTATTATTGTCGTATTAGGCCGGCCACACACAGACGTAATCACGTAACGGAATTCCGAACGGAATTTCGATAATGTATGAAGATTCCGTACGGAAAAATCCCGTATGTGTGTGGTAGTCCATAGATTTGTATGGATTAGCTGCGTTCGGAATCACGTACGTACGGAATTCCGTAACGTGATTCCGTCTGTGTGTGGCCGGCCTTACAGTCTGACTGATGAGATGTCATATTCTAGTACTTACCCACCTACCTCGTACCGTACCTACCGCTTGCAAAGTTTAAAAAGAAACGATTAAGTACCTAAGTACCTAAAATTTTTTTGTGGGTAGGTAAATAAAAAAAGCACAATTTCTTTACAGTAAGTTACGGGAGTGAGGAGTAGTAGGTATGTATCGCGACTACCGTTCGTACCGACCGATCCGACCGTGACACTAAAACTAAAGTAATACAACCATTTGTATGACTGGAAGAAAAAGAATAAGAATATCTCGTCAACGCCCGCTGTGCCCTATCGGGCACAAACAACAATAGAAATCTATTGTTGTATTTTTTTCCGGGCGTTAAAGAGATATATATTACCGAGGTTATTGTTTGCAAATAAACTATAGAACCTTGGCTTCAGCCAATGAATTTTCGATACATTATGTACTTAGCGAGCAATAAATTTAATTAAGATGATGGCGCCACTTGAGGTACGGGGCCAAATTACAAGCTTTGCTTAGTTTAAGGCTAGATGGCGCTGTGTGAAATTGTCCAAGCATTTTTTATTATAAATAATATAATGTCTTTATACCTATAATAAATACATATTAAATTTAATTATATTATATTAATAATAATAAAAGTAGACTACATCACTTACCTAAAATCAAAACAAGAATTATTTTAACCATTTTTTAGTGTGCGTAACCGCAACAAAATGTTGCGTCTAGAGAAATGAGAGTATTACAGATAATTAGTTCATAGTTAGATGCAATTTGTTCAAGTATAGCAAAATGTGTTCAAGTTGTATTTTCTAAGTTTTTTGAGAAAAACTGATTGAATGTTTGTGAACTGAATGTTTTTTTTAAAAAGGCGTTTAGCCTGGAACCAAGTAGATACATCAAAAGATAGCTTATGATGAGTTGTAAATGTATACCAATAGCAAAATGTGTTCAACTTATAGTTTTTGAGATATTCAATATTTTGCTGCGGTAACGTTTTGGGATTTCCCATATCTCGAAAACTGTTTGTCGCAGAAGTTTGAAAAATATACCCGATATAGGCCTTCATTTGTTCAAATATGTTCAAACATAAGTACTGATTTCGATTCATCAACAAATATAGATATAATTAATTATTTTTTAAAAACTGGAAAAAACGATTTACTCCTAATCTAGTACATTTGAAAACAAATAAAACCAATTACATATACCTATGATATACCCTTATAAGGTGTACAAATCTGGATTAACAAACTTTACGCGATATGAAGAGATTTCCTACTTATCAAATTTCTACTTTGGCGATCGAATACGCAGCTCCCTCTGAATACAAAACGGTAGACTATAGTGAACTTATAATGTTCATTTTATTAAAAAACATCCCTGAAAGTTTCAGCTTTAAATCTCGGATGGATCAAAAGTTATTCAAAAAACAAGAAAGTGCCAGCAATTCTCATAAAAACCGACTAAATTACATTATTTAGTATTTTGATGTTTTTGAGTCTAAAGGATCATTCACACAGCTGCGGCGCGTCAACGGCGCGTCACCGGCCCGTCCGGCAACGTCAAAAATGTGTGTGAACAAGCAGTCCACGGCAGCGGCGGCGGCGCGGCACCGGCAAAACAAACAGGGTTGCTATTTTTTTGTTTTAATAAATTATTAGTTGCTATAATCGGTAGAAAAAAAGTACATTGTGGTATGGAAATAAAGTATTATTTATTTATTTCAATTTTAAAAACAGTTTTATTTTTTAATTTTGTTAATATTTTGGTAATTTTTTGAGACTTAATTTCACCTGTTCCACTAAGTTCTAGCAAGGGAACAATTTTTCGAATTTTAATAAAAATACAATAATGTGTGTGGATTTCGGGTAAACAATGAATGTCGGAAAAACAATGTGAAGGTCAACAATTTCTTTTTGAGATATTGCTGTTTTAACTTTGTCAGCTGTCATCTGTCAATCTTAAATCAGCAATATATCTCGAAAAATACTCATCTTAAACTGGTGGTGAAAATTAAGAGTATTACCAAAATAAAAATAAATGTTTTTCAAAGTTGAAGTAAATAAATAATACTTTATTTCCATACCACAATGTACTTTTTTTCTACCGATTATAGCAACTAATAATTTATTAAAACAAAAAAATAGCAACCCTGTTTGTTTTGCCGGTGACGCGCCGTGCCGGTGCCGCGCCGCCGCCGCTGCCGCGCCGCCGCCCACTTCCCCGGCAAGGCAAACAGGGTTGCCACTTATTTGTTTTAATAAACTATTGGTTGTATTATAATAGGTAGAAAAAAAGTACATTGTGGTATGGAAATAAAGTATTATTTATTTATTTCAATTTTAAAAACAGTTTTATTTTTTATTACGGCGCCGGCGCGTCACCGGCGAGTCACCGGCAAAACAAACAGGGTTGCTGTTTTTTTGTTTTAATAAATTATTGGTTGCTATAATCGGTAGAGAAAAAGTATATTGTGATTTGTGGTATGGAAATAAAGTATTATTTATTTATTTTAACTTTGAAAATCATTTTTTTATTACTTTTATTAATATTTCGGTAACTTTATGAGACTTAATTCACCTGTGCCACTAAGTTCTAGTAAGGGTACAATTTTTCGAGTTTTAATAAAAATACAATAATGTGTGTGGATTTCGGGTAAACAATGAATGTCGGAAAAACAATGTGAAGGTCAACAATTTCTTTTTGAGATATTGCTGTTTTAACTTTGACAGCTATCATCTGTCAATCTTAAATCAGCAATATATCTCGAAAAATACTCCTCTTAAACTGGTGGTGTAAATTAAGAGTATTACCAAAATAAAAATAAATGTTTTTCAAAGTTGAAATAAATAAATAATACTTTATTTCCATACCACAATGTACTTTTTTTCTACCGATTATAGCAACTAATAATTTATTAAAACAAAAAAATAGCAACCCTGTTTGTTTTGCCGGTGACGCGCCGTGCCGGTGCTGCGCCGCCGCCGCTGCCGCGCCGCCGCCGGTGCCGCGCCGCCGCCGCTGCCGCGCCGCCGCCCACTTCCCCGGCAAGGCAAACAGGGTTGCCACTTATTTGTTTTAATAAACTATTGGTTGTATTATAATAGGTAGAAAAAAAGTACATTGTGGTATGGAAATAATGTATTATTTATTTATTTCAATTTTAAAAACAGTTTTATTTTTTAATTTTTAAATATTTTGGTAACTTTATGAGACTTAATTCACCTGTTCCACTAAGTTCTAGTAAAGGTAATTTTTTTCAAATTTTAATAAAAATACAACAATGTGAGTGGATTTAGAGTAAACAAATGAATGTCGTAAAAACAAGTGATGGTAGGAAAACATAGTCTAGTGATCTGTAATTAAATTATGACATCATCCGCAACGTACGCAAACCTCAACAATTTCTTTTTGAGATATTGCTGTTTTAAGTTTGACAGCTGTCATCTGTTAATCTTAAAACAGGAATATCTCGAAAAATACTCATCCTAGACTGGTGGTGTAAATTAAGTCCAATAAATTTACCAAGATATTACCAAAAGTTGTAAAAATAAATGTTTTTCAAAGTTGAAATAAATAAAGAATACTTTATTTCCATACCACAGTGTACTTTTCTATAACGATTAAAGCAACCAATAATTTAGTTAAACAAAAAAGTAGCAACCCTGTTCTCCTTGCCGGTGACTCACCGGCGACGCGCCGCGCCGGTGACGTGCCGCACGGCGCGTCAGCGGCGCGGCAGCGGCGCGGCGCCGGCATGCCGTAGCAATATGCGTTTGACTTGCCGGTGACTGGACGTTGACGTGACTGATGTGTGTGAACAGTGTAGTACAACTTGTATGTAACTATATTTTTGCCGTTGACGCGCCGCAGCTGTGTGAATGATCCTTAATTCTTAAAATAATCATGGTGGATCGTCAAAAAACGGATTTTATTTGGTTTATAAAGAAAAGTTTAAATTATTCGTATTCCAAATGGAAAACGAAGACTTTGTATTGACATTAGTTCTTGGTCGTTCTAAACCTTAGAGCGAGTTAAAACCAAACAACCGGCGCTCTAATGCAGCCCCTAGACGATCAAGCATTTCTTGTCAATCATTTACATTGCATTTACCATTTGGGGGCGTGGCCTACTTTTGAATTGCCTACTTTTTATTTGGTAATCTATCTATTCTGTAGTGCTTGTCAAGCATCGCTCCTAGACGATCAAAATGTGATTGACAAGCAATGCAATGTAAATGATTGACAAGCAATTTTGATCGTTTAGGGGGTCCATAACGTTCTGAACGCAACCCAGCGCTCTCTTCGCTCCAAAACATTGACTTAGTAGTTGCCTCTCTTTCTATCGCGTAGGTCTTATCTTTTCTGAATGACACAGCCACAGCCCTGCCGATAGCTACCTACATAAAGCTGTTGTACTTTACCTACATCTTCTTGGATAATAAAGTTTGTGATGAATACAAAGATAAACCCAATGGACTATTCTTTTTTGCTTGTTAAGATACTTATTTGTATTGTTTACCTCAGGTGCATTTAAATGAAAATTCAAAAATTTAAAATTCTTTCCGCATACCATGGAAGTAATAGTCGAAGATATTACACATTTTATGAAAACATAAAGTAAAAAGGTCCAAATTCCGACCTTTTTAATTTTTATTGAGGTTATGTAGGTCAAGACATCGGTTTCATTTTAGTTTGAATTGGAATGCACCCTGATTCTGAATGCATCCGAAATGTCAGAAAGAAATAAATTTGTCAATGTCAAGTCAACAAAAGGTGCAGTTTTGAGTTTGACTTGAGTCTTGACTGACAGTTTTGTTTGTTTGTATGTTTATTTATCGCAAAGAAAAATCAATTGTTTGAGGAAAAAAGTGTTATTTTCCCCGTATTCCCAAGCCCATGAGTTAGTGATTTGATGTGATTACCTCATCGATCATCTATTTAAATGATCGAAGGATTACCTTACCTATTTGCTCAGTGCCCAAGCCAAGAGTATAAACATTTTTCACAATTTGTTTCGAAGTAAGAAGTACTTACCTACCTGCCCACTTTTTACCTACTGAAAATTTATGATTACCTATACATAAGTCTAAAACCTGACTCTCCAACCAAATAATCTGCTGAAAAACCTGAAAATGAACCACCTAATGGCGTGCAGAGTATGCTTGGCATACGATATCCGCTTGCATTCAATATCTGGTTGCCAGCTTCAGGATATTTACGAGAAATTCACTGAAACATTGGTAAGCTAACTGTGCATAACGCACCTTTTTATAAGCAATAAAATTGTCTTTTTAAAATATACATTGACGTCGGCGTATTTCTTTTTGTAGCTTACTTGTCAGTGTGAAAATTATCTGAAAATTGATATTAAATTGATAGTTGATACCTTAGATATTGATGATAAAATTCCCTTCCATTCCATTATGTAGCTGCCTTTAAATTATTAACCAGTTTATACAGTCCCTCGGTCACACTAACAATGATTTTTTTTTTATATCACATCTATTTTTATATGGTTCCCTCAATCATATGTAACATATTGGACTGCTCTAAAATCTAAATACTGCAAAACTTCTAATGTAGAACATGTTAGTATTACCATCATCTTTATTCCTTGTTCTTTGGCCCCAGACAGTGCCTGATTTATAGCACTGACAGCCCTAGACAGTTGCCAGTTGGGTAAGAGTACCTTAGTATTTTAGCATACATATTATACTCTTTATTGCACTCATAAAAACAGTTACACAAAAATAAATTGAGATATGTACACAAAGGAGGACTTATCTCTAAAAGAGATCTCTTCCAGCCAACCTGAGAACGTGTTCGAGATTTCGATATTAAGCGGGTGACATAAAGTGCAAAAATTAAATAAGAAAAACTGTCAATTTAAAGTCTAAAATATAGTACCTACAATATATAAATAAATAAATATACCTAATTTACCTATAATACATACATACACATACATACATACATATTAACCTATATCATTAATATACATACATATAAATAAATAAATAAGAGATGGTGTTAACTAAGTATCTCACGATTCTGATTGGGCTAACTGTGATAAAAAGTGCGACTTTGGATTTAAATGAGTGGATGCTTGGGGAGTCCTGAATATTAGTCGGGAGTTTATTCCAAAGCCGTGCTGCTTTGGCAGAGAAGGAATTATGCAAGAACTTGGTGTTGCTCCAAGGTACCTCAAGCATAGTAGTACATACTCAAATGATCAAATTTTATTTTACAAGCTCAGCGCCTCCTCGGTCGTCACGCCCTAAGCCCTGGCCATATTATGGATGAGAGTAAAAATGGCTGGTGTATCATGACGAATTGAACTGTCTCATATACCAAAAAAATGTACCTAATATGTACTATTTAGTAGGTACCTGGATTTAAAAAATTTGTACCTAAACAAGAACGAAGTTATATCGAAATCAAAGGTACACCCGCCATCTTGATGTCAATATGGCGGGTGTACCTCAATAAATCAATTCAATTCAATTCTTTATTGTTTCCATGGTTTACAAGGTCACAAGGTAAAAAAAGTACAAACATGGAACCCCGCTGGGGCACAACAATTTCAAATTATCTTAAATAGCAATATTAGTTTACATTGAAAATAATTAGGTGCTTTTAATTCCAAATAATAATATTAGTAAAACAACAGTTAAGAATAATATAAATACTACATGCATTGAATAATTTTTAAATATGGATATTACAGTTTTAATAGTATTAATTGTCAATATGATTAATATTAATTGAAAATGAAATCTGATATAATTATTAATGCATTGCATTAATAATTATATCAGATAAATTCCAGGCATGTCTTTTTTGAAAAATTCTTCTAAACTATAAAATGCTTTTTCTATTAGGTATTCTTTAAGTACTCTTGCAAATGACTTGTCACTAACTTCCGACCTAAGGTGCTCCGGAATTCTGTTATATATTTTAATGCACATGATGAATGTGCTTGAGCTATGCATTTTTAGTTGCATGTTGAATGTTGAACCATTATACATAAAATATAACTTCATCAAAAAAATGTACCTAAATGAATAATGAATGGTACCAAATAGTTCCACATGAATAGTACTAAATAGTAGTTACCAAAATATGAATGGCACTAAATTCTAGCCATGAAATACTTCAAAAACCCCATCCCGCCATAAGGGATCCCGCCATCTTGTCGTTCACAAAAAAAACTGTTGTTTGATTTCTCAGAAACTACTTAATTAATCGAGCATGTGTATTTTTTGCCTTGAGGTACTTTTTAGGTACATTTTTTGATGAAGTTATATTTTATGTATAATGGTTCAACATTGATTTATTGAGGAACACCCGCCATATTGACATCAAGATGGCGGGTGTACCTTTATTTCGATATAACTTCGTTCTTGTTTAGGTACAAATTTTTTAGATCCAGGTACTAAATAGTACATTTTAGGTACATTTTTTTGGTATATGAGACAGTTCAATTCGCCATGATACACCAGCCATTTTGACTCTCATATATTATGGGTATACATTTTAACCCTGGACTTAAATGGCTACTTCATTCTGTTCACTGTTAATATTTAGCCTTTTAAATAAATATAGTCTTTTTTTCCAGCTTGAAACAGGCGATATGAAGCCAACATGTGTCTGTTACATTTGCTTCAGTTTGTTAAAAAAGTTTCAGAAGTTTATAGAGAAATCAAAAAAATCTGATCAGCTTCTTGAACAGATGATAAATTCTGGTTTGAAGGTAAGTAAAAATAAAGTCGACAGTTAAATGTTATTAATATAAGTATACAGTTAGTATAAAATTACATTGCTTGCATACCTACTTTAAAATATATTGTGTCAGTTGTGTAACCAAACAAATTAATATCTACTCCATTTATAGAAAAAGTGCAAAAGTTAGTGGGACATTCATAGCACTGACAAAACATAACAATGATCTTTAAATCATAAGGCGATTAACACACCGTACCGCGATCTGCCTGCCACTTTGTGCGGCGTCATGTCACTGATATTAATATTGGTGATACAAACTGAGACATTTGCAAACTGTCTCAGTTTATATCACAGAGTAGGTACCGGTGGCGAAGGGTCCATACAAGCCGATACCCATCGACTTACCTTTTAGAAATCCCACCCCACTGATCCACTATACGACTATACAGAATCATAACATTTCTGTAGAATGGCTTGCCTTTGCCATAATTTCACCCCTCGCCACTGGTAGGTACTTATTATGGTATCAGACCCCAAAGATCATCATGCATAAATTTGCCTTTTAGCTGTCAGTAAATTCTCTGGAATTGTTTTGTAAACAACAAACTGAATTCCCTTGGACCTTAGTCAAGTCTCCGACGGTTAGAGTCATGTCTGCAACCGAGGAAGAGGTCGACGTGGAAACTCCAATTAAAACGGAATATGAGAATTCTGAAATAGATGTGGGGGATCAGAATGAAGGTATTATTTATTAATTACTTTAGTAACTTTACATTTTGCCTGAATAATGAATGCCATGAAAGATCACTCACTGCCAACTCTTTGCCACTGGTTTACACAGTTTATGGTCTTATTGGCACTTGATTCCAATTGCATTATTCTATTCGCATTTGGTATTATTCCCATTTTTTATGGTCCTATTCCCATTAGCAACTGCCCACTAATTGTCTAATTTCAAAATCTATCACAATCACTTTCATTTGACAGAACATGGATTCTTCTTTTTTGCACAAATAAAAACTTGCCAAAGAAATGCAGCGATGAAATGGTTTCCATCTGTCAAATGAAAGCGATAGATTTTGAAATTAGACAATTAGCCCCGGGTCTCATGTGACAAACAAACCCCTTCTACCTTTCCCTTTTTTAAATATAGACCAGCCCCCCTAGCATGACCACCGAGACGCGACGCGATAATAGGATATAGCGATTTATCATGTTTAACTGTCAAAAGACATTGTATTTTGATCTATATAGTGTTTTGGTGGTCACGCTAGGGGGGCTGGTTGAAGTGTAATAAAGTTAATTGTTTTGGCGGCGCTAGTTGACGCCGTGAAGTTTTTAACTCAACATTATAATATTACCATAATTATTGTGGTTTCAGATGATCTAAACCAGGATTCATCATCAGATTCCGAAGACAACCTGAACATAAGTAAACAGTGGAAAGCGGACCCAAGCAATGTATCTGAAATGAATACGTCTAAAAGTGAGTAGAAAATATTTGTAAGGAGTAATAATATACAGTCTGACCAAAATAGTAGAAAATTATAGGGGAGCCACTTGCCGTCATAAGTTTATTGTATGGACTCTATACTTTTGTATGCAATAACCATGTGTTGCTAACTAGTAAACATTATTTTAGTTCCATTTCTAGACTTGTTGGCCAAACTGCAGTAAGAGCCCCAATTTATGAAATGCTTTTTCACCCTGACCATCATGAATTTATTGAAATTATGATTAATCTTATCAGCTTTTCTTCTCTAACGCCGTCTGTCCACCGTCCGCCGTCACCGCTCACCGGGACGGGATGACGGCGCCGATATAGCGGTACATACATTCACTATGACGGCCTGTCTACATACAATATTAGTCTATGCTCTCTACGTCCGTTCCATCATCTTGATGTCAGCCTGTCCACCGAAAACATATCCCGTCATCAAACGGGGTTATAATGACATCAAGATGATGGAACGGACGTAGACAGCATAGACTAATATGTATGTAGACAGGCCGTCATAGTGAATGTATCTTTTCATTTCCGACATAAAATCTAAAAATTTTTGATGTTACTTGTAGTTTTGAAGCCAGCACGAGAGATAATTCTATCTAAAGAGGAACAATTACAACAAATGCTGGAGCGATCGAAGTCACTTAATTATCAAAACTCGCCGTTTGAATGTGATTTGTGCTGCAAAGGATTTGTGGACGCACAGGCTTTTGAAAACCATCAGGAAAATCATGCTGAGGTAAGTCTCTCTATTATTAACTAGATTTTTACCAAATAGCAGTACAAGACTTTGATTGTCTCATCGGTGTCGAAGTGGTCGGTCCCGCGTAGAGCTCGTCTGCTCCATTCGATAAAGTGGTCTTGTTGTTGTTCATTGCCATCCCCTCGGTCGCTCGGGTCGATGTCTTCTCCCGTTCCTCGTTCACTGGTACTGGGTCTGGTGGTGATTCCATGGTTCTGCTCTGCAGCCACTCCACTCGCACTACTTATAAATGGTAGGTAGGTATTGTCGATGTTTGCGAGGAACACTTTGAGTGCGCGCAGTGTCATTCGCAACGGTTGTGCGCGCCGCGAACAAGCACCTACTCGTATGGTACTGGAGCGGCTCCATGGCGTGCGCGCGTAGACTGCCGGGAACAGACGTGCGCAGTTGAAGCGCGCAGCGTGCGCGGAGGCCGGCCACATCGTACTAGCGGCGCCCTGCATGCGGCGAGGCACATAAGCTGCACTGGCCGTAGTGCACCACTCGCAACTGCTGATCTCATAACACTAAATACTAGAAAACGATTTAACAACAACCTTAAAAAACATTATCTATTGAACCTATGATTATTTTGAACCTTTAAAACCAACAACTTTGTGTTACCCTAAGTATGAGTATAAATGTTTAATGTTAATTTTGTTAATTTTATATAATACCTACTTAAATTAGATTAATTTATGTACTCGCAGACAAACCTGATGTTAGGTTTTGCGAGACAAGTTGCAAACTTTGTGTACATTATACTTTTTAATAATAAATAAATAAAAATAAAAAAAATAGCTATTGTTAATCTATCATTTGAAAACTACTTTTTGGTTGCTAATCTGTATTTCGTATCTATTCACAGGTGCTTCACTTACCCAAGAAACGTAAATCGGATAATGAAACTGAAAAGGAAATTCCGAAAAGTCAAGCACCCTTAAAAAATACCGATAAGGGTGAGGAAATGAAGGCACAGAACGAAGATAGTAGGAAAATACCTGACTTTAGAATACGCAGTAATACACTTAAAACTCCTTATGTAATACTAAATCGTGTTAAAATTCCTATTAAAACAATAATACCGAACAATGAAACAACCACTTCCAATATTAATAGTGACATAAAGAATTCTAAAATTGAAGCAAATAGCAATGAACAGGTTACAGCTCCAAATAATATTTTTATATGCGATGTATGCAAAAAAGAATATATCTGCAAAAGCTTCTTAATAAAACATATTAAGAAATGGCACATAATTGGAATTGAACAAAATTGTAAAAATACTTATATTTCGATAGGAAAGGATGTACTGAAAAATCATAACAATGTGAGAGAAAATAAGCTTAGCAAAAAAAAGAACCAACATAAGGATAGTATTTGTAGCGATGAGACGCAATACAAATGTAGTTATTGTATGAAATGTTTTACTACTAGCAGTGCTTTAGCTACACATGTAAGAATTCATACAGGAGAGAAACCATACAACTGTAGTTATTGTACGAAATGTTTTACTCGGAGCAATTCTTTAGCTGCACATGTAAGAATTCATACAGGAGAGAAACCATACAACTGTAGTTATTGTACGAAATGTTTTACTACTAGCAGTGCATTAGCTAGACATGTAAGAATTCATACAGGAGAGAAACCACACAAATGTAGTTATTGTAAGAAATGTTTTACTCGAAGCAGTTCTTTAGCTGCACATGTAAGAATTCATACAGGACAGAAACCACACAAATGTAGTTATTGTACGAAATGTTTTTCTGACAACAGTCAGTTAGCTGCACATGTAAGAATTCATACAGGAGAGAAACCACACAAATGTAGTTATTGTACGAAATGTTTTACTACTAGCAGTGCTTTAGCTAGACATGTAAGAATTCATACAGGAGAGAAACCACACAAATGTAGTTATTGTAAGAAATGTTTTACTCGAAGCAGTTCTTTAGCTGCACATGTAAGAATTCATACAGGACAGAAACCACACAAATGTAGTTATTGTACGAAATGTTTTTCTGACAACAGTCAGTTAGCTGCACATGTAAGAATTCACACAGGAGAGAAACCATACAACTGTAGTTATTGTACGAAATGTTTTACTCGAAGCAGTTCTTTAGCTGCACATGTAAGAATTCATACAGGAGAGAAACCATACAAATGTAGTTATTGTACGAAATGTTTTACTACTAGCAGTGCTTTAGCTACACATGTAAGAATTCATACAGGAGAGAAACCTTTCAAATGTAGTTATTGTATAAAATGTTTTACTCAAAGCAGTTCTTTAGCTACACATGTAAGAATTCACACAGGAGAGAAACCATACAACTGTAGTTATTGTACGAAATGTTTTTCTGACAACAGTCATTTAGCTACACATGTAAGAATTCATACAGGAGAGAAACCTTTCAAATGTAGTTATTGTATAAAATGTTTTACTGATAGCAGTGCTTTAGCTAAACATTCAGTAAGAAGTCATTCATAAGAGATGGATATAGAACCATAATGAATGAATTAGTGTTTGTATATTAATGAATATCGCAGGTAGTTTTTAAGATAAGATATCAGACAAACACTTTTTTAACTTTTGTAACATCGCAATAGGGAGGGATACCTACACAAGATACAACATTAAATACCTAGCATTCAACGAGTGTCCATGATTTTATTGAAAGGATTTTGATGTTTTCGTTTGTCTCGCTCGATCTTTGATAAGTCTTTAGCTTTAAATAACGCCATATTAGGACTGTAATGCATTTACATAAAATAGCTGAAGCATAGTTTCTGTGATATAGGCTGTCTAACGAAAGCTGGCACGTGGTTGGAAAAGGAACAAAAATTTCGCCTTTTGATAAGGGTCAGTTTCCAATGACAATGTTAATTTAACAGGGAAAGTGGCGCCCCCATTTGGATTCCAGCTTTCGTTAGACAGACAGACTAATTTGATAATCCGTCTCAGTGGCGCCCCATCATATGAAATATTACTCGTGCAGTAGCAGCCAACGATCGATTAAAGTAAACATACCTAATGTAGTTTTTAAAAACTATCACAAATCTAGCATACAGTCTGTCAAGAAACTCATGAAGTTAATGGGGGAGCCACTTTCTTTGTCATTAGTGTTGTTGTATGGCAACACTTAACAACCACAATTTTGTGGGTAATTGTGATACTTGTTTACTTTGCTTGACTACATTATTTTTTCTTTCTTGTTTATTTTATTCGTTTATTTATAATCATGCCCCTTAAAAACTAAACATATATAAAAATATAAAACAATGGTGTTAGTTAATAACTTAATAGTAATGTTAGTAAATAATTATTTCTTATAAAATGTATACCTACCTATGTGAGCGTAAAGAGGCGAGTGTCAGTGTGCGGACAAACCAATACTGGTTTTTGTCACATTGTTAGCTTAAATAATTTAATTTATGGACCTTCTTAATATTTTTTTTTTAAATAAATAAAATTTGAGATTTTTGCATTCAAAATGCTATATTTGAGATTTTTGCATTCACAATGCTATTTTTATACAATACTAAATAATATATAGTCAGGTGGGGTAAGTGAAACACCGGGGCAAGTAAAACACCCAACCATATCTAATGGACTCCCTAAACGATCAAGCAATTCCCGTCAAGTACGTAAATTTTTCTGCTTGTCAATCACATTTTGATCGTCTAGGAGCTGTTTGACATCAAGCACGAATGAATGAATGAATGAAATTTTATTTGCATTTGAATAAGGTTACACTTAAGCTGGTCATAATAATTTAGTTCAGCTTATTCAGCCATTTACCAATTAGCATGCAAAAATTGTAAAAAAAAATTGAATTAAAATTTATAAAATTATTAAACCATATCAATTATACATACAATTACACTTACAATTTATAGAATGTCAATAAAATTTAAAATAAAATATGATAAGTCAAATTAATAAATCAATATTGATTATTACAATTTAAATAGTCCTTAACAGAATAAAAACATTTTTCCATTAGCCAGTTGTATAATGCTCCTTTAAATCTATTAATTGTCAAATCTTTTATATAGTCCGGTATATTATTATAAATTTTTATGCACATCCAGTAGCATTTTTTTCGGAAACGCGCACTTCTTGGAATCGTTGCAGAAACCAATCTACACGAGTTTCTGGTATTACGCGGGTACACATCGTTGGCTTGGCTGAAATAATACATATTTTGCTTAACAAATTTTGCTACTTCAAAAATATAAAGGCAGGGAAGTGGCATAATTTTTAATAATTTAAATAGAGGCTTGCATGATTCGTCTGGTGCAATGCCACATATTGCCCTGACACATTTCTTTTGTGCTATGAAAGTCTTATTAACATCCGTACTATTTCCCCATATAATAGGCTAGTTGACAAAATTTCAATAACTGCTTAATATTTTAGCTTATTAGGCATTTTATCGAAAAAAAAAGGTTTATTTATTTTTAATCGAGCGTTTACATTATAAATTTCGCGTTTTAAAAAACCAATTTTAATTTGGTTCCAAAACGCACAAGACTGTCATGGCGTCTTGAATGACGTCACGCCGTGCAAAACAAACTAAAGAGCGATCGTGTCTTCGTACGTTATAGCTAGTTTTTATCGTTTAAAAATGAATTTCTCATATTATAAGTACTATATAGTGCCCCAGTGTGATAGCACGACTATAAAAACGCCAAACCAGTTATTTATATATGTTCCAAACAATGGAGAAATACGGAAAAAGTGGCTAAAACTTGCGTTCGGTTGTGGTTAGGTTGCACTCGGAGTGTAGGTTTGGAACGCGCCTCCGGTAGTGATACTCGAAACGTCAAAGACAAGATTGGAGTTTCGCACGGCGTGACGTAACGCTTTCTGATTGGTGTTCACTGTCACGTGACTAAAGGTTTCATTTTACGAAATTTATTTTTAAAAAATATTATTAATCTTTAACGCTTTTAATAATTAAAATTGTTTGTTATTTTCTCCATAATATAATTAATCATTATAAACCCCTATCCATTATATTTATTCTTAATGGAAACAAGCCTATTAGTCCATAACGCAAAACTGATTCTATGTAGGCAAAGTATGCTGCAAGAGCTGTACTTCTTGATGCTACTTTTGTTAGTTTATAGAGGGCAAATGAGAATCGATTTATTTTATTGCATACTTTTTCTATTTGCCTTTTCCAATCTAGCTTTTCATCAATCTCTAGCCCTAAGAATCTAGTTGCATTTGTGCCTTTAAGCTTTTGTCCGTCAAAGTTAATGTTAATAGTCTGATGTAGTATGTTATTAAAATTTATAAAGTAAGTCTTGTCAATATTTATAACTAGATTATTATTTCTAAGCCATTCTACTATCGTTATTATTGTTTTATTTATGTCATTTATATGTTCATTTAATGTCAATTTACTGTCTGTTTTTACAACCACTGAAATGTCATCCGCAAACAAAACACATCTATGTTTGGTTATTTCTGGAAGGCTATTTATGTAGACTAAGAAAAGGAGAGGTCCTAAAACGCTCCCTTGAGGAACTCCGAATTTATTTTCTTCAAAATCTGATCTATATTTCTGAGCAACGTTATTAGAATCTAGTTTTGTTATTTCTACTGATTGCATTCGATTTTGCAAATAAGTTTTAATCCAATTTAATGCACGTAAACAACTACGTGCTGGATACGTGCTTGATGAAAATTTGCAATGATTGTCAAGCACTGCTTGATCGTTTAGCTACATGCTTGAAGGTGTTACCAGTACAAAACTTCCATTCAGGATAAAAAGAGAGCAAAAATAGCAAAATAGGTCAGAGGGCCTAGTACGAGTTGTGTTTCTCACCTTACTTTGCGAATTAGGCGCATAAAATAAGCTTATTTATCTGGACATAATTCGTAAACTCGTTGTTTTTATTATTTTATCGGGGATTGATATCATCTGTTTTTAATTGTAGGTACTTAGGTATTATTATAAATCCTTTTGTTTTATTTTATTTTAAGTTGTTTTTTATGTGTCAAATATTAATTAGATATATGATGTAAAAAATCCGCGGTGGTAACCGTTTTATATAAAAATCTTGAGATTTCGTACACTGCCTAACTTTTTCCTAAAAAAGCTATATTGCGTCTTTTTAGACATTTACGCCAAAAATTAAACATTTATGTTTTACGTTTCCATAATTATGTATTTCTCAGTAGTTCAAAATCGTAACTGTGAATTTTTTGTTTAATAATAGGTTTCTGTGTACTACAATTATGTTTTCATCAAAATTAAACATGTAAATGTCACGCTTAAGAAATTGAAAATTTAATTGAAAATACGCGTAAGCAAGTAGTGGAGCGGGATGGTATAATAAAAAAATGAAAATGATTCTATCAATGGAATTTTATATTACATACAGTTGAAAAACGGGGCCTTTTGGCGCGTTGTCTTGTCTTTTGCGTTGCGTACGAGCGAGTTTAGGTAGATAAGTAAAAGAGTTTGTAAGAATAGCGTCTTTTTTATACTGAGCCAGCACAATGTCCCACTTCAAATTAGTCAAGGCGTAGGCACTGAAGTTCGGCGATCGATAGGTAGGTAAGTAGTGATTACTTGCTCAGTGTAGGTAACGATAGGTATACGAACGAATACCATGACATTTGATTTTACTGTGTTAAGTATTATTGTCGTATTAGGCCGGCTACACACAGACGTAATCACGTAACGGAATTCCGAACGGAATTTCGATAATGTATGAAGATTCCGTACGGAAAAATCCCGTATGTGTGTGGTAGTCCATCGATTTGTATGGATTAGCTGCGTTCGGAATCACGTACGTACGGAATTCCGTAACGTGATTCCGTCTGTGTGTGGCCGGCCTTACAGTCTGACTGATGAGATGTCATATTCTAGTACTTACCCACCTACCTCGTACCGTACCTACCGCTTGCAAAGTTTAAAAAGAAACGATTAAGTACCTACCTAAAATTTTTTTGTGGGTAGGTAAATAAAAAAAGCACAATTTCTTTACAGTAAGTTACGGGAGTGAGGAGTAGTAGGTATGTATCGCGACTACCGTTCGTACCGACCGATCCGACCGTGACACTAAAACTAAAGTAAAACTTAAAGTAGTACCTAACTATTTAGAGGAAATTTTACAAAATTTTACTAAGTTACTACTTCAAGTTTTATGTACATAATATTACCCGAGCTGCTCTTACATTTTGACGACATGTAAGGTGACTTATCCAGTATCCGGATTATCCGGCCCTCTGAGCATTTTTCATATAAATTAATCGGTTTTTCAACCCCCTTTGTTGCGTTGCGTCTTTACACGCGCAGTCAAGGAACTATGCTATTTTCCAAGGTTCCGCAGTTTTTTCCAGACCCACGCACGGCTTGTATATAAAATCTGAAGTTCTGCACGATAGGGCATGGAATACCGGAATGATTTTCATACCGGTATTGAAATTTCAATTACCGGTTTAATTTATATATAATATAGATAGATAGATATATTCTTTATTGTTCACCATAATAGAAAACATAACAAGGAAAAGAAATACATATTAAGAACAATTTGGCGGCCTTATCGCTAAAAAGCAATTTCTTCCAGGCAACCATTTGTATGACTGGAAGAAAAAGAATAAGAATATATATTACCGAGGTTATTGTTTGCAAATAAACTATAGAACCATGGCTTCAACCAATGAATTTTCGATACATTATGTACTTAGCGAGCAATAAATTTAATTAAGATGATGGCGCCACTTGAGGTACGGGGCCAAATTACAAGCTTTGCTTAGTTTAAGGCTAGATGGCGCTGTGTGAAATTGTCCAAGCATTTTTTATTATAAATAATATAATGTCTCTATACCTATAATAAATACATATTAAATTTAATTATATTATTTTAATAATAATAAAAGTAGACTACATCACTTACCTAAAATCAAAACAAGAATTATTTTACCATTTTTTAGTGTGCGTAACCGCAGCAAAATGTTGCGTCTAGAGAAATGAGAGTAGGTATTACAGATAATTAGTTCATAGTTAGATGCAATTTGTTCAAGTATAGCAAAATGTGTTCAAGTTGTATTTTCTAAGTTATTCGAGAAAAACTGATTGAATGTTTGTGAACTGAATGTTTTTTTTAAAAAGGCGTTTAGCCTGGAACCAAGTACATCAAAAGATAGCTTATGATGAGTTGTAAATGTATACCAATAGCAAAATGTGTTCAACTTATCGTTTTTGAGATATTCAAGATTTTGCTGCGGTAACGTTTTGGGATTTCCCATATCTCGAAAACTGTTTGTCGCAGAGGTTTGAAAAAAATACCCGTTATAGGCCTTCATTTGTTCAAATATGTTCAAACATAAGTACCTACTGATTTCGATTCATCAACAAATATAGATATAATTAATTATTTTTTAAAAACTGGAAAAAACGATTTACTCCTAATCTAGTATATTTGAAAACAAATACAAACCAATTACATATACCTATGATATACCCTTATAAGGTGTACAAATCTGGATTAACAAACTTTACGCGATATGAAGATATGAAGAGATTTCATCAAATTTTCAAGCCACTTATCAAATTTCTACTTTGGCGATCGAATACGCAGCTCCCTCTGAATACAAAACGGTAGACTATAGTGAACTTATAATGTTCATTTTATTAAAAAACATCTCTGAAAGTTTCAGCTTTAAATCTCGGATGGATCAAAAGTTATTCAAAAAACAAGAAAGTGCCAGCAATTCTCATAAAAGCCGACTAAATTACATTATTTTGTATTTTGATGTTTTTGAGTCTAATTCTTAAAATAATCATGGTAGATCCTCAAAAAACGGACTTTATTTGGTTTAGAATAAAGAAAAGTTTAAATTATTCGTATTCCAAATGGAAAACGAAGACTTTGTATTGACATTAGTTCTTGGTCGTTCCAAAGCTTAGAGCGAGTTAAAAAACAAACAACCGGCGCTCTAACGTTCTGAACGCTTGTTATCGTGGTCATCGCTGAAATTGATTTTAGTTTGAATTGGAATGCCCCTGATTCTGAATGCATCCGAAATGTCAGAAAGAAATAAATTTGTCAATGTCAAGTCAACAAAAGGTGCAGTTTTGAGTTTGACTTGACAGTTTTGTTTGTATGTTTATTTATCGCAAAGAAAAATCAATTTGTTTGAGGAAAAAGTGTTATTTTCCCCGTATTCCCAAGCCCATGAGTTAGTGATTTGATTTGATTACCTCATCGATCATCTATTTAAATGATCGAAGGATTACCTTACCTATTTGCTCAGTGCCCAAGCCAAGAGTATAAACATTTTTCACATTTTGTTTCGAAGTAAGAAGTACTTACCTACCTGCCCACTTTTTACCTACTGAAAATTTATGATTACCTATACATAAGTCTAAAACCTGACTCTCCAACCAAATAATCTGCTGAAAAACCTGAAAATGAACCACCTAATGGCGTGCAGAGTATGCTTGGCATACGATATCCGCTTGCATTCAATATCTGGTTGCCAGCTTCAGGATATTTACGAGAAATTCACTGAAACATTGGTAAGCTAACTGTGCATAACGCACCTTTTTATAAGCAATAAAATTGTCTTTTTAAAATATGACATTGACGTCGGCGTATTTCTTTTTGTAGCTTACTTGTCAGTGTGAAAATTATCTGAAAATTGATACCTTAGATATTGATAATAAAATTCCCTTCCATTCCATTATGTAGCCGCCTTTAAATTATTAACCAGTTTATACAGTCCCTCGGTCACACTAACAATGATATTTTTTTTTATATCACATCTATTTTTATATGGTTCCCTCAATCATATGTAACATATTGGACTGCTCTAAAATCTAAATACTGCAAAACTTCTAATGTAGAACATGTTAGTATTACCATTAGGGGTCGCAAACCGGGATCCCGGATACCGAAAATACCGGGATACCGGGCCGAAAAGAAGCCTTTACAATACCGGTATTGAATTTTTAAATACCGGGATTTACGATATTTTCGGTATTCATCACAGAACGACGCAAATCGCAAATCTCGTTTAAATTCTCGTTTTATGTGATTTAAAAGGTGATTTTCCTTAACTTCCTAAGGCTCAGACATTAAATGGTGTCCTAATCATTGCATCCCCAACGTCCTAATAGCTAGTGGTACTAATATTTTATAGTCATTCAGTACCAAGAAATTCAGAGTTGTTTTCTTATATGATAAAGTAATCCTATTGAAGTTATAAATTCAGGGCTTATGGGGGATATGGTTTTGGGTCTTTTTTTTTCAAAAGAATAAGCACTATGGGTAGGACACAGGCATTAGTGAGGTACCTAATATTATTTGTTTCATAATAATCTTCAAATTAAATTAAACAACCAACTTATTCGTATTACCTACTGGTAAACCCTTGAGTAATAACTACACTACATTGCGTCTAGGAGAGACGGGTCTTGAATTACTTTGGTAAATACCTATAAGTAAGTACTACTGGTAGGACCGAGATCCTTACGAGGTTAAATCCTCTTTTATTGTTTAACTTGGTTTAAATAGGTACTTAAACTTATAATACCTTTTAAATTTTGGATTTCACTATACTATAATGACTTTCATCATCATCATCATAGCCGCACGATACCCACTGCTGGGTATTGGTCTCCCAAAGGATCTTCACGATGATCGGTCCAGCGCTGCCTGCATCCAGCGGAGCACCCCGACCTTCACCAGATCATCGTCGATCCACTTTGTTGGGGCCTACCCACGGAGTGTCGTCCGGTGCGCGGTCGCCATTCCAGAACCTTTCCGCTCTAACGGCCATCGGTTCTTCTCGCTATGTGTCCCATCCACTGCCACTTCGGCTGAGCGATGTCGGTCATTATTATACTTTAGTTCTCTTAGGATCACTTAGGGAAACGCCGAGCATGACTCTCTTCATTGCACGCTGGGTGACCTTGAGCCTGCTTATGAGACCTATAGTTAGCGACCACGTTTCACTGCCGTAAATCATCACAAGTAACACACACTGGTCATAGACTTTCGTCTCTTGAGATACTGAGGTAATTTGGACACGAAAAACGAAACTTCCTGAATCTGAGTTGGATTCGACGAAAGATCTCTTTCTCGAAGCTGAACTTACTTAAATCCAGTTGGACTGGCAGTCGCCGGTCCAAGGTAAACGTAATAGTCAACAACTTTGAGTGTAGTGTTCTCAACATGAGTTAGAGTGGGTACAACATGGGCATGACTTTCGTCTTATCCATGTTCATCCTAAGACCCACTTTTTGGGAAGCACTACGGAGATCTACGAGCATTGTCAGGTCTTCTATTCCAAGGTCTCAGCCATAAGAACTGGTATATCGTTGGCAAAACGAAGGTGTGTTAAGTACTGGTCATTAATGTTAATATCGAGTCCGTTCTAGTCCAATCCCGTCCAAGAATTTAAAAATGTCCTCCAACGCAGCTGTGATGTGAACAGTTTCATAGAAATAAAGTCTCCCTTTATCACACCTCGCTGCAGTTGGATGGGATTTAAATAAAAAAAAAAAAAAAAACATTTATTTCAGGCTTCACCCCCATAAATCAGTTTAAAATTGACACACTAAGAACAATAATAAATTAAATGACAAAATAAAAATAAGATTAAGTAGGCATTAAACACTGATTCTGTACTCGGACCAACACATGGTGGCAGTTTCGTATAAATACCTTAACATTTCGAAATACCTGTAGTTTTTTGGGCACAGCTGGAGAGACTACAGCACTGGCACCGCCCTGGTCCCTACCGAATCAAAGGCTTTCTCATAGTCCACGTACGCCAAGCAAAGAGGCAGACTCCATAGTCTTCTGTATAACCTGCCGCAGCGTATGGATGTGGTCTAGGTACTAAATCCTTTTAGGAACCCGGCTTGTTCGGGAGGTTAAAAGTCGTCGACGATAAGTAAATCATAACAATGACTTTAACAGAAAGAAAAACTAAGAAATTTCAATATATTTATCTAAATGTCGAAAATACCGTAAATACCGGGATCCCGGTATTTGCCTAGATTCGATACCGAAAATACCGGTTTTGGAGAGAGGGGCCGGTATTGCGACCCCTAATTACCATCATCTTTATTCCTTGTTCTTTGGCCCCAGACAGTGCCTGATTTAGAGCACTGACAGCCCTAGACAGCCCCTACCTTGCCAGTTGGGTAAGAGAACCTTAGTATTTTAGCATACATACTCAAATGATCAAATTTTATTTTACAAGCTCAGCGCCCCATCGGTGGTCACGCCCTAAGCCCTGGCCATATTATGGATGAGAGTCAAAATGGCTGGTGTATCATGGCGAATTGAACTGTCTCATATACCAAAAAAAATGTACCTAATATGTACTATTTAGTACCTGGATTTAAAAAATTTGTACCTAAACAAGAACGAAGTTATATCGAAATTAAAGGTACACCCGCCATCTTGATGTCAATATGGCGGGTGTACCTCAATAAATCAATTCAATTCAATTCTTTATTGTTTCCATGGTTTACAAGATCACAAGGTAAAAAAAGGTACAAACATGGAACCCCGCTGGGGCACAACAATTTCAAATTATCTTAAATAGTAATATTAGTTATAGTTTACATTAAAAATAATTAGGTGCTTTTAATTCAAAATAATAATAATTAGTAAAACAACAGTTAAGAATAATATAAATACTACATGCATTGAATAATTTTTAAATATAGATATTACAGTTTTAATAGTATTAATTTAATATTAGAATGTCAATATGATTAATATAAATTCCAGGCATGAATAGTACTAAATAGTAGTTACCAAAATATGAATGGCACTAAATTCTAGCCATGAAATACTTAAAAAAACCCATCACGCCATAAGGGATCCCGCCATCTTGTCGTTCACAAAAAACTGTTGTTTGATTTCTCAGAAACTACTTAATTAATCAAGCATGTGTATTTTTTGCCTTGAGGTACTTTTTAGGTACATTTTTTGATGAAGTTATATTTTATGTATGGTTCAACATTGATTTATTGAGGAAAACCCGCCATATTGACATCAATATGGCGAGTATACCTATATTTCGATATAACATCGTTCTTGTTTAGGTACAAATTTTTTAGATCCAGGTACTGAATAGTACATTTTAGGTACATTTTTTTGGTATATGAGACAGTTCAATTCGCCATGATACACCAGCCATTTTGACTCTCATATAATTATGGGTAGGGTCGAGTGTTCAACGTTGAAACAGTCGGACACAGTGAAACGGCGCCATATTTTCCAAATATGACTTTGCCAGGTAGTGCAGTATACCTAGTCTAGACAACCTCATATACCCCCCGCTCCTCCCCAGTTAGCGTGTGCGCCGCTTTTGAAACGACATAGCTAAGGAGCTATTTTTGATTTTTTGACAAAAAAGTGTTTTTTTGTTTTATTTGATTTCTCAGTTAAATACTACATTGAATTCCGTTTTTCTCAGTATTACGTTGCTTTGTACATGTATCATAGATTCACGTGGACTAGATTAAATAATAAATTGTTCGATTTTGTTAGGTTATTTTTTGATGTTATTGTAAAATACTCCAGGTGTCCAACCATGACACAGCTCAAGGGTGGACACAATGAAACAGTGTTTCCATTACTACTACCTAATATTTGAGATTTTCAGACTCGTTAATCTTTAAGTATGTATAACTTTACTTAAGACATTAATGCCTATTATGAGTAACTGTTGATTTTAAGTCGTTATTGCCTATAAAAGGTACCTAACTACGATTTTAAAAAATTTGAGACTCGTTAATCTTTAAGTCACTAAATAATTGTACCCGTGACAAACCTAGAGGTACTTTTAAAGTCTGAATAGTTGTGTAATACTGTAAAAAAATCTTTATTGATTGTAATTCAACAGATTTTATCATTTACTTGTTCCACTAAATATAAAAAAGTCAAAATTAATAACAGTGTTCCATTGTTGGACACAGGGTGTTTCATTGTGTACACCTAGGTGGACACAATGAAACAATTCCCATTTTCTTTTAAATGTCTTCTTATTGGTTACGTATATATTTATTAATGAAACTAAAAATGCCATATTATACCTAATTGAGTAGACTCCGTTCCTGTAAAAAACGGAATTCATATCTACATAAATGAGAGAAATATGAGACTCAGAACTTTTGGTGTTTCATTGTTGCACACTGCACCCTATACATTTTTACCCTGGACTTAAATGGCTACTTCATTCTGTTCACTGTTAATATTTAGCCTTTTAAATAAATATAGTCTTTTTTTCCAGCTTGAAACAGGCGATATGAAGCCAATATGTGTCTGTTACATTTGCTTCAGTTTGTTAAAAAAGTTTCAGAAGTTTATAGAGAAATCAAAAAAATCTGATCAGCTACTTGAACAGATGATAAATTCTGGTTTGGAGGTAAGTTAAATAAAGTCGACAGTTAATAGTAGTTTATGATACTGATGCATAATGAGGGGTATTAAAACATGAGTATGTGTTTAAAAACCGAGCCGTAGGCGAGGTTTTTAATAGTATCACACGAGTGTTTTAATACCTAGTTATGTGCAGTTTCATACACTACTTTATCTACACTCATACATTTGGGATTGAACCTACTAAATAAAAGATCAACGTTAAAAAAGAGAGAGAGACTTTGGTTGTAATAGCTATGTACTTACCTTGTAATAAGTCATTTCTTTAGCTGCATCTAAAATAATTTTGCAGAGTCAATTTTTTTCACATTTTTAAGCAAGAATAAAAAACACCTACGAAATTCAGTATAACAAAATGTAAAAATTGAAATCAAAATTCAAAACTTTTTTCGTAATGCTCTAAAAATGGCGCGCAATAAGTCGTCGATCACCATAGAGTGCATTTGCATGTATGTATATGTTAGTATGTGGGAAAATATCGTTGTTTTTTTAATTTCACGGCACTACCTTCTTCTTGGATTTGCCCTGTATCGTAATGAGAAAAAAAGTTATTTTATGATGCAGCTGACTGCATCGTAATGAGTTTTTTTTTTTAATTTTACCTATTCACGAAAATAAAGTACGTATTTATATTACCTCTTTTGAATTCATATTTGGAACATTACGTTGTGAGTGTAGATAAATGTTAATAATATAAGTATACAGTTAGTATAAAATTACATTGCTTGCATACCTACTTTAAAATATATTGTGTCAGTTGTGTAACCAAACAAATTAATATCTACTCCATTTATAGAAAAAGTGCAAAAGTTAGTGGGACATTCATAGCACTGACAAAACATAACAATGATCTTTAAATCATAAGGCGATTAACACACCGTACCGCGATCTGCCTGCCACTTTGTGCGGCGTCATGTCACTGATATTAATATTGGTGATACAAACTGAGACATTTGCAAACTGTCTCAGTTTATATCACAGAGTAGGTACCGGTGGCGAAGGGTCCATACAAGCCGATACCCATCGACTTACCTTTTAGAAATCCCACCCCACTGATCCACTATACGACTATACAGAATCATAACATTTCTGTAGAATGGCTTGCCTTTGCCATAATTTCACCCCTCGCCACTGGTAGGTACTTATTATGGTATCAGACCCCAAAGATCATCATGCATAAATTTGCCTTTTAGCTGTCAGTAAATTCTCTGGAATTGTTTTGTAAACAACAAACTGAATTCCCTTGGACCTTAGTCAAGTCTCCGACGGTTAGAGTCATGTCTGCAACCGAGGAAGAGGTCGACGTGGAAACTCCAATTAAAACGGAATATGAGAATTCTGAAATAGATGTGGGGGATCAGAATGAAGGTATTATTTATTAATTACTTTAGTAAGGTTACATTTTGCCTGAATAATGAATGCCATGAAAGATCACTCACTGCCAAGTTGCCAACTCTTTGCCACTGGTTTACACAGTTTATGGTCTTATTGGCACTTGATTCCAATTGCATTATTCTATTCGCATTTGGTATTATTCCCATTTTTTATGGTCCTATTCCCATTAGCAACTGCCCACTAATTGTCTAATTTCAAAATCTATCACAATCACTTTCATTTGACAGAACATGGATTCTTCTTTTTGGCACAAATAAAAACTTGCCAAAGAAATGCAGCGATGAAATGGTTTCCATCTGTCAAATGAAAGCGATAGATTTTGAAATTAGACAATTAGCCCTGGGTCTCATGTGACAAACAAACCCCTTCTACCGTTCCCTTTTTTTAAATATAGACCAGCCCCCCTAGCATGACCACCGAGACGCGATAATATAATATAGCTATTTATCATGTTTAACTGTCAAAAGACATTGTATTTTGATCTATATAGTGTTTTGGTGGTCACGCTAGGGGGGCTGGTTGAAGTGTAATAAAGTTAATCGTTTTGGCGGCGCTAGTTGACGCCGTGAAGTTTTTAACTCAACATTATAATATTACCATAATTATTATTGTTTCAGATGATCTATACCAGGATTCATCATCAGATTCCGAAGACAACCTGAACATAAGTAAACAGTGGAAAGCGGACCCAAGCAATGTATCTGAAATGAATACGTCTAAAAGTGAGTAGAAAATATTTGTAAGGAGTAATAATATACAGTCTGACCAAAATAGTAGAAAATTATAGGGGCTCCCCTATAATTTTATATAAGATAATAAGATGATAGAACGGACGAAGACAGCATAGACTAATATGTATGACAGGCCGTCATAGTGAATGTATCTTTTCATTTCCGACATAAAATCTACAAAATTTTGATGTTACTTGTAGTTTTGAAGCCAGCACGAGAGATAATTCTATCTAAAGAGGAACAATTACAACAAATGCTGGAGCGATCGAAGTCACTAAATTGTCAAAACTCGCCGTTTGAATGTGATTTGTGCTGCAAAGGATTTGTGGACGCAAAGGCTTTTGAAAACCATCAGGAAAATCATGCTGAGGTAAGTCTCTCTATTATTAACTAGATTTTTACCAAATAGCAGTACAAGACTTTGATTGTCTCATCGGTGTCGAAGTGGTCGGCCCCGCGTAGAGCTCGTCTGCTCCATTCGATAAAGTGGTCTCGTTGTTGTTCATTGCCATCCCCTCGGTCGCTCGGGTCGATGTCTTCTCCCGTTCCTTCCCGTCGTTCACTGGTACTGGGTCTGGTGGTGATTCCATGGTTCTGCTGCAGCCACTCGTCCACTCCACTCGCACTACTTATAAATGGTAGGTAGGTATTGTCGATGTTTGCGAGGAACACTTTGAGTGCGCGCAGTGTCATTCGCAACGGTTGTGCGCGCCGCGAACAAGCACCTACTCGTACGGTACTGGAGCGGCTCCATGGCGTGCGCGCGTAGACTGCCGGGAACAGACGTTCGCAGTTGAAGCGCGCAGCGTGCGCGGAGGCCGGCCACATCGTACTAGCGGCGCCCTGCATGCGGCTAGGCACATAAGCTGCACCGGCCGTAGTGCACCACTCGCAGCTAGCTATCGTTAAGCTAATCTGTATTTCGTATCTATTCACAGGTGCTTCACTTACCCAAGAAACGTAAATCGGATAATGAAACTGAAAAGGAAATTCCGAAAAGTCAAGCACCCTTAAAAAATACCGATAAGGGTGAGGAAATGAAGGCACAGAACGAAGATAGTAGGAAAATACCTAGAATACGCAGTAATACACTTAAAACTCCTTATGTAATACTAAATCGTGTTAAAATTCCTATTAAAACAATAATACCGAACAATGAAACAACCACTTCCAATATTAATAGTGACATAAAGAATTCTAAAATTGAAGCAAATAGCAATGAACAGGTTACAGCTCCAAATAATATTTTTATATGCGATGTATGCAAAAAAGAACATCTCTGCAAAAGCTTCTTAATAAAACATATTAAGAAATGGCACATAATTGGAATTGAACAAAATTGTAAAAATACTAATATTTCGATAGGAAAGGATGTACTGAAAAATCATAACAATGTGAGAGAAAATAAGCTTAGCAAAAAAAAGAACCAACATAAGGATAGTATTTGTAGCGATGAGACGCAATACAAATGTAGTTATTGTATGAAATGTTTTACTCAAAGCAGTTCTTTAGCTGCACATGTAAGAATTCATACAGGAGAAAAACCATACAAATGTAGTTATTGTATAAAATGTTTTACTACTAGCAGTGCTTTAGCTACACATGTAAGAATTCATACAGGAGAGAAACCATACAAATGTAGTTATTGTACGAAATGTTTTACTACTAGCAGTGCTTTAGCTACACATGTAAGAATTCATACAGGAGAGAAACCATACAAATGTAGTTATTGTACGAAATGTTTTTCTGACAACAGTCAGTTAGCTGCACATGTAAGAATTCACACAAAAGAGAAACCATACAAATGTAGTTATTGTACGAAATGTTTTTCTGCCAGCGGTAATTTAGCTACACATGTAAGAATTCATACAGGAGAGAAACCATATAAATGTAGTTATTGTACGAAATATTTTACTCAAAGCAGTTCTTTAGCTGCACATGTAAGAACTCATACAGGAGAGAAACCATACAACTGTAGTTATTGTACGAAATGTTTTTCTGGCAACAGTCAGTTAGCTGCACATGTAAGAATTCATACAGGAGAGAATCCTTTCAAATGTAGTTATTGTATAAAATGTTTTACTACTAGCAGTGCTTTAGCTACACATGTAAGAAGTCATTCATAAGAGATGGATATAAAACCATAATGAATGAATCAGTGTTTGTATATTAATGAATATTGCAGGTAGTTTTTAAGATAAGATATCAGACAAACACTTTTTTAACTTTTGTAACATCGCAATAGGGAGGGATACCTACACAAGATACAACATTAAATACCTAGCATTCAACGAGTGTCCATGATTTATTGAAAGGATTTTGATGTTTTCGTTTGTCTCGCTCGATCTTTGATAAGTCTTTAGCTTTAAATAACGCCATATTAGGACTGTTATGCATTTACATAAAATAGCTGAAGCATAGTTTCTGTGATGTAGGCTGTCTAACGAAAGCTGGCACGTGGTTGGAAAAGGAACAAAAATTTCGCCTTTTGATAAGGGTCAGTTTCCAATGACAATGTTAATTTAACAGGGAAAGTGGCGCCCCCATTTGGATTCCAGCTTTCGTTAGACAGACAGACTAATTTGATAATCCGTCTCAGTGGCGCCCCATCATATGGAATATTACTCGCGCAGTAGCAGCCAACGATCGATTAAAGTAAACATGCCTAATGTAGTTTTTAAAAACTATCACAAATTTAGCATACAGTCTGTCAAGAAACTCATGAAGCTAATGGGGGAGCCACTTTCTTTGTCATTAGTGTTGTTGTATGGCAACACTTAACAACCACAATTTTGTGGGTAATTGTGATACTTGTTTACTTTGCTTGACTACATTATTTTTTCTTTCTTGTTTATTTTATTCGTTTATTTATAATCATGCCCCTTAAAAACTAAACATATATAAAAATATAAATCAATGGTGTTAGTTAATAACTTAATAGTAATGTTAGTAAATAATTAATTCTTATAAAATGTATACCTACCTATGTGAGCGTAAAGAGGCGAGTGTCAGTGTGCGGACAAACTAATACTGGTTTTTGTCACATTGTTAGCTTAAATAATTTAATTTAAGGACCTTTGTAATATTTTTTTTTTTAAATAAATAAAATTTGAGATTTTTGCATTCACAATGCTATATTTGAGATTTTTGCATTCACAATGCTATTTTTATACAATACTAAATAATATAGTCAGGTGGGGTAAGTGAAACACCGGGGCAAGTAAAACACCCAACCATATCTAATAGACTCCCTAAACGATCAAGCAATTCCCGTCAAGCACGTAAATTTTTCTGCTTGTCAATCACATTTTGATCGTCTAGGAGCTGTTTGACATCAAGCACGTAAACAACTACGTGCTGGATACGTGCTTGATGAAAATTTGCAATGATTGTCAAGCACTGCTTGATCGTTTAGCTACATGCTTGATGGTGTTACCAGAACAAAACTTCCATTCAGGATAAAAAGAGAGCAAAAATAAGCAAAATAGGTCAGAGGGCCTAGTACGAGTTGTGTTTCTCTCCTTACTTTGCGAATTAGGCGCATAAAATAAGCTTATTTATCTGGACATACTTAATTCGTAAACTCGTTGTTTTTATTATTTTATCGGGGATTGATATCATCTATTTTTAATTGTAGGTACTTAGGTATTATTATAAATCCTTTTGTTTTATTTTATTTTAAGTTGTTTTTATGTGTCAAATATTAATTAGATATATTATGATGTAAAAAATCCGCGGTGGTAACCGTTTTATATAAAAATCATGAGATTTCGTACACTGCCTAACTTTTTCCTAAAAGCAAAATAGGTAACCAAATACCTCGTTAGTATAATTTTAAGGTGCATTCAAATGCCATAAAAGTTATTAGTGTTAGAATTTTGTATACTTTTGGTTTGTATCTTTATTAATTGCATTAGTGATTTGTATGAACGGTATTCCTTTCATAAACAAGAAATGCACCGCGTCCCTATACTGATGCTTACTTACTCAATTTCCAAGGTAATTCAAGTTTTTCCTCATTTGGAAGGAAGTTTGTTTCTTTATAGTTTGTTTATTACTTTTCCAAGTTTTTATTCAGTTTTAATTGTTAGTCTTTGGTGTAACAGAGGGCATAGATGCCTGCTAAATCAAAACAAATATTACTATAACTTATATAGTTTTTCTGAAATAATGTGTGTACACACAATGATCATTGTCATGACAATAGTATTATTTTTTATTCTAATTTTGTATCAATTGATTAACACCTTAACTGTCTTACCTGTTAATGTTTTGTTATATGTTTATATTTTGGAGTCTCTGGTTGGGCTAAACATTTTTTGTAATAGAGTCTGCAAATGCCTCCTAAGCCAAAGTGAATATTACTACTGTTTATTTTGTTTCTTTGGAATGATATGTGTGCACACAATGAGCAATGTCAGAAAAATATTATTGTTTTTTGTTTCAATTTTGTATAAGTTGACTAGCACATTAATGGTCCTATCCTACCTGTCATTGTTAATGTTTTGTTATATGTTTTTATATTCCAAAGTCTTTGATCGGGTCAAACGGTTTTCGTTTTTGCGTGTGTGTTGCTGTATCTCTGTATTATGTTTGTTTTCTGTGTTCTTATCTGCTGTTGTCTCACGGTCAGAAGGAGATCATTATGCCCTGCTTATAAGTATTTCTAGCTTTTTATTTTATTCTTCTAAATGATGCCCAAAAATTTGTTTAAAGTTGGTATTTATAACCCTGGTTCTCTGAGCAGTCACCATGATGATCTCATTATGGCAGTAGAGCGTCACTCTGTAGATGTATTGGCAATAAATGAGACATGGCTAAGGCCAAATGAGGAGGGGAAAGCGCCATCCATCCCCGGCTACACTATCCGTAGTGTTCCGCGGCCGGACAGTGTACGCGGTGGTCGTGGTGGAGGGGTTGCGTTTTACATCAGAAAAGGTATGCGAGTTAAGGTTTGTGAACATCCAGTAGTTATGACTGTCGAGCAGATGTGGCTTAGATTATGTATCAATGGTATTAGTATTATTATAGGAACAGCATATCGTCCTCACCGGGTCAACGTTGACATTTTTCTTAACGCTTTGACGGATTCAGTTAGTAGTTTCGGCTCATTTGATAAAATTATAATTTTAGGCGATTTCAATATAGACTTACTGAATAAAAATAATACTGACTATGAAAAATTTTCTGATTTTATTGACATCCATAAATTAAACCAAGTAGTTACGTCTCCAACGCATTTTACAGATCATAGTGAAACGCTCCTTGATGTTGTTTGCACAGATGCATATGTTCGTAGTGTATTGAATGAAGTCATTGGCACTAAGTTAACAAATCATGCATTAGTCTGCTGTGAATTTGACTTTAAGAAACCTAAGATACCACCGAAAACAATTAGTTATAGACCATTGAAAAATATTGACTCTTGTTTGTTAGATTGTGATGTTAAGTCTATTCCGTGGCACGAGATCTGTTATTCCTATGATGTCAACGAAATTGTAAGGAACCTCAACCTGAGCTTGATAAGCTTATTTGACAAGCATGCCCCCATTAAAACTGTGGTTATAAAAAAGCGTTTTTATCCTTGGGTGACAGATATTATTAAGTTAATGATGCGTTTGAGAAATGAGGCGCATATGAGATATTTACGTACAAAAAAAGATACTCATCATGCTTATTATAGGGATCTGAAAAACCAAGTGAATTCTGGATTTTTACGTGAAAAGCATGCTTATTTTAGGTATAACATAAATAATAAAATAAAAGATCCTAAATCTTTATGGAAAAATCTTAAGTCAGATATACTCCCACCTAAATCTGAAAAGGATTTACCTTCACATCTCGGTGAAGCTGAATTGATCAATAACCATTTTTTAGATCTGCCAGGTGATGGTAGTGTGAATCTTTCAAGTTTGACATTTTTGGAATTCCATAGGTATAATTCATCCACTTTTCATCTTAAATGTGTTACACAAATGGACATAGCAAAAATAATTCATTCTCTTAAATCTAATGCCCAGGGTGATGATGGTGTCTCTTTGGAAATGTTAATCAGAACCCTACCTGACTCACTTGATGCTATTACTGCTTTAATCAATAGATCCTTAACTACATGTACCTTTCCTGAAGCTTGGAAAATTGCAAAAATACAGCCTATTCCAAAAGTTACTTGTCCAGAATCTTATAAAGATTTACGCCCCATCAGTATCTTACCTTGCCTATCAAAAGTTTTAGAACGAGTTGTGCAGCTGCAACTTGTGGAATTCCTTGAGCAGAATAACATTCTACCTCAAGCTCAGTCAGGCTTTCGCAAAAATAGAAGCACAACTACTACTTTATTGGACATTACTAGTAACATTTTGGAATCACAGGATATTGGTATGGGTACTATCCTTGTTTTACTAGATTTTTCGCGTGCCTTTGATACAATTAATATACCTTTACTTTTATCTAAGATGTCCTATTACGGTTTTGATAGCTCTACTTTGAAGTGGTTTGACAGTTATTTATGTAATCGGTATCAGTATGTTGAGGTTCTAAATAGTGATGGTAGCAAATCTACTTCTTCTGTCACCTCAGTCACCCGAGGTGTGCCTCAAGGTTCCATTTTGGGTCCTATACTTTTCATTCTGTACACAGCAGACATTATAAATAATATTGTAAACTGTAACTACCACTTATACGCTGATGACCTTCAGCTTTATTTGCCTTGTCACCCAAACGATGTCCAAAGTACAGTACAAAAGATTAATAAAGATTTGGAAAGTATTACTAAGTGGTCAACTGATAACTGTTTAACGTTAAACCCTTCCAAATCTAAGTGTATGGTTTTGGGCTCCAAAAAACAGGTGCAGAAAATTGTTTCGGCTAATCCAATTATTAAAATAAACAATGAAACCATTTGCTTTACTCTGGAAACGCGTAATCTAGGTCTTGTAATGGATTCAGAGTTGAGGTTCGAATCACATATAAAGGAAACTGTCCGTAATTGTTTTTACCGACTGAAGGTCCTCTATCAAATTCGAAATTTTTTATGCACCAAAACAAGACAAATTTTGGTAGAATCTCTGGTGCTATCAAAATTTAATTATATGGATGTAGTGTATGGCCCTAGATTGCTGTCAAAAACGATAAATTTGATACAGAGGGTACAGAATGCTTGTGCCAGATTTTGCTATAATATTCCGCCTAGAAGCCATGTATCCCCCTATATTAATGGTACTAACACACTGAATATGCGGTCTAGACGGGATGTACACTTAGCTCTGCTTTTGTTTGGTATAGTCAAAAATCGTAAGCCGCTCTACTTGTATGAGAAACTCGTATGGTCTACTCGCACCCGCTTAGCTAGGCTTGACGTACCCATCCACCGCACCGCCGCTTTCAGGGGTAGCTTTAAATTTGCTGCAACCAAAATATGGAACGACATACCACCTCCCCTGCGTCTCCTTACTTCTGCGACTTCTTTTCGGGTAAAAATAAAAGAGTTGATTCTGTATAAACAGATAAATAGCGCTACCTAATGAACACTGTTTGACCTACTATAATTATAAATTATCCATTCTTTATATACTTTTCGGAACCTCTGCATTAATATTTCAAAGTCAATTTTGATCTATTTAAATAATAAATTTAATAAATTATGCACTTTTGAATATGTTTAATCTATTGTATAAGCTTAATATTTTGTTTTTATATAACGATGCTCATCTATCTCATTACTGAAGCGAAACTGTTCTAAATGTCTGTTCTAAGTTAGCATAAATTGATTTATTATGTTATTGCATTGTTTGGCGAGTGTTGTCGCTATAAAAAACATTTGGCTCCACCTGAAAATCAGTGTCGCACAGGATGTGGCAATAGCTGAGGTTGGAGACCATTTTGGCTAATTTTCTTTTAAATTGTGTTGATTTTTTGTAAAAATGCCTTTACGCTGAATAAATTTTTTCACTTTCACTTTCACTTTCACTTTCCATAACCACCTAATAGCAAAATTAAACTGAAACCAAATTCGTTTGCTTGTTTTTTTTCACAGTATTCATCTAATTTTAATATCTAGATAAGCCAAAATGGTAACTATGATGCTTGTATTTTTTTAAGCTATATTGCGTCTTTTTAGACATTTACGCCAAAAATTAAACATTTATGTTTTACGTTTCCATAATTATGTATTTCTCAGTAGTTCAAAATCGTAACTGTGAATTTTTTGTTTAATAATAGGTTTTTGTGTACTACAATAATGTTTTCATCAAAATTAAACATGTAAATGTCACGCTTAAGAAATTGAAAATTTAATTGAAAATAGTTAGTTAGTTAATAGTTTAATATATAAGTAGTGGAGCGGGATGGTATAATAAAAAAATGAAAATGATTTTATCAATGGAATTTTATATTACATACAGTTGAAAAACGGGGTTTTTTGGCGCGTTGTCTTGTCTTTTGCGTTGCGTACGAGCGAGTTTAGGTAGATAAGTAAAAGAGTTTGTAAGAATAGTGTCTTTTTTATACTGAGCCAGCACAATGTCCCACTTCAAATTATTTAAGGCGTAGGCACTGAAGTTCGGCGATCGATAGGTAGGTAAGTAGTGATTACTTGCTCAGTGTAGGTAACGATAGGTACCTATACGAACGAATAACATGACATTTGATTTTACTGTGTTAAGTATTATTGTCGTATTAAGCCGGCCACACACAGACGTAATCACGTAACGGAATTCCGAACGGAATTTTGATAATGTATGAAGATTCTGTACGGAAAAATCCCGTATGTGTGTGGTAGTCCATAGATTTGTATGGATTAGCTGCGTTCGGAATCACGTACGTACGGAATTCCGTAACGTGATTCCGTCTGTGTGTGGCCGGCCTTACAGTCTGACTGATGAGATGTTCATATTCTAGTACTTACCTACCTACCTCGTACCGTACCTACCGCTTGCAAAGTTTAAAAAGAAACGATTAAGTACCTACCTAAAATTTTTTTGTGGGTAGGTAAATAAAAAAAGCACAATTTCTTTACAGTAAGTTACGGAAGTGAGGAGTAGTATGTATCGCGACTACCGTTCGTACCGACCGATCCGACCGTGACACTAAAACTAAAGTAAAACTTAAAGTAGTACCTAACTATTTAGAGGAAATTTTACTAAGTTACTACTTCAAGTTTTATGTACATAATATTACCCGAGCTGCTCTTACATTTTGACGACATGTAAGGTGACTTATCCAGTATCCGGATTATCCGGCCCTCTGAGCATTTTTCATATAAATTAATCGGTTTTTCAACCCCTTTGTTGCGTTGCATCTTTAGACGCGCAGTCAAGGAACTATGCTATTTTCCAAGGTTCCGCAGTTTTTTCCAGACCCACGCACGGCTTGTATATAAAATCTGAAGTTCTGCACGATAGGGCATGGAATACCGGAATGATTTTCATACCGGTATTGAAATTTCAATTACCGGTTTAAATTATATATATATATAGATAGATAGATATATTCTTTATTGTTCACCATAATAGAAAACATTACAAGGAAAAGAAATACATATTAAGAACAATTTGGCGGCCTTATCGCTAAAAAGCAATTTCTTCCAGGCAACCATTTGTATGACTGGAAGAAAAAGAATAAGAATATATATTACCGAGGTAATTGTTTGCAAATAAACTATAGAACCTTGGCTTCAGCCAATGAATTTTCGATACATTATGTACTTAGCTAGCAATAAATTTAATTAAGATGATGGCGCCACTTGAGGTACGGGGCTAAATTACAAGCTTTGCTTAGTTTAAGGCTAGATGGCGCTTTGTGAAATTGTCCAAGCATTTTTTATTATAAATAATATAATGTCTTTATACCTATAGTAAATACATATTAAATTTAATTATATTATATTAATAATATAAAATATTAAAAAGAAGACTACATCACTTACCTAAAATCAAAACAAGAATTATTTTAACCATTTTTTAGTGTGCGTAACCGCAGCAAAATTTTGCGTCTAGAGAAATGAGAGTATTACAGATAATTAGTTCATAGTTAGATGCAATTTGTTCAAGTATAGCAAAATGTGTTCAAGTTGTATTTTCTAAGTTATTCGAGAAAAACTGATTGAATGTTTGTGAACTGAATGTTTTTTTTTAAAAAGGCGTTTAGCCTGGAACCAAGTACATCAAAATATAGCTTATGATGAGTTGTAAATGTATACCAATAGCAAAATGTGTTCAACTTATAGTTTTTGAGATATTCAAGATTTTGCTGCGGTAACGTTTTGGGATTTCCCATATCTCGAAAACGGTTTGTCGCAGAAGTTTGAAAAAAATACCCGTTATAGGCCTTCATTTGTTCAAATATGTTCAAACATAAGTACTGATTTCGATTCATCAACAAATATAGATTATAATTAATTATTTTTCAAAAACTGGAAAAAACGATTTACTCCTAATCTAGTACATTTGAAAACAAATAAAAACCAATTACATATACCTATGATATACCCTTATAAGGTGTACAAATCTGGATTAACAAACTTTACGCGATATGAAGATATGAAGAGATTTCCTACTTATCAAATTTCTACTTTGGCGATCGAATACGCAGCTCCCTCTGAATACAAAACGGTAGACTATAGTGAACTTATAGTGTTCATTTTATTAAAAAACATCCCTGAAAGTTTCAGCTTTAAATCTCGGATGCAGGGGCGGATCTTGAATTTGTGGGGCCCTGGGCTAATACTGCTTAAGGGCCCTACCTAATTACTCAACTAATTGCCATTTTGACAAGAAACTGTTTTCTGTAGTGAAGGTATATGTAATGTAACCGGGTGTAACAAGACCCTCAACGAAGCCGAGGTCTACGTATTCTGCCCATCATCAGGACCATTTCTGTTCAAAATTATTGCTGGGAAACGATTTTAATTTTTGGTGTTAAAAAGCTTTACCTACATACATTACCACGCCATGTAAACAACGCGTACAAAAGACCGCGCCTGCGTATAAATGCTACAGAGCTGCGTGCGGCCGAGTTGAAAGGTAACGTTTATGTGTGTGCTCATGAAATACATTGAGTGATGACGTTTTGAAGTCATTGTTTGTTACGAAATACATACAATTTTGATAATGTTTCTGTAGACAAATATTAGGAAATAACAAATAAAATAAGATTCCATAAAAAAAATAAAAAATTGACTTTGACCTTCAATAACTTTGTAGCTATTGGTTTCCCAGGTATAGTCTAAACGACAAAAATGATCCTGATATGGGCGGAATGCGTGGACTTCAGCTTCGTTGAGTGTCTTGTTGCACCCGTTATATGTTAAGTATACAGGAAGAAAATAGGAAATCAAAATATTTTATTTATTTATTAAAACATTATTTATAGCAAAATAAATTGACAGGTTATAAATGGTTATGTTTTATAAATTATAAAGCAACCTTTCTGCATTTTGTGCTGCACATTCTTTTATTTGGTCATCGCACTGTAGGTCCTTTGTTAAATCGCAATTTATCGAAAGAACCTGATAAATGATTTAGTCGATAGTTCGACTTGTTCGAATTGTTTTCCTGTAAGTATTTGTTTTCTATATACGACATCCTGGAGAAAGAACGTTCCGCTTCACAGCTAGTGATCGGCGTCGTTACAAAAATTTTTAAGATGGTATAGCAGTTTGGGAAAACATCAACAAGTTTCTTTTCATAAATTAGCCAAAAAATTTCACTGCAAGAGGTGTAAGACTCTGTCTTAGACTTCAGTAAGCGGAGGGAAGTCCCCAGTAATAGACAATACACGGAATACACCGACCGAAAACAAGCGACAGGGAATTTCTCGTTCCGATTGATAGATGCGCACACGGGTTGATTGATCGCAGTGTTGCCAACCTTATGATCGGATTTTTTTTAATTCTAGATAATTTTTATTATTGACAATTTCGTCTATTGGTTTCAGTACGGTTGGGGGCCCTCTGTATTGGCGGGGCCCTGGGCTGCAGCCCAAAAAGCCTTTAAGTAGATCCGCCCCTGCTCGGATGGATCAAAAGTTATTCAAAAAACAAGAAAGTGCCAGCAATTCTCATAAAAACCGACTAAATTACATTATTTTGTATTTTGATGTTTTTGAGTCTAATTCTTAAAATAATCATGGTAGATCCTCAAAAAACGGACTTTATTTGGTTTAGAATAAAGAAAAGTTTAAATTATTCGTATTCCAAATGGAAAACGAAGACTTTGTATTGACATTAGTTCTTGGTCGTTCCAAACCTTAGAGCGAGTTAAAAAACAAGCAACCGGCGCTCTAACGTTCTGAACGCAACCCAGCGCTCTCTTCGCTCCAAAACATTGACTTAGTAGTTGCCTCTCTTTCTATCGCGTAGGTCTTATCTTTTCTGAATGACACAGAGGCGCGTTCCAAACCTACACTCCGAGTGCAACCTAACCACAACCGAACGCTCTAACGGCGTTCCAAACATTTGAGCGTGACGTTCAGTTGACACAACCGTGTCGTTCCAAACGTCAGAGCGTTGCAACCAAACAACCATCAAAAATGATGGTTGTAAAACGCTCTGACGTTTGTCTTTAGAAAAAATGTCAATGTCATTTGACATTATTTTGTATTTTTGATGTTTTTATGTTTAATTTTTAAAATAATCATGGTAGATCCTCAAAAAATGGATTTTATTTGATTTAGTATAAAGAAAAGTTTAAATTATTCGTATTCCAAATGGAAAATGATGAATTTGTATTGACATTGACATTTAAAGTTCTTGGTCGTTCCAAACCTTAGAACGAGTTATAAAACAACCAAACAACCGACGCTCAAACGTTCTGAACGCAACCCAGCCACAGCCCTGCCGATAGCTACCTACTTAAAGCTGTTGTACTTTACCTACATCTTCTTGGATAATAAAGTTTGTGATGAATACAAAGATAAACCCAATGGACCATTCTTTTTTGCTTGTAAAGATACTTGTTTGTTTTGTTTACCTCAGGTGCATTTAAATGAAAATTCAAAAATTTAAAATTCTTTCCGCAAAGGTACCATGGAAGTAATAGTCGAAGATATTACACATTTTATGAAGATATTACACATTATAAAGTAAAAAGGTCCAAATTCCGACCTTTTTAATTTATATTGAGGTTATGTAAGTCAAGACATCGGTGAGCGCGTTCACGAGATCGTCGATAGTCCCAAACTGTCAAAGCGTGATTATCTGAATCGGTAGGTACTAGTAGGTAGGTTGTTATCGTGGTCATCGCTGAAATTGATTTTAGTTTAAATTGGAATGCACCCTGATTCTGAATGCATCCGAAATGTCAGAAAGAAATAAATTTGTCAATGTCAAGTCAACAAAAGGTGCAGTTTTGAGTTTGACTTGACAGTTTTGTTTGTATGTTTATTTATCGCAAAGAAAAATCAAATTGTTTGAGGAAAAAAGTGTTATTTTCCCCGTATTCCCAAGCCCATGAGTTAGTGATTTGATTTGATTACCTCATCGATCATCTATTTAAATGATCGAAGGATTACCTTACCTATTTGCTCAGTGCCCAAGCCAAGAGTATAAACATTTTTCACATTTTGTTTCGAAGTAAGAAGTACTTACCTACCTGCCCACTTTTTACCTACTGAAAATTTATGATTACCTATACATAAGTCTAAAACCTGACTCTCCAACCAAATAATCTGCTGAAAAACCTGAAAATGAACCACCTAATGGCGTGCAGAGTATGCTTGGCATACGATATCCGCTTGCATTCAATATCTGGTTGCCAGCTTCAGGATATTTACGAGAAATTCACTGAAACATTGGTAAGCTAACTGTGCATAACGCACCTTTTTATAAGCAATAAAATTGTCTTTCTAAAATATGACATTGACGTCGGCGTATTTCTTTTTGTAGCTTACTTGTCAGTGTGAAAATTATCTGAAAATTGATATTAAATTGATACCTTAGATATTGATAATAAAATACCCTTCCATTCCATTATGTAGCCGCCTTTAAATTATTAACCAGTTTATACAGTCCCTCGGTCACACTAACAATGATAATTTTTTTTTATATCACATCTATTTTTATATGGTTCCCTCAATCATATGTAACATATTGGACTGCTCTAAAATCTAAATACTGCAAAACTTCTAATGTAGAACATGTTAGTATTACCATCATCTTTATTCCTTGTTCTTTGGCCCCAGACAGTGCCTGATTTATAGCACTGACAACCCTAGACAGTTACCAGTTGGGTAAGAGTACCTTAGTATTTTAGCATACATACTCAAATGATCAAATTTTATTTTACAAGCTCAGCGCCCCATCGGTCGTCACGCCCTAAGCCCTGGCCATATTATGGATGAGAGTCAAAATGGCTGGTGTATCATTGCGAATTGAACTGTCTCATATACCAAAAAAATTTGAAATAATTTGAAATTGTTGTGCCCCAGCGGGGTTCCATGTTTGTACCTTTTTTTACCTTGTGATCTTGTAAACCATGGAAACAATAAAGAATTGAATTGAATTGATTTATTGAGGAAAACCCGCCATATTGACATCAAGATGGCGAGTATACCTATATTTCGATATAACATCGTTCTTGTTTAGGTACAAATTTTTTAGATCCAGGTACTGAATAGTACATTTTAGGTACATTTTTTTGGTATATGAGACAGTTCAATTCGCCATGATACACCAGCCATTTTGACTCTCATATAATTATGGGTATACATTTTTACCCTGGACTTAAATGGCTACTTCATTCTGTTCACTGTTAATATTTAGCCTTTTAAATAAATATAGTCTTTTTTTCCAGCTTGAAATAGGCGATATGAAGCCAATATGTGTCTGTTACATTTGCTTCAGTTTGTTAAAAAAGTTTCAGAAGTTTATAGAGAAATCAAAAAAATCTGATCAGCTACTTGAACAGATGATAAATTCTGGTTTGGAGGTAAGTTAAATAAAGTCGACAGTTAATAGTAGTTTATGATACTGATGCATAATGAGGGGTATTAAAACATGAGTGTGTTTAAAAACCGAGCCGTAGGCGAGGTTTTTAATAGTATCACACGAGTGATTTAATACCTAGTTATGTGCAGTTTCATACACTACTTTATCTACACTCATACATTTGGGATTGAACCTACTAAATAAAAGATCAACGTATCGTAATGAGAAAAAAAGTTATTTTATGATGCAGCTGACTGCATCGTAATGAGTTTTTTTTTTAATTTTACCTATTCATATTCATATTCATATTCATATATCTTTATTGCGTCTTGTTGTTAACAATATGGTGTTATAAAAAAAAATATTTGGACACAAACAAGAACCCTGTAAGGGCACTGCAACATACCTACTTATTTAAGTACAATAAATAAATCTTATTTCACTAATAATTATAGGAAAGTACTAATATTATACACACTTAATTATGTCATAACATGTACTGACATTTATCCTTATAATATTATATTTCTTTATAGTTTTATATATCTTTATGTAACATAATAATATAATTTTACTAGGTACGTACATATTTATATTTATTTAAGTTCCTAAATTATCGTCAAAGTATTCCTTTATAGAGTAGTAAGCCTTGTCAAGAAGAAGTTTTTTTAAATTATTATCAAATTTTCTTCCTTGGAGGGCTTTTAATGAGTTAGGCAAGTGGTTGTATAACTTGACTGCCATATAGAATGGTCCTTTTTTATAAAGATCAAGATGTGGGGTTAATTGACATAAATTATTTGCTCGGCGAGAAACGTAGCGTCTAGGAAGGTCAGTTATTCTATTGAAATAATGTGGACTGGTGCGAACTAATCTACAAAGCTCGTAGATGTATAAACAAGTAACTGTGAGGACTTGTAAACTGACAAACCATGGCCGGCATGATTCTTTGGGTGGCAGATTGACGATCACTCTGATGCAACGCTTTTGTAAAACGAATACTGATTGGACATCAGTTGAGTTCCCCCAAAAAATAATCCCAAACCTAATCCAGGCCGCAGCGTGCGCGTGGTACGCAGTCAACGCGCATTGTGAGTTTGTACATTTTCGCAACTCATATAGGGCGTATGTAAAACTGCTAAGTTTACTCACAACTGCACTTACGTGAGATTTCCAAGTCAAGGTGGAATCCATGGTGATGCCTAACAACGTGAATTTATCGACTACTTCTATTTTATTCTGTTCATACGTTATATTCAGTGGCAGTGCTGATCTTTGGTGAGGTCTAAATTGGATTATTTTAGTTTTTTCCAGATTTAATACGAGGCCTATTTCACTTAGATGTTTCGCTATATTGTTTATGGACGATGTTATTTCATCTTTTAATTTATTCATGTCATTGTAGTTGCCAGATATGATGACAGTAGCATCGTCAGCAAATTGTACTATTTTGTTTGGCGTGGCATTCGGCAGGTCATTAATATAAGCTAAAAACAGCAAACATCCTAGCACGCTACCCTGTGGTATTGATCCGGGGACTGTGCCGAATTCTGAATTAACATTTTCCACAACACCTTCACTTGAGTGTGCAATTTGTACGAGTTGCTTTCTGTCTTTCAAGTAAGATGTCAGCCACTTAATTGAATTTCCACGAATTCCTAGATGTTCTAACTTTTTTATAAGTACCTCATGCAGAACACGGTCATACGCCTTGGAGATATCCATAAATATCGCCACAGCACACTTGTTTTCGTTAAGAATATTCAAAATTTGAAAGCTACAGTCGAGCACTGCTGTTGTCGTGGAGTGTTTCTCTCTAAAACCATGTTGGTTCGTATTAAGCACCTCGTATTTTTCAAAAAATCTGTAAATTCGTTTGCATATTATTTTTTCAAAAATTTTTGATATTACTGATAGTATGGCTATCGGACGGTAATTCACTACATTGGACTTACAACCTTTTTTGAAAATAGGTTTGATTATAGCTTGTTTTAAGCATTGTGGAAAAGTACCTTGTTCGTAGGATTGATTGAGTAAAAATGTTAAAGGGGATACAAATTCATCTACGCAATGTGCCAGTAACGTGGCCGGAATCTCATCATAGCCGCATGTACTGTTTCTCTTTAGATCCAAAATTGTCTTCCTTACCTCTGGCTCAGTGACCATACCTAGGTAAAATGAGTTTACTATGGTATTTTTATTCTGTATTTTAGGGCTATGGATATTATCATTTTTTCCAATACTAATGTAATAGTCATTAAATAGATTTGCTATGGTCTTTGGGCATGTAATTGTTTTATTTTTGTTGTTTAGAATTATGTTTCGTTGTCTGTCATTGTTTGAAGGTTTTGTTTTCTCATTAATTATGGTCCACATCGTTTTGTATTTGTTTCTAGATGTTGTAAGTCTGTGTATGAAAGATTTTCGTTTTTCACTTAAAATATTTTTTTTCAATAATTTGCTGTAAGATTTTTCGTATTTATTTAGGGAATCATTTTCAAATTTAGTAGTAAGGTAACGCAGGATTCTCTTGTGATAGCAACATTTTTTTATGCCTTTAGTGACCCACCCTGCTTTACCTTTATTTTTTAATATAACATTTTTTTTCGGTATATATTGGTCTAAAAGGATTCTAATTTGCGATTGAAATATTTCGTAATTTTTATCTATATTATTATTTGTCGATATTCACGAAAATAAAGTACGTATTTATATTACCTCTTTTGAATTCATATTTGGAACATTACGTTGTGGGTGTAGTATAAAATACAGTTAGTATAAAATTACATTGCTTGCATACCTACTTTAAAATATATTGTGTCAGTTGTGTAACCAAACAAATTAATATCTACTCCATTTATAGAAAAAGTGCAAAAGTTAGTGGGACATTCATAGCACTGACAAAACATAACAATGATCTTTAAATCATAAGGCGATTAACACACCGCACCGCGATCTGCCTGACTTTGTGCGGCGTCATGTCACTGATATTAATATTGGTGATACAAACTGAGACATTTGCAAACTGTCTCAGTTTATATCACAGAGTAGGTACCGGTGGCGAAGGGTCCATACAAGCCGATACCCATCGACTTACCTTTTAGAAATCCCACCCCACTGATCCACTATACAGAATCAGAACATTTCTGTAGAATGGCTTGCCTTTGCCATAATTTCACCCCTCGCCACTGGTAGGTACTTATTATGGTATCAGACCCCAAAGATCATCATTCATAAATTTGCCTTTTAGCTGTCAGTAAATTCTCTGGAATTGTTTTGTAAACAACAAACTGAATTCCCTTGGACCTTAGTCAAGTCTCCGACGGTTAGAGTCATGTCTGCAACCGAGGAAGAGGTCGACGTGGAAACTCCAATTAAAACGGAATATGAGAATTCTGAAATAGATGTGGGGGATCAGAATGAAGGTATTATTTATTAATTACTTTAGTAACTTTACATTTTGCCTGAATAATGAATGCCATGAAAGATCACTCACTGCCAACTCTTTGCCACTGGTTTACACAGTTTATGGTCTTATTGGCACTTGATTCCAATTGCATTATTCTATTCGCATTTGGTATTATTCCCATTTTTATGGTCCTATTCCCATTAGCAACTGCCCACTAATTGTCTAATTTCAAAATCTATCACAATCACTTTCATTTGACAGAACATGGATTCTTCTTTTTTGCACAAATAAAAACTTGCCAAAGAAATGCAGCGATGAAATGGTTTCCATCTGTCAAATGAAAGCGATAGATTTTGAAATTAGACAATTAGCCCCGGGTCTCATGTGACAAACAAACCCCTTCTACCTTTCCCTTTTTTTAAATATAGACCAGCCCCCCTAGCATGACCACCGAGACGCGATAATAGGATATAGCGATTTATCATGTTTAACTGTCAAAAGACATTGTATTTTGATCTATATAGTGTTTTGGTGGTCACGCTAGGGGGGCTGGTTGAAGTGTAATAAAGTTAATTGTTTTGGCGGCGCTAGTTGACGCCGTGAAGTTTTTAACTCAACATTATAATATTACCATAATTATTATTGTTTCAGATGATCTAAACCAGGATTCATCAGATTCCGAAGACAACCTGAACATAAGTAAACAGTGGAAAGCGGACCCAAGCAATGTATCTGAAATGAATACGTCTAAAAGTGAGTAGAAAATATTTGTAAGGAGTAATAATATACAGTCTGACCAAAATAGTAGAAAATTATTGGGGAGCCACTTGCCGTCATAAGTTTATTGTATAGACTCTATACTTTTGTATGCAATAACCATGTGTTGCTAACTAGTAAACATTATTTTAGTTCCATTTCTAGACTTGTTGGCCAAACTGCAGTAAGAGTCCCAATTTATGAAAAGCTTTTTCAGCCTGACCATCATGAATTTATTGAAATTATGATTAATCTTATCAGCTTTTCTTCTCTAACGCCGTCTGTCCACCGTCCGCCGTCACCGCTCACCGGGACGGGATGACGGCGCCGATATAGCGGTACATACATTCACTATGACGGCCTGTCTACATACAATATTAGTCTATGCTGTCTACGTCCGTTCCATCATCTTGATGTCAGCCTGTCCACCGAAAACATATCCCGTCATCAAACGGGGTTATAATGACATCAAGATGATGGAACGGACGTAGACAGCACAGACTAATATGTATGTAGACAGGCCGTCATAGTGAATGTATCTTTTCATTTCCGACATAAAATCTAAAAATTTTTGATGTTGTAGTTTTGAAGCCAGCACGAGAGATAATTCTATCTAAAGAGGAACAATTACAACAAATGCTGGAGCGATCGAAGTCACTTAATTATCAAAACCCACCGTTTGAATGTGATTTGTGCTGCAAAGGATTTGTGGACGCAAAGGCTTTTGAAAACCATCAGGAACATCATGCTGAGGTAAGTCTCTCTATTATTAACTAGATTTTTACCAAATAGCAGTACAAGACTTTGATTGTCTCATCGGTGTCGAAGTGGTCGGTCCCGCGTAGAGCTCGTCTGCTCCATTCGATAAAGTGGTCTCGTTGTTGTTCATTGCCATCCCCTCGGTCGCTCGGGTCGATGTCTTCTCCCGTTCCTTCCCGTCGTTCATTGGTACTGGGTCTGGTGGTGATTCCATGGTTCTGCTGCAGCCACTCGTCCACTCCACTCGCACTTCTTATAAATGGTAGGTAGGTATTGTCGATGTTTGCGAGGAACACTTTGAGTGCGCGCAGTGTCATTCGCAACGGTTGTGCGCGCCGCGAACAAGCACCTACTCGTACGGTACTGGAGCGGCTCCATGGCGTGCGCGCGTAGACTGCCGGGAACAGACGTTCGCAGTTGAACCGCGCAGCGTGCGCGGAGGCCGGCCACATCGTACTAGCGGCGCCCTGCATGCGGCGTGGCACATAAGCTGCACCGGCCGTAGTGCACCACTCGCAACTAGCTATCGTTAATCTATCATTTGAAAACTACTTTTTGGTTGCTAATCTGTATTTCGTATCTATTCACAGGTGCTTCACTTACCCAAGAAACGTAAATCGGATAATGAAACTGAAAAGGAAATTCCGAAAAGTCAAGCACCCTTAAAAAATACCGATAAGGGTGAGGAAATGAAGGCACAGAACGAAGATAGTAGGAAAATACCTGACTTTAGAATACGCAGTAATACACTTAAAACTCCTTATGTAATACTAAATCGTGTTAAAATTCCTATTAAAACAATAATACCGAACAATGAAACAACCACTTCCAATATTAATAGTGACATAGAGAATTCTAAAATTGAAGCAAATAGCAATGAACAGGTTACAGCTCCAAATAATATTTTTATATGCGATGTATGCAAAAAAGAACATCTCTGCAAAAGCTTCTTAATAAAACATATTAAGAAATGGCACATAATTGGAATTGAACAAAATTGTAAAAATACTAATATTTCGATAGGAAACGATGTACTGAAAAATCATAACAATGTGAGAGAAAATAAGCTTAGCAAAAAAAAGAACCAACATAAGGATAGTATTTGTAGCGATGAGACGCAATACAAATGTAGTTATTGTATGAAATGTTTTACTACTAGCAGTGCTTTAGCTACACATGTAAGAATTCATACAGGAGAGAAACCATACAAATGTTGTAATTGTATGAAATGTTTTACTACTAGCAGTGCTTTAGCTACACATGTAAGAATTCATACAGGAGAGAAACCATACAACTGTAGTTATTGTACGAAATGTTTTACTCAAAGCAGTTCTTTAGCTAGACATGTAAGAATTCATAGAGGAGAGAAACCACACAAATGTAGGTATTGCAAGAAATGTTTTACTACAAACGGTGATTTAGCTAAACATTTAAGAATTCATACAGGAGAGATACCATACAACTGTAGTTATTGTACGAAATGTTTTACTCAAAGCAGTTCTTTAGCTAGACATGTAAGAATTCATAGAGGAGAGAAACCACACAAATGTAGGTATTGCAAGAAATGTTTTACTACAAACGGTGATTTAGCTAAACATTTAAGAATTCATACAGGAGAGATACCATACAAATGTAGTTATTGTATGAAATGTTTTACTACTAGCAGTGCTTTAGCTAGACATGTAAGAATTCATACAGGAGAGAAACCACACAAATGTAGTTATTGTACGAAAAGTTTTACTGACAACAGTAATTTAGCTACACATGTAAGAATTCATACAGGAGAGAAACCACACAAATGTAGGTATTGCAAGAAATGTTTTACTCAAAGCAGTTCTTTAGCTGCACATGTAAGAGTTCATACAGGAGAGAAACCATACAAATGTAGTTATTGTACGAAATGTTTTTCTGACAAAAGTCAGTTAGCTGCACATGTAAGAATTCACACAGGAGAGAAACCATACAAATGTAGTTATTGTACGAAATGTTTTTCTGCCAGCGGTAATTTAGCTACACATGTAAGAATTCATACAGGAGAGAAACCATACAAATGTAGTTATTGTATGAAATGTTTTACTCGAAGCAGTTCTTTAGCTGCACATGTAAGAATTCATACAGGAGAGAAACCATACAAATGTAGTTATTGTACGAAATGTTTTACTACAAACGGTGATTTAGCTAAACATGTAAGAATTCATACAGGAGAGAAACCTTTCAAATGTAGTTATTGTATAAAATGTTTTACTGATAGCAGTGCTTTAGCTAAACATTTAGTAAGAAGTCATTCATAAGAGATGGATAGAGAACCATAATGAATGAATCAGTGTTTGTATATTAATGAGTATTGCAGGTAGTTTTTAAGATAAGATATCAGACAATCACTTTTTTAACTTTTGTAACATCGCAATAGGGAGGGATACCTACACAAGATACAACATTAAATACCTAGCATTCAACGAGTGTCCATGATTTATTGAAAGGATTTTGATGTTTTCGTTTGTCTCGCTCGATCTTTGATAAGTCTTTAGCTTTAAATAACGCCATATTAGGACTGTAATGCATTTACATAAAATAGCTGAAGCATAGTTTCTGTGATGTAGGCTGTCTAACGAAAGCTGGCACGTGGTTGGAAAAGGAACAAAAATTTCGCCTTTTGATAAGGGTCAGTTTCCAATGACAACGTTAATTTAACAGGGAAAGTGGCGCCCCCATTTGGATTCCAGCTTTCGTTAGACAGACAGACTAATTTGATAATCCGTCTCAGTGGCGCCCCATCATATGAAATATTACTCGTGCAGTAGCAGCCAACGATCGATTAAAGTAAACATACCTAATGTAGTTTTTAAAAACTATCACAAATCTAGCATACAGTCTGTCAAGAAACTAATGGGGGAGCCACTTTCTTTGTCATTAGTGTTGTTGTATGGCAACACTTAACAACCACAATTTTGTGGGTAATTGTGATACTTGTTTACTTTGCTTGACTACATTTTTTTTTCTTTCTTGTTTATTTTATTCGTTTATTTATAATCATGCACCTTAAAAACTAAACATATATAAAAATATAAAACAATGGTGTTAGTTAATAACTTAATAGTAATGTTAGTAAATAATTAATTCTTGTAAAATGTATACCTACCTATGTGAGCGTAAAGAGGCGAGTGTCAGTGTGCGGACAAACCAATACTGTTTTTTGTCACATTGTTAGCTTAAATAATTTAATTTAAGGACCTTCTTAATATTTTTTTTTTAATAAATAAAATTTGAGATTTTTGCATTCACAATGCTATATTTGAGATTTTTGCATTCACAATGCTATTTTTATACAATACTAAATAATATATAGTCAGGTGGGGTAAGTGAAACACCGGGGCAAGTAAAACACCCAACCATATCTAATGGACTCCCTAAACGATCAAGCAATTCCCGTCAAGTACGTAAATTTTTCTGCTTGTCAATCATATTTTGATCGTCTAGGAGCTGTTTGACATCAAGCACGAATGAATGAATGAATGAAATTTTATTTGCATTTGAATAAGGTTACACTTAAGCTGGTCATAATAATTTAGTTCAGCTTATTCAGCCATTTACCAATTAGCATGCAAAAATTGTAAAAAAAAATTGAATTAAAATTTATAAAATTATTAAACCATATCAATTATACATACAATTACACTTACAATTTATAGAATGTCAATAAAATTTAAAATAAAATATGATAAGTCAAATTAATAAATCAATATTGATTATTACAATTTAAATAGTCCTTAACAGAATAAAAACATTTTTCCATTAGCCAGTTGTATAATGCTCCTTTAAATCTATTAATTGTCAAATCTTTTATATGGTCCGGTATATTATTATAAATTTTTATGCACATCCAGTAGCAATTTTTTCGGAAACGCGCACTTCTTGGAATCGTTGCAGAAACCAATCTACACGAGTTTCTGGTATTACGCGGGTACACATCGTTGGCTTGGCTGAAATAATACATATTTTGCTTAACAAATTTTGCTACTTCAAAAATATAAAGGCAGGGAAGTGGCATAATTTTGAATAATTTAAATAGAGGCTTGCATTATTCGTCTGGTGCAATGCCACATATTGCCCTGACACATTTCTTTTGTGCTATGAAAGCCTTATTAACATCCGTACTATTTCCCCATATAATTAGTCCATAACGCAAAACTGATTCTATGTAGGCAAAGTATGCTGCAAGAGCTGTTCTTCTTGATGCTACTTTTGTTAGTTTATAGAGGGCAAATGAGAATCGATTTATTTTATTGCATACTTTTTCTATTTGCCTTTTCCAATCTAGCTTTTCATCAATCTCTAGCCCTAAGAATCTAGTTGCATTTGTGCCTTTAAGCTTTTGTCCGTCAAAGTTAATGTTAATAGTCTGATGTAGTATGTTATTAAAATTTATAAAGTAAGTCTTGTCAATATTTATAACTAGATTATTATTTCTAAGCCATTCTACTATCGTTATTATTGTTTTATTTATGTCATTTATATGTTCATTTAATGTCAATTTACTGTCTGTTTTTACAACCACTGAAATGTCATCCGCAAACAAAACACATCTATGTTTGGTTATTTCTGGAAGGCTATTTATGTAGACTAAGAAAAGGAGAGGTCCTAAAACGCTCCCTTGAGGAACTCCGAATTTATTTTCTTCAAAATCTGATCTATATTTCTGAGTAACGTTATTAGAATCTAGTTTTGTTATTTCTACTGATTGCATTCGATTTTGCAAATAAGTTTTAATCCAATTTAATGCACGTAAACAACTACGTGCTGGATACGTGCTTGATGAAAATTTGCAATGATTGTCAAGCACTGCTTGATCGTTTAGCTACATGCTTGAAGGTGTTACCAGTACAAAACTTCCATTCAGGATAAAAAGAGAGCAAAAATAGGTCAGAGGGCCTAGTACGAGTTGTGTTTCTCACCTTACTTTGCGAATTAGGCGCATAAAATAAGCTTATTTATCTGGACATACTTAATTCGTAAACTCGTTGTTTTTATTATTTTATCGGGGATTGATATCATCTGTTTTTAATTGTAGGTACTTAGGTATTATTATAAATCCTTTTGTTTTATTTTATTTTAAGTTGTTTTTTATGTGTCAAATATTAATTAGATATATGATATAAAAAATCCGCGGTGGTAACCGTTTTATATAAAAATCATGAGATTTCGTACACTGCCTAACTTTTTCCTAAAAAAGCTATATTGCGTCTTTTTAGACATTTACGCCAAAAATTAAACATTTATGTTTTACGTTTCCATAATTATGTATTTCTCAGTAGTTCAAAATCGTAACTGAGAATTTTTTGTTTAATAATAGGTTTTTGTGTACTACAATAATGTTTTCATCAAAATTAAACATGTAAATGTCACGCTTAAGAAATTGAAAATACGCGCAAGCAAGTAGTGGAGCGGGATGGTATAATAAAAAAATGAAAATGATTCTATCAATGGAATTTTATATTACATACTGTTGAAAAACGGGGCCTTTTGGCGCGATGTCTTGTCTTTTGCGTTGCGTACGAGCGAGTTTAGGTAGATAAGTAAAAGAGTTTGTAAGAATAGCGTCTTTTTTATACTGAGCCAGCACAATGTCCCACTTCAAATTAGTCAAGGCGTAGGCACTGAAGTTCGGCGATCGATAGGTAGGTAAGTAGTGATTACTTGCTCAGTGTAGGTAACGATAGGTATACGAACGAATACCATGACATTTGATTTTACTGTGTTAAGTATTATTGTCGTATTAGGCCGGCCACACACAGACGTAATCACGTAACGGAATTCCGAACGGAATTTCGATAATGTATGAAGATTCCGTACGGAAAAATCCCGTATGTGTGTGGTAGTCCATAGATTTGTATGGATTAGCTGCGTTCGGAATCACGTACGTACGGAATTCCGTAACGTGATTCCGTCTGTGTGTGGCCGGCCTTACAGTCTGACTGATGAGATGTTCATATTCTAGTACTTACCCACCTACCTCGTACCGTACCTACCGCTTGCAAAGTTTAAAAAGAAACGATTAAGTACCTACCCTAAATTTTTTTGTGGGTAGGTAAATAAAAAAAGCACAATTTCTTTACAGTAAGTTACGGGAGTGAGGAGTAGTATGTATCGCGACTACCGTTCGTACCGACCGATCCGACCGTGACACTAAAACTAAAGTAAAACTTAAAGTAGTACCTAAGTATTTAGAGGAAATTTTACAAAATTTTACTAAGTTACTACTTCAAGTTTTATGTACATAATATTACCCGAGCTGCTCTTACATTTTGACGACATGTAAGGTGACTTATCCAGTATCCGGATTATCCGGCCCTCTGAGCATTTTTCATATAAATTAATCGGTTTTTCAACCCCCTTTGTTGCGTTGCGTCTTTACACGCGCAGTCAAGGAACTATGCTATTTTCCAAGGTTCCGCAGTTTTTTCCAGACCCACGCACGGCTTGTATATAAAATCTGAAGTTCTGCACGATAGGGCATGGAATACCGGAATGATTTTCATACCGGTATTGAAATTTCAATTACCGGTTTAAATTATATATATATATATATATATATATATATATATTATATATATAGATAGATAGATATATTCTTTATTGTTCACCATAATAGAAAACATTACAAGGAAAAGAAATACATATTAAGAACAATTTGGCGGCCTTATCGCTAAAAAGCAATTTCTTCCAGGCAACCATTTGTATGACTGGAAGAAAAAGAATAAGAATATATATTACTGAGGTTATTGTTTGCAAATAAACTATAGAACCTTGGCTTCAGCCAATGAATTTTCGATACATTATGTACTTAGCTAGCAATAAATTTAATTAAGATGATGGCGCCACTTGAGGTACGGGGCCAAATTACAAGCTTTGCTTAGTTTAAGGCTAGATGGTGCTTTGTGAAATTGTCCAAGCATTTTTTATTATAAATAATATAATGTCTCTATACCTATAATAAATACATATTAAATTTAATTATATTATTTTAATAATAATAAAAGTAGACTACATCACTTACCTAAAATCAAAATAAGAATTATTTTACCATTTTTTAGCGTAACCACAGCAAAATGTTGCGTCTAGAGAAATGAGAGTATTACAGATAATAAGTTCATAGTTAGATGCAATTTGTTCAAGTATAGCAAAATGTGTTCAAGTTGTATTTTCTAAGTTATTCGAGAAAAACTGAGTTATTCGAGATTGAATGTTTGTGAACTGAATATTTTTTTTAAAAAAGGCGTTTAGCCTGGAACCAAGTACATCAAAAGATAGCTTATGATGAGTTGTAAATGTATACCAATAGCAAAATGTGTTCAACTTATAGTTTTTGAGATATTCAAGATTTTGCTGCGGTAACGTTTTGGGATTTCCCATATCTCGAAAACTGTTTGTCGCAGAAGTTTGAAAAATATACCCGTTATAGGCCTTCATTTGTTCAAATATGTTCAAACATAAGTACTGATTTCGATTCATCAACAAATATAGATTATAATTAATTATTTTTTAAAAACTGGAAAAAACGATTTACTCCTAATCTAGTACATTTGAAAACAAATAAAAACCAATTACATATACCTATGATATACCCTTATAAGGTGTACAAATCTGGATTAACAAACTTTACGCGATATGAAGATATGAAGAGATTTCCTACTTATCAAAATTCTACTTTGGCGATCGAATACGCAGCTCCCTCTGAATACAAAACGGTAGACTATAGTGAACTTATAGTGTTCATTTTATTAAAAAACATCCCTGAAAGTTTCAGCTTTAAATCTCGGATGGATCAAAAGTTATTCAAAAAACAAGAAAGTGCCAGCAATTCTCATAAAAACCGACTAAATTACATTATTTTGTATTTTGATGTTTTTGAGTCTAATTCTTAAAATAATCATGGTAGATCCTCATATTTGGTTTAGAATAAAGAAAAGTTTAAATTATTCGTATTCCAAATGGAAAACGAAGACTTTGTATTGACATTAGTTCTTGGTCGTTCCAAACCTTAGAGCGAGTTAAAAAACAAACAACCGGCGCTCTAACGTTCTGAACGCAACCCAGCGCTCTCTTCGCTCCAAAACATTGACTTAGTAGTTGCCTCTCTTTCTATCGCGTAGGTCTTATCTTTTCTGAATGACACAGAGGCGCGTTCCAAACCTACACTCCGAGTGCAACCTAACCACAACCGAACGCTCTAACGGCGTTCCAAACATTTGAGCGTGACGTTCAGTTGACACAACCGTGTCGTTCCAAACGTCAGAGCGTTGCAACCAAACAACCATCAAAAATGATGGTTGTAAAACGCTCTGACGTTTGTCTTTAGAAAAAATGTCAATGTCATTTGACATTATTTTGTATTTTTGATGTTTTTATGTTTAATTTTTAAAATAATCATGGTAGATCCTCAAAAAATGGATTTTATTTGATTTAGTATATAAAGAAAAGTTTAAATTATTCGTATTCCAAATGGAAAATGATGAATTTGTATTGACATTGACATTTAAAGTTCTTGGTCGTTCCAAACCTTAGAGCGAGTTATAAAACAACCAAACGACCGACGCTCAAACGTTCTGAACGCAACCCAGCCGTTGTACTTTACCTACATCTTCTTGGATAATAAAGTTTGTGATGAATACAAAGATAAACCCAATGGACCATTCTTTTTTGCTTGTAAAGATACTTGTTTGTTTTGTTTACCTCAGGTGCATTTAAATGAAAATTTAAAATTCTTTCCGCATAGGTACCATGGAAGTAATAGTCGAAGATATTACACATTTTATGAAGATATTACACATTATAAAGTAAAAAGGTCCAAATTCCGACCTTTTTAATTTATATTGAGGTTATGTAAGTCAAGACATCGGTGAGCGCGTTCACGAGATCGTCGATAGTCCCAAACTGTCAAAGCGTGATTATCTGAATCGGTAGGTACTAGTAGGTAGGTTGTTATCGTGGTCATCGCTGAAATTGATTTTAGTTTAAATTGGAATGCACCCTGATTCTGAATGCATCCGAAATGTCAGAAAGAAATAAATTTGTCAATGTCAAGTCAACAAAAGGTGCAGTTTTGAGTTTGACTTGACAGTTTTGTTTGTATGTTTATTTATCGCAAAGAAAAATCAATTGTTTGAGGAAAAAAGTGTTATTTTCCCCGTATTCCCAAGCCCATGAGTTAGTGATTTGATTTGATTACCTCATCGATCATCTATTTAAATGATCGAAGGATTACCTTACCTATTTGCTCAGTGCCCAAGCCAAGAGTATAAACATTTTTCACATTTTGTTTCGAAGTAAGAAATACTTACCTACCTGCCCACTTTTTACCTACTGAAAATTTATGATTACCTATACATAAGTCTAAAACCTGACTCTCCAACCAAATAATCTGCTGAAAAACCTGAAAATGAACCACCTAATGGCGTGCAGAGTATGCTTGGCATACGATATCCGCTTGCATTCAATATCTGGTTGCCAGCTTCAGGATATTTACGAGAAATTCACTGAAACATTGGTAAGCTAACTGTGCATAACGCACCTTTTTATAAGCAATAAAATTGTCTTTCTAAAATATGACATTGACGTCGGCGTATTTCTTTTTGTAGCTTACTTGTCAGTGTGAAAATTATCTGAAAATTGATATTAAATTGATACCTTAGATATTGATAATAAAATACCCTTCCATTCCATTACCACTTACCCAAACACACCAACTTGTATGGGAAAAGAGTCTCCAGATATTTAATATCTTTTTATCTAAATAAGTTGCCCTGTGAACTACAGATTATATACAAAGAAAATATCAAAGCATTTCGGTTTAAGCTTAAACAGTATTATTTACCACTTAAAAACAAAATATGTAGAATCAGCGACTCGCCGTCACCCAGATAAACCCTGTGAGGTTTTCGTGGTGCGGCAATATATGTAAAAAATGTGTATGTAAAATGTACTGAATAAACGAATAATAATAATAATGTAGCCGCCTTTAAATTATTAACCAGTTTATACAGTCCCTCGGTCACACTAACAATGATAATTTTTTTTTATATCACATCTATTTTTATATGGTTCCCTCAATCATATGTAACATATTGGACTGCTCTAAAATCTAAATACTGCAAAACTTCTAATGTAGAACATGTTAGTATTACCATCATCTTTATTCCTTGTTTTTTGGCCCCAGACAGTGCCTGATTTATAGCACTGACAACCCTAGACAGTTACCAGTTGGGTAAGAGTACCTTAGTATTTTAGCATACATACTCAAATGATCAAATTTTATTTTACAAGCTCAGCGCCTCCTCGGTCGTCACGCCCTAAGCCCTGGCCATATTATGGATGAGAGTCAAAATGGCTGGTGTATCATTGCGAATTGAACTGTCTCATATACCAAAAAAATTTGAAATAATTTGAAATTGTTGTGCCCCAGCGGGGTTCCATGTTTGTACCTTTTTTTACCTTGTGATCTTGTAAACCATGGAAACAATAAAGAATTGAATTGAATTGATTTATTGAGGAAAACCCGCCATATTGACATCAAGATGGCGAGTATACCTATATTTCGATATAACATCGTTCTTGTTTAGGTACAAATGTTTTAGATCCAGGTACTGAATAGTACATTTTTGGTACATTTTTTTGGTATATGAGACAGTTCAATTCGCCATGATACACCAGCCATTTTGACTCTCATATAATTATGGGTATACATTTTTACCCTGGACTTAAATGGCTACTTCATTCTGTTCACTGTTAATATTTAGCCTTTTAAATAAATATAGTCTTTTTTTCCAGCTTGAAATAGGCGATATGAAGCCAATATGTGTCTGTTACATTTGCTTCAGTTTGTTAAAAAAGTTTCAGAAGTTTATAGAGAAATCAAAAAAATCTGATCAGCTACTTGAACAGATGATAAATTCTGGTTTGGAGGTAAGTTAAATAAAGTCGACAGTTAATAGTAGTTTATGATACTGATGCATAATGAGGGGTATTAAAACATGAGTGTGTGTTTAAAAACCGAGCCGTAGGCGAGGTTTTTAATAGTATCACACGAGTGTTTTAATACCTAGTTATGTGCAGTTTCATACACTACTTTATCTACACTCATACATTTGGGATTGAACCTACTAAATAAAAGATCAACGTTAAAAAAGAGAGAGAGACTTTGGTTGTAATAGCTATGTACGTACCTTGTAATAAGTCATTTCTTTAGCTGCATCTAAAATAATTTTGCAGAGTCAATTTTTTTCACATTTTTAAGCAAGAATAAAAAACACCTACGAAATTCAGTATAACAAAATGTAAAAATTGAAATCAAAATTCAAAACTTTTTTCGTAATGCTCTAAAAATGGCGCGCAATAAGTCGTCGATCACCATAGAGTGCATTTGCATGTATGTATATGTTAGTATGTGGGAAAATATCGTTGTTTTTTTAATTTCACGGCACTACCTTCTTCTTGGATTTGCCCTGTATCGTAATGAGAAAAAAAGTTATTTTTTACCATCGCCACTCAAAAAAGTGCGTCTTATTCATTGATAACAGTGAATAATACGCGTTTTTATTCACCGAGTGAATAAAAATATTTTGAATTTGGAACAAGCGCGCATCGTATGAATTAGGTACAAAAAAAATAAAAGGTGCTGAAAGTATGGAGCTATTCCATAGATACAGATATAGTTCTACAGTTAAATGACAAAAATAATCCCGCCAATTTTATTTAGGTTCTTTTTAGTGTCTTATCTTTGGGTTCTTTTCTAAAAAATATCCCGCTAAATCAATTAGGTCCTTTTTAGTGTCTTATATTTGGGTTCTTTTTTATATATTTGAGGGAGATTAGTTGTTCAGTCTTGCATCAGTCCATTATATCAGTCTGGTACGATCTTCAGTCTGTAAAAATTCAAAGTCTATATATATATATACAAACTGATGAAGTGGACTGATGAAAGACTGATCATGTAGTTTCCCTCTTAGTTAGCTCGGTGGCATAGTGGTTTAGCGCCTGGCCCAGCGATTGCGGAAGTTAAGCAACGTTCGCAAGGGTCGGTCATGGGATGGGTGACCAAAAATGTATTATCTCGAGCTCCTCCGTGCTTCAAAAGGCACGTTAAGCCGTTGGTCCCGGCTGCATTTGCAGTCGTTAACACCCACCAATCCGCATTGGGCCCGCGTGGTGGGTTATGGCCCGTCCTCCTTACCACCCATAAGGAAGGCCTGTGCCCCACAGTGGGGACATCAAAAATGGCTGATGGACAACTATAAATACTATAGGTACTGCTATTTTTTTTTCTCGCAGTCAATGGTAAAAAGTAGAGTACACAACTCGTGAAAAAAAAATTTCATCTCGGTCCTTTGTATCCCTCGCTTCGCTCAGGATTCTACTTTTGAATCCCTCGCTACGCTCGGGATTCAACTCTAGAATCCTTCGCTGCTCTCGGGATCCAACTTAGTCCCTCGAACTAAATTCCCTCTTTTTTCACTTGTTGTATAATCTACTATTTTACCATCGCCACTCAAAAAAGTGCGTCTTATTCATTGATAACAGTGAATAATACGCGTTTTTATTCACCGAGTGAATAAAAATATTTTGAATTTGGAACAAGCGCGCATCGTATGAATTAGGTACAAAAAAAATAAAAGGTGCTGAAAGTATGGAGCTATTCCATAGATACAGATATAGTTCTACAATTAAATGACAAAAATAATCCCGCCAATTTTATTTAGGTTCTTTTTAGTGTCTTATCTTTGGGTTCTTTTCTAAAAAATATCCCGCTAAATCAATTAGGTCCTTTTTAGTGTATTATATTTGGGTTCTTTTTTATATATTTGAGGGAGATTAGTTGTTCAGTCTTGCATCAGTCCATTATATCAGTCTGGTACGATCTTCAGTCTGTAAAAATTCATTGGCGTATAGTTTGCAGACTCACCATGGAATTAGAAGGTTTTGATTATGTCAAAAAATTGTTAGTAAATAGTGAGAAATAGTGAACCATAGCATATAAATAGTGATACTATGGTTTCGAAGATATTTGAGTATCTTGGTGAGGCTGCTATCTTGACGTCAAGCTAGCAGACACATTAAGAAATACAGTTCGTATCAATATGATTTATATGCCGAAAAATTGTTAGGAAAATAGTGATAGTATACGCAAAATTTCAATAATATTGCTTCAATACAAGCCGAGATATTACGGTCTCAAAGTGGGCTGCTAACTTGACGTTTCTGTCGATGGCGATTCCAGAGAAACGGGTACAAGTTTTAAACAAATAAATATATCAATAAATTGTTAGTGAAATAGTGATTCTTACGATATAAACAAAAAAAGAATTCTTTATTGCTATTTTCCAAAAATCGAATGTGAACTTCTACATAATACTCTGAATATAGGCTGTTGATCAATATTGAACTTTGCTCCACAGTAATAAGGTTTAAACTTGATTGCAATCATGAGGTGAGTACTGTCAAGCAAAAAAGTGAAATTTATATTTTATGACTGTGTCAATAACTAGTCATGTCCTCGGTTGATATTGATTTGGTATAAAATATACTTTTCTACCTACTTTTTTTTCATTAAATCTCATTAAAAAAAATTTCATTGTGTCAATACTCTAGGTCTAGGTAGGTACACTCTCAGTTAATTTTTTGATTGTGTCCAATACTCTACTCGCAGTTCAATATTATTTATTCGGGAGAAACTATTAATATTTTCTACTTACATTACTTCCTACCTACCTACTGATACTAATCTAAATCACTATCACTACATTTATAAAACAAAGTCCCTCGCCACGTCTGTGTGTCTGTCTAAACTCAAAAACTACTAAACGGATTTTCATGTGGTTTTCAATAAACGATAGAGTGATTCCTGAGGAAGGTTTAGGTGTATAATAAGTTGAGGTTTGAGGAAATTGGTAGAAATATGACGATTATTGTTGAAGAGGTCGGTAAAAATTAAGCCGACTGGGAGCTTGCATTGCAATTTGAGCTAAGCAAAATTGAGACTTGAGAACGTGTGTGATTTTAATTTTTCTTTATATTGGAATTTATTTATTATTAGAGAAAAAGAAACATGGGTGTAATTACTAATTAAACTGTGGCGGAGAAAGATCAAACAATGAAATACTATAAACAAACAGCCTTTTTACCCGACTGCAAGAGGGTTATGTTTTGTTCAATTACAAAATAGGTCTTTAGAATAAATAGGTCATTGATTGTTTTTACTTTGAGGTAAGTATCAGAATGTTATTGAACCTTTTTTGAGAACCTCAAACAAACTAAAGATGTAATACGTCAAAATATTTTAAATATTTTTCCCTTAATTTACATGAGTTTAAAAAGTGTAACCTACAGCTGATCAACATGCCAATGTTAAAATTTAAAATATAATGTCTTTATTTACACCACTTGACTGTCGTTTGTTGACTCTCCAATGGTTTGCTTGTGAAAAGTTATATTTGCAATGATATAATTTGTTGACTTAAGTTAATACTCAACTTTTGTTTTGCATTAATTTCTCTCAGTAGAAAATGTGTTAGCCTGTGTATAAACATAATGCTTTCCATTCATATGTATAATATTGAGCTGTATATTTCCCATATATATCCAATAAAAAAATTAAAAAAAAAAGCATCGGTGGCTAAGGATTGTAATTTGAGAATCTATGATTTTTTGATTAAATTGGAGACCCTACATAGCCATCAATCAAATTTGTGTTTATATTGTTCAAATCAATCGCACTGGTGGTGGGTCTTATAGAAGCCCCAACCTGACTCCGAGCTCCGAACAAGCACCTTTACTGATCATGATGTACAAATATTAGCAATGGTGGCACCTCAAATACAATACAACCATTATCGAAATGAACCCACCGACATCTATGGGGAACCAGAACAAGAAATAACAGAGTGAACATCAGGAGCAACAAAGTTAATCATTATGACACTTGTTATTATGGCACCTAATTTTATGGCAAATGAAAGTTATGGCTAATGGATTGTTATGGTCATACGTTGTTATAATAAAAGACAATATTACAAATGAATATTATGACCGAGGATCATTATGGCAAATGAAATTATTACAAATAATATTATGATAAACAAAAGAAAACCCAACTTTATTATCTATCTGATGTGAGAATAAAGTCTTCATTTATTTATCTTTTCTCTAAGTCGATGTATGAACAATGTGGATTACCATTTGGCCCTATAGGTTGTGTTGTGTTATAGGCTCTTCCTCAACATTTGGTAATATAGGTACGATGATAAAGATACAATTTTAACTCTTAAATAAACAATCAAAGATTAGGAAAACTCTTGACCACTCTCAGATCTTCTCCTTAATGAATGGCTTGCTCTGTGGTCTAAGCACAATTCCGGATCTAAGAGGTTGTTGCAAACTCCTTTGTAATTTATGGTTTAAGAGAAAAAAGAAACTGTACCTTTATTGTTTTACTATGTAATGTCAAATAGAAAATAAATGGATTGTTTGTCACACGCACAGCTGTCGAATATTATTCCTGAAATTATTTCTTTACATTTTTTGGTCCGGCTGTACTCGTTTTCATCATCCGTTGTTGCACCCGCCTACATCTCAAGTTTCGCACGCAGACACAGTTGTTGACACGCTACCACGTACTCATGATATTGTTGTTGATACGCCACGGATGGTGACTACTGACGCCAGTGATAAAAACGTTGTGACTAATAACGCCAGTGATAAAAACGTTGTGATTACTAACGCCACGGAAGCAGTCGCCGACAACGCAATAGTTTTGAAAATAGTGCCGGTTGAGGTAAGCGGCCCAAACGGTACCGTTAACACTTATGCGTTGCTCGACGATGGTTCCACGGCAACGTTGATCGATTCGGAAGTCGCTCAACGCATTGGTGTAACAGGACCTTCCGGTTCGATCAGGGTTGACGGTGTGGCTGGTATGTCTACAAATAAACCAGTGCAATACGTCAGGTTTTCAATAAAAGGCAAAAACAGTGCGGATTTATTTACCATAGACGATGCTAGGGCTATTGACTCACTTTCCTCATATACTCAAAGCATCAGTCGTGACTCTTTGTCAAAATATACGTACCTGAATGACATTGTACCGCAGCTCTTACACAGTGACGTCACACCGAAAGTTCTGATTGGTGCCGATCATTGGTTCTTATCTGTTTCTCGTGAAACCCGGGAGGGTACTAGAACCCAACCCGTCGCTACGCGCACAGCTTTAGGCTGGGTCCTTCATGGTAAAACAAATAGTTCTTGGGTGAAGCATATATTTGTAAATCAAGCAGTCCCTTTCGAAGTTAGCAAAAATTCCGCTATGGACCAACTTGTAAAAGATTATTTTCGTCTGGATTCTATAGGTATATCTAGACACGAATTACTTTATAACAACGATGATAAGCACGCTCTACACATTTTAGAGACTACAGCCAAACGTCTTTCAACCGGCAGATTCGAAGTGGGCTTATTATGGCAAAAAGAAAAATTGAACGTGCCTGACAGTTATCCTCATGCACTTTCAAGGTTTCTCGGCATTGAAAAGCGTATGGCTAAAGATCCTGATTTTAAGAAAGCTTATTTCACTTTCATGCACAATATGTTGGATAAGGGTTACGCCGAAGAGTGCCCTAGGAACACTTATCACGAGTTTATTGATATTCGCTCACAAGATAACGTACGTTGGTATTTACCACATTTTGCTGTTGTACATCCACAGAAAAAGAAACTTAGGATAGTTCACGATGCGGCTGCAAGGACCGCTGGTATTAGTCTCAACTCGCTTTTGCTTCCTGGCCCGGACCTTCTACAATCTTTGGTATTTATATTGTTCAGATTTCGCGAGGGCAGCATCGCTTTAACCGCAGATATTAAAGAGATGTTCCCACAAATTAGAATTAGGCTTGAAGACCGCGATGCTCTACGTTTTATATGGAGAGAACATCCTGGCCAGGAGTTGAAAGAATATAGGATGACTTCCGTAATTTTTGGCGCTGTCTGCAGCCCATGCACGGCCTTATACATAAAAAACAGAAACGCACAAGAATTACGGAACTCATATCCCGCAGCATGTAATGCCATTATCCATAATCATTACATGGATGACTATTTAGGCAGTTTAGATGATGTGAATGAGGCTTCACAGCTTGCGGCCGCTATAGTAAAAGTATACGCAGCAGCGGGAATGGAGATGCGTGGCTGGATCTCTAATGAGCCCGCAGCCCTTGCAGCAGTTCCAGAGAATCTCAGGGCTTCAGTTCCTACTGAAAACGTAGAAGTAGGCCCCGAAAACTCCGTGAGAACTCTAGGAATTGTTTGGCATCCTTGCAGCGACACATTCAGTTTCGGTGAAAGGCTCCGCATCAGTAAAGGTGAAACGTTAACCAAGCGAAAGTTATTGTCAGATTTGATGAGCATATATCGATGGCTTAGAGCACACATGTGTTAATTACAAAAAGTTGATTTTTCAGGAGAACATTTTGAAGTTGAAGCATCATAAAATACAAAAACTGTATATAATATGGAATTCAAATTACGTTTATTCATAAGACTTATTCCTTAGTTCTACAAATACGTAAATTTCATAACGCAATTACGTCAAATTGATAACAAAATCAGCTGAAAACCTAGCTAACCCCCCTCACTTAGTACATTTGAACCCTCATATTTAGTAATTTGAATGCACGAATGTACTAAATGGGGCTGGGTTAGTATTCTAATAGAGTAACAGGTACTTTTTAATACAAAAATGTTAGATATATTTAAGTATTAAATAGATAAATTAAATAATAAATTATTAAATTATTTATTAATTTTTATTATTAAATACCGACTCAAGATATTTTGTGCAGGTTAGAACATAAAATAATAATAATATTAAATAAAAATAATAATAATAGAAATAAATAAAATATTCTACAACATTTTAATAATTATTGAAAATAGTAGGTACTCATTAAATCAGTCTTTCTTAAACACTAACAGAAACACTAACAGATTTTTATCATTTGGTTCCCGCAGTGGGGTGGTTCCACTCATGATTACAAGCAACTTTTACTATGTGGCCAACTCTGTGGGTGCGAGAAAAAAATCAGCTGTTCCATACAAAAGCGCAATACCTACTCGACCTAAATGTATGGAACAGCTGTTTTTTTTCGTATTAACTGCACTTACAACATTTGGATTGTATAATTAATGTAAGATAACATGTCGTAAAAGTACTTAACATTTTTGTGCGTTAAGTAGTACCGCAGGAGGGAATCTTAAAATTACTTATGGAGTTTTCGTAGCAGATTAGTAAAAATAAAGGATTTTAATACTTTTGGACATAACCGAAGCTTACTTAATACAACAGTGACACTGGGTTTTTGATAGAAAGAGATGGAATATCGACACGTGGGTAAGTGCAAACGGTAGAGGACGTCAATTAATACAGTTGTCACTCAAAAAGTAAAAATCGCATTTTTTGTAATTAGTACATGTGTGCTCTAAGCCATCGATATGATCCTTTAGGTTTTTTTACACCTCTGGTTATTCAAGGACGTATCTTATTTCAACAAATCTGGCGTTCTGGTGCCGACTGGGATTCAGATCTATCCTCAGCTACAGTCAAGAAGTGGTACTCTTGGTCTGAACAATTGCATAGCGTCGCTTCTAATTCAAAAATTCCTCGGTGGTATAGAAGTGGTTTTGAAGGTCAGACCATCATTGACAGACAGCTTCACGTTTTCGCTGATGCAAGTGAAGAAGCATATGCGTGTGTAGCATACTGGCGTTTTACCTTCTCTAATGGTTCAGTGAAGCTCTCTATCATAGGTGGGAAAGCACGTTTAGCACCTCTCAAACCTTCTTCTATGCCACGTCTTGAGCTTCAGGCAGCCCTAATTGCAGCGAGATACGCCGAAGCCATTACATCGGGACACAAAGTCCATATAGACTCGATTTTTTATTGGAGTGACTCTACAACCGTGTTGTGTTGGATTCGCAGTGATGCACGGACATTTAAACCATTTGTTGCCAATCGCATAGGCGAGATTACTGAGAGTACCAATCACAAAGATTGGAGATATGTGCCAGGTAGCTTAAATGTCGCTGACGATGCAACAAGGTTGAAGAGTCAAGTAATTGATCTGGAGCGATGGTTCTCTGGACCAGATTTTTTACTGCTTCCTTCTTCAGAATGGCCGAAAGAACCATCGGTACCTGGACCTTCCCTTGCTTTAGAGGAGATAAAATCCTGTAAAGCAATGGTAGGATTAACTCAACTGGAACAGTTACCTTTACCGGTAACTCCAGATGCCACACGTTTTAGTATGTGGCTACGCTTTGTTCGGGCGACCGCACGCACTTATCAATGCGTCGTCAAGTTTCGGTCTCGTTTAGAAAGTTTACGCCAAAATTCTAACTTAAATTTGAATCAATCCTCTATCTCTTTAGCTTTACCGCCTCTTACCGCCCTTGATATTCAGAATGCGGAAAGAGTCATTTTTCGAAAGTCGCAGATAGACAGTTTTGGCACAGAGATGGGTCTCCTCAGTAACTCCAAGCCCTTACCCAAATCGAGCAAACTTTTTAAACTTTGCGTTATGTTTGATCAAGAAGACCAGCTCCTTCGTTTGGACAGCCGTATTCAACGCATGAAAGACCTTGATCATGATACTGCGTCACCCATTATCCTAGATAGTCGCCACCCAGCAGTACGTCTGCTCATACACCACCATCATGTCAAAGCTGGACACTGCAACAACGAGATGGTGTACAATGAACTAAAGCAGCATTATTGGATATTTGGATGCCGAAATGCAATCAAAGCGATCGTGCGAGAATGCCAACTATGTAGAAAACGCCGAGCGAAGCCACAATGCCCTCCGATAGGTGACCTTCCGAAAGTTCGTCTTGACCACCACAAGCGCCCCTTTACGAACGTGGGTCTTGACTATTTCGGGCCTATAGACGTGTCCATTGGTCGACGTAGAGAGAAACGGTACGTCGCGCTGTACACATGTATGACAACACGTGCAGTCCATCTTGAAGTCGTATCTTCCCTTTCTGCAGACTCCGCCATTTCAAGCCTGCGAAGGTTTATTGCACGTCGTGGGGTACCATCTAAGATCTTGAGTGACAATGGCACAGCCTTCGTGGGAGCCAGTCGTCAGCTGAAAGAGTTTTACAGTCAAGCTATAGAGGACTTCGCTGCCAATGCCAAAATTGAATGGTGCTTCATACCCCCCGCATCACCTTTTATGGGCGGGTGCTGGGAACGATTAGTCCGTACGATCAAGACAGCACTCTCAGTGACACTGAAAGACAGGGCCCCAAAAGAAGAAATTCTTTGTACGCTTTTATTAGAAGCTGAAGCTCTGGCTAACTCCCGACCCTTAACGTATGTTACTCGTAATTCCGACGTTGAAAGCCTAACACCTTTCCATTTCCTGATTGGCGCCTCTTCGAACCAACAGTTACCATACCCTTTGGACGATGGAGTGTTCCACCATAGAAAGGAGTGGCAAAAAGCGCTACGGCTTTCGGAGCATTTTTGGAAAAGGTGGTTGCGCGAATACCTTCCATGTCTTCGACCACGGCACCCTCAAGACCAGCATCAAAACCTTGAAGTGGGCGACGTAGTACTGATAAAAGAGCATCAAACACCTAGAGGAGTCTGGCCGTTAGGTCGTGTATCCAAAGTTCATCCCGGGGCTGATGGAGTAGTGAGAGTGGTGGATGTCCACACCAAAGGAGGATTATTAAGGAGACCCACCAAAAAATTGGCTTGCCTTTCCTCATCATTAATAGTGTAGCGATGCTACACGGGGGGACTATGTTGCAAACTCCTTTGTAATTTATGGTTTAAGAGAAAAAAGAAACTGTACCTTTATTGTTTTACTATGTAATGTCAAATAGAAAATAAATGGATTGTTTGTCACACGCACAGCTGTCGAATATTATTCCTGAAATTATTTCTTTACAGAGGTGTTGAAGAGAAGTCAGTTTGACGGTTTATTTGACAGATAAATAAAATTGAGTGGCATTCTAGTATACGAATTTTAAACTTAGTGGTGTTTGAACTCAACTTAATTTAGAGTAATTCATTGACACAATGCCTATAATTTACGTTTTGTGTTTAAGAGCTACTCAAACATTTAAGTAGCCATTAAATATTTGAGAGACGTTTCTGTATTCGGTTGTTAATGTAGTTAAATTAACCGTACTTAGGTGAGTCATGCTTTGTGCATTTCATTCATTAGTTATAACAAAAATATGTAGTTATTCTAAACAATACCTAGATCTTTTGTCTTTTGGCCGTAATTGTCTCGAGAATAGTTGGGATATGTTTAGTTAAGTATTATGATATTTAACCGCGGCGAGGGGAGATCCCGTGCCCTGGTTGGTGAGTGATATAGTTGTGCACTACTAAATATGGAGAAGCTTTGCATGATATGACTGAGAAAATATCTACATAACTCAAGATTATACCTATACATTTTATTAATTATTATAAAACCAAAATAGAAGCTACGTACCTTTAAAATGTAGGTTGTATGTTTTAAACGATAGGTATAAACTTTCACTTCATGTATTTTTTTTTGAACTCATTACCATTCAAATCCAAACAACTTTAACCATAACCAACTTTTCGCCATTGTCGTTAACCGAAATCACTTATGTATACAAAACCACGCCATCTCACGGTGTTTCTATATACTACAGCTCGCGCAAAATAACTTGACCCAAACCATAGACAATGAATAAGTCATTTATAACTATGTTAAAGTTTATAATTATTACACTTGTTCTAATAATTTAATGTTGTCATCAAACAATAACGATATTCATTCACGTTAAACGCCACCATACAAACATATTTTTTACAATTCATGAATGAAACACTAAAAATAAATTAACAAAAATAAAAACGATTGTAGATTTCATACACAAGGTAGGTAACCGGTGGTTGACCAACGCGGCAACAAACAATAAGAAGCGCCATCTCTCGGAAAAGAATGTCAATTTCTCAGTTATAAATTTAACGTAGTAGATAGGTACCTATTTACTGAGATATAAAATTAAATTAGTAATCAGTAGGTAGGAAGTAGATAATATAAGTAAAAAATATTAATAGTTCTTCCCGAATAAATAACTAAATAAATGAACTAAGAGTAGAATATTGACACAATCATTTTTTTCTTGATGAGATTTAATAAAAAAAACGAAAAAAAAGTAGGTAGAAAAGTATTTTTTATATCAAATCAATATCAACCGAGGATATGACTAGTTATTGACACAGTCATAAAATATAAATTTCACTTTTTTGCTTGACAGTACTCACCTCATGATTGCAATCAAGTTTAAACCTTATTACTGTGGAGCAAAGTTCAATATTGATCAACAGCCTATATTCAGAGTATTATGTAGAAGTTCACATTCGATTTTTGGAAAATAGCAATAAAGAATTCTTTTTTTGTTTATATCGTAAGAATCACTATTTCACTAACAATTTATTGATATATTTATTTGTTTAAAACTTGTACTCGTTTCTCTGGAATCGCCATCGACAGAAACGTCAAGTTAGCAGCCCACTTTGAGACCGTAATATCTCGGCTTGTATTGAAGCAATATTATTGAAATTTTGCGTATACTATCACTATTTTCCTAACAATTTTTCGGCATATAAATCATATTGATACGAACTGTATTTCTTAATGTGTCTGCTAGCTTGACGTCAAGATAGCAGCCTCACCAAGATACTCAAATATCTTCGAAACCATAGTATCACTATTTATATGCTATGGTTCACTATTTCTCACTATTTACTAACAATTTTTTGACATAATCAAAACCTTCTAATTCCATGGTGAGTCTGCAAACTATACGCCTATTAGTGCGATTAGTTTGCAGGGTTGCGTTCAGAGGCTAAGAGTGCGGTTGTTTCGTTTTTGGCTCTAAGGTTCGGAACGACCAAGAACTTTAAATGACATTAATAGTACAAATTCTTCGTTTTCCATTTGGAATGCGAATAATTTAAAATTTCCTTTATTCTAAATGAAATAAAATCTGTTTCTGAGGAGCTACCATGAATATTTGAAAAAATTAGACACAAAAACATCAAAATACAAAATAATGTCAAATGACATTGACATTTTTTCTATAGACAAACGTCAGCGTTTTTCAACCACCGTTTTTGATGGTTAAAAAGTTGCAACGCTCTGACGTTTGGAACGGGAAAGTTGTTACAACCGGAAGTCACGCTCTAATGTTTGGAACGCCGTTAGAGCGTTCGGTTGCACTCGGAGCGTAGGTTCTGAACGCAACCCAGTGCACTCATCTCATTATTTTTTTTCTAATCTAATGGAATGCGCGCCATTTTTAGAGCTTTACAAAAATGTTTTGATTTCAATTTTAACATTTTGTTGTACTGAATTTCGTAGGTTTTTTTAATTCTTGATTTAAAATGTGAAGAAAATTTGACTCTGCTCGATATTTTAGATGCAGCTAAGGAAATGACTTATTACAAGGTAAAGCTAATACAATCAAAGTCTCAATCTTCTTTCTAACGTTGATCTTTTATTTAGTAGGTTCAAACCTAAATGTATGAGTGTAGATAAAGTAGTGTATGAAACTGCTCATAACTAGGTATTAAAACACTCGTGTGATACTATTAAAAACCTCGCCTACGGCTCGGTTTTTAAACACACACTCATGTTTTAATACCCCTCATTATGTGGCAGTATCATAAACTACTATTATGATGCAGCTGACTGCATCGTAATGAGTTTTTTTTTAAATTTTACCTATTCACGAAAATAAAGTACGTATTTATATTACCTCTTTTGAATTCATATTTGGAACATTACGTTGTGAGTGTAGATAAATGTTATTAATATAAGTATACAGTTAGTATAATAGTACATTACAGCCGTGAACGGGAAGCTAGCGATTGCATTGTCGAGGATGGTTTGAAGCCCGAGCCGCAGGCGAGGGCTTTAATCATTCGAGGCAATGCAAGTAGCTTCCAGAACAAGGCTTGTATAGTGCTTTTCTCAAGAAATGCGAGGAAATAAAAAACTTTTCAATTGAAACTTAATTAAATTTAATTAATATTAAAATTTATATTATTCATGTTCGGGCAATTATTAAATGTAAATGTTTTTATTCTTATAGTAATATACTCTGTGCGCACCAATTTTTTTATTGTATCGTTATTATAGTACCTATTAAATAATTTTACCTTTATAATATTAACTGTGTTTAAGTTGCATTATCACATCGATCCACCAATAGTAAAGTTCGTCCAACCAATACTAGATGGCGCTGTACCCTCGTGGATCGCGGTATGGTTTTGCTTTAACAATTGTATCAGTTCCTAATGTGATTCATTATTTTCGTTCGCTTTTTTTGACCACGGCGGTGGTAATATATCTATACGTTTAAAAGTGTGTGTTTCATTGAAGGTGTCGCCCTCTATAGTGTGATTTGTGTTGTTTTTGTGAACAGCTAAAACAAAAAAAAGAAGTTGCCGCAGACCACCCAGATCATCTTCGCACTGTACCTACTTCCCGCACTGGTGGCTGGTGCGGGAAGTAAGTATTGAAATTCATTCCTGGCCTGAATTTTAAATTTAGAATGTGATGAACCAGACCCCCTCGGAAATGTGGAACGCCCCGCATTCCTTTTTCAAATGGAATGATAAGATTTCAGAGCATAAGTGAGAAAAATTACATTGCTTGCATACCTACTTTAAAATATATTGTGTCAGTTGTGTAACCAAACAAATTAATATCTACTCCATTTATAGAAAAAGTGCAAAAGTTAGTGGGACATTCATAGCACTGATAAAACATAACAATGATCTTTAAATCATAAGGCGATTAACACACCGTACCGCGATCTGCCTGCCACTTTGTGCGGCGTCATGTCACTGATATTAATATTGGTGATACAAACTGAGACATTTGCAAACTGTCTCAGTTTATATCACAGAGTAGGTACCAGTGGCGAAGGGTCCATACAAGCCGATACCCATCGACTTACCTTTTAGAAATCCCACCCCACTGATCCACTATACAGAATCAGAACATTTCTGTAGAATGGCTTGCCTTTGCCATAATTTCACCCCTCGCCACTGGTAGGTACCTACTTATTATGGTATCAGACCCCAAAGATCATCATTCATAAATTTGCCTTTTAGCTGTCAGTAAATTCCCTGGAATTGTTTTGTAAACAACAAACTGAATTCCCTTGGACCTTGGACAAGTCTCCGACGGTTAGAGTCATGTCTGCAACCGAGGAAGAGGTCGACGTGGAAACTCCAATTAAAACGGAATATGAGAATTCTGAAATAGATGTGGGGGATCAGAATGAAGGCATTATTTATTAATTACTTTAGTAACTTTACATTTTGCCTGAATAATGAATGCCATGAAAGATCACTCACTGCCAACTCTTTGCCACTGGTTTACACAGTTTATGGTCTTATTGCTTCTTATTATCTTATCTTATCTTTCTTCTTATTTTCTTTCCAATCCAATTGCATTATTCTATTCGCATTTGGTATTATTCCCATTTTTTATGGTCCTATTCCCATTAGCAACTGCCCACTAATTGTCTAATTTCAAAATCTATCACAATCACTTTCATTTGACAGAACATGGATTCTTCTTTTTTGCACAAATAAAAACTTGCCAAAGAAATGCAGCGATGAAATGGTTTCCATCTGTCAAATGAAAGCGATAGATTTTGAAATTAGACAATTAGCCCTGGGTCTCATGTGACAAACAAACCCCTTCTACCTTTCCCTTTTTTTAAATATAGACCAGCCCCCCTAGCATGACCACCGAGACGCGATAATATAATATAGCTATTTATCATGTTTAACTGTCAAAAGACATTGTATTTTGATCTATATAGTGTTTTGGTGGTCACGCTAGGGGGGCTGGTTGAAGTGTAATAAAGTTAATTGTTTTGGCGGCGCTAGTTGACGCCGTGAAGTTTTTAACTCAACATTATAATATTACCATAATTATTATTGTTTCAGATGATCTAAACCAGGATTCATCATCAGATTCCGAAGACAACCTGAACATAAGTAAACAGTGGAAAGCGGACCCAAGCAATGTATCTGAAATGAATACGTCTAAAAGTGAGTAGAAAATATTTGTAAGGAGTAATAATATACAGTCTGACCAAAATAGTAGAAAATTATAGGGGAGCCACTTGCCGTCATAAGTTTATTGTATGGACTCTATACTTTTGTATGCAATAACCATGTGTTGCTAACTAGTAAACATTTTTTTAGTTCCATTTCTAGACTTGTTGGCCAAACTGCAGTAAGAGCCCCAATTTATGAAATGCTTTTTCACCCTGACCATCATGAATTTATTGAAATTATGATTAATCTTATCAGCTTTTCTTCTCTAACGCCGTCTGTCCACCGTCCGCCGTCACCGCTCACCGGGACGGGATGACGGCGCCGATATAGCGGTACATACATTCACTATGACGGCCTGTCTACATACAATATTAGTCTATGCTGTCTACGTCCGTTCCATCATCTTGATGTCAGCCTGTCCACCGAAAACATATCCCGTCATCAAACGTGGTTATAATGACATCAAGATGATGGAACGGACGTAAACAGCATAGACTAATATGTATGTAGACAGGCCGTCATAGTGAATGTATCTTTTCATTTCCGACATAAAATCTACAATTTTTTGATGTTACTTGTAGTTTTGAAGCCAGCACGAGAGATAATTCTATCTAAAGAGGAACAATTACAACAAATGCTGGAGCGATCGAAGTCACTTAATTATCAAAACTCGCCGTTTGAATGTGATTTGTGCTGCAAAGGATTTGTGGACGCAGAGGCTTTTGAAAACCATCAGGAAAATCATGCTGAGGTAAGTCTCTCTATTATTAACTAGATTTTTACCAAATAGCAGTACAAGACTTTGATTGTCTCATCGGTGTCGAAGTGGTCGGTCCCGCGTAGAGCTCGTCTGCTCCATTCGATAAAGTGGTCTCGTTGTTGTTCATTGCCATCCCCTCGGTCGCTCGGGTCGATGTCTTCTCCCGTTCCTTCCCGTCGTTCACTGGTACTGGGTCTGGTGGTGATTCCATGGTTCTGCTGCAGCCACTCCACTCGCACTACTTATAAATGGTAGGTAGGTATTGTCGATGTTTGCGAGGAACACTTTGAGTGCGCGCGGTGTCATTCGCAACGGTTGTGCGCGCCGCGAACAAGCACCTACTCGTATGGTACTGGAGCGGCTCCATGGCGTGCGCGCGTAGACTGCCGGGAACAGACGTGCGCAGTTGAAGCGCGCAGCGTGCGCGGAGGCCGGCCACATCGTACTAGCGGCGCCCTGCATGCGGCGAGGCACATAAGCTGCACCGGCCGTAGTGCACCACTCGCAACTGCTGATCTCATAACACTAAATACTAGAAAACGATTTAACAACAACCTTAAAAAACATTATCTATTGAACCTATGATTATTTTGAACCTTTAAAACCAACAACTTTGTGTTACCCTAAGTATGAGTATTGTACGATTACGTACAAAATGTATATCTATTTGCTGACTACGCGACCTACTTTGGCGCGCCAAAGTAGGTCGCGTAGTCAGCAAATAGATATAGGTACATTTTGTACGTAATCGTACATGTATAAATGTTTAATGTTAATTTTGTTAATTTTATATAATACCTACTTAAATTAGATTAATTTATGTACTCGCAGACAAACCTGATGTTAGGTTTTGCGAGACAAGTTGCAAACTTTGTGTACATTATACTTTTTAATAATAAATAAATAAAAATAAAAAATAAAAAAAAACTAGCTATTGTTAATCTATCATTTGAAAACTACTTTTTGGTTGCTAATCTGTATTTCGTATTTATTCACAGGTGCTTCACTTACCCAAGAAACGTAAATCGGATAATGAAACTGAAAAGGAAATTCCGAAAAGTCAAGCACCCTTAAAAAATACCGATAAGGGTGAGGAAATGAAGGCACAGAACGAAGATAGTAGGAAAATACCTGACTTTAGAATACGCAGTAATACACTTAAAACTCCTTATGTAATACTAAATCGTGTTAAAATTCCTATTAAAACAATAATACCGAACAATGAAACAACCACTTCCAATATTAATAGTGACATAGAGAATTCTAAAATTGAAGCAAATAGCAATGAACAGGTTACAGCTCCAAATAATATTTTTATATGCGATGTATGCAAAAAAGAATATCTCTGCAAAAGCTTGTTAATAAAACATATTAAGAAATGGCACATAATTGGAATTGAACAAAATTGTAAAAATACTAATATTTCGATAGGAAAGGATGTACTGAAAAATCATAACAATGTGAGAGAAAATAAGCTTAGCAAAAAAAAGAACCAACATAAGGATAGTATTTGTAGCGATGAGACGCAATACAAATGTAGTTATTGTATGAAATGTTTTACTACTAACAGTGCTTTAGCTACACATGTAAGAATTCATACAGGAGAGAAACCATACATATGTAGTTATTGTACGAAATGTTTTACTACAAGCGGTGATTTAGCTAAACATTTAAGAATTCATACAGGAGAGAAACCATACAAATGTAGTTATTGTATAAAATGTTTTACTACTAGCAGTGCTTTAGCTACACATGTAAGAATTCACACAGGAGAGAAACCACACAAATGTTGTTATTGTACGAAATGTTTTACTACAAGCGGTGATTTAGCTAAACATTTAAGAATTCATACAGGAGAGAAACCATACAAATGTAGTTATTGTACGAAATGTTTTTCTGACAACAGTCAGTTAGCTACACATGTTAGAATTCACACAGGAGAGAAACCATACAAATGTAGTTACTGTATAAAATGTTTTACTACAAGCGGTGATTTAGCTAAACATTTAAGAATTCATACAGGAGAGAAACCATACAAATGTAGTTATTGTATAAAATGTTTTACTACTAGCAGTGCTTTAGCTACACATCACATGTAAGAATTCACACAGGAGAGAAACCACACAAATGTTGTTATTGTACGAAATGTTTTACTACAAGCGGTGATTTAGCTAAACATTTAAGAATTCATACAGGAGAGAAACCATACAAATGTAGTTATTGTACGAAATGTTTTTCTGACAACAGTCAGTTAGCTACACATGTAAGAATTCACACAGGAGAGAAACCATACAAATGTAGTTACTGTATAAAATGTTTTACTACAAGCGGTGCTTTAGCTGCACATGTAAGAACTCATACAGGAGAGAAACCTTTCAAATGTAGTTATTGTATAAAATGTTTTACTGATAGCAGTGCTTTAGCTAAACATTCAGTAAGAAGTCATTCATAAGAGATGGATATAGAACCATAATGAATGAATCAGTGTTTGTAAATTAATGAATATTGCAGGTAGTTTTTAAGATAAGATATCAGACAAACACTTTTTTAACTTTTGTAACATCGCAATAGGGAGGGATACCTACACAAGATACAACATTAAATACCTAGCATTCAACGAGTGTCCATGATTAATTATTAAAATAAAGTACCTATACCTTAGCGATATAAACATTCCTATATAAATAGACTTTGCTTTTATATTAAATTAGGTAACCAGTTATATCAGCTCCTACCTCTTAGACTAAAATTCTCAGTACATAAATTAAAACGATCGAGAGCGCAAATTAAAATGACTCAAAATAATACTAGCTCTTAGGTTCAAATTCGATTGCAATAGTGTAGCGCACGGAACGGCAACGGCGCGATTAGCCGCTTCCGAGCCATTATTTTGAATTTTTTGGCGGGAAAACGGTTTTTGGCTTATAATTTCGAAACTAAGAGGCCCAGAGATTTGAAATTTTGCCTCGTGTGTGCTGCAATTATAACATATCATTTGATCTTTAAAACGAAACTCTAACATATACAGTTACAGCAATTCACCATGTGTCAGCCGGTGACACGGGTCCCCAGCTTACACATAGATATCGGCTCGTAGCTCAAAAACCTTTCGAGTTAAAGTTTTGAAAAATTTGGAGCCTAATGCTGCAATTCGGCTGAAAATTTTGAGGTATAGTACATAATCGTAGCTTAAATAATTACGAAAATACAGCTGTGCAAGCCAGTGACACGGGTCCCCAGCTCGCACACAGTTTTATGCTCGTAGTTTCAAGAGTATTTGAGTGTGATGGTTGGTTTTTTTTGGATCTTATTGCTGCAATTAGGCTCTAAATTTCTGACTATAGTCTAAAAACCTAACCTCACTGGTTTGCCTTAACGGCATGTGTAAGCTGTAGACACGTGTCGCCAGCTCGCACACATAAAACAACTCATGGTAACGAGCTTATGGTGGCTGCTATTATTATGTCTGGAAGTTTGATTGCTGCTATTATGCTTTAAAATATGGCATGCTTAGAATTTCTCTATAGCCTATGAGGAAGCTGGAGACCCACTCATCTTTCTATCGCGTAGGTCTTATCTTTTCTGAATGACACAGAGGCGCGTTCCAAACCTACACTCCGAGTGCAACCTAACCACAACCGAACGCTCTAATAGTCGCGTAGCTAGAGAAAAATTACCTTCGATAATACTAAAAGTTTTCGTTTTTGCTGTGTGTATAGATTATGTGCATTGTGAGCTATTTTTGAAAAGTTAGAAGTTTTATGCCGGTGCTTTAGGTATAGTTTAGGTATTTCGTAATATTTCGTTTAACTTCATATATATATAATTAAAGTTTGAAATGTTGATTGTTTCATAATAAGAACTATGTTATCATCATGTTGTAAAAAAATTAGAAAGTTAATATATGTGTAACTGCGTAAATCACAAAATCACTCTTTTGTGTTCGAATAAAATTTTAAAGTTTCTGAAATCTTATTTTAAGACTTTCAGTGGTTAGATATAGCTGTTGAACAAAGTTTAGAAAGTTAAGTGGTGTGCTTCTTTGATATTTTCATTTTTCCTCTATAACATACGGAATAATGAATTAAAAGTGATAAGATCGCTCTTACATGATCTTTTCAATGCACTTATATACTACACAAAAAATTAGAAACATACATAATGTGGATTTTGTTTAATTACGGATAAATTATTGCGCTTAAATACGAATTATGCGGGACGCACGAGCGGGTCCGTGCAGGGCCCGCCGACTGCCACGCGCCGCGCGAGAAGGCGCGGGGCCACAAACAATAAGCTACTCTCGCTGCACGGCAATAAAGTACAATTTCAAATTGCACAGCGCTGCGTGCCTGATATTATAATATGCACCTACGAAGCGCCTCTCTTTCTGTCGCGTAGCTCGCTAGTCGTTCTTACCGATGCCGATATCATAGAAAACATCCGTTATGTATGTCTATGAATATACAATGAAATAACACAGTAGAATACTTATAAAATAAAGTAAATCTACCTACCTACTAAATGAGCTGAGCATAATTGTATTTCTAAGTTAGTTGGGCGAATCAACTTTTGAGGCACTCCTTTCAGAGCATTTTGAAACAGACAAACAAAATTAAATTTAATTGAATTTACAAGAATTTATATTCGATTATAGTTTGTATCATTTATCTAAAATTTAGGTTTTAAAGGTGGCCACGATGTTTGACGCTTAGTTTTTGAGATTTTCGAGAATAACAAAGGATCGTCGTAAAAAGTTCCCCTCTGTTACTGTTGAGTTTTTTTTTTGTGAATTAAGGCTCCGTTACGCGAAATCACTTGTCTCTGTCTTTTTCTTTACGTGTAAAGAGTATGGAAAATAACCTAACTTCTGCACTTTTTCGATGTTTTTCGTTGTTTTTTCATCATAATCTTTAGCACAATCATCTTTCTTAAAAAAAAGTTATTGGAGCAACTGCTCAGTACGTTAAAGTGTATTTTGATGTAGAATTCAATAAGTTTCCGCTATTATTTACGCCAAAAATATGGCCCGCGACAAGCGCTTTTGATGATATTCTGATTTTTTTTTACAATCATCTGTGAGGTTTATACGCAATTAATTACTTGTAGGTACTAGATAATCTCTTTAGCCTGTCGTATGTCTTTTTTTGTGGCTATAACTTTACGTTTACTATATAAAAATATGGCCAGCGCAAACCATGTTTTCCTATTATGGCCCCTTAAAATGATACTTCAAAGAAAATCTGTACATTAAGTATTTAAGTAATACAACAAGAAAGTATCCTATTAAAATAATGTATCTATGTAGTAAGTAATAGTTTCTTAAGATTGACATTATTTTAACTCCACTGCGTTACTTTGACATAAAGTAACGCAGTGGAGTTGATTAGTAACTGATTGTTAGTTTTCGCACTAATCAGTCACAGTGGACTAAATCAGCGGGTAATAATCGGTACAATGGCAGGACCCGGGTGTATTTTTGGACGATATTGCGGATTCCATTGCCTCTTTCAGTAACTACGATGTGTTGATCCTGCTGGGTGATTTCAACATAAATCTGCTTGATGTTAGTACTGGTAAATACAAACAATTTATGCACTTTCTTAGCTGTGTCAACTTAAAACAAATAGTTAAGGAACCCACACATTTTACCGATCACAGTTACAGCTTAATTGATGTAATATGCACGGATACTCTGGCTCTAAATGTCACTGTTAAACACATCTCTGAACGTGGTCATGGAATGGTATTAGCTGAATTTATGGTCAAGAAAGACAAAATATGCCCACGATGGGTGACATATAGGCGACTAAAAAATATAATGGTGGACCAATTAAATCGGGATCTTGATGCGATCAATTGGGATGATTTTTATAAACTTGATAACATCAATGAGCTTGCAGAATCCTTTACGGCTTGTCTCATTACATTATTTGATTTGCATGCTCCAACCAAGGTGCAAAAATTCAAACATCCCCCGCACCTCTGGATCACTGATTCTATCAAATGTATGATGCAAACTAGGGATGATTATAACATAAGATCTAAGTTAAATAAATAAAAAATAATTCATATAAAGAAATGAAGCACCATATCACAGAAGCTGATGAAAGGGAAAAGAAATGTTTCTTTGATGTACACATAAATAAAAATAAAAAAAAAACCAAGAAATTATGGCAAAATTTAAAAAATAATGTAATTTATAATGGTAAGAAGGGGACAGAACTTCCTCCCTGTTTCAGTGACCCCAACAGAATTAATGCTCACTTTCTTAACATTCCAGGAGAAGAATTTGTGTCAATCTCCGAACTAACATATTATGAACACCACAGACATGGCTCATCAACATTCTCTTTGCAGACAGTATCAGCGGACACAGTGCTCAAAACCATCAAAGGGTTCCATTCTAACGCTCAGGGCTGTGATGGTTTGTCCTTAGAAATGATAATGTTGACTTTGCCTCAAACGTTGAAAGCCATCACCACCATGGTCAACCACTCAATAGTGGAAGGCACGTTCCCTGATATTTGGAAGATCGCTGTAGTTAGACCTTTGCCTAAGAATGCTAACCCGTCCACCATGAACGATCTCCGCCCAATTAGTTTTCTGTCATGTGTATCAAAAGTACTGGAACGGATTGTATGTGATCAACTCACTGGATATCTAGAGGCAAACAATGTCCTGCCGCAACGGCAGTCCGGGTTCCGCAAGGGTCACATCACAGCAACTGCACTTGCAGATGTTGTAGAAAACTTATTAACTGCTAAGGACCAGGGCAACCTCAGTATCCTACTGCTGCTTGATTTCTCGCGAGCATTTGACTCAATAAATGTTGATCTATTACTGGCAAAACTGGCATACTACGGACTCGAAGCAAATGCTATAAAATGGTTCCATAGTTACCTCGAGAAAAGGCAGCAATATGTTGAGCTGGAGAAAGCAGATGGTTCAAGGCTTCTCTCAGCCAAACTGACAGTTACCCGTGGGTTCCTCAGGGATCTATATTAGCACCGATCCTCTTCATTCTTTACAGCGCTGATATCACAAAAGTCATTCATCACTGCCAGTTTCACTTGTACGCCGACGATCTACAGCTGTACCTTCCCTTTAAGCACACAGATTATGTCAGTGCTGTAACAAGTAAACAAGTAAACATTGCATATCAAACAACTATTTCAACTTGATCTTAAATTCCGATATTAAAGTTAATATCTTAACGTAATAATAATACAATAATCCATGAACTTATCGTGATTTCCGACGTAACACAGCAGAACAACAATAAACCCACACACACTCCTCGAGAGCTATCGCTAGAAAGACATTGAATGACAAAACGTACGTAAAGTTAGACAAGGGGCAATACTAACGACGCAAGATAGGACCTTCATGCTAATACCATCACCAATTATTAACGGTCACGCAGGAGCCCTGATTTTTTAGACATTGTTGGGGACAAACCTTCGGAAATATTAATTAAATATTGTTTAAGCAAAATTACTAAAACTATGTATTGTAAATAAAGGATTATTCAATATAGAACTTAAATATGTGTAAAATATTGGGTATTCTGATACAATATTTTGAAGATTTGACATGATTTGCTTTGACCGGCTATGCCAGGTAACACAGATTCTTTGTATGGGGAGCGATTTTGTTCTCCTGAGATACTAGCTATAAAATGTTCAAAGGAAAAAATATTGTAAGCTGTTGTTCTCGCATTGCTAAATGCATCTAATTTTAGATTAATGTAGAAAAATGTAAAGTTTAAACCGAGTTGTATGTAATAATATGATTTTTTTATAGAGCGGGGACAAGAAAGGAGTGCCTTAAAAGTTGATTGGCCAATCTCTGACTCTGACTGAAGCAAACATAACTTGCCTAGTAAAAACTAGGTACTTGATAAAAATAAAAATATATTTGAAAAAGTATTAATCAAATTGTTTAAACGTACTAATTTGTTTTATTTATCTATGTACCTACTGTGCTCATTTCATAAAATTACTGTCGTCTTTTAGGGCCTATCTACATAATATATGTGGCAGTTGTATAAATTAGGTAGGTACGTTAGTTAGAGCTAGGTAGGTTAGAGTTGCACTATCCTTACTAATATTATAAATGCCAAAGTCCGTTTGTTTATTTTTTTACGCTTTCACGTCATGACTATTGAATCGATCACAATGAAATTTACATACACGTTGCCAGGGGTATAGAAAAGGACATAGGGTTTTATCCCGAAAAAAGTATTGTTCGCGAGGGATAGCAAAAACTGTCCACGCAGACGAAGTCGCGGGTGGCCGCTAGTGGAATTATAATATTATATTGGTCCATGCGTCATGCTCGTGAACGGGTGCTGCCAGTGGGAATGGGTCTGCTTCTGTCTGCTTGTACTAAGGGCTTCGTATATTTATACATTTTTTTTCTGTTTGATGTTATCAATATGTATCTTCTTACTCAAAACATAAAAGTAATAGGGTAATAGGCAAGTAAACCTTGTTTTGATTTCTCTTTTTTTTTATTGCAATCATTTTGCTTTATATACCTAGTCAGTAGTTTTTGTAAGTAAAGGCCTATCAAAAGCTTTTGGATATTAGTTTTCAATTTAGTGCCTGATGGGTAGCCTTACTTAGGCTACCCATCAGTCATGCTCTTTTTAATCATTTCTGCGGTGGTGTCGTGTGGGGCGGGTCGTTACGTTCCCTCGAATATGGTTGAGCGAAGCGATGGCTGGTCCACGCGTCATGCTCGTGAACGGGTGCTGCCAGTGGGAATGGGTCTGCTTCTGAGTACCTATCTTAACGCATATTGAATTGTAAGAATTGCGTTTTTTTTATTATTATTATTTATGTCTTGTATCAAGTGTTTTTTGGTAAATTTTGCCTAGGTACTTAGGTGCACTTTCGAGTAGCAGACATAGTGATTACTGATTTCTCAACTAGTTGAAAGTTATTTACTCTCACAATTAGAGATGGGATTCTACCCGGTAAATACCGGGTAAATACCCAACGTACCCAAAATCAAGGTATTTACCCAGGTAAATACCCAAAGGGTGGGTATTTACTTTCCAACTATTTTTTAAGTCTCTTATACTATTTAAATGTTGCTTGATCTGTCATAGAGGTGTAGAGCATCTGGCATGTTTGCTAAAAACAGGTCCAACGACTTTTTTACTCTGTAATGCGATTAGTTTGCCCATGTCAACCAGTAGTTGACACGAGTTTGAGTACCTACCTGAAATGCCCGTGTCAACTACTGGTTGACATGGGCTAGCGCGTGAGAGAGGCCTCGATTTATTGAATTATACTTATCTCTTTTACTCTTAGGGACATTTCTGAACGTTTGTCTCGTTATTCTGTGAAATTTGCTAGCTGTACAATCCATAAACAATAGGGCTTGAAGTCCGGAACTCCGGTTTTGGTCTAGCTCCGGAGTTTCGAAGGATTTCAGCATCGTTTTGTAAAACCGGAGTTTCACAACCAAAATCGGAGTTTCGATTTTCTAAAATAATAATAGAAAGCATTTTAATCGCCGTGGCCATATACCCCTGGGCGGTGTTGCAGTCTCTCTAGAGGTGCCAAGTGAATTACAGGTATATCGAGGCGCTGACTGAGGTACTTTACATATATGAAAATGCCATCATGTCGATCCAATTACAGAACCAGAGCACAAATTCCAATCCAACTGCAGCGATGTGTGAAACAGGGAGATATTATTTCTCCGAAACTGTTCACAGCTGCTTTGGAGGATACTATAAGCTCTTGAACTGTAAAGGACTTGGCAGCAACATTCATGGCGAACAACACACCTTCATTTTGCAGATCAGTTCTCACAGCTGAGGCCTTGTAAAACCGGAACTTAGGTACTCGTAATGCTCGAAAATTTCCGTAGTGTTTTTCTAAAGAGTGGCTCTTAGGATGAACATGGATGGGTGGATGGAACATGAACATAAGATAAAAATCATGTCGAATGTCCATGTTGTGTTGTGTCCTTCATGTTGGGAACAAACACAATACTTAAAGTTCTAGACCATTACCTAGGACAGACAGTCCAGTTAAGTAAGTACAATTTCGAGAAAGATATCTCTCATTGATATTAGCTCGAATAGGCAGCATTCGGGAAGCTTTAAAAACTCTTCGCGTCGAACTTACTTCAGTGTCTCTAGACTAAAGTCCTTGATCAGCGTGTGTTGCCAGTGATGATTTAAGGCAGTGAAACGTGCTCGCTAACTATGGATCTCATAAAAAGGCTCAATGACACCCAGCGACCCAGCGTGCAATGAAGAGAGCCATGCTCGACGTTTCCCTGTGTGATCGAATCAGAAATCAGTCTAAATCTAAATTAACCAACATCTCTTTAAGGATTGATCAGCTGAAGTGGCAGTGGACGGGGCACTTAACAAGTACAATCGATGGCCATTGGGGAAGAAAGGTTCTGGAATGGCGACCGTACACAAAGCGCTTCTTGGCAACAACTTCTTCTTGGCTTCTTGGCTCCTGACAAGGTGGACCAACGATCTGGTGACTAGTGAAGGTCGCGGGCTCGCGGGGCGCCGCTGGATGCGAGCAGAGCAGGATCGATCGTTGTGGAGATCCTTGAGCGAGGCCATAACCAGCAGTGAATGTCGTGTGACTGATATGATGATGAACCAACACTCGGTAAATTTGAATGGCGTGAAATTTAAGTAAAATGTATTTTTAGTCGAATTATTTGCTCAATAAGCAAGTACCTAAGTGATTCAACTTATTAATTTATCGATGAAAAAGTATATCTTGATTTTTGGTTAGTTAATAACCTCTATAAACACGCTAAAAATACCACTGCAATTTTATTTAAAAAGAGACTGAAAACTCCGGAACTCCGGAACTCCGGAGTTGAAACTCTGAACATCGAAACCAAACTCCGGAGCTGAAAAAAACTCCGATTTTCAAGCCCTAATAAACAAGCATTAGGTCTCTGAGAGAAAAAAAATGACAATTCGTATTGAACGTGGTGGTCTGTCGAAAAGTGTATTGTGTTTTCTATGTTTTGAGTGATTTTAGTATTTTGTATAGACAAGTGTATGTTTTTATTTTTTAACATAATCTTTATTATCTTATTGACGTATTTTAAAATAAAAAACCATAGGTCATCGCTTTAATTTATGGTACGAATTTTTTAATAAAAGTGCGCTCTAAAACGCGTCATCTCAATGTTTACCTCATCGTAATACTTTACCGGAATCGCGTTTTGAGAAACAAAAGACGTAGTGGAGCCGGAAATCGCTTATTTTCATTAAAATTGTGCATATTGTGATGAAAGCGTGATTCTTTTACCATTCGTAAGTTACACTACAGTGATCGTTTTAAGATGTGGATGCAAGCTGGATTTGACCCCTAACAGATTATAGAGGTCAAATTGTTCATCACGGACCTATCATTTCGACGCGCATGATGTTTGTCGTAATAACTGCAAATTTACAGCTACTGAGTCGTATAGTATCAAAGGCGGCAAAGTAGGTAGATTGTCAAAAATGAGTAATGGGTATGGCAACACAGGAAATTTAAAACGAAACAGTTATAATCAGTCTTTCTGGATCATAGACGGCTATATTTCTCTTAAAAACTGATTGAAAACTCCATTTAGTTTCAAAGCCGGCAATCTTTCTTAACTCACAATCATAACCGGCCATAATTTTGTTTCGACCAATCAGAAGAGTCCCTACATACGCCTCGCAAGATGGCGGTTAGTGTAGTTTTAGCACAATTTGGTCTCAAGTTTTTATTGTTTTTATTGTAATTTAGTGTGTATTCATTAGTTATTCCAATCATGGAGCATCCACTCACACTCCAACACCTGCTTCTAATAATTACACGAGAAAAAGAAGAAGGAATAGCGATACGTGGAAGATAAACGTAATGAAAAAACATAGGTAATTTTTTGTTGTTTACTAGGTTAGGGTTGTCACATAAACTTACTTAGCGCCTAGGCATTAATAATGTTTGAAGTTAGTAGGTATTATAATTACGAAAAGCTCTTTAAGTTCGATTTTACAAAATTATACTGTTTACATGTAATGTTTTAGAAAAAAATAATAAGAGAAGGAATGAAAAAATAAACTTTGTAAAATACAGAAAAAATTTTGGCCTGCTGGTTGTAAGACATCTTTTAATGAAAATAACTAAAAACGAAATCAATAGTTTTTTCAAACTTAAAAAAATACTCTAATAAGTATTATTTATCTTTGTTTCGCAAACAAAGATTGAATAATACGTATGAGGATTATTCGTTATGTGATTGTTATAAATTAATAAGTATTAGAATTTTTTTTTTAAGTTAGAAAAAACTACTTTTCAGTTATTTTCATTAAAATATTTGATTTGATTTGTTATTTTTCAATAAAAATATTCAATAAAGAACATTCTTTAATGTTGACAACCCTGTTCTTCGACAAAACTGTTGGATTCAAATGCGGCTATCATGACATTTGGTTAGTGTCAAAGGCGGCCATATTTACCAACCTTAGGATCAAATACAGCCATTTTTCAAATTGACTATCAAAAGCGGCAATCTAGTAACTTTATTTGAATATTATGGTGCCTTCGATTCATGTTGTGCTATGGGTTTAGTTTTCATTAACATTTTGTCATAACCACAAATCATAGTGAAATATCCATTATGAAAATCCTCGTCTAAAAATGAGAATATGCGTTTTTTTTGGTTTGCCAAAAATTTGGTTCGACCTACTTTGCCGCCTTTGAAACTATACGACTCGTATCATTTTCGGATAAATAAAAGACGGCCAATAGATTTCTGAAATAAAAAACCAACCTTTACATACTAGAAAATAAATAACCGTAATTCCGAACCCCAAAAATCGAAAATGTTATTAACAAAAAAATATTTTCCAGTAACGATAAATTTGAGACGAGTACAGATATCGGCTTTAAAAAAATATGATTAGAAAGCCACATTAATACAGATTTAAAAAATATAAGTTTAATTGGAACAGTGTCATAGAAAATACGTTTAAAAAAGAAAACAAGAAACCGACTTCAAAAAACCTACCTCTTAAAAGCAAGAAATAATATTCGTAATAAAAAAAATACGTCTATTGAAGTCGGGTGGGACTTTTAGAATAAAAAAAAGGAATTTGTACTCCAGCGATTTGACCTCTAAAGTTAGAGGTCAAATCCAGATAGCCTCCACACCTAAAAATAATCACAGTGGTGTCCCCTAAGCATGGTAAAAATTCATCATCTTACATCACGATGCGCACAATTTTATCGATTTCCGGCCCCACTAACTGCATTCTATAGCTGTATTCCTACTTATCATAAAAACACAACACTTGCTAGTGTAACATATCGAGTTAAGTCGCAATGAACGCTTTAACGGGAATCGAGCTGCCCGGTGGCGAGGGGCCGGCAAGGGTGGAAAATTGACGGGCAAAGCTCGAGTGATTACGACGGGCGCCCGGGGCAACCAAGTGGTTAGGGTAGGGCATATTTTGAAAAGACTGATTAACAACAATACCGCTATAATTATTTATGACTGTTCGTAACTACCAGTACAATATCCATTTTTTTTAAATTATGTAGTAAAGTAATTCAATTCATAATGTAACTAACTAAATTATTATTTTTTAATTTATTTTTGTTATAGAACACAATTAACCAAATAGTCGGAAATTAAAATCATCTCTCTAGTTTAGTCAATAATCAAGATAATATAATTTTTTTGTACCTAAACATAAAACTAAACTTAAATGAATAAAAAGAAAGACGAAAAGAAAAAATACTACTAAACCACATCGTGCTTATTGTTTTTACCCATGCTTTTGGGTATTTACCCGGTAAATACCCGGTATATACCCAAATTGGGTATTTACCCGGTAAATACCCATCAGGTATTTACCCACCGCCCATCTCTACTCACAATTACCTATCCGATATGTAGTAGGTATTTAATTTCAACCTACCTACCCATTGTGTGCAAACTTTTGTTAATTATTGTGATGGAAAATGACCTTACTTTAAATGTGGAGCTCATTTTTCAATGTTGACGACTCTGTATGAAATATACAGGGAGAAAAAAGCAGCCCTTGACGAGTTTCTTGCCGGTTCTTCTCGTTACAAGGTCTCCCGCTCAGGGTTTGCGAACCGATGGCGTAGCTTCTTTGACATTCACAAGTGCTTGTAACAGCCTAGACTTAATATTATTATTTTTTTGATAAAAATATATCATTTCGGGATAAGAGATAGGTCAGATAGGAGTCGACACGTCTTAAGTAGCCGTAATGTTACATTACGCCGAAATGTTACAGATCAATCGCCAGTATCGCCACCTAAATAATTTGTTCATATGGCGCGAGCGGACATAGTAGCTGGCCGCCGCCGGCGTCCGTCCGGCGGCGGCGGCGCGGCGCGGGCGGCCTGTAGCGACAACAATTTATCTGTAATTAAACAAAATCCACAGTATGTATTTTTCTAATTTTTTGTGTGGCATATAAGCGCATTGAAGAGGTCATGTAAGAGCGATCTGATCAATTTTTAATTCATTATTGCGTATATTACGAAAGAAAAATGAATTTATCAAAGAAGCACACCACTTAATTTTCTAAACTTTGTCCAACAGCTATATCTAACCACTGAAAGTCTTAAAATAAGATTTCAGAAATTTTAAAATTTTATTCGAACACAAAAGAGTGATTTTGTGATTTACGCAGTTACACATATATTAACTTTCTAATTTTTTTACAACATGATGATAACATAGTTCTTATTATGAAACAATCAACATTTCAAACTTTAATTCTATATATATGAAGTTAAACGAAATATTACGAAATACCTAAACTATACCTAAAGCACCGGCATAAAACTTCTAACTTTTCAAAAATAGCTCACAATGCACATAATCTATACACTCAGCAAAAACGAAAACTATAAGTATTATCAAAACTTTTTTATGAAATTTAATGTCCCACGACCGGACTATAACGGCGTTCCAAACATTTGAGCGTGACGTTCAGTTGACACAACCGTGTCGTTCCAAACGTCAGAGCGTTGCAAGTGCAACCAAACAACCATCAAAAATGATGGTTGTAAAACGCTCTGACGTTTGTCTTTAGAAAAAATGTCAATGTCATTTGACATTATTTTGTATTTTTGATGTTTTTATGTTTAATTTTTAAAATAATCATGGTAGATCCTCAAAAAATGGATTTTATTTGATGTAGTATAAAGAAAAGTTTAAATTATTCGTATTCCAAATGGAAAATGAAGAATTTGTATTGACATTGACATTTAAAGTTCTTGGTCGTTCCAAACCTTAGAGCGAGTTAAAAAACAACCAAACAACCGACGCTCAAACGTTCTGAACGCAACCCAGCCACAGCCCTGCCGATAGCTACCTACATAAAGCTGTTGTACTTTACCTACATCTTCTTGGATAATAAAGTTTGTGATGAATACAAAGATAAACCCAATGGACCATTCTTTTTTGCTTGTAAAGATACTTGTTTGTTTTGTTTACCTCAGGTGCATTTAAATGAAAATTCAAAAATTTAAAATTCTTTCCGCATACCATGGAAGTAATAGTCGAAGATATTACACATTTTATGAAAACATTATAAAGTAATAAAGTAAAAAATATTGAGGTTATGCAAGTCAAGACATCGGTGAGCGCGTTCACGAGATCGTCCATAGTCCCAAACTGTCAAAGCGTGATTATCTGAATCGGTAGGTACTAGTAGGTAGGTTGTTATCGTGGTCATCGCTGAAATTGATTTTAGTTTGAATTGGAATGCACCCTGATTCTGAATGCATCCGAAATGTCAGAAAGAAATAAATTTGTCAATGTCAAGTCAACAAAAGGTGCAGTTTTGAGTTTGACTTGACAGTTTTGTTTGTATGTTTATTTATCGCAAAGAAAAATCAATTGTTTGAGGAAAAAAGTGTTATTTTCCCCGTATTCCCAAGCCCATGAGTTAGTGATTTGATTTGATTACCTCATCGATCATCTATTTAAATGATCGAAGGATTACCTTACCTATTTGCTCAGTGCCCAAGCCAAGAGTATTATTAACATTTTTCACATTTTGTTTCGAAGTAAGAAGTAGGTACTTACCTATCTGCCCACTTTTTAACCTACTGAAAATTTATGATTACCTATACATAAGTCTAAAACCTGACTCTCCAGCCAAATAATCTGCTGAAAAACCTGAAAATGAACCACCTAATGGCGTGCAGAGTATGCTTGGCATACGATATCCGCTTGCATTCAATATCTGGTTGCCAGCTTCAGGATATTTACGAGAAATTCACTGAAACATTGGTAAGCTAACTGTGCATAACGCACCTTTTTATAAGCAATAAAATTGTCTTTTTAAAATATGACATTGACGTCGGCGTATTTCTTTTTGTAGCTTACTTGTCAGTGTGAAAATTATCTGAAAATTGATATTAAATTGATACCTTAGATATTGATACTAAAATTCCCTTCCATTTCATTATGTAGCCGCCTTTAAATTATTAACCAGTTTATACAGTCCCTCGGTCACACTAACAATGATTTTTTTTTTATATCACATCTATTTTTATATGGTTCCCTCAATCATATGTAACATATTGGACTGCTCTAAAATCTAAATACTGCAAAACTTCTAATGTAGAACATGTTAGTATTACCATCATCTTTATTCCTTGTTCTTTGGCCCCAGACAGTGCCTGATTTATAGCACTGACAGCCCTAGACAGCCCCTACCTTGCCAGTTGGGTAAGAGTACCTTAGTATTTTAGCATACATATTATACTCTTTATTGCACTCATAAAAACAGTTACACAAAAATAAATTGAGATATGTACACAAAGGAGGACTTATCTCTAAAAGAGATCTCTTCCAGCCAACCTGAGAACGTGTTCGAGATTTCGATATTAAGCGGGTGACAAAAAGTGCAAAAATTAAATAAGAAAAACTGTCAATTTAAAGTCTAAAATATAGTACCTACAATATATAAATAAATAAATATACCTAATTTACCTATAATACATACATACATATTAACCTATATCATTAATATACATACATATAAATAAATAAATAAGAGATGGTGTTAACTAAGTATCTCACGATTCTGATTGGGCTAACTGTGATAAAAAGTGCGACTTTGGATTTAAATGAGTGGATGCTTGGGAAGTCCTGAATATTAGTCGGGAGTTTATTCCAAAGCCGTGCTGCTTTGGCAGAGAAGGAATTATGCAAGAACTTGGTGTTGCTCCAAGGTACCTCAAGCATAGTAGTACATACTCAAATGATCAAATTTTATTTTACAAGCTCAGCGCCTCCTCGGTCGTCACGCCCTAAGCCCTGGCCATATTATGGATGAGAGTAAAAATGGCTGGTGTATCATGACGAATTGAACTGTCTCTTATACCAAAAAAATGTACCTAATATGTACTATTTAGTACCTGGATTTAAAAAATTTGTACCTAAACAAGAACGAAGTTATATCGAAATCAAATGTACACCCGCCATCTTAATGTCAATATGGCGGGTGTACCTCAATAAATCAATTCAATTCAATTCTTTATTGTTTCCATGGTTTACAAGATCACAAGGTAAAAAAAGGTACAAACATGGAACCCCGCTGGGGCACAACAATTTCAAATTATCTTAAATAGTAATATTAGTTATAGTTTACATTAAAAATAATTAGGTGCTTTTAATTCAAAATAATAATAATTAGTAAAACAACAGTTAAGAATAATATAAATACTACATGCATTGAATAATTTTTAAATATGGATATTACAGTTTTAATAGTATTAATTTAATATTAGATTGTCAATATGATTAATATAAATTCCAGGCATGAATAGTACTAAATAGTAGTTACCAAAATATGAATGGCACTAAATTCTAGCCATGAAATACTTAAAAAAACCCATCCCGCCATAAGGGATCCCGCCATCTTGTCGTTCACAAAAAAACTGTTTGATTTCTCAGAAACTACTTAATTAATCAAGCATGTGTATTTTTTGCCTTGAGGTACTTTTTAGGTACATTTTTTGATGAAGTTATATTTTATGTATAATGGTTCAACATTGATTTATTGAGGAAAACCCGCCATATTGACATCAAGATGGCGAGTACTCTACCTATATTTCGATATAACATCGTTCTTGTTTAGGTACAAATTTTTTAGATCCAGGCACTGAATAGTACATTTTAGGTACATTTTTTTGGTATATGAGACAGTTCAATTCGCCATGATACACCAGCCATTTTGACTCTCATATAATTATGGGTATATATTTTTACCCTGGACTTAAATGGCTACTTCATTCTGTTCACTGTTAATAATTAGCCTTTTAAATAAATATAGTCTTTTTTTCCAGCTTGAAACAGGCGATATGAAGCCAACATGTGTCTGTTACATTTGCTTCAGTTTGTTAAAAAAGTTTCAGAAGTTTATAGAGAAATCAAAAAAATCTGATCAGCTTCTTGAACAGATGATAAATTCTGGTTTGGAGGTAAGTTAAATAAAGTCGACAGTTAAATGTTATTAATATAAGTATACAGTTGGTATAAAATTACATTGCTTGCATACCTACTTTAAAATATATTGTGTCAGTTGTGTAACCAAACAAATTAATATCTACTCCATTTATAGAAAAAGTGCAAAAGTTAGTGGGACATTCATAGCACTGACAAAACATAACAATGATCTTTAAATCATAAGGCGATTAACACACCGCACCGCGATCTGCCTGCCACTTTGTGCGGCGTCATGTCACTGATATTAATATTGGTGATACAAACTGAGACATTTGCAAACTGTCTCAGTTTATATCACAGAGTAGGTACCAGTGGCGAAGGGTCCATACAAGCCGATACCCATCGACTTACCTTTTAGAAATCCCACTCCACTGATCCACTATACAGAATCATAACATTTCTGTAGAATGGCTTGCCTTTGCCATAATTTCACCCCTCGCCACTGGTAGGTACTTATTATGGTATCAGACCCCAAAGATCATCATTCATAAATTTGCCTTTTAGCTGTCAGTAAATTCCCTGGAATTGTTTTGTAAACAACAAACTGAATTCCCTTGGACCTTGGACAAGTCTCCGACGGTTAGAGTCATGTCTGCAACCGAGGAAGAGGTCGACGTGGAAACTCCAATTAAAACGGAATATGAGAATTCTGAAATAGATGTGGGGGATCAGAATGAAGGTATTATTTATTAATTACTTTAGTAACTTTACATTTTGCCTGAATAATGAATGCCATGAAAGATCACTCACTGCCAACTCTTTGCCACTGGTTTACACAGTTTATGGTCTTATTGGCACTTGATTCCAATTGCATTATTCTATTCGCATTTGGTATTATTCTCATTTTTTATGGTCCTATTCCCATTAGCAACTGCCCACTAATTGTCTAATTTCAAAATCTATCACAATCACTTTCATTTGACAGAACATGGATTCTTCTTTTTGGCACAAATAAAAACTTGCCAAAGAAATGCAGCGATGAAATGGTTTCCATCTGTCAAATGAAAGCGATAGATTTTGAAATTAGACAATTAGTCCTGGCTCTCATGTGACAAACAAACCTTAGCATGACCACCGAGACGCGATAATATAATATAGCTATTTATCATGTTTAACTGTCAAAAGACATTGTATTTTGATCTATATCGTGTTTTGGTGGTCACGCTAGGGGGGCTGGTTGAAGTGTAATAAAGTTAATTGTTTTGGCGGCGCTAGTTGACGCCGTGAAGTTTTTAACTCAACATTATAATATTACCATAATTATTATTGTTTCAGATAATCTAAACCAGGATTCATCATCAGATTCCGAAGACAACCTGAACATAAGTAAACAGTGGAAAGCGGACCCAAGCAATGTATCTGAAATGAATACGTCTAAAAGTGAGTAGAAAATATTTGTAAGGAGTAATAATATACAGTCTGACCAAAATAGTAGAAAATTATAGGGGCTCCCCTATAATTTTATATAAGATAATAAGATGATAGAACGGACGTAGACAGCATAGACTAATATGTATGTAGACAGGCCGGCATAGTGAATGTATCTTTTCATTTCCGACATAAAATCTACAAATTTTTGATGTTGTAGTTTTGAAGCCAGCACGAGAGATAATTCTATCTAAAGAGGAACAATTACAACAAATGCTGGAGCGATCGAAGTCACTAAATTATCAAAACTCGCCGTTTGAATGTGATTTGTGCTGCAAAGGATTTGTGGACGCAAAGGCTTTTGAAAACCATCAGGAAAATCATGCTGAGGTAAGTCTCTCTCTTATTAACTAGATTTTTACCAAATAGCAGTCCAAGACTTTGATTGTCTCATCGGTGTCGAAGTGGTCGGTCCCGCGTAGAGCTCGTCTGCTCCATTCGATAAAGTGGTCTCGTTGTTGTTCATTGCCATCCCCTCGGTCGCTCGGGTCGATGTCTTCTCCCGTTCCTTCCCGTCGTTCAGTGGTACTGGGTCTGGTGGTGATTCCATGGTTCTGCTGCAGCCACTCGTCCACTCCACTCGCACTACTTATAAATGGTAGGTAGGTATTGTCGATGTTTGCGAGGAACACTTTGAGTGCGCGCAGTGTCATTCGCAACGGTTGTGCGCGCCGCGAACAAGCACCTACTCGTACGGTACTGGAGCGGCTCCATGGCGTGCGCGCGTAGACTGCCGGGAACAGACGTTCGCAGTTGAAGCGCGCAGCGTGCGCGGAGGCCGGCCACATCGTACTAGCGGCGCCCTGCATGCGGCGTGGCACATAAGCTGCACCGGCCGTAGTGCACCACTCGCAACTAGCTATCGTTAATCTATCATTTGAAAACTACTTTTTGGTTGCTAATCTGTATTTCGTATCTATTCACAGGTGCTTCACTTACCCAAGAAACGTAAATCGGATAATGAAACTGAAAAGGATATTCCGAAAAGTCAAGCACCCTTAAAAAATACCGATAAGGGTGAGGAAATGAAGGCACAGAACGAAGATAGTAGGAAAATACCTGACTTTAGAATACGCAGTAATACACTTAAAACTCCTTATGTAATACTAAATCGTGTTAAAATTCCTATTAAAACAATAATACCGAACAATGAAACAACCACTTCCAATATTAATAGTGACATAGAGAATTCTAAAATTGAAGCAAATAGCAATGAACAGGTTACAGCTCCAAATAATATTTTTATATGCGATGTATGCAAAAAAGAATATCTCTGCAAAAGCTTCTTAATAAAACATATTAAGAAATGGCACATAATTGGAATTGAACAAAATTGTAAAAATACTAATATTTCGATAGGAAAGGATGTACTGAAAAATCATAACAATGTGAGAGAAAATAAGCTTAGCAAAAAAAAGAACCAACATAAGGATAGTATTTGTAGCGATGAGACGCAATACAAATGTAGTTATTGTATGAAATGTTTTACTACTAGCAGTGCTTTAGCTACACATGTAAGAATTCATACAGGAGAGAAACCATACAACTGTAGTTATTGTACGAAATGTTTTACTCGGAGCAATTCTTTAGCTACACATGTAAGAATTCATACAGGAGAGAAACCATACAACTGTAGTTATTGTACGAAATGTTTTACTTGGAGCAATTCTTTAGCTAGACATGTAAGAATTCATACAGGAGAGAAACCACACAAATGTAGTTATTGTAAGAAATGTTTTACTCGAAGCAGTTCTTTAGCTGCACATGTAAGAATTCATACAGGAGAGAAACCATACAACTGTAGTTATTGTACGAAATGTTTTACTCGGAGCAATTCTTTAGCTACACATGTAAGAATTCATACAGGAGAGAAACCATACAACTGTAGTTATTGTACGAAATGTTTTACTCGGAGCAATTCTTTAGCTAGACATGTAAGAATTCATACAGGAGAGAAACCACACAAATGTAGTTATTGTAAGAAATGTTTTACTCGAAGCAGTTCTTTAGCTGCACATGTAAGAATTCATACAGGAGAGAAACCACACAAATGTAGTTATTGTACGAAATGTTTTTCTGACAACAGTCAGTTAGCTGCACATGTAAGAATTCATACAGGAGAGAAACCACACAAATGTAGTTATTGTACGAAATGTTTTACTAGAAGCGGTGATTTAGCTAAACATTTAAGAATTCATACAGGAGAGAAACCATACAAATGTAGTTATTGTACGAAATGTTTTACTACTAGCAGTGCTTTAGCTACACATGTAAGAATTCATACAGGAGAGAAACCTTTCAAATGTAGTTATTGTATAAAATGTTTTACTCAAAGCAGTTCTTTAGCTGCACATGTAAGAATTCACACAGGAGAGAAACCATACAACTGTAGTTATTGTACGAAATGTTTTTCTGACAACAGTCATTTAGCTACACATGTAAGAACTCATACAGGAGAGAAACCTTTCAAATGTAGTTATTGTATAAAATGTTTTACTGATAGCAGTGCTTTAGCTAAACATTCAGTAAGAAGTCATTCATAAGAGATGGATATAGAACCATAATGAATGAATTAGTGTTTGTATATTAATGAATATCGCAGGTAGTTTTTAAGATAAGATATCAGACAAACACTTTTTTAACTTTTGTAACATCGCAATAGGGAGGGATACCTACACAAGATACAACATTAAATACCTAGCATTCAACGAGTGTCAATGATTTATTGAAAGGATTTTGATGTTTTCGTTTGTCTCGCTCGATCTTTGATAAGTCTTTAGCTTTAAATAACGCCATATTAGGACTGTTATGCATTTACATAAAATAGCTGAAGCATAGTTTCTGTGATGTAGGCTGTCTAACGAAAGCTGGCACGTGGTTGGAAAAGGAACAAAAATTTCGCCTTTTGATAAGGGTCAGTTTCCAATGACAATGTTAATTTAACAGGGAAAGTGGCGCCCCCATTTGGATTCCAGCTTTCGTTAGACAGACAGACTAATTTGATAATCCGTCTCAGTGGCGCCCCATCATATGGAATATTACTCGCGCAGTAGCAGCCAACGATCGATTAAAGTAAACATACCTAATGTAGTTTTTAAAAACTATCACAAATCTAGCATACAGTCTGTCAAGAAACTCATGAAGTTAATGGGGGAGCCACTTTCTTTGTCATTAGTGTTGTTGTATGGCAACACTTAACAACCACAAGTTTGTGGGTAATTGTGATACTTGTTTACTTTGCTTGACTACATTATTTTTTCTTTCTTGTTTATTTATTCGTTTATTTATAATCATGCCCCTTAAAAACTAAACATATATAAAAATATAAAACAATGGTGTTAGTTTAGTAAATAATTAATTCTTGTAAAATGTATACCTACCTATGTGAGCGTAAAGAGGCGAGTGTCAGTGTGCGGACAAACCAATACTGGTTTTTGTCACATTGTTAGCTTAAATAATTTAATTTAAGGACCTTAATAATTTTTTTTTTAATAAATAAAATTTGAGATTTTTGCATTCACAATGCTATTTTTATACAATACTAAATAATATATAGTCAGGTGGGGTAAGTGAAACACCGGGGCAAGTAAAACACCCAACCATATCTAATGGACTCCCTAAACGATCAAGCAATTCCCGTCAAGCACGTAATTTTTTGTGCTTGTCAATCACATTTTGATCGTCTAGGAGCTGTTTGACATCAAGCACGTAAACAACTACGTGCTGGATACGTGCTTGATGAAAATTTGCAATGATTGTCAAGCACTGCTTGATCGTTTAGCTACATGCTTGAAGGTGTTACCAGTACAAAACTTCCATTCAGGATAAAAAGAGAGCAAAAATAGCAAAATAGGTCAGAGGGCCTAGTACGAGTTGTGTTTCTCTCCTTACTTTGCGAATTAGGCGCATAAAATAAGCTTATTTATCTGGACATAATTCGTAAACTCGTTGTTTTTATTATTTTATCGGGGATTGATATCATCTATTTTTAATTGTAGGTACTTAGGTATTATTATAAATCCTTTTGTTTTATTTTATTATAAGTTGTTTTTATGTGTCAAATATTAATTAGATTATGATGTAAAAAATCCGCAGTGGTAACCGTTTTATATAAAAATCATGAGATTTCGTACACTGCCTAACTTTTTCCTAAAAGCAAAATAGGTAACCAAATACCTCGTTAGTATAATTTTAAGGTGCATTCAAATGCCATCACCTAATAGCAAAATTAAACTGAAACCAAAGGTTTACTAATGTTTTCCCTAATTTTAAATGCAATAATTTCATTTGCCATAATTGCATATGACATAAATTCATTAAACATAATGTTTTATTTGCCATAACTAACAAATGACATAAATTTATTTTCACTAATTTCATTGGTCATAAACAATCAAATGACATATTGTTCTTATTACATAATTTTATTTGCCATACTCTTCATTTAAAATAATGTTATTATCCATAACAATGATTTTCCATAATACTTACTTATTACAATATTTGCCAAAACAAACCTTGTTTTCTTTTATTTCAGCAAAGAAATAATGAAAGAAGCCAGCATAATTCATATTTATCAAAGAATTAATAAGATTGTGACCAACCAAGATAATTTATTTATTATACTAATAGATAATTTTTGGGAGCTTTGGCATTGAATCTCAATTTAAAACGACAAAATTGTGGAACTAAAATAAAATTGTTTACTCAAATTTGATTTGTCCATCAGCCATATTTAATGTCCCCACTGCTGGGGCACAGGCTTTCCTTATGTGTGGATATATTTCTTTATAATTTAATTATTTTAATTAAAAATATATTTGTTTATATATTTGATTTATAAAATTATAATTAGCTTTATGATTATACGATTTAGGTTTTATTTTTTAATATAATTAGGAGGTAAGCATGCAATTGCAATTGCATGCAGTGCAAGCAGGCATTCAGCATGCAAGCAAGCGTGCAGCATGCAAGCAGGCATGCAGCAGGCATGCAGCATGCAAGCCAGGCATGCAGCATGCAAGCAGGCATGCAGCATGCAAGCTGGCATGCAGCATGCAAGCAGCAAGCAAACAGGCATGCAGCATGCAACATGCACGCAAGCATTAGGGAGCTCCGCTGCGAGTGGTCAAAACACTAACCCAACCTAACCTACTGGTAGGTGCATTAAAAGTTTTTCTCAAATATATTGATACAGTTTACTCGGTAAGTTCTGCCGAGGTAGCTTTCCTATACTTTCCTAACTACCAAGATAAATAAAACAAAAGTTGTACTTACAAAAACCTTAATTTAATACAGTAAAGAGATCCTATTTCTTATTTTTATATTGTGGATTTCGACCGACATTCCCACCACCTCTTGCTAAAGGCGCGGGCCGCCCACGGTTTCCAAAGGCGCCTCTGCTGCCTCCACGGCCCGACCTCATATTCTGTCCACCTCCACGGCCCTTAGAAACTTCACTTCGCCCTCTCGCTTTAACCTGAGTCTCTTCTTTCACCATATCAATAACCTCATCGGGTATTCTCAAATACTTGATCGTACTACCACGTATATAACATTCGGGCATCCTCCAGAACTTGTCACCATCTCTAGATGTGCAGATCACCTCTCTCAAGTTAATATTCATCCAGTTATCGCAACTTACGAGGTGACCGTTGTATGTTTCTCCATTTTTTAGTTCCACCAGCATTGGGTGGTTCTGCGCTGTCCGCAGGAGTGATAGGGGTAACATTATTTTTCTGGAGAATAGTTTATTCTTCAATAATTTGTAATTTATAATTTATTTATAGAAGAAAACAAACACAAAATGTATTTTAGCTTGGCTGACAGACTTGTTTGAGGTTATGTTTTTTTAGGTTCTTTGGCCGCGTTCCGAACCGAATCACGCCAACAGAGGCGCCGAATTTGTATTGACATTGACATTTAAAGTTCTTAGTCGTTCCAAACCTTAGAGCGAGTTAAAAAACAACCAAACAACCGACGCTCAAACGTTCTGAACGCAACCCAACCATCAAAAATGATGGTTGTAAAACGCTCTGACGTTTGTCTATAAAAAAATGTCAATGTCATTTGACATTATTTTGTATTTTTGATGTTTTTATGTCTAATTTTTAAAATAATCATGGTAGATCCTCTAAAAACGGATTTTATTTGATTTAGTATAAGGAAAAGTTTAAATTATTCGTATTCCAAATGGAAAATGAAGAATTTGTATTGACATTGACATTTAAAGTTCTTAGTCGTTCCAAACCTTAGAGCGAGTTCAAAAACAACCAAACAACCGACGCTCAAACGTTCTGAACGCAACCCAGCAGGGGGCTGACAGCTTTAGTTCCATCTCAAGAGTTTTGGCGCTAGCGTCGCGGTTTGGCCTTGTATGTATTGGCTTGTATCTGTGTGTGTGGATTGTCAGTGTGTGCGTGACTGTGACAGTTCTTTTTCTTTCTTCGGTCAGTTATTTTATTTCAAAGAAAATTACTTATTTTATTATTTTAATTCTATTTTTCTTGCTTCATTACTTTAGATGGTGATGGGATGGAATTACTTTCATGAAGAAAATAAAACTGTTATATACGAAATTCAAAAATTGGGATTAAGCAAGTGTAAAACATATTATACTTCAACTGAAATTAATAAATAGTAATTGTAATTAACACTGGTTGTTTAATTTTGTTTATATTTTAAATTAAAATACCTACTTAAGTCCAGAGGGGTCCTTTATTGATTATCGATAATAGCACATCACTAAATAAAGAATATCGATACCGATAGTACTTCGATTGGAAGCACTAGTGCTCTTCGGGGTCTTCGGGTCGGAAAGCGATCGCAGCGCCATAACTTCTGGACGTGGAACTAAGCTAAATTGACTGTCGTATCTGTAGCTTGCTACAAAATTGCATTTTGTACCTACTGCATTTATATGGATTCGCGATAATATCGGTATTATCGCCATACGGACCGCTGCCTTAGTAATCTGTGGTCAACAGACAGCTGTTCTCTGTCTGTCCTGTCATGTCTGTCATTTTCTTTTCAGTTTTCTGGTTTTTTTGCGAACGGCACTGTTTGGTTTGTTGAATATTCTCGAATTAATAACTCATTGAACTTCTGAAAACGGCGTTCTTTTGATAAACTCAATATTTCATTACTGTCGGGCTTCCGATTAGCTAGATATTGAATACGGGTAAGTTTGTAAAAAGCCACTGACATTTTGACCACATGTTTTGCCGTTTTCAACCGGTATTTTTACAGTTAAACCACAGTTAACTTTGTTTTTAAACTGTATATCGTCTACACATTTTGCAGTTTTAAACAATTACATTCTTTAAACCCGAATTTTAGTTTCTTGTGATAATTATTGTCTCAAGTTTCAGTGAAGAAACAAAATGCCGCAAGGGAGGCATAAAACACCGTTTAGCGGTAAAGCTAAGAAGCAACAGCTGCAATCTAAAAAGAACAAGACATTGTTATTGTCAAGTAAGTAATATTAATTATCATTATCCCCCTACCCTTATCCCAATTTATTTGGAGTCAGTGCAGTGCATCCTTTCTTCCATTCCTTCCTGTCACTCGTCATCTCATCCACTCCCTTCACATTAATATCATTCCGCACACAATCCATCCATCTTTTCTGCGGTCTTCCTCTTACTTGCCAGCCCTCGA